>CM033477.1:70299185-70899185 GCA_019447015.1 Hymenochirus boettgeri
CATATTCAAGCCCTCCATTCCCCTTATAATTTAGAGTTGGGTTCTTTTGTTTTGGAGTTTGATTGGGGTGGCTGGCGGTTGGTTAGTTGGGCTTGTTGTGGGTTGGCGCTCCCTTCTCTCTGGACTGCTTCCATTTCCAAGATGTCCCTTTTGTATATGGGATTCCAAACTGCACCGCTATTCCAAATGAGGCCTTACCAGTGCCTTGTAAGAGGGAGAAAATATTTTTCTCTCTTGAATCTATTCCCCTCTTTATACAAGACAATATCTTGCTAGCTCAGCTGTTGCTACTACTGGCATTGTTTGCTACAGCTAAGTCTGTTTCTACCAGAACCCCCAATCTTTTTCATTTCAGATGCACCTAACACAGAGTTTTTTATGGTGTAGGTGGCACAGGGATTATTAAATCCCAAATGCATCACCTTACATTTATCAACATTGAATCCTCATCTGCCATTCTGCTGCCCATTTTGATAATCTATCTAGGTCTGCTTGCAGCACTTGTACATCATTGGAAGTTTCCAAAGCTCTGCATAATTTAGTGTCTCAGCAAACACAGAGACCTTGCTCTCAATGCCCCCTTCTAAGTCTTTATAAACAGATTAAACAGAGCGGCCCCAGTACAGAACCCTGAGGAACTCCGCTTAGAACTTTAGCCCACATAGATGTAGCTCATTAACCACCACTCTTTGTTTGGGTCATACAGATGTTTTATCCAGAACAAATGTTTTCTTCAAGGCCAAGAGTCCTCAGTTTATACATTAGTCGCCTTGTGGCACAGTATCAAAGGCTTTTGCAAAATCCAAATATACCACATCCACAGCTGTGCCTGAATCTAACTTCTTACTCACTTCTTCAAAAACCATTATTTTTCTGGCATGATCTATTTCTCATAAACCCATGCTGACAACTACTAAATAATGATCTCGGGAGACAAGTCAAGGATATGATCCCTTAACAAAGTTTCCATCACCCCCTACCACTGATGTAGGCTTACAGGTCTAGTTACCAGCTGTGAACGACACCTTTTTTGAATATTGGTATTACATTGGCTTTTTTCCAATCCACGGCACATCCCCAGACAAAGCGAATCTGAAAAGATGAGACACAGTGGTCTTGCTAGAACTGAACTAAGCTCTTTTAAATCCTAGGATGCAATCCATCTGGTCCTGGCGCTTTATGATATTAACTTTGTCTAATTGATTCCGTACCATATCCTCTGTTATCCAATGTGAAAACTCTTCATTTCCTCCCTGCACATTGTTACAACCCTACTGTAAGGATTCTCAACAGTAAAAACCGATGTAAAAAAACGGTTTAGCAGATTAGCCTTTTCGGCATCCTCTACAACCACCTCAGCTCCTTATTTAATGGTCCACATTCTCAGTCCTCATTTTTTTACCATTTATATACTTAAAAAACATCTTGGGGTTGGACTTGCTTTGTTCGGCAATCCGTATTCATTTTCTATTTTAGCTAGTTAAATTGCTTTCTTGCACTCTTTATTACAACTTTTGAAGTCCCTGTAAGCCTGTTCTGGCCTTCTGCTTTCAAAATTTTAAAAGCCCTTTTCTTTTTTTCCATTTCCCTTTTTACCTGAGCATTAAGCCATGCAGGAGTGGACCTAATTTTTTTACTCTTGTTTCCTAAAGGTACCGATTTGGAAATGTTATAGTTTAATATCCCTTTAAAAGTGGTCCACTCGCTCAGTATCTTTACCTAGAAACAGTTCCCCCCAGTCATTATGAGCAGGAGCGATTCCTTTAAAAGCATAAAATTAGCTTTCCTAAAGTTAAAAGTTTTTTGTTAAGCCAGTGCACTTTAGTTTTCTGCAACCTATATTAAATGACACTATATCATGGTCACTATTCCTTAAGCTTCCCATTACCTTCATCTCCAAAATGAGCTCTGGGTTATTAGATATCACCAGATCCAACAACGCATAAGAATTGTTGTATGCTGTAGTTCACCCTTTGTACCTAGGGAGGGCGTTGTATAACCATGTTAGGTCTATTAATTGCATTAATTGTTATCCAATGTATCTATTTCCTGTTTGAACACCTATAAGTAACTCATTAAAGGAAGTAGTGCACTGTAAACTCAAGTTATGTTCATTTGGAAGCGGGCTTTAAAAATACCGTTATGCCATATTTTTTTTTTACCTATGCCCCTCCAGAGCCTAGCTTTGTGCCTTGGAAGTTGCTGACATCTTGTTATTGGTTTGCTGAATTTAAGCTCTGCCCCTCTGAGATTTCCTCTGCTTTCTCCTGCTTGAGCCTCAAACAGTAATGCTTGAGAGTTCCGTGCACACGCACGTGCACGGAACTCACAGGCATTACTGTTTGAGGCTCAAGCAGGAGAGTTCACGGAACTCACAGGCATTACTGTTTGAGGCTCAAGCAGGAGAAAGCAGAGAATCTCAGAGGGGCGGAGCTTAACATTCAGCAAGCCAGTAACAAGATGTCAGCAACTTCCAAGGCACAAAGCTAGGCTCTGGAGGGACATAGGTAAAAAAAAATTTGGCAACAGTATTTTTAAAGCTCCAGCTTCCAAATGAACATAACTTGATTTTACAGTGCACTTATCCTTTAATCAATATTGTTTAGTCTCTGTTTTGGCTTGAAAGGGCTGCTGCCCGAAACGTCACAGATTTTGACACAGATGTCTATTACTTAATAAAAAGTTTTTTCTGCAATACTTGCGCTGCTGTAATATTGGAAGGAAATATACATTATTAATTGCACAAAGACACGTATAGTGAGGTGCTGCAACCATGTTGTGATAAAATCATACCTGATATCAATCATGTCTGACCCTCAGAAATAGCCTACATTGGCATCAAAGATCAATATCATGCCCCAAATGTAAAATAACCAATACAGATTTCTAGCATCTCATATGAGCATGCTAGGTTCCAAACAAACATTGGTTTGCATTGTAAACCAGATGCAGCCTTCTACAAATGTATATTCACAGCGTTACCCCGCCGAATGTGGGAAATGTCGGGGCCCAGGAATACCCTGACAATCTATTTAAAAACTTTTCCCCTCCCTTGCTTCCCTTTCTTTCCTATACTAATGCAGCCAAGGCAGACATCTGATGGTTTATGGTTTTATTATTTTTATAACAATTTAAATGCAGCAATCTAATCTACTCTGATGCATCACTGGATATAAATCTACTTAATGATTTTATGCTGCAAATGATGAACAATTACACTGCATGTTAATAATGATAAGCATCAAAACCAAAGACCAAAATAAAGCGAATAAAAAAAAAAAAGAAATAGGTTTGTGGAATTTGATTAAAGGGCATTTATTGTGAATGTATACTGCTCCAATCCAGACATATAAAAAGATTAGTGTATGCTGCCCACAGGAAAGGGGGGGAAATTACATTTTCCCACTATAGATGCCCTTTAATCGCAGCTCGACATGAACAGAAATGAAATATAATCATGGGAAAGAAAAGAAGGGACCACCATATAATACAACAGATCTTCTAATAGAAGAAAAGAAATTTCATTTTATATGTGAAATCATTTATATTTTAGGAATGGTGAAACTGTTGAACTGTTTACTGGAAAGTTCAAGAAAAATGCAATTTTAGAATCAAAGAATCCCAATCTACCGTATATACTACGAGTATAAGCAGACCGAGTACAAGCTAGATTTTTTGGGATTTGAGATTGATAAAGACATGCGTCCATCCAGTCCAACCTATTTAACGATACCCACATTTCCTGCCTATCTGTTGATCCATAGGAAGACAAAAACAAAAACACCAAAATTATGATGGGAAAAAAATTCCTTCCTGACTCCAAGTGGCAATCGGCATATCCCTGGATCAACTCTACTTTATGTATTCATACCAGTAACATGCACATTCCTTGTTTTCAAGGAATTTGTACCTGAAAAACGAGTAAAACTGACTTACTCAAGTATAAGCTGAGGTTTGACTTTCTTCCATAGAAAGTCTTGTATACACCCTATAGAAAGTCCCATACACAGCCAATAGTAAGTTTCATATATAGCCCCATACACTGATGTGCCCTGCATATCTTTCCCTGCAGCCTGAATATTAAAGATCCCTCCTTGAGAGATGTTTGTTGAATCCTGTTACTTCTCTCATTTTTTTTTCTCTATTTCCTTGCACTCTGTGCTGATCAGTGAGTGAGCATGACACACTTGCCTAATCCACCGAAATCAAGAGCATTCTGTGTGTTACAGGTAAGCATTTGTTTTCCCGGGCTATGTGATTTTATCCACTGCTCCTTCAATCATCCAGATCAGCCCCTGAGTATAAGCTGAGGGGAGACTTTCAGATGATTTTAAAGGTAAATTTTTCGGCCTATCCTCGAGTATAAAGGTACTAATTTTCACTATGATGCAGCAGCACATATTACGTTTTTTTAGCTTTCAGCCTGTTGTTCCCCGTATAGATTTAAGGTAACTGTATTTTATAGGTAAAGCATTCTAAAATGTATCTTTTGTAACTTTCTTAGGTTTTTTTCATCTTACATCAAAGAAGTTGAAGAACGTCCTGCCCCTACTCCATGGGGCTCCAAAATGCCCTTTGGTGAGCTAATGTTTGAGTCTGGTAGCAGTTGCGGTTGGGTTCACAGTGTTTGCTTTTCTTACACTGGGATCGTATGGCCTGGGTGAGCATGACAGCACAATCTGCATTGCTGAGCCACCAAGAAGATGAGGTAAGAAGAGAGAGAAAAGCTCTTAAGAGAGGATTGTTTGTAATTTTAATATAGGCTATAAAAAGGAGGGACCATTAATAAGATAATAACAGTAATTAGAAGTAAAGATGTATGAACAATGCAAATGATTGATTTTGGAGGAAAACGTAGGAAGATGAAACGTTTTATAATAAAAACTAGCGAACACGCTAGTTAAAGATGAGGAGTACTTTGAGTGATGAGCAATAGGAAAACATACTAGTAATTAAAAACTATTTTAAAAACGGTTAGTTTAGCAAATGTTTGTTAATACGGTAATAGACAGATGTTTGCACAAAATTTTATCTGAAAAATCCTCAACCTTTTTTTTAACAAATGAATTCCTTTTTAGCAAGTCGGTTTCTGGAGGAAGAAAGGAATTCTCAAAAACTGACTTAAGTGTTTGGTTATGCTACTTCTTTTTATCCTGTTAAAAAAATTGTATATAACCTGAAAAAAAGCATCTTTTTGTAATTATGCACCTTAAAGGGCATGTCCAACACCCAAAACTAAAATTTAACCCCATACTGGCCCCACTGTGTAGTTAATAAACTTACCTCTGCTCCAAATGGTTCTCCTGCCATGCCTTTTCAAAGTCAGGAAAGTGAAGTAGAAGCTGTCAGTGACTCATCCAGTGCCTGTTTCTTCCTCAACTGTGGCATGCACAGGGGAAATAGTGTACAATAATACTGTACAGAGCTGTGTCCCTAACTTTATAAATAATCTATACATACATACAACTTTGGGGGTGGAATCTCGTGGCAAAAATGGCAACACTTACTGTCACAATCATGTGATTATGTATATAGGTATGGATACATTTATGTAATATTCTGTATTATTGTATATATTTTCCAGTTTCTTCTGTCTCTTCAATGTTATTCCGCCTGTACAAGGTATATATTGTGTTAATGTGGATACCACAGGTAACTCATTAATATTGTTACAGGATGAAAGACATCCTGTGGTCCCAGTCTTCTGTATTGCCCAGGTGCTTACAGACCCAGACTCTGCGGAGGCAATTAGCACAACTGGAATTCATCTAACTTCATCCAAGTTCATAACTAAGTTAGAAGCAAAATATATATTGGGATCATATCTCCTTCTGTGACCATCTTTCCATAAACTGTTCATAAAAGTATATTGTATAGTATTTGAGGTTGAATAAAGACATACGTCCATCCAGTTCAACCCATCTAGCAATATGCTCATTTCCTGCCTAACTGTTGATCCAGAGGAAGGCAAAAAAAAAACCCCACCAAATTATGAAGGGGGAAAAAATTCCTTCCTGACCCCAAGTGGCAATCGGAAATTTCCCTGGATCAACTCTAGTTTATAAAAGTGGACTCGGGTAAAAGCTATTTTGTAAGAATCGAAACACCCATGGTCTACTTGGTGTGGAACATGAGAGAGACAGTTTTTTTTGTTTTATGGATTAAAGGAATAGTTCACTCTCAAAGTGAACTATTCCTTTAATATATGATTGAAGCCGGAGTTTAGGAGCTAGGCCTTACCTCCCGATCTTCACAATATTGCAGGGTCCGGGAATGAAGATACCAAAGACCTTACCTTTTATGTGATCCACCGCAGCCCAGCTGGAATCTCCAACCGCTTCACTCTTCTGTACAGCTATGCACGCATGTGCGTAATGCGCGCTATAGCTGTAAGCTCTCTTTCCTATCCTGTTGCAAATTACAACATTTTAACAATATGTACCAGTGATGGGGAACCTTTTAGAGACCGAATGCCCAAACTGCAACCCAAAACCCACTTTCTTATTGCATAGTGCCAACACAAGTTCTGAATTGAGGATCCAGTTGGATTACTAGCCAAACGTCTTCAAGAACTAAAGTCCAATAATCTATAATGGATTACTTATTAACCCCTACATTACCACACAGGAGTTTGGGGTGTTAACAAGACTATTAACCCCTACTTTTCAGACAAGAGTTTGAGATCCAAAACAAGGACTGAAGCTGAACTATACGCACAAGCATAAAATTAAAGGGGAACTGTGATCCAAAAATGACTTTAGATAAATTTGATTGGAATTGCTCTCCTGAGAATTTTTGCAACTTATTGTCATTGCTTATTTTGCATAGTTTTGAAGATATTTACATTTTGTGTGTGATATGGTAGCAGCATCACCAGGTCCCCTGCAATTCCAGCTTCCTGCTCTGAAACCATGTCAGTGGATGACAGTCAATCTGCCCTGTGTCTCCTACTCCCCTTGCAGCCCCCCCGGCCCCTCCCACTCATGGACCCTATGGCCACTCCATTTGCAGGCCCCCCTTGGCCCCTTCCCTTACAGCCCCATGTGACCCCTCCCACTCGCAGGTGTCTTATCCCCGCCCACTCGCAGGTGCCGTGGGCCACTCACCCCCACCTCTACAGAAGAGTGTGTGAAAGCATACTCTGTTTGAAAAGCTGTTTTCACAGTGAGAGAAAAGGGCTGTAGCTTCCCTTACCTTCTCTGCAGCTGCAGGTCCTTCACACAGCAGGGAAGGCGAGGGACTTCCTGTCTTCCTGTGGCTGTGCTTGCAGGCACCAAGGTGGAGGAGCAGCCTTGGAATATCACATGTCAGCCTCCCACCCATTAACTTTCTGGTCAGTCAATTTCTTTATATCTTGGGCTGTGGAGCAGGTAGAGAGGTGGTTGATGGCTCATTTTAAAGGCAGGAAACTGACCTTTCGAACTCAACTTGGAGACCACAGTTCCTCTTTAATTTACTTCAATTTTGAGTAAGAAATCCCCTTCCCCTGGCTTGTTTGGTGCCAGGGGGATGTTGTTTGCACAATAAATTTTGATACAGTGAGGTAGTGTGCTCCTCTTCTTTTGACATTGGATTTGTTCTGCCGTGGTGTGCTAGAGTGAATCTATACTTGTTTTGACCCCTCTCTGCTACAGACATTTGCTACACTTTCTCCAGCTCTGGATTGAAGAAAGTGGAGCAGAACGGGCCGTGTCTCTCTGGATTTCTGGTAACAAACTCTGGTGAACTCTGCTGTGCATGAGTGTCAACAGAAAGGGCGTGTGCCATAGGTGCGCCACACCTGATATATACCATCCCACATAGATATCTGGCCTCAACCCCAACCCCCCCTTTCACCCACTACATTCTTGGCCATAACCCTCCTCACATACACATCTTACCTCACCTCCCTTCTCCCATACCCATCTGATGTCTGTTCCCCTATAGATCCATACCCATCTGATACCTGTTCCCCTACGTTTAGCCTTTACAGGTTCTATTTGCTGGTGAAGCCACGCACATTAATTTCTACACAACAACTCATGGTGCCTTTCTGTCTGGAGTACGGGAAGCAGAGCGAATTCTAGAGCACTACGAGACCAGAGCAAGCGCACGTCTGTAACGTCTCTAACGTCTGTAACGTCTCCAACGTCTCTAACGCCTGTAACGTCTCTAACGCCTGTAACGTCTCTAACGTCTGTAACTGATCTGCCATGAAACAGAACATGAACTTCTAAGCCAATGACAAGTCTGTGTGGGTTCACAGCCTCCCACCCTAACCCTGACCACTCTGCATTTATCAATAAACACAAATATCGCACAAATCCTCCTTAGTATATTTATGTTGGGAACATTGCAATAGTCTCTGTCTGGGACTAGGAATTTCTAAATCATCTGCTTGTCTAGTGGAACATTAAACAAGTTTAACTACTATTTGTACAATGGACATTCCTTCCCTTAAAATAGCCACACATGGGTCAATTTGTGTTCAATCTTTTACCGTTCTTTACTAAAGCAATTTCTTCAATTCTATTAGAAATGCGATTCCTTTATCGATGTGATTAGAAATATGATTCTTTACTAAAAAAAACTCAAATCTTTTTCCATTACAGATGCACCTAACACAGAGTTATTTATGGTGTAGGTGGCACAGGGATTATTAAATCCCAAATGCATCACCTTACATTTATCAACATTGAATCCCATCTGCCATTCTGCTGCCCATTTTGATAATCTATCTAGGTCTGCTTGCAGCACTTGTACATCATTGGAAGTTTCCAAAGCTCTGCATAATTTAGTGTCATCAGCAAATACAGAGACCTTGTTCTCAATGTCCCTACTAAGTCATTTATAAACAGATTAAACAGAAGTGGCCCCTGAGGGACCGTATGGTTCTCCGCCATCCTGACATGTAGAAATTCGGAACATTCTCCCCTATCCTGACATGAAAGGGGCAATTTAAACCCTTTTTCCTCCATCCTGGCATAAGTGGGGCAATTCAGAGTGTTCTTCTCCATCCTGATATAAAGGGGGAAATATCTGCCACGTTTCTGTATATTTGGATACAGTATCTGTATAGTGGTACATGTTGGCGAATAGAGATACAATTTACCATTTGCAGAGTGTTCTAATATAACTATAGGCCTGCTTTACCAGCTTACCAGAGGCTGCTGGGAAATGTAGTCCATAGTTTCATGGTAACTACCTACCCCATCTCCTGATCCCCTGTGCTTTGCCTTTCTAACACCCATGTGTATTTAAGAATAATCCTACCCTGACGTATAATATTGTCTCATAGTTTACTGTGTAAGGGAAGCAGTATGGCAGCGTAAGGCGTACATTATATTTACTGATAATCCTACCCATGTGTAAATCTAATATCCAATCTATCTATATCTATATATATTAAAGTCAATGGGGCTGATTTACCCAGAGTCGCTGGCAAATATATGGCCTTAAAGTCACGCTAAGAGGTTCGCTTAGCATCCATATCAGCATTGGATGATCACCCGCACATCCAACGCTCGCGATTCGATATCCCGTTTGCGCTAGTCTTAGCACTGGATTTTAACGCCAACTAATAGCTGGCTTAACCCCTTAACGGGATTTATCCACATTTGTAAACGCGATATTAAGTCGCGATCAGGACTTTTGAGCCGGAATGTATGTATATTTGTATGTATGTATGTTCCATAAAAACTTCCCAACGGCTGGGACAATTTTCATGAACCAGTGTTACCAGCCCTCCAGTTCATAAGCCAGTGTTGTCAGTTCTCCAGTTCATTAGCCAGTGTTACCAGCCCTCCAGTTCATAAGCCAGTGTTGTCAGTTCTCCAGTTCATTAGCCAGTGTTGCCAGCCCTCCAGTTCATTAGCCAGTATGAACTAAAGGGGAAGTTAATGTGATAGGTGCTAAAGGGGAAGTTGAAGCCATACGCACTAAAGGGGATATTGATGCCATATGCGCTAAAGGGGAAGTTGATGCCATACGCTCTAAAGGGGATATTGATGCGATATGCTCTAAAAGGGAAGTTGATGCGATATGCTCTAAAAGGGAATTTGATGCCATACGTGCTAAAGGGGAAGTTGATGTGATACAACGAGCTAAACGGAAAGTTGATGCCATACACGCTAAAGGGGAAGTTGATGCAATACGTGCTAAAGGGAAAGTTGATTCCAGTGTTGTCATTCTTCCGGTTCATTAGCCAGTGTTGTCAGCCCTCCAGTTCATTAACCAGTATTGTCAGCCCTCCAGTTCATTAGCCAGTGTTGCCAGCCCTCCAGTTCATTAGCCAGTGTTGCCAGCCCTCCAGTTCGTTAGCCAGTGTTGTCAGCCCTCCAGTTTATTAACCAGTGTTGTCAGCCCTCCAGTTTATTAGCCAGTGTTATCAGCCCTCCAGTTCATTAGCCAGTGTTATCATCCCTCCAGTTCATTAGCCAGTGTTGTCAGCTCTCTATTTCGTTAGCCAGTGTTGTCAGCCCTCTAGTTCATTAGCCAGTGTTGTCAGCCCTCCAGTTCATTAGCTAGTGTTGTCAGTTCTCCAGTTCATTAGCCAGTGTTGTCAGTTTTCCAGTTCATTAGCCAGCGTTGTCATTCTTCCAGTTCATAAGCCAGTGTTGCCAGCCCTCCAGTTCATTAGCCAGTGTTTTCAGCCCTCTAGTTCATTAGCCAGTGTTGTCAACCCTCCAGTTCATTAGCAAGTGTTGTCAGTTCTCCAGTTCAATAGCCAGTGTTACCAGCCCTCCAGTTCATTAGCCAATGTTGTCAGTTGTCCAGTTCATTAGTCAGTATTGTCAGTTCTCCAGTTCATTAGCCAGTGTTGTCATTCTTCCAGTTCATAAGCCAGTGTTGCCAGCCCTCCAGTTCATTAGCCAGTGTTGTCAGCCCTCTTTAAAATGGGTGTAACCTAAACAAAGTAGGCAAGGTCTGCTGCATCTCTTCTTCCAATGTGTCCCTCTTTTGCATTTAAAATGTTTGGAGGTATGTAATCCCATCCATTATATATATATATAACCTAGGAAACAGTATGGCATCTCCAACCCATGTGTAAATATAATATTATCTGCAAAGTTCCAGATGTACTGTGGCACACCGCTGTTGGCTAATTAGCCAGACAAGTTGGTAGGTGTTAATCCTCTGAGCCCTCTACTTCCAGGGCTCCATAAACCAAGCAAGGTGTAGTAGTATACCCGTGGTCTCTTCCACAGGTATAACTGGTAACATGTGCCAAACAAACATTTACACCCTTTGGCCCTACCTACATGCCATGTGGCTTAGTGATTGACAGCCATGGGCACCAGAATGAGGATGCCCTTAATACAAGTGTAAGAACAATCTTATTTTAAAAAGTCACAGCGTTACAATATTGTCAGTGACACAGAAACACAAATGTGATAAAATCATCACCGGGTAAGTATAAAAAGCTTCTAAAATGTGAAATATAGAGGATTGCTCAAACCGTACTTATAAAGTGCATATCAATCATTAAAATTACTACTCAAATTAATACATAAAGTGACGGTGCTAATACTGAATAAAGTGACAGTGCTAATACTTTATAAAGTGACGGTGCTAATACTTTATAAAGTGACAGTGCTAACTTTATAAAGTGACAGTGCTAATACTTTATAAAGTGACAGTGCTAAACTTTATAATGACGTGCTAATACTTATAAAGTGACAGTGGCAATACTTCATAAAGTGACGGTGCTAATACTTTATAAAGTGACAGTGCTAATACTTTATAATATGACAGTGCTAATACTTTATAAAGTGACAGTGCTAATACTTCATAAAGTACAGTGCTATACTTTATAAAGTGTATACAGTGCTAATTCATAAGTGACAGTGCTAATACTTTTAAAGTGCACGTGCTAATACTTTATAAAGTACAGTGCTAATACTCATAAAGTGACAGTGCTAATACTCATAAAGTGACAGTGCTAATACTTATAAAGTACAGTGCTAATACTTTATAAAGTGACAGTGCTAAACTTTATAAGTGACAGTGCTAATACTTTATAAAGTGACAGTGCTAATACTTATAAAGTGACAGTGCTATACTTTATAAAGTGACAGTGCTAATACTTTATAAAGTGACAGTGCTATACTTTATAAGTGACGTGCTAATACTGAATAAAGTGACATTGCAATACTGAATAAAGTGACAGTGCTAATACTTTATAAAGTGACAGTGCTAATACTGAATAAAGTGACAGTGTTATACGAATAAAGTGACAGTGCTATACTGAATAAAGTGACAGTGCTATACTTTATAAGTGCAGTCTAATACTTTATAAATGACAGTGCTATACTTTATAAAGTGACAGTGCAAACTGAATAAAGTGACAGTGCTAATACTGAAAAGTGACAGTGCTAATACTGTATAAAGTGACAGTGCTAATACTGAATAAAGTGACAGTGCTAATACTGAATAAGTGACAGTGCTAATACTTAATAAGTGACAGTGCTAATACTTTATAAAGTGACAGTGCTAATACTTATAAGTGACAGTGCTAATACTATAAGTGACAGTGCTAATACTTTATAAAGTGACGTGCTAATACTTTATAAGTCCAGTGCTAATACTGTATAAAGTGACGGTGCTAATACTTTATAAGGGACAGTGCTAATACTGAATAAAGTGACAGTGCTAATACTTTAAGTGACAGTGCTAATACTTTATAAAGTGACAGTGCTAATACTTTATAAGTGACATTGCTAATACTGAATAAAGTGACAGTGCTAATACTGAATAAGACAGTGGCTAATACTTTATAAGTGACAGTGCTAATACTGAATAAGTGACAGTGCTATACTTTATAAAGTGACAGTGCTAATACTGAATAAAGTGACGTGCTAATACTTAATAAATTGACAGTGCTAATACTGAATAAAGTGACAGTGCTAATACTTTATAAAGTACAGTGCTAATACTTTAAAGACACTATATTAAAGTGACAGTGCTAATACTTATAAAGTGACAGTGCTAATACTTTATAAAGTGACAGTGCTAATACTTTATAAAGTGACAGTGCTAATACTTTATAAAGTGACAGTGCTATACTTTATAAAGTGGACAGTGCTAATACTTATAAAGTGACAGTGCTAATACTTATAAAGTGACAGTGCTAATACTGTAAAAGTGACAGTGCTAATACTTTATAAAGGGACAGTGCTACTACTGATATGACGTGCTAATACTGAAAAAGTGACAGTGCTAATACTGAATAAAGTGACAGTGCTAATACTGAATAAAGTGACAGTGCTAATACTTATAAAGTGACAGTGCTAATACTTCATAAAGTGACAGTGCTAATACTGAATAAAGTGACAGTGCTAATACTTTATAAAGTGACAGTGCTAATACTTTATAAGTGACAGTGCTAATACTTTATAAAGTGACAGTGCTAATACTTTATAAAGTGACAGTGCTAATACTTTATAAAGTGACAGTGCTAATACTTTATAAAGTGACAGTGCTAATACTTTATAAAGTGACAGTGCTAATACTTAATAAAGTGACAGTGCTAATACTGAATAAAGTGACAGTGCTAATACTGAATAAAGTGACAGTGCTAATACTGAATAAAGTGACAGTGCTAATACTGAAAAGTGACAGTGCTAATACTTTATAAAGTGACAGTGCTAATACTGATAAGTGACAGTGCTAATACTTATAAAGTGACTTCATACTGAATAGAAGTACAGTGCTAATACTTTATAAGTGACAGTGCTAATACTTCATGTGACAGTGCTAAACTATAAAGACATGCTAATACTTTATAAGTGACAGTGCTAATACTTTATAAGTGACAGTGCTATACTTTATAAAGTGACGTTCTAATACTTTATAAAGTGACAGTGCTAATACTGAATAAAGTGACAGTGCTAATACCTTTAAGTGACAGTGTTTTTTGTTGCTAATACTTTATAAAGTGACAGTGCTAATACTTTATAAAGTGACAGTCTATACTGAATAAAGTGACGTGCTAATCTTTAAAGTGACAGTGCTAATACTTTTAATAGTGACAGTGCTAATACGAAAAAAGTGAACAGTATGCTAATACTTTTAAAGTGACAGTGCTAATACTGAATAAAGTGACAGTGCTAAACGAAAAAGTGACTGCTAATACTGAATAAAGTGACAGTGCTAATAACTTTATAAAGTGACAGTGCTAATACTTCATAAGTGACAGTGCTAATACTGAATAAATGACAGTGCTAATACTTTATAAAGTGACATTGCTAATACTTTATAAAGTCAGTGCTAATACTTTATAAGTGACAGTCTAATACTTATAAGTGACAGTGCTAATACTTTATAAAGTGACAGTGCTAATACTTTATAAAGTGACAGTGTCTAATACTTTATAAGTGACAGTGCGAATACTTTATAAGTGACAGTGCTAATACTTAAAAGTGACAGTGCTAATACTTAATAAAGTGACGTGCAATACTGATAAAGTGACAGTGCAACAAAAGACATAAGCTATACTGAATAAAGTGACAGTGCTAATACTATAAATACAGTGTCATACTTTATAAAGTGACAGTGCAATACTATAAAGCATGCTAAGACTATAAGTGACATGCTAATACTTTATAAAGTGACAGTGCTAATACTTTATAAAGTGACAGTGCTAACTTTATAAAGTGACCAGTGCTATACTTTATCAAGTTACATTGCTAATACTTATAAAGTGACAGTGCTAATACTTTATAAAGTGACAGTGCTAATACTTTAAAAGTGACAGTGCTAATACTTTATAAGTGACAGTGCTAATACTTTATAAAGTGACAGTGCTAACTTTATAAGTGACAGTGCTAATACTTTATAAAGTGACAGTGCTAATACTGATAAATACAGTGCTAATACTTTATAAAGTGACATGGCTAATACTTATAAAGTGACAGTGCTAATACTGAATAAAGTGACAGTGCTAATACTTATAAAGTGACAGTGCTAATACTTTATAAAGTGACAGTGCTAATACTATAAAGTGACAGTGCTAATACTTTATAAAGTGACAGTGCTAATACTTTATAAAGGACAGTGCTAATACTATCATAAAGTGACAGTGCTAATACTTTATAAGTGACAGTGCAATACTTATAAAGTACAGTGCTAATACTTATAAAGTGACAGTGCTAATACTTCATAGTACAGTGCTAATCTTCATAAAGTGACAGTGCTAATACCGTATATACTCGAGTATAAACCGAGTTTTTCAGGCTGTAAAATCAGCCTGAAAACTTAGACTTGGTTTACGATCATTCTCTGTACTGGCGCGCCGGCCTGACGTCACTGCCCGGCGCCAAGCCCGGCGCCAATTAGTGACGTCAGCCGGTGTGCCAGTACAGGAATGAGCACGCGGATGCTGGAATGTACCTTCAATGCTGGCACACAGTCCTGGAACACAGGAAGCCCTTGGATGGAGAAGGCCCACAGTTCAAACTGACTGGGTGAGGGTGGCATTCAAGATGTTTTGGAAACTACAACTCCCAGCATGCTTTATAGCTGGGAGTTGTAGTTTCCAAACATCTTGAATGCCAAGTTTCTACCCTCGGTTTATACTCGAGTCAACAACTTTTATAGGATTTTTAGCTGAAATTGGGTACCTCGGTTTTATACTCGGGTCTGTTTATATCGAGTATAACGGTACTTCATAAAGTGACAGTGCTAATACTTTATAAAGTGACAGTGCTAATACTGAATAAAGTGACAGTGACAGTGCTAATACTTTATAAAGTGACAGTGCTAATACTTTATAAAGTGACAGTGCTAATATTGAATAAAGTGACAGTGCTATCCTGAATAAAGTGACAGTGCTAATACTTTATAAAGTGACAGTGCTAATACTGAATAAAGTGACAGTGCTAATACTGAATAAAGTGACATTGCTAATACTGAATAAGTGACAGTGCTAATACTGAATAAAGTGACAGTGCTAATACTTCATGAAGTGACAGTGCTAATACTTTATAAAGTGACAGTGCTAATACTGAATAAAGTGACAGTGCTAATACTGAAATAAGTGACATTCTAATACTGAATAAAGTGCTGATACTCATGAGTGACAGTGCTAATACTTTATAAAGTGACAGTGCTAATACTGATAAAGTGACAGTCTAATACTGAATAAGTGACAGTGCTAATACTGAATAAAGTGACAGTGCTAATACTTAAAGTGACAGTGCTCAATACTTTATAAAGTACAGTGCTACAGACTAATAAGTAACAGTTGCTAATACTTCATGAAGTGACAGTGCTAATACTTTAAAGTGACAGTGCTAATAGCGAATAAAGTGACAGTGCTAATACTTATAAGGGACAGTGCTAATACTTTATAAAGTGACAGTGCTAATACTGAATAAAGTGACGGTGCTAATACTTTATAAAGTGACAGTGCTAATACTTTATAAAGTGACAGTGCTAATACTTTATAAAGTGACAGTGCTAATACTTAATAAAGTGACAGTGCTAATACTTTATAAAGTGACAGTGCTAATACTGAATAAAGTGACAGTGCTAATACTGAATAAAGTGACAGTGCTAATACTTAATAAATGACAGTGCTAATACTTTATAAAGTGACAGTGGCTAATACTAATAAATTGACAGTGCTAATACTGAATAAATGACAGTGCTAATACTATAAGGACAGTGCTATACTAATAAGTGACAGTGCTAATACTTTATAAAGTGACAGTGCTAATACTTTATAAAGTGACAGTGCTAATACTTTTTATAAAGTGACAGTGCTAATACTGAATAAAGTTGACAGTGCTAATACTTATAAGTGACAGTGCTAATACTTATAAAGTGACAGTGCTAATACTTAAAGTGACGCAAGTGAATAGTGACTAATACTAAATAAAAGTAAAATAGAAACTTGGGCCTCATTTACTTGACTTGCTGGCAAATATATGGAGTTAAGTAGCGAACCGTTAGCGAGACTTTAGCTCCATATTAGCGTTGGTTATGCAAAAATCACCTGCGCATCCAACGCTTGCGATTTAATATTGCGTTTGCGCTCGTTTTAGTGCGAGATTTCAACGCCAGCAAACAGCATGGCGTTAAAATCCCGCAGTGGGTAAATCTCTTACCAGGATTTACCCACATTCGCAAACGCGATATAAAATCGCAGATGAAGCATTTACCGCAAGTGACAGCGGCTCTGGGTAAATGAGCCCCATTGTGTTTCTTTGTTAGAGAGTCGATCTTCCGATATATTGATACAATTCTTCTCAATCCATGATGGCGTATCAGCCTGAGTAACGAATGTAAAGTATATACTTGCAGTGCTTACTGTAATGATATTGTTACTACATAATATCTTAGTATGAGTTTACTGAATGTCTCAGATACCAGTCAAATGTACAAAAATAAGACCCTGTAATAGAAGACTATTTACCGTTAATCCTCCATCTTTGTTAATGCCTTCGACTTTTATAGGCACCTCTCTGTTTAACTACTACTACTAGGTTTAACTACTTCCAATATTTGCCACTTTAATTGGGATGCATTGTGTCTTACAGAGTCTCGTATCTGGAAGGGGCCTTTGTAGTTCATGATGTCTCTTCTGTGTTCTCCTATTCTGATCTTAGCTTCCTTTCTGTATTTCCAACATCGCCCCAACCACTCGGGCACTTAAGGAGATAGACCACCCCTTGGTGGAGCATGTGGCAACATTTGTAGTTTATTTTGGTGCCTTTACTGGGATGGTGCACTATTTCTCTCCTGGAATAATGGCATTGCATTACCGCATTTTCTGCAGGGGGGTGCCTACTTTGAGGGGACCTAGGAGAAAGCATTTATTAGTCTCTACCGAGCTATGTCTGTATGCATTACCAGATCTCCTATATATAATAATATCCCTCCTATATATATATATATGTTCTCTCTCACCGGCGAGCACTCCTCTTGTTTATCAACTGCCACACATAACACAATGAATATCCAGAATTGAGCACACTCATGGGACTTCAGGCAAATATCAACCTTGGGCCGTCTTCTGAAGGTTGGGCGGAAACATGTCAACCACCTGTTTGTGAATAAACACGTTTGATATTTGCCTGAAGTCCCATGAGATATTCATGTGTGTATATTGTGTAATAATATATCGTGCGTCCCGCACTCACATTCAATTGTCTCCAGCCCCGGTGCTTCTATAAGTTACTAATACACCTTCCAAATATTAGAGCACTCGTGGGTCTTCACACAAAGACAATGATGTACTAATAAAATATATTATGTGAAGACCCACGAGTGCTCTAATATTTGGAAGGTATATATGTATGTAAAACTTGGGAATCAGTATGGCAGCTCCCATCCATCTATCTATGTATGTATGTATGTTTCAATGTATGTAGGTATCTATATGTATGTATGTATCTGTATGTACGTATCTATGTATGTATCTGTATGTTGTATGTATCTATGTATGTATCTGTATGTATGTATCATGTATGTTCTGTATGTATGTATCTATGTATGTATGTATCTGTATGTATGTATCTTTGTGTGTATCTATGTATGTATGTATCTATGTATGTACCTATTTATATGTCTCTGTATGTATGTATCTGTATGTATGTATGTATGTATGATGTATCTGTATGTATCTATGTATTATCTGTATCTATGTATGTATGTATCTGTATGTATGTATCTATCTGTATGTATGTATCTATGTGTATCTATCTGTATGTATCTATGTATGTATGTATGTATCTGTATGTATCTCTGTATGTATGTATCTATCTGTATGTATGTATGTATGTACACATGTATCTGTAAGTATGTATGTATCTGTATGTATCTCTGTATGTATCTGTATGTATGTATCTATCTGTATGTATGTATGTACACATGTATGTATCTGTATGTATGTATGTACACATGTATGTATCTGTATGTATGTATGTATCTGTATGTATCTATGTATGTATTATCTGTATGTAATATCTATCTGTATGTATATATATATCTATATGTATGTATCTATGTATGTATATATCTATGTATGTATGTTGTATGTATGTATATGTGTGTATATTTAGACCTGTTAGAATATGACATTACCAAGGTAAATAGAAGACAAACCTTGTGCCCTTTAATAAAGCAGCCATGTTTGGTTCACTTGGTACCTTCCACCCCCCCCCTCCCATTGCCGATTCTTAGAACTTTAGCCCACATAGATGTAGCTCCATTAACCACCACTCTTTGTTCATGGATAGAGAACTGGTTATTGGACCGCAAACAAATGTTTTCTTCAAGGCCAAGAGTCCTCAGTTTATACATTAGTCGCCTATGTGGCACAGTATCAAAGGCTTTTGCAAAATCCAAATATACCACATCCACAGCGGTGCCTAATCTAACTTCTTACTCACTTCTTCATAAAAACCAATTAAATTTGTCTGGCATGATCTATTTCTCATAAACCCATGCTGACTACTACTAATAAGATGATCTCTGGAGACAGTCAAGGATATGATCCCTTAACAAAGTTTCCATCACCTTCCCTACCACTGATGTAGGCTTACAGGTCTATAGTTACCGCTGTGAACGACTACCTTTTTTGAATATTGGTATTACATTGGCTTTTTTCCAACCAGCGGCACATCCCCAGACAAAAGCGAATCTGAAAAGATGAGACACAGTGGTCTTGCTATGGAACTAAGCTCTTTTAAAATCCTAGGATGCAATCCATCTGGTCCTGGCGCTTTATGATATTACTTTGTCTAATTGATTCCGTACCATATCCCTGTTATCCAATGTGAAAACTCTTCATTTCCTCCCTGCACTTGTTACAATCCCTACTGTAAGGATTCTCAACAGTAAAAACCGATGAAAAAACGGTTTAGCAGATTAGCCTTTTCGGCATCCTCTACAACCACCTCAGCTCCATTATTTAATGGTCCCACATTCTCAGTCCTCATTTTTTTACCATTTATCATTAAAAAACATCTTGGGGTTGGACTGCTTTGTCGGCAATCCGTATTTCATTTTCTATTTTAGCTAGTTTAATTGCTTTCTTGCACTCTTTATTACAACTTTTGAAGTCCCTGTAAGCCTGTTCTGTGCCTCTGCTTTCAAAATTTTAAAAGCCCTTTTCTTTTTTTCCATTTCCCTTTTTACCTGAGCATTAAGCCATGCAGGATTGGACCTAATTTTTTTACTCTGTTTCCTAAAGGTACCGATTTGGAAATGTTATAGTTTATATCCCTTTAAAAGTGGTCCACATCTGCTCAGTATCTTTACCTAGAAACAGTTCCCCCCAGTCTATGAGCAGGAGCGATTCCTTTAAAGATAATAGCTTCCTAAAGTTAAAAGTTTTTGTTAAGCCAGTGCTACTGTTAGTTTTTCTGCAACCTATATTAAATGACACTATATCATGGTCACTATTCCTTAAGCTTCCCATTACCTTCATCTCCAAAATGAGCTCTGGGTTATTAGATATCACCAGATCCAACAACGCATAAGAATTGTTGTATGCTGTAGTTCACCCTTTGTACCTAGGGAGGGCGTTGTATAACCATGTTAGGTCTATTAATTGCATTAATTGTTATCCAATGTATCTATTTCCTGTTTGAACACCTATAAGTAACTCATTAAAGGATAAGTGCACTGTAAACTCAAGTTATGTTCATTTGGAAGCTGCAGCTTTAAAAATACCGTTATGCCATATTTTTTTTTTTACCTATGCCCCTCCAGAGCCTAGCTTTGTGCCTTGGAAGTTGCTGACATCTTGTTATTGGTTTGCTGAATGTTAAGCTCTGCCCCTCTGAGATTTCCTCTGCTTTCTCCTGCTTGAGCCTCAAACAGTAATGCTTGAGAGTTCCGTGCACACGCACGTGCACGGAACTCACAGGCATTACTGTTTGAGGCTCAAGCAGGAGAGTTCACGGAACTCACAGGCATTACTGTTTGAGGCTCAAGCAGGAGAAAGCAGAGAAAATCTCAGAGGGGCGGAGCTTAACATTCAGCAAGCCAGTAACAAGATGTCAGCAACTTCCAAGGCACAAAGCTAGGCTCTGGAGGGACATAGGTAAAAAAAATTTGGCAACAGTATTTTTAAAGCTCCAGCTTCCAAATGAACATAACTTGATTTTACAGTGCACTTATCCTTTAATCAATATTGTTTAGTCTCTGTTTTTGGCTTGAGAAAGGGCTGCTGCCCGAAACGTCACAGATTTTGACACAGATGTCTATTACTTAATAAAAAGTTTTTATCTGCAATACTTGCGCTGCTGTAATATTGGAAGGAAATATACATTATTATATTGCACAAAGACACGTATAGTAGAGGTGCTGCAACCATGTTGTGATAAAATCATACCTGATATCAATCATGTCTGACCCCTCAGAAATAAGCCTACATTGGCAATCAAAGATCAATATCATGCCCCAAATGTAAAATAACCAATACAGATTTCTAGCATCTCATATGAGCATGCTAGGTTCCAAACAAACATTGGTTTGCATTAGTAAACCAAGATGCAGCCTTCTACAAATGTATATTCACAGGCGTTACCCCGCCGAATGTGGGAAAGTCTGGGGCCCAGGGAATAACCTGACAATCTAATTTAAAAACTTTTCCCCTCCCTTGCTTCCCTTTCTTTCCTATACTAATGCAGCCAAGGCAGACATCTGATGGTTTATGGTTTTATTATTTTTATAACAATTTAAATGCAAGCAATCTAATCTACTCTGATGCATACTACTGGATATAAATCTACTTAAATGATTTTATGCTGCAAATGATGAACAATTACACTGCATGTTAATATATGATAAGCATCAAAACCAAAGACCAAAATAAAGCGAATAAAAAAAAAAAAGAAATAGGTTTGTGGAATTTGATTAAAGGGCATTTATTGTGAAATGTATACATGCTCCAATCCAGACATATAAAAAGATTAGTGTATGCTGCCCACATGGAAAGGGGGGGAAATTACATTTTCCCACTATAGATGCCCTTTAATCGACAGCTCGACATGAACAAGAAATGAAATATAATCATGGGAAAGAAAAGAAGGGACCACCATATATATACAACAGATCTTCTAATAGAAGAAAAGAAATTTCATTTTATATGTGAAATCATTTATATTTATAGGAATGGTGAAACTGTTGAACTGTTTACTGGAAAGTTCAAGAAAAATGCAATTTTAGAATCAAAGAATTCCCTAATCTACCGTATATACTCGAGTATAAGCAGATCCGAGTACAAGCTAGATTTTTTGGGATTTGAGATTGAATAAAGACATGCGTCCATCCAGTCCAACCTATTTAACGATACCCACATTTCCTGCCTATCTGTTGATCCATAGGAAGACAAAAAACAAAAACACCAAAATTATGATGGGAAAAAAATTCCTTCCTGACTCCAAGTGGCAATCGGCAATATCCCTGGATCAACTCTACTTTATGTATTCATACCAGTAACATGCAACATTCCTTGTTTTCAAGGAATTTGTACCTGAAAAACGAGTAAAACTGACTTACTCAAGTATAAGCTGAGGTTTGACTTTCTTCCATAGAAAGTCTTGTATACAGCCCTATAGAAAGTCCCATACACAGCCCAATAGTAAGTTTCATATATAGCCCCATACACTGATGTGCCCTGCATATCTTTCCCTGCAGCCTGAATATTAAAGATCCCTCCTTGAGAGATGTTTGTTGAATCCTGTTACTTCTCTCATTTTTTTTTCTCTATTTCCCTTGCACTCTGTGCTGATCAGTGAGTGAGCATGACAACACTTGCCTAATCCACCGAAATCAAGAGCATTCTGTGTGTTACAGGGTAAGCATTTGTTTTCCCAGGGCTATGTGATTTTATCCAGCTGCTCCTTCAATCATCCAGATCAGCCCCTGAGTATAAGCTGAGGGGAGACTTTCAGGATGATTTTAAAGGTAAAATTTTTCGGCCTATCCTCGAGTATATAAGGTACTAATTTTCACTATGATGCAGCAGCACATATTACGTTGTTTTTAGCTTTCAGCCTGTTGTTCCCCGTATAGATTTAAGGTAACTGTATTTTAGGTATAAAAGCATTCTAAAATGTATCTTTTGTAAACTTTCTTAGGATTTTTTCATCTTACATCAAAGAAGTTGAAGAACGTCCTGCCCCTACTCCATGGGGCTCCAAAATGCCCTTTGGTGAGCTAATGTTTGAGTCTGGTAGCAGTTGCGGTTGGGTTCACAGTGTTTGCTTTTCTTACACTGGAGATCGTATGGCCTGGGTGAGCCATGACAGCACAATCTGCATTGCTGATGCCACCAAGAAGATGAGGTAAGAAGAGAGAGAAAAGCTCTTAAGAGAGGATTGTTTGTAATTTTAAATATAGGCTATAAAAAGGAGGGACCATTAATAAGATAATAACAGTAATTAGAAGTAAAGATGTATGAACAATGCAAATGATTGATTTTGGAGGAAAACGTAGGAAGATGAGAACGTTTTATAATAAAAACTAGCGAACACGCTAGTTAAAGGATGAGGAGTACTTTGAGTGATGAGCAATAGGAAAATATACTAGTAATTAAAAACTATTTTTAAAAACGGTTAGTTTAGCAAATGTTTGTTAATACGGTAATAGACAGATGTTTGCACAAAATTTTATCTGAAACAGATCCTCAAACCTTTTTTTTAACAAATGAGATTCCTTTTTAGCAAGTCGGTTTCTGGAGGAAGAAATGAATTCTCAAAAACTGACTTAAGTGTTTGGTTATGCTACTTCTTTTTATCCTGTTAAAAAAATTGTATATAACACTGAAAAAAAGCATCTTTTTGTAATTAATGCACCTTAAAGGGCATGTCCAACACCAAAACTAAAATTTAACCCCATACTGGCCCCACTGTGTAGTTAATAAACTTACATCTCTGCTCCAAATGGTTCTCCTGCCATGCCTTTTCAAAGTCCAGGAAAGTGAAGAGTAGAAGCTGTCAGTGACTCATCCAGTGCCTGTTTCTTCCTCAACTGTGGCATGCACAGGGGAAATAGTGTACAATAATACTGTACAGAGCTGTGTCCCTAAGCTTTATAAATAAACTATACATACATACAACTTTGGGGGTTGGAATCTCGGTGGCAAAAATGGCAACACTTACTGTCACAATCATGTGATTAATGTATATAGGTATGGATACATTTATGTAATATTCTGTATTATTGTATATGATTTTCCAGTTCTTCTGTCTCTTCAATGTATTATTCCTGCCTGTACAAGGTATTATGTGTGTTAATGTGGATACCAACAGGTAACTTCATTATATATTGTTAGCAGGATGAAAGGACATCCTGTGGTCCCAGTCTTCTGTATTGCCCAGGTGCTTAACAGACCCAGACTCTGCAGGAGGCAATTAGCAACACTGGAATTCATCTAACTTCATCCAAGTTCATAACTAAGTTAGAAGCAAAATATATATTGGGATCATATCTCCTTCTGTGACCATCATTTCCATAAACTGTTCATAAAAGTATATTGTATAGTATTTGAGGTTGAATAAAGACATACGTCCATCCAGTTCAACCCATCTAGCAATATGCTCATTTCCTGCCTAACTGTTGATCCAGAGGAAGGCAAAAAAAACCCCACCAAATTTATGAAGGGGGAAAAAATTCCTTCCTGACCCCAAGTGGCAATCGGAAATTTCCCTGGATCAACTCTAGTTTATAAAAGTGGACTCGGGTAAAAGCTATTTTGTAAGAATCGAAACACCCATGGTCTACTTGGTGTGGAACATGAGAGAGACAGTTTTTTTTGTTTTATGGATTAAAGGAATAGTTCACTCTCAAAGTGAACTATTCCTTTAATATATTGATTGAAGCCCGGGAGGTTAAGGAGCTATGCCTTACCTCCCGATCTTCAATCAATATTGCAGGGTCCGGGAATGAAGATACCAAAGACCTTACCTTTTATGCGATCCACCGCAGCCCAGCTGGAATCTCCAACCGCTTCACTCTTCTGTACAGCTATAGCACGCATGTGCGTAATGCGCGCTATAGCTGTAAGCTCTCTTTCCTATCCTGTTGCAAATTACAAACATTTTAACAATATGTACCAGTGATGGGGAACCTTTTAGAGACCGAATGCCCAAACTGCAACCCAAAACCCACTTTCTTATTGCATAGTGCCAACACAAGTTCTGAATTGAGGAAGCCAGTTGGATTACTAGCCAAACGTCTTCAAGAACTAAAGTCCAAATAATCTATAATGGATTACTTATTAACCCCTACATTACCACACAGGAGTTTGGGGTGTTAAACAATGACTATTAACCCCTACATTTTCAGACAAGAGTTTGAGATCCAAAACAAGGACTGAAGCTGAACTATACGCACAAGCATAAAATTAAAGGGGAACTGTGATCCAAAAATGACTTTAGATAAATTTGATTGGAATTGCTCTCCTGAGAATTTTTGCAACTTATTGTCATTGCTTATTTTGCATAGTTTTGAAGATATTTACATTTTTGTGTGTGATATGGTAGCAGCATCACCAGGTCCCCTGCAATTCCAGCTTCCTGCTCTGAAACCATGTCAGTGGATGACAGTCAATCTGCCCTGTGTCTCCTACTCCCCTTGCAGCCCCCCCGGCCCCTCCCACTCATGGACCCTATGGCCACTCCATTTGCAGGCCCCCCTTGGCCCCTTCCCTTACAGCCCCATGTGACCCCTCCCACTCGCGGGTGTCTTATCCCCGCCCACTCGCAGGTGCCGTGGGCCACTCAGACCCCCACCTCTACAGAAGAGTGTGTGAAAGCATACTCTGTTTGAAAAGGCTGTTTTCACAGTGAGAGAAAAGGGCTGTAGCTTCCCTTACCTTCTCTGCAGCTGCAGGTCCTTCACACAGCAGGGAAGGCGAGGGACTTCCTGTCTTCCTGTGGCTGTGCTTGCAGGCAGCAAGGTGGAGGAGCAGCCTTAGGAATATCACATGTCAGCCTCCCACCCATTAACTTTCTGGTCAGTCATTTCTTTATATCTTGGGCTGTGGAGCAGGTAGAGAGGTGGTTGATGGCTCATTTTAAAGGCAGGAAACTGACCCTTTCGAACTCAACTTGGAGACCACAGTTCCTCTTTAATTTACTTCAATTTTGAGTAAGAAATCCCCTTCCCCTGGCTTGTTTGGTGCCAGGGGGATGTTGTTTGCACAATAAATTTTGATACAGTGAGGTAGTGTGCTCCTCTTCTTTTTGACATTGGATTTTGTCTGCCGTGGTGTGCTAGAGTGAATCTATACTTGTTTTGACCCCTCTCTGCTACAGACATTTGCTACACTTTCTCCAGCTCTGGATTGAAGAAAGTGGAGCAGACCGGTAACAAACTCTGGTGAACTCTGCTGTGCATGAGTGTCAACAGAAAGGGCGTGTGCCATAGGTGCGCCACCACTGATATATACCATCCCACATAGATATCTGGCCTCAACCCCAACCCCCCCTTTCACCCACATACATTCTTGGCCATAACCCTCCTCACATACACATCTTACCTCACCTCCCCTTACACACAGATTGCTGGCCCCATCCCCTGACCAAAACACCCTCTCACCCTACAGACAACTCCCCCATCCCTGATTGAGTTCCACAATTTTCCTGACCACACATCTTACATAGTAACATAGTAATTAAGGTTGAATAAAGACATACGTCCATCAAGTCCAACCTATTCACCCCCTTACCCCTCCATTACACACACTGAGTTCCCCTTACACACAGATTGCTGGACCCATCCCCCTCCCATAACCCGCCTTACACAGACTGCTGGCCACAACACTCCTCTCCCCTCCATCCCAGTTTGGTTTTCACAATTTCCTTGAACCCCCCACCACCACCAACCACCACACACTGTCTGTCTATAACCCCCCTTACACATAAACCTCTTCCCCTGGACCCTTATAAACCAAGCAAGTTTGTTTAACAAGATCTGTTCCTCATAAATCCATGCTGATAACTACCAATAGTTACACACCATGCAATATTTTGGCCCGATCGACCGATACTTCACTGTATAGTTCGATAGGGAAGAAAACATTGCACGGCTTTGTGGTGGCCCGGGACAGACATCCGACAATAAGTTTGTCCGAATCGGACGCTGTGGAAAACCACAGGTGAGCTTGCAGTACTCTATGGACTGAACGCTCGGTCACATTGAACTGTCGGTTGCTAGTGTCTAATGTTCTGTTGGGGTGAAGGATGCCATTGTGTATATCCAACTTAAGGTCAGTCCTTGAAACAAACTCTAGAATATGTTTCCTATCAAACTTTCCAGTATCTTACACTCCTCCCCACCACTGAAGTTAAACTCACAGGTCTGTAATTACCAGGCTTGGAATTACAATTTACATTTACACACTTCTGGACATGAGGGAATATGAGAAAATAAGAAACAATGACTGATAAAACTGAACATAGTTCCCTATTAAACCTTATTTACTTGTTTCTGAACCATATCCTCAGTTAATCAAAGTGCAAATGCATCTTTTATACCATTATTGCTACTATACTCTATGCTGGATCTTCTATTTTCTACTATATAAAGCAGAACTTTTGTATGTACAGTATGTATGTATGTGCTCACCTCACAGCCACTCCCCTGAATGACTCAACATAAAGGCAACGCCCATGAAGTCTAAATTCTACAACAAAAATCCTGCACGTCATTCTCATTATTTAATGTCCCCACATTTTCAGTCCTGATCTTAATAATAATAATAATATTAATATACTTTAGAATGTGTTCATGGTTAATCTTAACTACATTATTTATTTTAGCTAGCTTAATTGTTTTCTTACAATCCTTAATACAATCTTTAAAAGTTTCTTGCTTGCACTTGGGGGTATGGGTAATGGAAGTGGTAGGTTAAGATCAAGATCTCTGTTAAAAATAGTTTAAAATGACCCTTTTATATATTAAAATTATTAAAACACTCCAAAAACTTATCCCACAAGACCATAGCTTGTGAGTTGAAAGAATCCCACGAAGAACAAATTCTCCTAATGCGAATAAATTGGCTAATGGAAACACTTTTAAGTAATATCTGTTGTATTCAATTAGATCAACTGGACTTGAAATGTAGTTCTTGAAGACGTTTCGCTAGTCATCCGACTGGCTTTCTCAATTCAGAATGACTTGTACAAGAATCTGTGGCAATTATGTACCCTGGAGAATCCCAATTAGCATATCACAGCCAGGTGTTAAGGGTGTGATTAGATAGTGGCTAAGAGGTGTTATAGGAACGCCCAGAGTAAGGTGTTAAAACAGCATTGTACATGGCAGACAGTTGGTGTCGAACCCCCCCACCTCTATTTAGGCTTGGTTTCTTTATTTTCACATAAATGGCCTCCTTAACACCTCTCTTGAACCAGTCACGTTCCTTCGCCAGTATGTTAACATTACAATCTTCAAAGGTATGTCCTTTATCCTTAAGATGCAGATACACGGCTGAGTCCTGACCCGAGGAATTGGCTCTTCTGTGCTGGGCCATACGTTGATGCAGTTGCTGTTTGGTCTCCCCCACATACAAATCAGAGCATTCTTCACTGCACTGCACCGCATATATGATGTCGCTTTTCTTGTGTTTTGGTATTGGGTCTTTTGGATGTACCAATTGCTGCCTCAGCGTGTTGCTCGGTTTAAAGCAGACAGGGATACGATGTTTTTTGAAAATTCTTCTTAATTTCTCGGAGACCCCTGCTACATATGGGATGACCATGTTCTTCCTCCTGTCTTGCTTTTCCCCTTCACTGTTGGTATTCGTGTTCTTTTCTTTCCTTCTACTTCTTTTGACAAAGGCCCAGTCTGGATATCCACAAGTTTTAAGGGCTCCTCTGAGATGTTTCATTTCTTTAGCCTTCGCCTCTGTGCTAGTGGGGATGTACTCGGCTCTGTGTTGCAGGGTTCTGATGACACCCAGCTTGTGATCTAAAGGGTGGTGGGAGTCAAACATCAAATACTGATCTGTGTGTGTTGGTTTTCTGTAAACCTCTACTTCCAGTTTACCATTTTCCTTAACTTCTACCAAGCAGTCCAAGAAAGCCAGTTTGTTGTTTTGTACGTCTGTGCAAGGAATCCAAGGTAACATTATTGGTATCAGAAAGGCCTTCTTGTCCAGTTTTGAAACCTTTCCCGCGCAGTCATTCCTTTGGGAGCTCTGCTTAGGAACATCTAGCTTTCCCCAAAACTTAGACTACCTCCAGCTTCATCATAGCTGTATAGTACTGGATAGCAGTCATGACCCTGGCAAGAAAATACCTTTTAAAAAAAACAAAAAACAAAACCAAAATACAGCATTTTACACCAAAAAATATCACTGCAGCCCCACCTGTTAAAATACCTTTAAAACCGAACTGAATTTACTGAAAATTATGAATATCAAGTATAGGCACACTATAAACAGGTGCACATATCCACTGTATAAGACTGAATATACACTTGATTAGAAAAGCATAAAACTGGACACCCATCACAGCATTTTAATTCATAAAATGAATTGCTTCTATTAATTCAATAAATGTGCAGGAAGGATTGTAGAAAGTAAATCCTATGTAAGTAATGTGAATTGGATGTGCTAATAAAATATCTATGTATTTTTAATTATAATTTGGTCATATTATCTACACCTGCTAAATGTGTATTTACAAATTGGATGTGCAGATTCTTATTTTTTACACTGTTTTGATTCTCATTTTATACACTGTATTATTTAACAAAAAACTTTAAATTGACTATTACCTTACTGGAAACTATAATTCTTCCAAACCACCACTGTACTATTTTTTTGTTGATCTGTCCCGTTTCATTAGATACACAATTTGAACCGTCTTACATTTTCAGCTATCAATAAGATCATATACACTTCTGCTTTGAGTCCTTTACTATACTTGGAATGGTGACAGGATTTAAAAGTTGGTATGCAGTTTTGACAGTTGGTATGTGGGAAATTCAATCTCCCAGTGCTGCTCCATGGTGTCATAATGATTGATGACTGAGCGTGCTACCCCCATAAAAGGTCTGGTCAGATGGATGGGGGTGGGTTAGAAGAGGGAGGAGGATACTGAGCCTGAGTAAAAGTAGTACTAGATTGAAGGCATGCAGCACGAGATGCAAGCTATTCATGCTGTTCAAAAAGTCTATAAAGGTCAATTGTACTGTTTTTACAGATCCCCTTCCCAAAAAATGTGCTCAGGGTGAGGACCTAAAACCTCTAGCATTTTAGAATGCTCTAATTTGTCACTGAGGTTCCTATATGCGCGAAGCGGTTCGCCAAACGCCCACTTTGCCTGGGCCAGGCAAATCAAAATAAGTGTTTTACAGGGACTGTGAAGCCCACTAAATGGCAATATACAGTTTTACCCATCCCCTTCTTAATAAAAGCTGGATACATTTATTGGGAAGGTAGGCCTAAAACCGTCTGCATCCAACTGCTATTATTACCAATTAATTGCATGCATTTGTAAAGTTAGATTCCATTCCGGAAAAGGTATCTGTCTCCTACTTATGAGCTATTTATAATAGATGTGCAGATAAGGCAGAAAATGAAACAGCAGCCATTCATTGTCTGTGATGTCAGTGGTCACAGTCTTGATTCACTGCATGGAGGGAGGGGCTAGCACCATATCCCGATATTGTATGATCGTTGATTGAGTATGGCAGATAGGAAAAATAATCTTATGACCAATATCGATCATGATTGGTGCATGTATGGCCCTATATAACTCCAAAAGTACCTGGGCAGGTACTTTCTAACTCCCAATATCATTTCTATGAGGAGCAGCAGCTCAAAGAAAATTTATTCTGCCAGGCTTCCTACAGTATGTGGCAGATGAAAACTATGTGTTGTAGCTCCTCAATGAAACAATATTGGGAGGTGGGGAAATCAATCCCCAGGCAGGAAAAAAAAAAAAGGGGGGGGGGAATCCTCTTCAAAAAAATGCACAGTTCCACTTGGACAAAAAAAAATTGTGGATCCTGACAGAATATATAAGATATTGATTTGAATGGGCTCTATGTTCTTTACCACGGTAACTTGGCATCAGTCTATGCACCGAACCAAACAAAACCCCCATTCTTTAAACAATTCTTCTCTCAACTTCAAAAAATGCAAACAGGACAAACCTGAGATTTTAACACCATATTTCACAATGATTTGGATAGATCCAGAGACCTGCTAACAAACACACCCCTCAAAAAACAAATTAAGTTTAAATGAAGCTGCATTTTTATCTAACCCCCCCCCCTTTTTTTTTTTTACCTGTGCCCCAGACCCAGTAAAGTTCTTGCCATCTGGATCATGTCTTCAGTCAAGTAAGCTCTGCCCCTGAGACTTGCTGGACCTCATTGCTGTCTGTGTCTAAAAATCCAATAGCAGTTTGCTCCATGTGCGTGACGTCATTAAACGCACAAACTACACCATCACTACCAACATAAACAATCACCCTCCCAACTAACTTAGAAGCAGAAGATAATAGAAGCTCGAGCTCTTTAAATGAAACCCTAGCACAACCAGCAGCCCTACACATGAATAGGACTAAAGCCTTATATTATCAGAAACACATGTTTCTAGCATGTAAACTACATCAAAACCCACAACACTAAAAGACAATAAAGGGAACATACTAGATGCCCAAAATACTTGAAATCTTCAAAAATCACTACCATACCCTATACAATAATGATAAAGCCACAGAAGCCAAAACCCCATCATTTACTTACAAAATCCCCCTAGCATCTCTAACCAGAGACACGAACAATCTCTCAACAAGAGATAACCCTCACCCTAAAAACAGCAAACCAAACACTTCAGGTGATACATATATTACAAAATATTTGCCCCCCCCCCCAATTGCTACCTTACCAATCAAACTATTTATTCGACTCATTCTTTAAGAACTTCTTCCTACCTTACACATGAATACAACAGCCATCACCAGGATCCTCTGCTCAAACTACCGCCCCATATCCTAATCAATACTGACCTAAAATCTTTACAAAGATACTAGCCATCCATCTCAATCAAGTTCTACCACTCCTAATAAACTTGGACCTGTCCTAATAGAAAAAAACTGATAATATTAGAAGAACTATAACCCTAGTTTCACATGCACATACAAAACAAACTCCCTTCCTTCTGCTTTTTCTGGATGCCAGAAGGCTTTCAACATGGTCGACTGGACATACATGTTCATGGTACTCACAAATTTCATTTTCCACCCTTATGTATCAGCACTACAGAAATTTTAACAGAACACCACAAGCTTACGTAAACACATGTGATATAAATCAGACCCTTCCCATTAGAGGAGGCCACCATACAGGGATGTCCTCTCCCTCCTCTAATCTTGGCACTATCAACTGAACCACTTGCAGATATGTCCTCCTTTTCATAACATCTCCCACTGTCTCCCTCCCTAACCCATTCAAAATCCTCTCTTTCTAGTGGGTCTCTGGATTTACAATAAACCCAGAAAAATCTCAGAATTCTAATGCATAATGAGAGGTGATGATGGCTAGGGGGTTGGAGGAGATTTTAAACTAGGTATGGGGGGGGGGGGGTTTACGTTGAACTACACGGGGTAGATAGAGGAGTTAGGGATCAGGGGGCTATTATTAACACACACAGACGACGGAGAAGGGGGGAGCATAGAGGATAAGGAGGCATGTACGACCATGTATGGTAAATCAATTGATAATCTAAAATGTATGTTTACAAATGCAAGAAGTCTGGCTGGAAAAAACGGGGAACTTGAAATAATAGCTTTTAAGGAAGGTATGATGTGATTAGTAAAGCAGAATCATGGCTAAATGATTCACACGACTGGACAGTAAATATTGAAGGCTACTCCTTATTTAGACATGACCGAGTTAATAAGAAAACAGGAGGAGTATGATGCATGTTAAAAGGAATTGAAGCCAAATTTAAAAGATGGAATAGATGGGGCGTAACGATACGGCAAAAAAATATGGTTGGAACGGTACAGGAAGAAAGAGGTAGGTAATTATTGTTGGATTATGTTATATAAGCCGCCAAATGCCGGGAGGAGGTGGAAATGAATCTCCATATGCAGTTGGCGAAGGCTGCTGGTATGGGCATGTTTTGGTTATGGGGGATTTTAACTACCCTGACATAGATTGGAGTAAGGAACTCCCAGCACCTCAAAAGGTATAAAATTCTTAAATTTATTATATGAGCATTTTCTTTCACAGATGATAGAAGTTCCTAATAGACAGAATACGTTGTTGGATCTGGTGATATCTAATAACCCTGAGCTCATTTGGAGATGAAGGTAATGAGAAGCTTAGGGAATAGTGACAATGATATAGTGTCATTTATAATAGGTTGCAAAAATCTAAAGTGCAGTGGGTTAACAAAAACTTTTAACTTTAGGAAAGCTAATTTTATGCTGTTAAAGGAATCACTCCTGCTCATAGATGGGGGGAATTGTTTCTAGGTAAGATACAGAGCAGATGTGGACCACTTTTAAAGGGATATTAAACTATTACATTTCTAAATCTGTACTTTAGGGAACAAGTGTAAAAAAATAGGTCCACTCCTGCACGGCTTAATGCTCTGGTAAAAAGGGAAATGGACTAAAGAAAAAAAAAGGCTTTTAAAATTTAAAAACAGAGGGAAAAGAACAGGCTTAAAGGGAGTACAAAAGCTGTAATAAAGAGTGCAAGAAAGCAATTAAACTAGCTAAAATAGAAAATGAAATACGGATTGCCGAACAAGCAAGTCCAACCCCAAAATGTTTTTTAAGTATAAATGGTAAAAAGATGAGGACTGAGAATGTGGGACCATTAAATAAGGGGCTGAGGTGGTTGTAGAGGATGCCGAAAAGGCTAATCTGCTAAACGTGGGATCATATCCTTGACTTTGTCTCCGGAGCTCATCTAGTAGTAAGTCAGTATGGTTTATGAGAAATAGATCATGCCAGACAAATTTAATTGAGAAGAAGCGAGTAAGAAGTTAGATTTAGGCACAGCAGTGGATGTGGTATACTTGGATTTTGCGAAAGCTTTTGATATTGGACCGCAAACATAGAGTGGTGGTAAATGGAGCTACATCTATGTGGGCTAAGTTCTAAGCGGAGTGCCTCAGGGTTCTGTACTGGGGCTGCTTCTGTTTAATCGTTTATAAATGACTTAGAAGGGGGCATTGAGAGCAAGGTCTCAGTGTTTGCTGAGACACTAAACAATGCAGAGCTTTGGAAACTTCAAATGATGTGCAAGTGCTGCAAACAGACCTAGATAGATTATCAAAATGGGCAGCAGAATGGCAGATGAGATTCAATGTTGATAAATGTAAGTTGATGCATTTAGGATTTAATAATCCCTGTGCCAGCTACACCATAAATAACTCTGTGTTAAGTGCATCTGTAATGGAAAAAGATTGTGGGGTTCTGGTAGAGAACAGACTTAGCTATCGCAAACAATGCCAGGTAGCTGGGAGTAAATAAACACAAAAATTAACGTTCTTCCCAGACTGCTCTAATTCTTCTTGAGCTCTCCCGCTCCATATTCACTGGAAAACTTTTGAGATCTCCAAAAAGAGATTAGAGCATTGATTTTGTACCATTCCAGACCCAGAATAAGCTTTCAAATATTGTCCAAACATTGTGTTGGAGGACTGTGTGGAGGACAGGGCATTCCAAATACTCAACTTTACTATATAGCAGCACAAATAACAGCAATCAGGACTTCTCTACGGAGAGATGCAAACTGGTCTAAAATAAAAAAAAACTATTTTTTTTAGATATTCCATGGTATTTATTATTATATGGCTTTCCTCCAAACAAAGAGCTATACCTAACTCTTATTCTAACTACTATTAAAAATTTTGGATCTACACACTCAAACTCCCAAAATTGCAATCAAAACAGATCTATGATTGCAATCAAATTCTCCATACAGACAATACCATCCTTTCATGGGACGCATTCAGAAGAAAACATCAACTACCTCCATCATCCTTCTTTCCATACCTGCAACTAATTACTTCTTTTCCCATCTCAATCTGCTTAACCCATGTAGAGAGAACCTACAAAATAACATACAGATGGTACACTCACGGGAGCATCTCCACAAACAGTCTCGTCAACTAATTCTCCGCTATGCTTCAGAGGATGCCAAGACCTAGGCTCATATATGCATATGTGGGGACATGCCAATCAGTAACTCCACTATTTATGATACCCAACAGCTACTCCAATCTATTTTCCACACCATACGTGTTGTATCCTCTCACGTTCCTCCTTAGAATACCATTTGAAAAACTCATAAGACAACAGCAGAAACTCGCTAGCTTTATACTTTTATCTACAAAATCAATTGTAGCTAAAAACTGGAAATCACCCATAATCCACTGCATTCCAATTATCCTAAGCAGTATCAAATCACCAGCTCCATGGAAAACATAAAAGCACAAAAACTGAACAAGCATGCAAATTTTACCTGAAATGGCTGCCGTTTGACATAAATGGAAAACTTCTCCAACCCAACCCTCCATAAGACTGAACATCCTAAATGCAAACCACTGCTTATATTCCTTAGTCTGCATAAAATGTTAAAAAGATATTGTAAACAAAAAAAATAACTTATGTCCTTCCCTTTTCCTCCTTACTAACAAGCGCCCCAAGATATGTAAAATGAAAATCAAAAATGAGAACAAGAGAAATAGATTATTACACCTCTATATGAAACTGTATTGCATTATTTTTATATGTTTCAATAAACAAATATTTAAACATAAAAAAGGATAATGTTATGTTACTAATGCAGGTGATAGAGTGCAAAATATACCCGTTAGGGCTAAAGGCAAGTAACTGCCAATTGAGCAGTTTGTTTTAAGGGTGGACATGCCCTTTAAATTTTAATGAATAAGGTGCCTCGCGTTTCCAAAAATGTTTGGAAATGGCAAAACCCACAATATCTAAGGCAGATTTTTACTTTTTTCTCCTCTAGGCCAATTACCATGTATTTTGTAAATTCAGACGAAAAATAGGTTGGACATTTTGTACATTTTGTCCGATCATGTGGTCAGTATAGGTGGAGGATAATAAATAGGAGAATATGTGGAAATATAGGGGAAAGGTTAACTAATCACAGTCTTAGTTTGGTCTGGAAACTGGAGGTAGGCAAAAAGTAATGCTGGGGCAGCTTTGAAGTAGATTTAAGAAGCAAGGGATGCTGCCTTACATTTTATGCCAGTCATTCAGCCATCACATTCTAGACATTTAAATAATAAACCAAAAATGGAGCATGCAGTCTAGTGATGTCTATGACCAAGTGAGAAATACAGCCTGACGCTAACCAAATCCCACTGCTTTACGTCAGGTAGATGGGCGTCACTGTTTAGGTAAAGTGACCGATATTACATTTATTTACCCTGGATGTTCATAGCAACTAAATAGTGTAATTTAATATGTTACAAAACAGAGTATGCAATTAACCGTGCCACCGCGTCAGAAGCAGAGAAATAATGGTGTTTGGGGAGTTCATTACAGTTCACCTCAGCAGCCACGACTGTTCTCTGTTATGAAGGTCAAACACAGGAGAGGCAAGCAATCAGTATCTAAGGTGGTGAATCTGCAGAAGAAGAGAATACAGGAAATTGTTTAAAGGACATGATGTGAAAAACATTTTCCATAATCACACTGAAATTAGGATTAAAGGGGAAGTTTAGTGCAAATACATATGCTTTCAGAAAAAAAAGAGCAGTATTTTTCATCCCAATGACCTAATCTGCCAATTCCAAATTTGTCTGTGTATAAATAGTGAAACCGAAATACTGACTTCCTGTTTGCAGGACCCCTAGTAGAGACTGTTATGGTCTTGCCCTTGACCCACGCCTGGGTTGATTCAGTTGCTCAGTAGAGATCTAAGCATGTTTGACCCATCCAACAGCCAATCAGTAGAAATTACTGTTAGAACTCCAAGGATGTGGTGCATCCTGGGAAAAGAAGAAGACCGTTAGAACCCGAAATGGTAGCTCACTAATGTCAACCGTAGGGAATAGTAAAGGGTATGAATCAAACTGATTTTTCAAAACAGGAGAGAATATGTAGAATAGCTAGGTATGCACAATACAACCAAGAATTTTTAAAATATTGATATTTTCCACTGAACTTCCCTTTAAATTACCACCAATCTTAACGTATACAGCTACACCAACCTGCAGTTAGCTCATGTTTGTTCTCTCTGTGTCCCCATGTAGCATTGTAGAAACAAAGCATCAGACGGACTACAACCAGTGCGAGTAAAACGTAACTTTTATTTTGGCAAGTGGCAGACTTTAGGGAGGGAGAACAGCACATGAACCCAAAGTGTTTTGTGACACTGTAACATCACTTATCAGAGGGATATTCTCACGGACCAATAATCCCCTTTAAATACCAGATCAAAGGCTGACACAAGATAATAGCAAGCAGGTGAATATAATAAACACCCTTACAGCTTTTATATCATTGCATAACAGAACAAATAATGGGAAATCAGCGCGTGGCCAGTAAAAACTACAAATATAAAAACATAAATATAAAATGACATATATACAATAAAACCAGAATAAGAAACTAGTAGCAAAACAACTCTATGATTTACAGCAGCAGTATCAGGCAGATCAGAAGAAACATTGAAGCAAGACATTGTTACATTGTATCTTTACATATATACATTGGGAACAAATTCTCTTGCAAAATGAAACAGATCTCATATCTACTATAAATACACATATAAAAAATATAATATATAATAATATATAATAGTAAACCTATGTGTGGTTACACACCAGGGTGACAAGAACCTTGTTAAACCCAAGAATAAGGGCAAACTATAATTAAAATTGAGAGTTCATATTAGGGGAGAAACTTCCCAGTCTTTGTTTAATCCTCTAGGCCACCTGGTTTTTAGCTTTAGAATCCACCAAAGTTCCCATTTACATAATAAAGAGTGTCTATCTCCTCCTCTACATCCTACAACAACTGTTTCAATGCCCAATATTCACATTTGTTAGTGTGGTGGCAGGTCAAACTGTGGGTGCCCAAAGCAGTGCGCGAATGTCTTTACATGCAATTGAATTTTCATGTTCATAAAATTGATATTTAAATTATCACTTTGTTTTCCCCACATATTGTAACCACTGCCACACGTAATAAGATATACAAAGTACTGTGATCTGCAATTTATATAACTTTGAAACACATCAGGGTTATTCAATAAAAGTTCTTATCGTTTAAAATGGTGCTAATTTTGCCCAACCAATCAGATGTTAGCTTTCAAATGTTAAATAAGATTGATTGGTTGGGGGAAAACGAGCACCATTTTAAACAAGAACTTTTATTGAATCTCCCTGATATGTTTTATTCGTAACTGTGGAGGTAAAGATAGATGCTGATGTTGTAAGTGGCAACATCTGCACTTCTTCCAAAATTAAACATTCCTTTATTGGTAACCAATTGGTATTGGCTCGGACAGGTAACATACTCGCTACGTGATTAGAATACTAGAGTTAAGACTACTGACATCTAGTAGTAGTCTATAATTAGTATTCCTCATGTTCTAGGATACAAGCTATAAGTTTTTAGTTTCAACAATATAACTCTCTCCAACAAACAGGACGCTTTATTTGGAGGATTTAAAGGGTATCTCCACTGATAAAAGTCCACCTGGGTTGTAAGGATAGATATGTGTAAGGTGGATATGTACCTGCAGTATCCTGTGTTTTCAGCAATAGTTTAGAAGAAATCAATGAGTTTCCCCCAGAACTCTGTGGATGGTGCAGGTCCCCCCACTTTCAGTGACTGCCTGTTGGGAAAAGTCCGACGCGCGTTTTCCTTAGTGTGGCGAGCGTGAGACGCTGTGTGGTGATCTGACTGGCTGGTCGATCACACACACACACACACACACACACACACACACACACACACACACACACACACACACACTTCAAGCTACTGAGTTCACACCCCCAGGAACCTGCACAACTTTCCCATGCTGCTGCAATCAAACGAAAGGGAATTCTGGGGAAAAAAGGTAGGGAGAGGGTTGGGGGATGGTGGACTTTAAAATAAACCAAAAAAAAAAAAAAAAATGCTTTTTCCTCAGTGGAGATACCTTAAAATATCTACGCAGTATAACTTTTTATTTCCAGGGTTCCTACTATCTCAGACACGTGGGCCTGCCATGGGGGCCAAATTATTGCCCTCATACGCCAACCTATAATGGTGGGAATGGTTCCACGTGTATAGAGATAGTAACCCCTTTAGGGACAAGATTTCTATGTATGATGATAGCAATACAATCTACTATGTAACGTTTGGTTGAGAGGTAACCAAACGGACATCTTGGCTTTTTTTAATTATTTGAATACTAATGATTTGGGTCTGCGCTTCACTTACTATCAAGTAAGTCAGAAATACTGTTTTTGGACATTTTGTTTCAGTCTAAATGTGATGGATTACGAGTGAGTGTACAGAAAACCTATGACAAAAAACACTCTTGAGATATGACAGTAGCCATCCTAAGTCATTAATTAAAAGTGCTTGTGAAGTTCTCACATCCAGGTCATGGTATATCTGTTGATTCAATTAGATTAAAAAGGGATCCCACCAGCCGTTACAAGAAAAGAGTCATGACTTACTACAACAGCTTCAAAAGGATAAAGCCATTGACCGAGCAATGTATCATCGCCTCTACCCTGGTGAGGCACATCCATGCATATATGGACTCCCAAAGATACATAAGGAAGGGGCCCCACTAAGACCTATAGTCAGCAGCATCAACTCTGTAACATACAAGGTGGCAAAATATCTAGCTAACATCTTAGGACCTTTGGTGGGAAGTTCTAAGCATCACACCAGAACTCTCAGGATTTCACCAACAAGATTGAAGATATGTACTCGGTGTAGAAGAAACTATGGTGTCCTATGATGGACATCTCTCTTCACTTGTATACCCACCAAGGAGGCTGTTGACATGGGAGGGAAAAACGGCTGGGCCCAGACAAGCACTCTTACCAGCAGAACTGATCTCAACCCAGAACAGGTGGTTCCTAGTTGGACTTGTGCCTGAATACCACCATTTCAAATACAGGATAAGTTCTATAAGCAAAAACATGGATGTGCTATGGGATCTCCAGTTTCACCTATTGTGGCCAACCTTTACATGGAGGAGGTAGAAACACAGGCGCTTAATACCTTTAAGGGCTTAGCCCAGCCACTGGTTCAGATATGTTGATGACACCTGGGTTAAAATCCACCAGAAGGAAGTAAAGCTTTCACGAACACATTAATGCGGTGGACCAAAAACATTAAATTCACCAAGGAGAGGTAACTCGGTTTAAAGCAGACAGGGATACGATGTTTTTTGAAAATTCTTCTTAATTTCTCGGAGACCCCTGCTACATATGGGATGACCATGTTCTTCCTCCTGTCTTGCTTTTCCCCTTCACTGTTGGTATTCGTGTTCTTTTCTTTCCTTCTACTTCTTTTGACAAAGGCCCAGTCTGGATATCCACAAGTTTTAAGGGCTCCTCTGAGATGTTTCATTTCTTTAGCCTTCGCCTCTGTGCTAGTGGGGATGTACTCGGCTCTGTGTTGCAGGGTTCTGATGACACCCAGCTTGTGATCTAAAGGGTGGTGGGAGTCAAACATCAAATACTGATCTGTGTGTGTTGGTTTTCTGTAAACCTCTACTTCCAGTTTACAATTTTCCTTAACTTCTACCAAGCAGTCCAAGAAAGCCAGTTTGTTGTTTTGTACCTCTTCCCTTGTGAATTTAATGTTTTGGTCCACCGCATTAATGTGTTCTGTGAAAGCTTGTACTTCCTTCTGGTGGATTTTAACCCAGGTGTCATCAACATATCTGAACCAGTGGCTGGGTGCTAAGCCCTTAAAGGTATTAAGCGCCTGTGTTTCTACCTCCTCCATGTAAAGGTTGGCCACAATAGGTGAAACTGGAGATCCCATAGCACATCCATGTTTTTGCTTATAGAACTTATCCCTGTATTTGAAATAGGTGGTATTCAGGCACAAGTCCAACTAGGAACACACCTGTTCTGGGTTGAGATCAGTTCTGCTGGTAAGAGTGCTGTCTTGGCCCAGCCGTTTTCTCACCATGTCAACAGCCTCCTTGGTGGGTATACAAGTGAAGAGAGATGTCACATCATAGGACACCATAGTTTCTTCTACACCGAGTACTATATCTTCAATCTTGTTGGTGAAATCCTGAGAGTTCTGGATGTGATGCTTAGAACTTCCCACCAAAGGTCCTAAGATGTTAGCTAGATATTTTGCCACCTTGTATGTTACAGAGTTGATGCTGCTGACTATAGGTCTTAGTGGGGCCCCTTCCTTATGTATCTTTGGGAGTCCATATATGCATGGATGTGCCTCACCAGGGTAGAGGCGATGATACATTGCTCGGTCAATGGCTTTATCCTTTTGAAGCTGTTGTAGTAAGTCTATGACTCTTTTCTTGTAACGGCTGGTGGGATCCCTTGTTAATCTAATTGAATACAACAGATATACCATGACCTGGATGAATGAGAACCTTCACAAGCACTTTTAAGTAATGACTTAGGATGGCTACTGTCATATCTCAAGAGTGTTTTTTGTCATAGGTTTTCTGTACACATCACTCGTAATCCATCAACATTTAGACTGAAACAAAATGTCCAAAAACAGTATTTCTGACTTACTTGATGAGTAAGTGAAGCGCAGACCCAAATCATTAGTATTCAAATAATTAAAAAAAGCCAAGATGTCCGTTTGGTTACCTCTCAACCAAACGTTACATAGTAAGATTGTATTGCTATCATCATTACATAGACAATCTTGTCCCTAAAGGGGTTACTATCTCTATACACGTGGAACCATTCCCACCATATATAGGTTGGCGTATGAGGGCAATAATTTGGCCCCCATGGCAGGCCCACGTGTCTGGAGATAGTAGGAACCCTGGAAATAAAGAAGTTATACTGCAGTAGATATTTTAAAGGGTATCTCCACTGAGGAAAAAGCATTTTTTTTTTTTTTTGGTTTATTTTAAAGTCCACCATCCCCCAACCCTCTCCCTACCTTTTTTCCCCCAGAATTCCCTTTCGTTTGATTGCAGCAGCATGGGAAAGTTGTGCAGGTTCCTGGGGGTGTGAACTCAGTAGCTTGAAGTGTGTGTGTGTGTGTGTGTGTGTGTGTGTGTGTGTGTGTGTGTGTGTGTGTGTGATCGACCAGCCAGTCAGATCACACACAGCAGTCTCACGTTCTGCGCATGCACTAAAGGAAAACGCGCGTCGGACTTTTCCCAGACAGGCAGTCACTGAAAGTGGGCGGACCTGCACCATCCACAGAGTTCTGGGGGAAACTCATTGGATTTCTTCTAAACTATTGCTGAAAGACACAGGATACTGCAGGTACATATCCACCTTACACATATCTATCCTTACAACCCAGGTGACTTTTATCAGTGGAGATACCCTTTAAATCCTCCAAAATAAAAGCGTCCTGTTTGTTGGGAAGAGAGTTATATTGTTGAAACTAAAAACTTATAGCTTGTATACCTAGAACATGAGGAATACTAGATTATAGACTACTACTAGATGTCAGTAGTCTATACTCTAGTATTCTAATCACGTAGCAGAGTATGTTACCTGTCCGAGCCAATACCAATTGGTTAACCAATAAAGGAATGTTTAAGTTTGGAAGAAGTGCAGATGTTGCACACTTACAACATCAGCATCTATCTTTACCTCCACAGTTACGAATAAAACATATACAGGGAGATTCAATAAAAGTTCTTGTTTAAAATGGTGCTCGTTTTCCCCCAACCAATCAGATCTTATTTAACATTTGAAAGCTAACATCTGATTGGTTGGGGCAAAATTAGCACCATTTTAAACGATAAGAACTTTTATTGAATAACCCTGATGGTGTTCAAAGTTATATAAATTGCAGATCACAGTACTTTGTATATCTTATTACGTGTGGCAGTGGGTTACAATATGTGGGGAAAACAAAGTGATAATTTAAATATCAATTTTATGAACATGAAAATTCAATTGCATGTAAAGACAGTCGCGCACTGCTTTGGGCACCCACAGTTTGACCTGCCACCACACTAACAAATGTGAATATTTGGGCATTGAACAAGTTGTTGTAGGATGTAGAGGAGGAGATAGACACTCTTTATTATGTAAATGGGAACTTTGGTGGATTCTAAAGCTAAAAACCAGGTGGCCTAGAGGATTAAACAAAGACTGGGAAGTTTCTCCCCTAATATGAACTCTCAATTTTAATTATAGTTTGCCCTTTATTCTTGGGTTTAACAAGGTTCTTGTCACCCTGGTGTGTAACCACACATAGGTTACTATTATATATTATTATATATTATATTTTTTATATGTGTATGTATAGTAGATATGAGATCTGTTTCATTTTGCTAAGAGAATTTGTTCCCAATGTATAATATGTAAAGATACAATGTAACAATGTCTTGCTTTCAATGTTTCTTCTGATCTGCCTGATACTGCTGCTGTTAAATCATAGAGTTGTTTTGCTACTAGTTTCTTATTCTGGTTTTATTGTATATATGTCATTTTATATTTATGTTTTTATATATTGTAGTTTTTACTGGCCACGGGCTGATTTCCCATTATTTGTTCTGTTATGCAATGATATAAAAGCTGTAAGGGTGTTTATTATATTCACCTGCTTTGCTAATTAATCTTGTGTCAGCCTTTGATCTGGTATTTAAAGGGGATTATTGGTCCGTGAGAATATCCCTCTGATGAAGTGATGTTACAGTGTCACAAAACACTTTGGGTTCATGTGCTGTTCTCCCTCCCTAAAGTCTGCACTTTGCCAAAATAAAAGTTACGTTTTAATCCGCACTGGTTGTAGTCCGTGCTGATGCTTTGTTTCTACAATGCTACATGGGGACACAGAGAGAACAAACATGAGCTAACTGCAGGATTGGGTGTAAGCTGTATACAGTTAAGATTGGTGGTAATTTAAAGGGAAAGTTCAGTGGAAAATATCAATATTTTAAAAATTCTTGGTTTGTATTGTGCATACCTAGCTATTCTACATATTCTCTCCTGTTTTGAAAAATCAGTTGATTTCATACCCTTTACTATTCCCTACGGTTGACATTAGTGAGCTACCATTTCGGGTTCTAACGGTCCTTCTTCTTCCCAGGATGCACCACATCCTTGGAAAGTTCTAACAGTAATTTCTACTGATTGGCTGTTGGATGGGTCAAACATGCTTAGATCTCTACTGAGCAACTGAATCAACCCAGGCGCTGGGTCAAGGGCAAGACCATAACAGTCTCTACTAGGGGTCCTGCAAACAGGAAGTCAGTATTTCGGTTTCACTTATTTATACACAGACAAATTTGGAATTGGCAGATTATGGTCATTGGGATGAAAAAATACTGCTCTTTTTTTTCTGAAAAGCATATGTATTTGCACTAAACTTCCCCTTTAATCCTAATTTCAGTGTGATTAGTTGGAAAATGGTTTTTCACAGTTTACATGTCCTTTAAACAATTTCTCTGTATTTCTCTTCTTCTGCAGAGTCACCACCTTAGATACTGATTGCTTGCCTCTCCTGTGTTTGACCTTCATAACAGAGAACAGTCTGGTGGCTGCTGTAAGTGAACTGTAATGAACTCCCCAAACACCATTTTATGTCTCTGCTTCTGACGCGGTGGCACTGTTTAATTTGCATACTCTGTTTTGTAACATATTAAATTACACTATATTAGTTGCTATGAAGACATCCAAGGGGTAAATAAATGTAATATCGGTCACTGTTACCTAAACAAGTGAAACGCCCATGCTACCTGACGTAAAGCAGTGGGATTTGGGTTAGCGTCAGGGCTGTATTTCTCACTTGGTCACATAGACCATGTCCTAGAATGTGATGGCTGAATGACTGGCATGAAAATGTAAGGCAGCATCCCTTGCTTCTTAAATCTACTTCAAAGCTGCCCCAGCATTACTTTTTGCCTACCTCCAGTTTCCAGACCAAACTAAGACTGTGATTAGTTAACCTTTTCCCCTTATATTTCCACATATTTCTCCTATTTATTATCCTCCACCTATACTGACCACATGATCGGACAAAATGTACAAAAATGTCCAACCTATTTTTCGTCTGAATTTTACAAAATACATGGTAATTGGCCTAGAGGAGAAAAAAGTAAAAATCTAGCCTTAGATATTGTGGGTTTTGCCATTTCCAAACATTTTTGGAAAACGCGAGGCACTCCTTATTCATTAAAATTTAAAGGGCATGTCCACCCTTAAAACAAACTGCTCAATTGGCAGTTACTTGCCTTTAGCCCTAACGGGTATATTTTGCACTCTATCACCTGCATTAGTAACATAACATTATCCTTTTTTATGTTTAAATATTTGTTTATTGAGAACATATAAAAATAATGCAATACAGTTTCATATAGAGGTGTAATAATCTATTTCTCTTGTTCTCAGTTTTTGATTTTCATTTTACATATCTTGGGGCGGCTTGTTAGTAAGGAGGAAAAGGGAAGGACATAAGTTATATTATTTTGTTTACAATATCTTTTTAACATTTTATGCAGACTAAGGAATATAAGCAGTGGTTTGCATTTTAGGATGTTCAGTCTTATGGAGGGTTGGGTTGAGAGAAGTTTTCCATGTATATGTCAAACGGCAGCCATTTCAGGTAAAATTTGCATGCTTTGTTCAGTTTTGTGGCTTTTATGTTTTCCATGGAGCTGGTGAATTTGATACTGCTTAGGATAATTGGAATGCAGTGGATTATGGGTGATTTCCAGTTTTTAGCTACAATTGATTTTGTAGATAAAAGTATAAAGCTAGCGAGTTTCTGCTGTTGTCTTATGAGATTTTTCAAATGGTATTCTAAGGAGGAACGTGAGAGGATACAACAGCAGTATGGTGTGGAAAATAGATTGGAGTAGCTGTTGGGTATCATACAATAGTGGAGTTACTGATTGGCATGTCCACCACATATGCATATATGAGCCTAGGTCTTGGCATCCTCTGAAGCATAGCGGAGAATTAGTTGACGAGACTTGTTTGTGGAGATGCTCCCGTGTAGTGTACCATCTGTATGTTATTTTGTAGGTTCTCTCTACATGGGTTAAGCAGATTGAGATGGGAAAAGAAGTAATTAAGTTGCAGGTATGGAAAGAAGGATGATGGAGGTAGTTGATGTTTTCTTCTGAATGCGTCCCATGAAAGGATGGTATTGTCTGTATGGAGAATTTGATTGCAATCATAGATCTGTTTTGATTGCAATTTTGGGAGTTTGAGTGTGTAGATCCAACATTTTTAATAGTAGTTAGAATAAGAGTTAGGTATAGCTCTTTGTTTGGAGGAAAGCCATATAATATATAAATACCATGGAATATCTAAAAAAAATAGTTTTTTTTTATTTTAGACCAGTTTGCATCTCTCCGTAGAGAAGTCCTGATTGCTGTTATTTGTGCTGCTATATAGTAAAGTTGAGTATTTGGAATGCCCTGTCCTCCAACACAGTCCTCCAACACAATGTTTGGACAATATTTGAAAGCTTATTCTGGGTCTGGAATGGTACAATATCAATGCTCTAATCTCTTTTTGGAGATCTCAAAAGATTTTCCAGTGAATATGGAGCGGGAGAGCTCAGAAGAATTAGAGCAGTCTGGGAAGAACGTTAATTTTTGTGTTTATTTATCCCAGCTACCTGGCATTGTTTGCGATACCTAAGTCTGTTCTCTACCAGAACCCCCAAATCTTTTTCCATTACAGATGCACTTAACACAGAGTTATTTATGGTGTAGCTGGCACAGGGATTATTAAATCCTAAATGCATCAACTTACATTTATCAACATTGAATCTCATCTGCCATTCTGCTGCCCATTTTGATAATCTATCTAGGTCTGTTTGCAGCACTTGCACATCATTTGAAGTTTCCAGAGCTCTGCATTGTTTAGTGTCATCAGCAAACACTGAGACCTTGCTCTCAATGCCCCCTTCTAAGTCATTTATAAACAGATTAAACAGAAGCAGCCCCAGTACAGAACCCTGAGGCACTCCGCTTAGAACTTTAGCCCACATAGATGTAGCTCCATTTACCACCACTCTATGTTTGCGGTCCAATATCAAAAGCTTTCGCAAAATCCAAGTATACCACATCCACTGCTGTGCCTAAATCTAACTTCTTACTCGCTTCTTCATCCAATTAAATTTGTCTGGCATGATCTATTTCTCATAAATCCATACTGACTACACTAAGATGAGCTCTGGAGACAAAGTCAAGGATATGATCCACGGTTTAGCAGATTAGCCTTTTCGGCATCCTCTACAACCACCTCAGCCCCATTATTTAATGGTCCCACATTCTCAGTCCTCATCTTTTTACCATTTATATACTTAAAAAACATTTTGGGGTTGGACTTGCTTTGTTCGGCAATCCGTATTTCATTTTCTATTTTAGCTAGTTTAATTGCTTTCTTGCACTCTTTATTACAGCTTTTGTACTCCCTTTAAGCCTGTTCTTTTCCCTCTGTTTTTAAAATTTTAAAAGCCTTTTTTTCTTTTAGTCCATTTCCCTTTTTACCAGAGCATTAAGCCGTGCAGGAGTGGACCTAATTTTTTTACACTTGTTCCCTAAAGTTACAGATTTAGAAATGTAATAGTTTAATATCCCTTTAAAAGTGGTCCACATCTGCTCTGTATCTTTACCTAGAAACAATTCCCCCCAATCTATGAGCAGGAGTGATTCCTTTAACAGCATAAAATTAGCTTTCCTAAAGTTAAAAGTTTTTGTTAACCCACTGCACTTTAGATTTTTGCAACCTATTATAAATGACACTATATCATTGTCACTATTCCCTAAGCTTCTCATTACCTTCATCTCCAAAATGAGCTCAGGGTTATTAGATATCACCAGATCCAACAACGTATTCTGTCTATTAGGAACTTCTATCATCTGTGAAAGAAAATGCTCATATAATAAATTTAAGAATTTTATACCTTTTGAGGTGCTGGGAGTTCCCTTACTCCAATCTATGTCAGGGTAGTTAAAATCCCCCATAACCAAAACATGCCCCATACCAGCAGCCTTCGCCAACTGCATATGGAGATTCATTTCCACCTCCTCCCCGGCATTTGGCGGCTTATATAACATAATCCAACAATTAATTTACCTACCTTCTTGCTTCCTGTACACCGTTCCAACCATATTGTTTTTGCCGTATCGTATACGCCCCCATCTATTCCATCTTTTAAATTTGGCTTCAATTCCTTTTTAACATGCATGCATACTCCTCCTGTTTTCTTATTAACTCGGTCATGTCTAAATAAGGAGTATCCTTCAATATTTACTGTCCAGTCGTGTGAATCATTTAGCCATGATTCTGCTTTACTAATCACATCATACCTTTCCTTAAAAGCTATTATTTCAAGTTCCCCGTTTTTTCCAGCCAGACTTCTTGCATTTGTAAACATACATTTTAGATTATCAATTGATTTACCATACATGGTCGTACATGCCTCCTTATCCTCTATGCTCCCCCCTTCTCCGTCGTCTGTTGTGTTAATAGCCCCCTGATCCCTAACTCCTCTATCTACCCCTGTGTAGTTCAACGTAAACCCCCCCCCCCATACCTAGTTTAAAATCTCCTCCAACCCCCTAGCCATCATCACCTCTTCATTATGCATTAGAATTCTGAGATTTTTCTGGGTTTATTGTAAATCCAGAGACCCACTAGAAAGAGAGGAGGTATTTGAATGGGTTAGGGAGGGAGACAGTGGGAGATGTTATGAAAAGGAGGACATATCTGCAAGTGGTTCAGTTGATAGTGCCAAGATTAGAGGAGGGAGAGGACATCCCTGTATGGTGCCTCCTCTAATGGGGAAGGGGTCTGATTTATATCACATGTGTTGTACGTAAGCTTGTGGTGTGCTGTAAAATTTCTGTAGTGCTGATACATAAGGGTGGAAAATGAAATTTGTGGAGTACCATGAACATGTATGTCCAGTCGACCATGTTGAAAGCCTTCTGGGCATCCAGAAAAAGCAGAAGGAAGGGAGTTTGTTTTGTATGTGCATGTGAAACTAGGGTTATAGTTCTTCTAATATTATCAGTTGTTTTTCTATTAGGACAGGTCCAAGTTTATTAGGAGTGGTAGAACTTGATTGAGATGGATGGCTAGTATCTTTGTAAAGATTTTTAGGTCAGTATTGATCAGGTATATGGGGCGGTAGTTTGAGCAGAGGATCCTGGTGATGGCTGTTGTATTCATGTGTAAGGTAGGAAAGAAGTTCTTAAAGAATGAGTCGAATAAATAGTTTGATTGGTAAGGTAGCAATTGGGGGGGGGGGGGCAAATATTTTGTAATATATGTATCACCTGAAGTGTTTGGTTTGCTGTTTTTAGGGTGAGGGTTATCTCTTGTTGAGAGATTGTTCGTGTCTCTGGTTAGAGATGCTAGGGGGATTTTGTTAAGTAAATGATGGAGGTTTTGGCTTCTGTGGCTTTATCATTATTGTATAGGGTATGGTAGTGATTTTTGAAGATTTCAAGTATTTTTTGGGCATCTAGTATTGTTCCCTTTATTGTCTTTTAGTGTTTGTGGGTTTTGATTGTAGTTTACATGCTAGAAACATGTGTTTCTGATAATATAAGGCTTTAGTCCTATTCATGTGTAGGGCTGCTGGTTGTGCTAGGGTTTCATTTAAAGAGGCTCGAGCTTCTATTATCTTCTGGCTTCTAAGTTAGTTGGGAGGGTGATTGTTTATGTTGGATAGTGATGGTGTAGTTTGTGCGTTTAATGACGTCACGCACATGGAGCAAACTGCTATTGGATTTTTAGACACAGACAGCAATGAGGTCCAGCAAGTCTCAGGGGCAGAGCTTACTTGACTGAAGACATGATCCAAGATGGCAAGAACTTTACTGGGTCTGGGGCACAGGTAAAAAAAAAAAAAGGGGGGGGGTTAGATAAAAATGCAGCTTCCATTTAAACTTAATTTGTTTTTTGAGGGGTGGGTGTTTGTTAGCAGGTCTCTGGATCTATCCAAATCATTGTGAAATATGGTGTTAAAATCTCAGGTTTGTCCTGTTTGCATTTTTTGAAGTTGAGAGAAGAATTGTTTAAAGAATGGGGGTTTTGTTTGGTTCGGTGCATAGACTGATGCCAAAGTTACCGTGGTAAAGAACATAGAGCCCATTCAAATCAAATATCTTAATATATTCTGTCAGGATCCACAATTTTTTTTGTCCAAGTGGAACTGTGCATTTTTTTGAAGAGGATTCCCCCCCCCCCTTTTTTTTTTTTCCTGCCCTGGGGATTGATTATCCCCACCTCCCAATATTGTTTCATTGAGGAGCTACAACACATAGTTTTCATCTGCCACATACTGTAGGAAGCCTGGCAGAATAAATTTTCTTTGAGCTGCTGCTCCTCATAGAAATGATATTGGGAGTTAGAAAGTACCTGCCCAGGTACTTTTGGAGTTATATAGGGCCCATACATGCACCAATCATGATCGATATTGGTCATAAGATTATTTTTCCTATCTGCCATACTCAAATCAACGATCATACAATATCGGGATATGGTGCTAGCCCCTCCCTCCATGCAGTGAATCAAGACTGTGACCACTGACATCACAGACAATGAATGGCTGCTGTTTCATTTTCTGCCTTATCTGCACATCTATTATAAATAGCTCATAAGTAGGAGACAGATACCTTTTCCGGAATGGAATCTAACTTTACAAATGCATGCAATTAATTGGTAATAATAGCAGTTGGATTGCAGACGGTTTTAGGCCTACCTTTCCCAATAAATGTATCCAGCTTTTATTAAGAAGGGGATGGGTAAAAACTGTATAATTGCCATTTAGTGGGCTTCACAGTCCCTGTAAAACACTTATTTTGATTTGCCTGGCCCAGGCACAAGTGGGCGTTTGGCGAACCGCTTCGGCGATATAGGAACCTCAGTGACAAATTAGAGCATTCTAAAATGCTAGAGGTTTTAGGTCCTCACCCTGAGCACATTTTTTGGGAAGGGGATCTGTAAAAACAGTACAATTGACCTTTTATAGACTTTTTGAACAGCAGTGAATAGCTTGCATCTCGTGCTGCATGCCTTCAATCTAGTACTACTTTTACTCAGGCTCAGTATCCTCCTCCCTCTTCTAACCACTCCCCCATCCATCTGACCAGACCTTTTTATGGGGGTAAGCACGCTCAGTCATCAATCATTATGACACCATGGAGCAGCACTGGGAGATTGAATTTCCCACATACCAACTGTCAAAACTGCATACCAACTTTTAAATCCTGTCACCATTCCAAGTATAGTAAAAGGACTCAAAGCAGAAGTGTATATGATCTTGATTGATAGCTGAAAATGTAAGACGGTTCAAATTGTGTATCTAATGAAACGGGACAGATCAACAAAAAAAATAGTACAGTGGTGGTTTGGAAGAATTATAGTTTCCAGTAAGGTAATAGTCAATTTAAAGTTTTTTGTTAAATAATACAGTGTATAAAATGAGAATCAAAACAGTGTAAAAAAATAAGAATCTGCACATCCAATTTGTAAATACATTTAGCAGGTGTAGATAATATGACCAAATTATAATTAAAAATACATAGATATTTTATTTAGCACATCCAATTCACATTACTTACATAGGATTTACTTTCTACAATCCTTCCTGCACATTTATTGAATTAATAGAAGCAATTCATTTTAATGAATTAAAAATGCTGTGATGGGTGTCCAGTTTTATGCTTTTCTAATCAAGTGTATATTCAGTCTATATACAGTGGATATGTGCACCTGTTTATAGTGTGCCTATACTTGATATTCATAAATTTTCAGTAAATTCTAGTTCGGTTTTAAAGGTATTTTAACAGGTGGGGCTGCAGTGATATTTTTTGGTGTAAAATGCTGTATTTTGGTTTTGTTTTTTGTTTTTTTTAAAAAAGGTATATTTCTTGCCAGGGTCATGACTGCTATCCAGTACTATACAGCTATGATGAAGCTGGAGGTAGTCTAAGTTTTGGGGGAAAGCTAGATGTTCCTAAGCAGAGCTCCCAGAAAGGAATGACTGCGCGGGAAAGGTTTCAAAACCTGGACAAGAAGGCCAGTTCTGATACCAATAATGTTACCTTGGATTCCTTGCACAAGAACAGCATCAGGCAAGTTTGGAAGAAGCACTAATGGCATTATTTTAATTTATTTATTTATTTTGCATGATTTCATATCTTAAAAGCAGAAGCCCAAATCTTACACTAGACACTAATGTAATAATTAATTGCCCATTTTTAACATACCTTACAATACAGTTTGATCTGAATAGTATTGCAATTAGAGGATCTGTATCTTTTTGCATTTGTCCGTCCCAAGCCTCTTCCTGCAGGAGTGCAGCAAGCACTGTTACGTTATCTTTAGACATTGTGACCTTTGTCATAGGGGGATCACACATTTAGGTTCCCTCTTGATACACTTGTTCAGTCTAAACTCAGAACAAGCATGTTAGCCTATTTTAGCCATGCATAGGTAATGCTAAAATGCAGTGATTTGCTTGAGAATTATTCGCCTTTAGGGACCTAATGGGTAGTATACAGTGTTCATAATTATATGCACTAGCCATTATATACTGTAAATTGCCTGGTCTGATATTTTGGTTGGGTGCATGATTGTTCAGGACCAAAAACCTCTACCACTGTAGGAAAGATTAAGCTGAGGTTGACCTGTGTGTACCAGCCAGTTCTTTCACATTTATATCTTGGTTATAGTGAGCATAAGTGCAAATTAACCACAACAGAGAAACTGAGAAATTATATTGTGGAAAAACAAATAAAGGGAAGCTAAGCTTTGTCATTAAGCTGGCTTTCCTTTGCTGCGCTTAAAGCAAGGTCAAGACAGGTGCAGCCACTATACGATAAGTATTATAACAATGTACTGTTTTTCCAAGCCTAGGTAGATCCAAACAAGTTCAACCAATGTATTAATTTATTGGTATTCTGTACTGTCTGCCAAGGATAAAAAAAAATGTAGATATTTTTATCTTTTTTTTTCCACAGTCAAATATCTGTGTTAAGTGGAGGGAAGAACAAGTGTTCCAAATTTTGCACCACTGGAATGGATGGAGGAATGTGCATTTGGGATATCAAGGTGAGCAACACCAGGCTTAGTAACCATTAGCAGCATTCTAGCTGAGGCTAGAAAGAGATAATGTTGGAACCTGATTTTTGATTTTGAAACAGAATAATTTATTTAGGGTAGACACATGCCTTTTTTTATAGCTCATGCTTGCATGTTAATTCCTTTTTGCCACCAAGAACATGACAGCCAGGGGGCGTGGCCTGGTATGGTGTGAAGGAGGACGCACACATAGGGAGCTCCGCTCGGTCCATTCTGTTTTATCCTACATTCAAGGGGGGAAAAGCAAAACCCCAGCCATCTTAGCATACCGGAGAATCCCGGACAGAGGGACTGTCCCCCTGCCAACCCAACTCCCCGTATAGACCCACAGCGGGGGGCTGCGCCGACGGACCCGACACCCGCCCGGGACGAGAGCTGGGCCTACACTGCTGTCCCGTGTGCTTCGCTGCCCTAAACCCGATACACGCCGGACCGACCCGCTCCGGCGGCACCCGAAGCAGGGCAGAAAGCCCCGACACCAACCTGCACCACTGGCAAGGCCGAGGGACTCCCGGACCTCCGGGACCACCGCTGGAGCGAGGAACACCACGCGGGAGGCGGCCGCCGGGGCGGAGCTCTGGCCTGACCCACAACTCCAGGTGCGTCCCGCGACACGGGCCTACCAACCCGTGCCGCTGTCGAGGCGGGGTGCACCCGAACCACTGGGACCGCTGCTGGAACCGGGATTGCCACGTGGGGAGCTGCCACCGTGTAGAGGCTCCGGCCTAGTCCACAGTCCCTTGTGCATCCTCCGACGGGGGCCTGACGCACATTAGACCAGCTCCGGTCGGCTGGGAGGTGAGGGAGAGGGGCCGGCAATATAAAATACCGGACGTCAGCCATAAACATACTGGGAAGACCCCCGACACGCCACAAGCCCACGACCCAACTGAAGAGAGCCCTCAACACACACTGGAGCGCCACTACAAGCAGCAACCAGAGGCCAAGTGGAACCCACATAACCCACAGGAAGAGGCCACAAACAAAGGGCCAACTAAACAAATACTCCCTGCATCACCCTAACGACCCAACCAACACCAAAAAGACCGATCCTCTACTACAGAGCATAAACCCTACACATACACCCCACATATATCACTGGTGCCCGCAAAAAGACTCAGCCCTCCCAACGTGTCTGGACACGATGTCACCGCCGAAGGGGGCACGGGACACGGCCCGCGGGCTCGACAAGTTCCGTCGCCAAACTGAACAGGATGACGCACCTGACCTGAGAGAACCAACTCCAGGCACGACAGAAGCCCCACAGCCAGACACAACCACAAAAGTCCTGGAGGCTATTGCCAACTGCCAGACTACCCTGACGGCTAAAATAGAAGAGGTCAAGGTAGACATCTCGCTGATCCGCCAAGACCTACACTCGCTGCGAGACAGAGTAGCAGACACTGAGCACCGCATCAGCAACATAGAGGACACGCTTTCTCCGATGCAGCGCACGGTGGAAGCCCAGCAAACTGCAATAACAGCCATCCAGGCACGGCAAGAAGACCTAGAAAACAGGCACCGCAGAAACAACATAAGGTTAGTGGGCCTGCCAGAGAAGGTGGAAGGAGCCGACCCAACCAGGTTTTTGGAAGAATTCCTAATAAACACGTTTGGCAGTGGCAATCTATCTAATACATTCGTGGTGGAACGTGCACACAGGCTCTCTCCCAGAAGCCCTCCCCCCGGAGCCCCACCACGAACTCTCATAGCGAAACTACTGACCTTCAGGGACCGCGATACAATACTCCGCCTTACAAGGGAGAAAGGCAACATTCTTTTTCAAAACAGCACAATTTCAATCTACCCTGACTTCTCCATAGAAACACAAAAAATGAGAGCAAAATTTCTAGATGTCAAACGCAGAATGAGGGCCGCAAATATAAAATATGCAATGCTCTACCCGGCGAAACTCCGGGTGACAACAGGCGACAAAGTACACTTCTTCACATCAGCTGAAGAAACCTCAAAATGGCTTGACTCCAACCCCAACCGCAACACTCCATAGGAATACAACTACCAGCAACCCACCTCAGCCCGTCTCCACTTCCACACCGTACCCCTAAGCATGTATGCAGGAAGGAAACACCCTGGCTCGAACCCCATAGGGGAGGGAAAAAACTACCTATGAACCAACACCCAGGGATTACAAACATTAAAACATCCACAAAAGATGCCACGCAGGACCCCCACCCAAATAGCACCTGCCTGGACAACTCTACAAACAACCCACTACTATCTGTACCCGCGGAACCTAAAGGATTACAAATACTTAGGGTCTATTCTTCCGGATAACACCCTTACCTATCCCCGGGCCTGCACCCCTCAAACTCCAATACAGGAACAAGACAACCCCGCCGGAACGAGATGGCAAACCAGCTAATACCCATGGATTACAAATACTACCAACTCCTACCAAGCTCCCGGACCTGCATCCCTGGGACCACACCGCAAGAACAGGGTAAGAACAATGACAACCCAATCCCTCCCTCTCTTGCTAATAACTGCAATATGCAATCAGATTTAAACTCCAAACGGATAACCTGTTTGCCACCCCAAGCCACCCTCAAAATATATCAAACCCCCCGCAAAAGGGAACGCTTGCAGTAAATATTTGTTGGCCAACCACTGAAGCCTCTTGCCCCCCCCCCCCCCCCCCTTCTCTCTCCTTACTTCCCTGCACAGTGGACTGAGCGGAAGAGCTCCCAACGTCAGGGTCAACAGTACCTGTCCCTCCTCATTAACCACTCGCAGCGTTACAAGAACATCGCCCCCCTAGCGCTGCTAATTTAATCACTGGGACAATTGGTGCATTGGAATTTGTACCAAGACCAATATCTACCAGTATAAAAAGTAAAGTTGTTGTTTAAATGTTTAATGTTAATAGTACACTGTTTGTACTAGTTAAAAAGTATATAATTGATAACACTGATCTAAAGTTCACTGTCTTCTATAATGTCAAGGTTCATTGGGTATGCACAAATACATCGAAATCTCTTAGTTTATACAATGTTATGTTTCAGTTGACCCCCTCCGGGCCTGACCCCACCCACGAGTTCGGATATACAAACACACACCATCTCTTAAGATATTAGTTTGATCACCGGGCCCAGACGGCTTCTCCAACACATACTATAAAAAATACTCAGATATTCTTGGTACCCACCTACTCCAAGTATACAACAACATAATGCAAGGAGACTTAGTACCTACAACTTTCACCAACTCCCATATAGTAGTCATCCCGAAGCCAGGAAAAGACCCCTCATTATGTCCAAATTATAGACCAATCGCACTACTAAACTGCGACTATAAAATATTCACTAAACTACTTGCAAATAGACTAGCCCCTATACTACCGGAAATAATTCATAAGGATCAAGTAGGGTTCGTTCGCCATAGACAAGCAGGAGATAATACCCGGAGGATAATTGACATAATAGAAGTACTAAACAGACGTAAACAAGAGGCAGCAATCCTTAGCTTAGACGCGGAGAAAGCCTTCGATAGGCTGGGCTGGCCCTTTCTGTTTTCTATACTGGAACATATTGGCATGAGAGGAGAATTTTTAACAGCCATAACTAATTTATATTCCAAAGCCACAGCCTCAGTCAAATTTCCCATGGTCACCTCACTCGTTTACAATATCTAACGGTATGAGGCAAGGCTGCCCCCTCTCACCGCTGTTGTATGTTCTCTCCATAGAGCCATTGGCAAACCATATTAGATCAAACCCAAATATTTCAGGAATAAAAATAGGGCAAACCACTTACACTACTGCATTATTCGCAGACGACGTGTTGCTCTCCTTGACCAACCCAGCCACCTCTTATATACTCTTATACATACTCTTATACCTGGCAAACCAAGACACGGTCCTTAGTGCATCATCTCCATAAATCAACACGGAGAATACTCCGGCCTCACTATTAATTGGGCCAAATCCCAAATCCTTCCCATAGATATCTTCCCCCCCAATATTATCTCAGCCCCCCTTCCCCTGCAGAGATCCAGCATAATCAAATATTTAGGAATAACTGTCTCCAAAGACCCCAAAGAATATCTGAACCTAAATATGGAACCCCTGATCCAACTTATCAAACACAAAACGCAAATTTGGTCCAAGCTACCCATAGGAACAACCGGCCGCATCAATCTCATAAAAATGATTCTTCTCCCTAAAGCCCTGTATGTCCTATGGCACTCCCCAATTCTTATTCCACTTAAATATTTTAGAGTTATGGACACTATCCTTAGATCATTTGTGTGGGGAGCAAACAGGTCCAAACTAAACTGGCAAACATTGAAACGCCCAATAGACCTGGGGGGCATGGCCCTCCCAGATCTTCGACTTTACTACATTGCCTCCCAGATCTCGCATATATACCACTGGTCAAGAGACGAATCACAGCGTTTCCTCCACTTGGTCACACCTCTACATACCCAAAGCCCTTTAAACCCACTACATATAATATCATGCGGCATGAAAGGTTGGCAGCCAAGCAAATCCTCCCCCCCTCTATTAATCCAGGCATTGAAGACCTGGGACCTTGCAACACAGGCTATGAAATTGACCCCTCCAACCAAGCACACCCCACTGTGGTTGAACCACACTCTCCCCGAATTTCTCTCCATCCCACAGCCGGAAATTTGGTGTAAATACGGAATTAATAAACTGTTGCACCTCCTGTCGAATGGTCAGTTAAAAACATTTGACCAACTGAAACAAGAATTTAAAATACCAAATTCCCACCTATTTAGATATTTACAGATCAGACACGCATTCAATGCTCAATTCCAAGGACACACTCCCCACTTGGACAGCAACCCGCTTACGAGCCTGCTCAATACTCCCACTTCGGTAAAATTAATTTCAAATATCTATGCTTACCTCCAGACCCCCCACGCCCAACCCCAGGCCTTCGAAAAGAAACCCACTTGGGAGGGCGATATAGGTCAGATCGGGGCTGACGAATGGGAGGAGGCGCTGGCAGCCTCAAAAAATGCCACCTTGAAGGTATCAGAGCGAATGACACAACTGTATATTTTACATAGGGCATACCTTACCCCAATTAGAATGGCAAAGTTTGGACAAGGGAGAAGTCCCATGTGCCCCATGTGTACCACGACTCCTGGTACTTTCTACCATCTACTCTGGAGCTGCCCACAAATACAAGAGTTTTGGCAGCAGATTATAAGATTTCTGCATGACCACATGGGCAGCCCAGTGGGCCTAGACCCTAAAGTATGCCTACTCGGCATAACAGAATATCTAGCACTGGACAAGTTCACAACTCTGTTTATCTGCGAAACACTATTTACTGCCAGAAAATTAATAGCAGAGCACTGGATACGGCCCACGACCCCTACTCTGGCCCAGTGGAAATCCCGGATAAATGCCACATTGGTATATAAAAAATTTATATATGTAAATAGAGGGTGCCCTGGTAAATATAACAAAATCTAGGACAGATGGGAAACCTCCCCAGCGACCTGTAACGAGTGAGAACTAAATGGAACAGGCAGACACAATACCCATAGATTTAGCACAAAGGCTGCCCAGCAAGACTCAATATAAACCCAAGAAGTAGTGAACCAAACAAATATGTTTAAACTTGTTATTTAAAAGTTACTGTTTTAACCACCCCCTTACTGGAAACAACTGCACAAGGTATAAAATATAACACCAAGCCATGGAACACGAACAACCGCACACGAAAATGCAACCATCTCCCAATGTGAATAACCATTCTGATATATCAAAAATAAGATCCCTCCACGAGAGGGGTTCTAAACAAAGAAGTTTACCATATGGGAAAAAATGCTAAACAACGACCTGTTAACAAACCGCTGAACAATGTTGTAATGCAATAACCACTATATGCAAACCACCGCAATGCCTGAAAATAACTGCATGGAAACTGTATACTGTTGAATTATACTTGCTTTATCTATGTATAACAAGATACCTTGAAATGTATGTAACACTCTATTTTGTTAAATATTAATAAAATTCCTCCAAGGGAGGGGATTTAAAAAAAAAAGAACATGACAGCCAGAATGCTTAAAGGGCAAGTCCATCCCCCAAACAAAAATTAAGATTTAAAGGACATCTACAGTGGAAATGTTTATTTTTTTCCCCTTTACTTTCCATGTTCTATAATCCCCCCCCCCCCCCCAACCTCCAGAGTACCTTTACTTTCTTTTACTTTTTTTCTTTTTTTTTCCTCCTCTGTCCTGAGATATTCAAGCTAGAAGAAGCTGTGAGTACAATAAGTGTGCTATCAAGCAACTTCTATATGTGTTCCTACAAGAAAAAGAGATAAGAGCGGAAGCAGAAAATAGGCTGCACTTTGCCTCTTCACTCACCCCTTCTATTGGTGAAAGTGTGGAGGTGTGTCAGACTGATGTCAGCATTGCTGAAATTGAAAGAGCGGCTGGGTGACAAACCTGGGGTGTAGCCATGGGGGAGTAGATGGGGAATAGGGAGTGCTGATATGAACCCACAAGCCTATCTCCAAGTGGATATTCATCTACATCCTAAATGAAGTAACAGACGGCAATTATACAAACAAATTAAGTATAAGCAAAGTGCTCGAAGTCCATATTATAATAAAGTAATTTTGGACCACAGTTTTGTATGTGAGGTATCCTGAGGCAAACCTAAATAAAGTGTTGTGTAAAGTAGTGGATATAGCCGGGCACACCAGTCTTAAATTCAACAATTTATTGTGACGTGTTGGAACCCAACTGGTTCCTTCCTCGGTCAAACAGTTATGAAGTAGTAATGATACAATGTAAGATGGCCACTGTTGGCTACAGTGCTGGAGCACCCAGCATTCATCTATCATTATTGTGGTTTAGGTGTGCGGGATCCCAACCGATTGCTTATATAAAGTATAGGTCCACAAGTTCCAAATGTTGTATTAATGAAATCCTTGTCAAATATGTTTATATCATCCAAATCCATTAGAGAATGTTAGTACACAAAGTCCACGGAGTCACACATCCAGAAATCCTGCAATATTAAAGTTTACCAGCTTATAAGGGGATCCAAGATACATCCAGGAATTCATGGTACATATTTATAAGGTTCCAACTGTATAGTGGGTTCTTTGTTAAAATATCCAAGGCATTTAAGTCAAACGTGATCCCCTTCAAAAAGGTATCCAATATCTGAATGTTTCTAAAAAACATTCAGTATATATGGTATATTAGGGAGACAACAGGAATTTAGAGAGATTATGGCTTGGCTAAGAAGTCAGTGTTTGGGTTTGTTAAAGAACTGGGAAGACCTTTTTTTCAGCTACGGACTTTTTAGTAGGGATAGGCTATACATCATGAGGAAGGTTCATCAGTTTGGGTAAGGTGAAGAAGGGCATGAACATTAAGATTTTTAAACAATCTAAAGCATTATAGTCTAAAATGTGTGTTTACATTTGCCGAAACCTAATGGAAGAATTCAAATTAATAGCTCTTAATGAAAAGGATGATATAACAGGCTTAATGATTTACATGATGGAGCAATACATTTTGGTTATTTCTTTTTTAGACATGATAGAGAAAAGAAAGGAGGAGGATAGAGCTGAAGCATTATGGGTGGGACTGCACATAAATCAGAAAAGTAGGCAAATAAATATATTTTACTAATCATATATGCTAATGAAGAAGAGATTCAGCCCTACATGAAAATAAGCTTTCGGTCATAGGACAGCATTTGTTAGAAATTAAAGTTATAGGAGGTTTGAGCAATGGTTCTCTTTTTCAAACCATAGCGTACTTGTCAAAGCAAATATGTTTGAGGCACACCTCCCCAATATAGAAGCTGCTTGCTACCCTGCAGTTTATATTTCAATTATCATGCTCACAGCTTTCCAGCCTTCACACAAAACAAACAGGGAGAATCAATAAAAGTTCTTATAGTTAAAAATGGTGCTACTTTTGCCCCAACCAATCAGGTATTATATTATTTATCATTTGAAAGCAAACATCTGATTGGTTGGGCCAAAATTAGCACCATCTTTAATGATAAGAACATTTATTGAATAATCCTGAAAATATTTAGCTGGATTTACTGCCATTTTTTTAATGATTTTGTTCCTAGCAAAATATTGAACTTGCATATGCTGAGTCTAAAGTGTTTATTTTAGAAACACACAGCCCATAAGGTCATTGGTTCAAATTCCCAGACTTAGTTGTGATTTTTTTCCTTAAGATGAATTTTGAAATGCAAAGGAATGTATGGGGAAACACAGTTAAATCTGTTTTTTGTCTGAGAGGCAGAGTCTCCTGTAGCATAATCTGTGTTTTACAGAAGTGGGTCTCTATGCAGTTATATGATTGGCTGTCGTCTTCTAGGAAGCAAGGCGACAACTTCCCTGTTTTGATTTGCATTACAGACCATGGGAAGTATACTGCATTCACTTAACTGTATGACACCAAGCTACATTGGATTATGGGAGCTGACCTCTAGTACCCCAGGTTAATATCATAAATCACACAGTAGTCACAGCTTAGGGAGAGGTGAAGCACAGCTTGTTCAAACTAACTTGAAGACTAAACTTTTCTTTAAGTCTTAAGGGATGTCTGTGTGTCCTCTGACATGTTCTGTTGGTGAACAATGCCCCTTTTATTTAGTGTATATAATTGTAACTTATCCAATCTCTGTAAATTCAAGCTCTCCCATTCCCTTTATTATTTTAGTTGCCCTTCTCTGAACCCTCTCCATTTTCAATTTGTACACAGAATTCCTAAATTGCACTGCATATTCCAAATGAGGCTTTACCAATGCTTTGTAAAGAGGGAGAATAACATCTTTCTCCTTTAAATCCATATCTCTCTTTATACAAGACAATTTCTTGCTAGCTTTAGCTGTTGCTGCCTAGCATTGCTTGCTGTATAGTCGAAAATGCATCACTTTACCTTAGCAGCCCAATGTGACAATATATGTAGATATGCCTGCAACAATTGTGCATCCCACTTACGCAATATTCACAGCTTCCAAAGACGCTCCTGAATTTTTTACCTGACCCGGTCCCTTGCCATCTAGGTGGTGCGCCTCTTTCAAACTCGTTTCAAGCAAAAACAGGAGACGACAGCCTCTTTACTTCTTGGTCACGGCTGTTGGGCGTGACGTCATGTCGCGCCTTAAATGACAGCCGCAACCAGGAGGAGGATCGGCTGTCAACAGCAGCGGCAGAGTAGGAGCGGCAAGGGACCAGGTGAGGTAAGGAAGTTCAGGATGTCCCTTTAATATACTTGGTTAGTGTTGCTTTGTTCGCTTTCCTAACTTCATTATTCATTTTAGCTAGCTTTATTGCTTTCTTGCAATCCTTGCTACAGTTTTTATAATTCCTAAAGGCCCTTTCTCTTCCCTCTGACTTAGAGGTTTTGAATGCCATTTTCTTTTTCGATTTCCCCCTTTACATCAGAATTAAGCCACATGGGTGCAGACTTTTTTACATTTATTTCCCAAGGGTATAAAATCAGATGTGAACTGGCTTAAAATCCCCTTAAACACAGTCCACTTCTTTTCTGTACCTTTACCTGATAATATATCATCCCAGTTGACATACTGAACAGCTGTTTTTCCCCTGGGATATATACATTTAGATATATGCATATATAGTACATTATTAGGGATATTCAATAAAAGTTCTTATTGGTATGTGTATTTTATGATGCGTGTGTGAAATGGCGACATGGTCATAAAATAGTATGACCACAGCAAGTCAAAATAGCAATATCGCATCTTTATAAGCATATATTCTACAGTATTTAAAGCGCATGTCCATTAAAAAAAACTTTGTTTTAAACTACCCCCCAAACCCCACTTTTGCATATTAACATTTTCCAAAGACGCTCCTGAACTTCCTTACCTGACCAGGACCCTCAGCACTCAACACTTCCTGGTTGCGGTTGTCGGTTGTGACGTGACGTGACATCATGTCCAATAGCCTGACAGAAGTGACCGGGAAGTTAAGCGTCTGTCAGTGCAGAAGTACCCTGCTCCTGTTTTTGCAAAAAACTGGAGCAGGGGGTGGCGAGGTACCGGTTCAGGTAAGGAAGTTAAGGAGCATGTAAATATTGTGAAAGTGGGGTTGGGGGGGTAGTCTACATTTTAGAACAAAGGTTTTTTTTGAGTGAACATGCCCTTTAAAGGAACACTAAAGTGGTAAAGAGATGTTTCTATAAATTAAATCCACAATTCCCTAAGAGGTAGGAGCGAGCACTCCAACCTCCCATTCTTGCTGGTGAGGGTGCAACCTCCTCAGTCTTTAAAGCATATATGCTTATGGTAGACGTGTAAGGGACTGTAGGAGATGCCAACCTGCATATAAGTGCACTAGGTTCATGGCTCACAACCCATTTTATTTGCTTCTAGATATTATGGATTTAGTTTAAAGGAATAGTTCACACAAAAAGTGAACTATTCCTTTGAAGTAGTGATTGAAAAATGGTAGGTAAGGAATAGGTCTTTTACCTCCCTTGGTCTTCAATCACTCGACCAGGAGCCAGGAATGAAGGTTTGTATATTTACCCTGCGCACGATCCACCGCCAGCTCCATTGAAAATTAGCATGCGCGCTATTGTTACACTAAACCAGGAAGCTCCAACGGATCTGGCGGTGGACTGTGCGCAAGGTAAATATACTACTAACCTTCGTTCCTGGCTCCTGGTCGAGTGATTAAACAACGGATGGTAACAAATAGGTCCTTTACCTCTCAGTCTTCAATCACTACTTTAAAGGAATAGTTAAATTTTTGTGTGAACTATTCCTTTAAAAAATAAAATTTTTATTACCTGTTGAACATGCTTCTTAATTTATTTTGAAATCTTTTTCTTTATTTCCCTATTAGAGTCTGGAATCTGCAATGAAAGGTCTGAAGATTAAATGATCTTCAAATGAAAAACAAAACATTCCTACAAGCTTTTTCAAGATTGCCAAGTTGCTTAAAATATAATTTTTATATCTGCACCTGTAATTTTTATATCTGCACCAAAACTTCTGCAAGATTTGGCTTCCATTTCCAGAGCCTATATTAGCAATTAGTATATATTTTGCTAATGCTTTACCTAGAAAACAAAATATGCTGGTCATAATTTTTTATTTTATGCTTTCCAACAAATTAAAGGTTGAAAGATTTGTATCGATTTTTTTTTTTTTAATTCTATATTAGCTTGCTTGCTTATTTTTAGTAGTAACTTAGTAATTGAGGTTGAATATAGACCTACAAGTCAAACCTTTTCATCCTCCTTTTTAACAGTTGATCCAGAGGAAGGCAAAAAAAACAAAAACAGCCGAAAAGGGGGTGGGGGGGAATTCCTTTCAGACTCCAAACGGCAATTGGAAAGTATCCCTGGATCAACCAGAACTGCAGTATATGTATTAAAACCAGTAATTATCAATAAGTTATCTTGGCCACTTTAAAAACTATCCAATGAACTTGCCATTACCACATCTGCTGGAAGACCGTTTCACTGTTCTCACTGTAAAGAAACCGTTCCTAACCTGAAGATGATACTTAATTTCTTCCAACCTTAAAGGGCATGTCCACCCCCAAAACTATAATCCCCCCCACTAATGGCCCCACCATGTAGTGTAGTCAAATCCTTACCTCACATCCCAGCTCCATAAGGTTCTCCTGTAGTCCCTTCCCAAAGTCCCAAAAACTGCCCACCAGGAGGATAGCAGAGTCCATATAGGACTCTGCCTCCTATCTGGCCTTTCGGGAGAAGTTTGGCATGCGTACTGCAGCCCTTCTCCCCCTCCCTCTCCCTCCCGTTTTGCTATCCCTCTCCCTACCAAAAAACCCCTTGCCCATATAATAGAATATGTTCCCCCAGCCCCAACTGCAAAAAAATTATTTTAAGAAAGTCCCCAGAACTCTACTTACCTTCCCTCTCTCCACCAGCATTCTGAGAAGCCGGCAGCCGCGTCCGTGATTGGCTGCCTCTCGGCCAATCACGGACGTGGCTGCCGGTCCTGCCCTATGCTTGCAGTGTCTTGCAAGCAGAAGGCCGGGCCGGGCGTCGGAGGAGAGAGAGAAGGTAAGTAAACATCTGGTAACTTTCTTAAATTAATTTTATAGCGGTTGGGGCTGGGGGACTGTATTCTATTATATGCTAAAAGTTTATGTTAAGGGTGGACATGTCCACATGTCCTCAGATGAGGACCCATTAGTGAACAGTGCACCAGAGAGGTTATTGTATGGTCCATTAATATATTTGTATAAAGTGATCATATCCCCACGCAAACCTAAACAGCCATAACTTGTGTAATCTGCCTGCATGGTTAAGACCCTCCCCTCTCTTCCATTTCCAAGATGTCCCTTTTGTATATAGGATTCCAAAACTGCACTGCATATTCCAAATAAGGCCTTACCAGTGCCTTGTTAAGAGGGACTCTGCAGTACTCCTGGTGGGTGTTTTTTTGGACTTTAGGGAGGGATAGCAGAAGAACCAGATGGAGCTGGGATGTAAAACTACACTACACAATGTTAAACTACACTACACAATGGGGCCAGTAGTGGGGGGGATTATAGTTTTAGGGGTGGACATGCCCTTTAAAGGTCTATAGTTACCAGGTTGGGAACGACTAGCTTTTTTGAATATTGGTATTTTGGGGGGGGGGGGGGGGGGGGGGTTCAATCCAGCAGCACATCAACAGACAAAGGTGAATCTGAAAAGATAAGAAACGGTAGTCAGATAAAACTGGACTAAGATCTCTAAGATTGAGGATGTATTTCATCCGGTCCTGGGGCTTATTGATATTAACTTTGTCAATGATTCAGTACCATACCTCTGTCAGCCAGAATATTCCTATGTATACCCTTCATATTACAGTCTGCTATAAGGACTAGGATTCTCTATAGTGAATCTCAGACCCATTATTTATGGTCCCATATTCTCAGTCCTCCTCTTTTTACTATTGATTTGTTTTGTTCTACTATCCGTATTTCATTTTCTATTTTAGCTAGTTTAATTGCTTTCTTGCACTCATTATTTTTTTAATACTCCCTGTAATGCCTGTTCTTTTCCCTCTGATATCTACATTTTAAAAGCCTTTTTCTTTTTTCCGTTTCCCTTTTTACTTGAGCATTAAGCCATGCTGGAGTGGAGCTATTTTTTTACACTTGTTTCCTAAAGGTTTAAATTTAGAAATGTGATAGTTTAATATCCCTTTAAAAGCGGTCCACTACTGCTCAATATCTTTACCTATAAACAAATCCTCCCAGACTATGAGCAGAAGGGATTTCTTTAACAACATAAAATTAGCTTTCCTAAAGTTAAAAGTTTTTGTTAACCCAGTGCACTTTTGTTTTTTGCAACCTATATTAAATTACATTGTATCATGATGACTATTCCCTAAGCTTCCCATTAATTTCATCTCCAAAATGAGCTCAGGGTTATTAGATATCACCAGTTCCAACAATGCATCCTGTCTAGTTGAATCTTCCACCATCTGTAAAAGAAAATGCTTATGTAGAAAATTTGATACCTTTTGAGGTGCTGGCAGTTCCCTTACTCTTTGAGGTTCTGGCAGTTCCTTTAACTCCCATCAATGTCAGGGTAATTGAAATCCCCCATAACCAGAACATGCCCCAAACCAACAGCCTTCGCCAACTACATATGGAGATTAATTTGGCTTCAATTCTTGTCTTATTGTCTAATACACAACCATACATACTCCTCCTCCTTATATCAGGACAAGCCCATGATTTCCATGGGGGGAGGTTCCTTAGGGCTAGGCCACACTGCTGCGTTTTTTGTGCATTTGCGCTTGCGTTTTTTTTCAGATCATTGAAAATGCGCCAATGCACCGAAAACGCGCATTTTCAGGTGCGTTGCAATTTGCGTTCCGCATTTTTAAATCTCAATCCCATGCGTTTTCCAATACTTAATGAAAAAAACACATGTGCAAACGCAACAAAATCGCACATGAAATTGCATTGCAGTGTGGCCGTGCCCTTAATGTGTTTCTTAATGTGTTTATATATAACGGTGACATAGCAGCCAAAGGTAATGGAAACTACAATCCTTGATTTATGCTGGCCAAACCCTTTTCTTTTGAACGTTGAATTGCTCATAACATCTGTCTAGGTACCACTGGCATACCTTGCGACATTCCAGACAATTGTTTGTGGACATAATGTGGGCCCCAACAAGAAAATGGTTTGTTATCCATATAGTAAACTAAAAGTAACTTAAGGTAGGCTACTGCAATCCAGTGGTTGGGCCTCACCACAACCTGAAGTCCATTAAACAGAAAACAAAAAGACTGGAGAGAACCCAAGGTTGGTGTTAATTTAACAGTGTCAAAGCAATTTATTGGAGAAATCACACACACAACATATTTCCGGCCTACAATCCTTCCTTCCTCAGGTGCATCAACAGACCGTGTGAACCCAACACCCTAAGGGCATGGCCACACTGCAACGCAAACGCAATCGTATGCGACTTCATGTGCCATTTCGTTGCGCATGCGTTTTTGAGCATAGGGTAGGGTAAAGAACTTACCCCCTGCCATGTAGACAAGTGCATATTCAGACAATTTACATTTTATGGAAAGAAGAGGAAGAAAACAATAGAATATGTATGAAGCAAAATTATAAAAAACATTTTATACTGTGAGCATCATTAAAGGGCTTGTCCACCCTTTGAACAAACTTTTGACATATTATAGGTATTGCTCCCCCAGCCCCAAACACATTAATCTTATTTGCAGAAACTCCCCCGATAGTTACTTACCTTCCCTCTATCCTCCTCCGCATGTCCTGGCCCTCTGCTTGCATGAAACTGCAAGCAGGGGGCGGGACCAGCAGCCGCGTCTGTGATTGGCTGAGAGGCAGCCAATCACAGACGCGGTTGCCGGCAGTTAAGAACGGTGGAGGATAGAGGGAAGGTAAGTAACGGGAGTTTCTGGCAATAAGATTAATGCATTTGGGGCTGGGTTAGCAATACCTATAACTTATGTAAAGGGTTAAACGCTAGGTGGTTGGAGAAAGAAACGGAGAGAGGGAGGGAGGGGGAGGGCTGCTCAGAGCATGTCAGAGGAAGCCTCAGGCAGAAACAATTTCCCCCTTTACTAGGTTCCTGGTGGTCAGTTTTTGGGACTTTACAGGAGAACCATTTGGAACTGGGATGTAAGGATTTTATTTCACTACAGAGTGGGGCCAGTAGTGGGTGAAATAATAGTTTTGGGGTGGACATGCCCATTAAGACCATGGGGTTCCATAGTACCCAGCATGTCTATCCATTTAACTTTTTCTGTAGTAGGGATTTTTTCTTATTCCCACCTCTTTGGGGGGGGGGGTGTAGCTTTTCTAGGACCATCCATTTTAAACTTGCCACAGTATGTTTGTGTATAAAAAAAATGTTTCCCAAACGTTGGACCTTTTGTGTTCAGCTATCCTGATCTTAACTTGCCTTGATGTCTGTCCCACATACATTTTCTCACAAGGGCATTACAAAGTCAGTTTCCCATGTGAAGAATCACAAAAACCACACAAATTGTAAGGATCTTACCTGCCGTGCTCCCTCGCCGTTCCCGGACTGGTGACGGCGTCGGACGACGTCACCACATCCGGACGCCGATCCAAATTCCAGATCCAGATTCAAATAGGCACTCGCAGAGGGAGCGAGTGCTGTCTCGAAGTCCATGTCGCTACCGGACTGACTGGTTGTCAGCCTAGTAGCGCTCCTTACCTCTTGTTCCAGCCTGCTTGTTCTGCCTCCTGAATCCAGCCATTGTTCCTGTTACCCTCTACCAGCCATTGTATCCAGCCATTGTTCTGTTCAAGTCCAGCTATTGTTCCAGCCATGTTCCTGTTACCATCTACCCAGCCATTGTACACAGCCATTGTTTACTGTTCAAGTCCAGCTATTGCTCAGCCATTGTTCCTGTTACCATCTACCACAGCTATTGTATCCAGCCATTGTCCTGTCTACCTCAATCAGCTATTGTATCCAGCCATTGTTCGGTTTGTACATTTCTGCCAGCTATTGTATCAGCCATTGTTCCTGTTTCATATGTCCAGCTATTGTATCCAGCCATTGTTCCTGTTTCATCGGTCCAGCATGTATCCAGCCATTGTTCCTGTTTTATCTGTCAGCATTGTATCCAGCCGTGTTCCTGTTCATCTGTCCAGCATATGTATCCAGCCATTGTTTCTGTTTCATCTGTCCAGCTATTGTATCCAGCCATTGTTCCTGTTTCATTCGTCAGTCATTGTATCCAGCCGTTGTCCTGCTTCATCTATTCATCTATTGTATCCAGTCACTCTCCGCTTTCCTGTTATATCCTGCCATTGTATCCTATATATGTAACGGCTCATTGGAGAGTACTCATAGTCTCCAGTGACCTGTCTGCTCCCATAGTTGCTCTACCCGGCCTACTGTCAGACCTCTCCTAAAGGACATGAACTTCGTCCCTTTGGGACTCGATTCATTATAGGACGAATAGGCATGGAAGAAACTGAGGAAGCTGCGCCAAGTTTGGGCAAGACTCTTCAGACTATTCCCTCCGCATGGACACCCTTGAGCACCAGCAGAATCAACTAGCTCATTTCTGGACTCCATTCTGCTCGGTTATCCCCGGGCCCTGCTCTCCTGTTCTGCCTAGAGAAAACCGTTCCCACAGAGTGTCGCGGATACACCTCCTGTGCGGTATGAAGGGGACGCTCAAGCCGTCGGGGGTTCATTAACCAATGCCTTATACATTTTGAATTGCAACCTTCCCATTTTGTCTCGGACCGTGCCAAAGTCGGATATGTCATTGCCTGTTGGGAGGCAATGCCTTGGCCTGGGCATCCCCCCTGTGGGGAGAAAATGACCCAGTGGTTAACAATATCTCCTTATTTTCTGGAAACTTTCCGAAAAAATCTGACGGTCCAGGCAGAACTTGTTGCTTCCTCCCGGCTGATGCATCAATTGCGACATGGCTCCCGTTCGGTAGGGCAGTATGCTATTGAATTCCGGACTGCCGAGACTGCCTGGAACAATGAGGCCCTGTTAGCAGCCTTTGGCAGGGCCTGTCTGAGTATCAAGGACGACTTAGTGTCCGGGAGCTTCACACAATGTGGTTAAGAAATATTCCATGTGTATACGGGTGGATACTCGTATCAGGGAAAGGCAAGCTGAAAAGTCCAATAACCATCCTGTTCCTCCCAAATTGTTCCTTGTCCTCAAAGGACCAGGCCTTTGACAGCTGCTCCGTATCGGAGGAACCCATGCAGATTGGGGGTTACACATTTCTGCTGAAGAAAAAATAGGAGGAGGACCCGTGGGCTCTGCCTGGACTGTGCCGCCCAGGGGCACTTCGCTAAAGTTTGCCTTCCAAGCCGGGAAACTGACACCCTAGACCTGAATAAGGAGTTTCTCTAGGTAAATTCAAATCTCCTTTCCACAAGAATTCTCTCCAATCATTTCTGCCAGCAACCCTCATTTAAATCTCAAACCTTCTACCCAAGCCTTCCTAGACCTGGAGCAGCCGGTAATTTTATTGATGCACTTTGCTTCTTTCTAGGCATTCCATATTTTCCCTCAAGTGCTGGCTATTGACGATCAACCGCTATCTACAGAATTTATTTCCATGTCTTCCGCATAAATTCTTCTTCAAATTGGCTGTCTTCATCGTGAATCAATTTCTTCTTGGTTATACAAAGCCCCACGACCCCTCTCATTTAGGACTCCCTTGGCTCGACTTCATAAACCCTCATCAACTGGATTAACAACGAACGTCTCTTGGAGTCCATCCTGCTTTTCCAGATGTCTTTTCCACCCCAAATCTCTTGTTCCTCTGTTTCCTGTGAAAACAAAAATCTTAATTTTCTGCCTCATCAGTACCTTGACTTTAAGGATGTCTTCGACAAAAAAAATTTGCTGAATTTCTGCCTCCCCACCGACCCTATGATTGTCCATTGATTTGTTGACGGTACCTCTCCACCCCGAGGTCGCACCTATCCTCTATCTCCTGCTGAAACCACCTCTATGGAAGATTACATCAAAGATAACCGTCGGGGCTTCATCAGACCCTCCACTTCTCCTGTCGGTGGTGCTCTTTTTTGTGGAAAAGAAGACGGAGGGCTACGTCCATGCATCGACTATCGTGGCCTAAGTAAAATCACTATCAAGAACCGCTATCCTCTACCTTCATCTCTGAAACTCTTCACCAATAAAAAGGGGCTAAAGTATTTCCAAGCTTGATCTCCGTGGAGCTATAATCTGGTTCGCATCCGGGAAGGAGATGAATGGAAAACGGCCTTCAATACCAGAACTGGACATTAAGAATATCTGGTGATGCCCTTCAGTCTTCTGTAATGTCCAGCGGTTTTCCAAGAATTTGTCAATGACGTTTTTCGAGATCTCTTAGGTATTTCAGTAGTAGTTTACTTGGAGACATCTTATCTTTTTCAAGATCTTTCTTCTCATCGTCGCCATGGTACGTCGTCTGTCCCGACTACGAGCCAACCAACTGTACGCTAAACTGGAGAAATGTCTCTTTGAATGCCCGCAAGTACCTTTTGGGCTACTGGTTTCGGCTCAAGGCTTCAAGATGGATCCAACCAAAGTCTCAGCTTTTCTCAACTGGACTCTTCCCATTGCATAATGCTATCCAATGATTGCTTGGTTTCGACAATTATTATAGGCAATTTATTAAAGGGTTTCTTTCCGTATTGCTCCTATTCTAGCCCTTATCAGGAAAGGAGGCAAACCCAGAATCTGGTCTCGCCGCCTTAGAAGCCTTCAAGAAATTAAAAAATTATTTTTCTTCAGCCCCAGTACTCTGCACCCCGACCCTAGTTGCCATTCATCACGAGGTTGACGCCTTAATCTTGGAGAGGTGCCGTCCTTTCCCAAAGGCAATTTGAGAGTGGAAACCCACCATGTGCATTCTTCTCTAAGAAATTTCTTCCCAATGAACTAAATTATGATTGGAAATCGTGAACTTCTAGCTATCAAACTCCAAACTGAAGAATGGCGAAACTTGGGCAGGGGCAGTACATCCTATCACCATCCTCACCAATCACAAAAATCTTGAATACATCCAAAACCTAAAGAGATTGAATCCCGTCAAGCACGTTGGGCCTGTTCTTCTCTCGTTTCAATTTCATCATTTCCTTCATCCTGGTTCCAAGAATAAAAAGCCGACGCCCTCTCCAGGTCTCTTCTTGCAGCCGATTCTAATGATAAAGATAAACCGGCCCATCATTCCTCCTCCAAGATCCTAGCCACTATTACCCCTCAACTTTGCCATCGGATTCTATTGCTCAGGATTCTGCTTCTGTGCCTTACCCTTAATAAGACCTTTGTTCCCCTCTCTTCGGAAAGAAATTACAACTGACTCATGAGTCCAAACAGGCTGGTCACCCTGGCATCCACAAGACTTTCAATCTTTTTAATGTTTCTCTATGGTGGCCTCCATGAGAACAGATCAAAAAATTTGTCGCCGCCTGTTCTGTTTGTGCTACTTCCAAAACTTCTCATACTCTCCTTGTGGACTGCTTCAACTCTGCCGATTCCTTCCCTACCGTGGACCACCTTTCTATGGACTTTATTTGTGAACTCCCTTTTTCTAAGGAAAATACAGTCATCTGGGTTACTGTAGACTGCTTTAGCAAAATGGCTCATTTTGTTCCTCTTCTAAGTTGCCCTCCTCTGCTGAACTTGCTCAATTGTTCATTTCCCATATTTTCGCCTGCATGGATAACCGGTTGAAATAGTGTCCGATCGAGGAACCAATTCATTTCAATTCTGGCGGGCACTTTGCAAGTTACTTGGAATTAAACTTCAATTTTCGTCTGCTTACCATCCTCAGTCTAAAAGAGCCGCAGAACAGCACCAACCAATGTCTGGAACAATTCCTTCGATGCTACATTCTTTTTTCAAGACAGGACTGATCTTCTACCATGGGCGGAATTTGCCCATAACCATGCCGTTCACTCTTCTACCAGAAAATCTCCTTTTTTTGGGTTAAACCCAAAGGATTTCCACATGATTTTTTTTCTTCTGGACCAGTTCCAGCAACTAACACCATAGTAGGAAATGTCAGCATTGGCAGGCTACTAAAAAAAAATGTCTTGAGAAATCTGCCCTTGTACAAAAGACTGCAGCTGATAGACGAAGACGTAAACCTCCATTATATTCGTGTGGAGATAAAGTTTGGTTACATCAACTCACATTAATTTAGTGTTCCTTTTCCTAAATTGGGTCCTAAATTTATTGGCCCATTTCCATTAGAATTGGTGGGTCCTCGGCAGTACGACTTCAATTGCCCACCATCATGAGAATCCCAATGTTTTCCATGTCTCTTAATCAAGCCGGTGGTGGTACTGAATCGATTTTCTTCAATCGATTTTCACCTGATCCTATAATGATCAACGGTCAACAAGAATTTGAGGTGAGAAAGTCTTGGATTCTAGATTTGAGAGTTCTATTCAATATTTGGTCCATTGAAAGGATTTGGACCAGAAGAAAGGTCCTGGGTTAAACATTCTGATTTACATGCACCCCGTTAATCAAAACCTTTCATAGAAGATTTCCTGACAAACCTGCTTCAAGTGGTCCTGAGGCCCCCTGTGGAAGGGGGAGTACTGTAAGGATCTTACCTGCCACGCTCCCTCGGTTCCAGGACTGGTGACGTAGACCGCCGGCGTCGACGTCACCACGTCCGGACGCCGATCAGCGTGAAGATTCCAATAGGCACTCGCAGAGGGAGTGAGTGCCTATTCGTAGTCCTGCTAACGGACTGACTGGTTATCACCTAGTAGCGCTTCCTACCTCTTGTTCCAGCCTCGCCTTTGTTCTGCCTCCCTGCATTCCAAGCCATTGTTCCTGTTTCATCTGTCCAGCTATTGTATCCAACCATTGTTCCTGTTTCATCGGTCCAGCTATTGTATCCAGCCATTGTTCTTGTTTCATCTGTCCAGCTATTGTATCCAGCCATTGTTCCTGTTTCATCTGTCCAGCTATTGTATCCAGCCATTGTTCCTGCTTCATCTATTCGTCTATTGTATCCAGTCATTGTTACCGCTTCATCTGTTATATCCTGCCATTGTATCCTACTTCATTGTAACGGCTCCCTTGGGAAGTACTCATTATGCAGATTGCCTTTTCTCGGCTCCTCTACAACCCTCAGCCCCATTATTTAATGTGTCCACATTCTCAGTCCTCATCTTTTAAACAACCATTTCTAATACTTAAAAAACATTTTGGGGTTTGGTACTTTTGCTTTTGTTTCGGCACTCCGTATTGTCCTTTCTATTTAGGCTAGTTTAATTGCTTTCTTGCACTCTTTATTTACACAGCTTTTGTACTCCCTTAAGCCTGTTCTTTCCCTCTGTTTTTTAAATTTTAAAGCCTTTTTTTCTTTTAGTCCATTTCCCTTTTTCCAAGCATTCGCCGTGCAGGTGTACCTAATTTTTTACAACTTGTTCCCTACAGTTCAGATTAGAAATGTAATAGTTTTATCCCTGAAAAGTGTCCACACTGCTCGGTATCTTACCTAGAACAATTCCCCCCCCAATCTAGAGCAGGATTGATTCCTTAACAGCCAATAAAAATATGCTTTCCTAAAGTTAAAAGTTTTTGTTAACCCCTGCACTTTAATTTTGCAACCTATTATAAAATGACACTAGATCATTGTCACTTTTCCCTAAGCTTCTCATTACCCCTCATCTCCAAAATGAGCTCAGGGTATATAATATCACCAGATCCAACGACGTATTCTTTCTATTAGAACTTCCTAGCCTCTGTGAAGAAAATGCCTCATATATAAATTTAAAATTTGATACCTTTGAGGTGCTGGGAGTTCCCTTACTCCAATCTATGTCAGGGTATTTAAAATCCCCCCTACCAAAACATCCGCCATACCAGCAGCCTTCCGCCAACTGCATATGGAGATTCATTTCAACCTCCGCCCCGGCATTTGGCGGCTTATATACATAATCCAACAATTAATTACCTACCTTCTTTCTTCCTGTACCAACCGTGTTCCCAACCATTTGTTTTGCCGTATCTTTACGCCCCCATCTATTCCATCTTTTAAAAATTGGCTTAATTCCTTTTAACATGCATGCCTACCTCCTGTTTCTATTACTCGTCATGTCGAAATAAGGAGTATCCTTCAATCTTACTGTCCGTCGTGTGATCATTTCGCCATGATCTGCTTTAAACTATCACTCATACCTTTCCTTAAAAGCGATTATTTCAAGTTCCACCCCCGTTTTTTCCAGCCAGACTTCTTGCATTTGTAAACATACATTTGAGGATTATCAATTGATTTACATACATGGTCGTACTGCCTCCTTATCCTCTATGCTCCCCCCTTCTCCGTCGTCTGTTTTTGTTAAAGCCCCCTGACCCTAACTCCTCATCCTACCCCTGTGTATTCAACGGAAACCCCCCCCACCCCCCATACCTAGTTTAAATCTCTCCAACCCCCTAGCCATCATCACCACCGTCTTCATTATGCTTAGATTCTGAGATTTTCTGGGTTTATTTAAATCCAGAGACCCACTCGAAGAGAGAGGTATTTGAATGGGTTCGGGAGGGAGACAGTGGAATGTTATGAAAAGGAGGACAGTTCAGCTGCAAATGTTCAGTTGTGTGCCAAGTTAAGAGGAGGGAGGGACATACCTGTATGTGCCTCCTCTAATTGGGAAGGGGTCTGATTTTATATTCACTTGCTGTGGTCTAGCGGTGGTGTGGCTGTAAAATTTCTGTAGTGCTGATACATAAGGGTGGAAAAATGAAATTTGTGGAGTACCATGAACATGTATGTCCATTCGACCATGTGGAAAGCCTTCTGGGCATCCAAAAAAGCAGAAGGAAGATTTGTTTTGTATGTGCAGTGAAACTAGGGTTATAGTTCTTCCTACTATTATCAGTTGTTTTTCTATTAGGACAGGTCCAAGTTTATGAGGAGTTGTCGAACTTGATTGAATGGAGGGCTAGTAGCTTTGGAAAGAATTTTTAGGTCAGTATTGATCTAGGTATATGGGGCGGTGTTTGAGCAGAGACCTGGGATGGCTGTTGTATCATGTGTCAAGGGAAGAAGAAGTTCTTAAATGATGAGTCGAATAAATAGTTTGATTGGTACGGTAGCAATTGGGGGGGGGTGCAATATCTTTGTATATTGTATCACCTGAAGTGTTTTGGTTTTCGGTTTTAGGGTGAGGGTTATCTCTTGGTGAGAGATTGTTCGTGTCCTGGTTAGAGATGGCCTAGGGGGCTTTTGTTAAGTAAAGGATGGAGGTTTTTGGCTTCGGGTGGCTTTATCATTCTTGTATAGGGTATGGTAAGTTGATTTTTGAAGATTTTCAAGATTTTTGGGCATCTAGTATTGTTTCCTGTATTGTCTTTTAGTGTTTGTGTGGTTTTTGATTGTTTTACATATGCTAGACACTGTGTTTTCTGATAATATAAGGCTTTTAGTCCTACTTCATGTTAGGGCTTGCTGGTTGTGCTAGGGTTTCATTTAAAGAGCTCGAGCTTCTATTATCTTCTGGCTTTCTAATTTAGTTGTAGGGTGATTGTTTTATGTTGGATAGTGATGGTGTGTTTGTGCGTTTAATGACGTCACCACATGGGAGCAAACTGCTATGATTTGTAGACACAGACAGCAATGAGGTCCAGCAAAGTCTCAGGGGCAGAGCTTACTTGACTGAAGACATGATCCCAAGATGGCAAGACTTTACTACTGGGTCTGGGGCACAGGGTAAAAAAAAAAAAGGGGGGGGGTTAGATAAAAATGGATGCAGTCATTTCCATTTAAACTTAATTTGTTTTTTGAGGGTGGGTGTTGTTAGCAGGTCTCTGGATCTATCCAATCAGTGTGCAATATGGTGTTAAATCTCAGTTTTGTCCTGTTTGCATTTTTTGAAGTTAGAGAAGAAGTGTTTAAGAATGGGGGTTTTCTGTTTTGGTTTCGGGTTCATAGACTGATGCCAAAGTTACCGTGGTAAATAACATAGAGCCCTTCAAATCAATCTCTTATATATTCTGTCATGATCCACAAATTTTTTTTGTCCAAGTGGAACTGTGCGTTTTTTTGAGAGGATTCTCTCCCCACCCCCCCCCCTTTTTTTTTTTTTTTCCATGCCCTGGGGATTGATTATCCCCACCTCCCAATATTGTTTTCATTGAGAGCTACATCCATAGTTTTCATCTGCCACATACTGTAGGAAGCCTGGCAGAATAAATTTTCTTTGAGCTGCTGCTCCTCATAGAAATGAATATTGGGAGTTAGAAAAGTACCTTCCCCGGTACTTTGTGGGGGGGGGGGGGAGTTATATAGGGTCCCATACAGGGCACCAATCATGATCGATTTGGTCAATAAGATTATTTTTCCTATCTCCATACTCAAAATCACGATCATACAATATCGGATATGTGCTGCCCCTCCCTCCATGCAGTGAATCAAGACTGTGACCACTGCATCACAGACAATGAATGGCTGCTGTTCATTTTCTGCCTTATCTTGCACATCTATATAAATAGCTCATAGTAGGAGACAGATACCTTTTTTCCGGAATGGAATCTAACTTACAATGCATTCAATTAATTGGTAATAATAGCAGTTGGATTGCAGACGGTTGTAGGACCACTTTCCCCATAAATGTATCCAGCTGTTATTAGAAAGGGGATGTGTAAAAACTGTATAATTTGCCATTTGTGGGCTTCACAGTCCCTGTAAAACACCTTATTTTGATTTGCCTGGCCCCAGGCACAAGTGGGCGTTTGGCGAACCGCTCGGCGATATAGGAACCTCAGTGCCAAATGAGAGCATTCTAAAATGCTAAGGTTTTAGTGTCCTCAACCCTGAGTCACTATTTTTTGGGAAGGGGATCTGTCAAAACCAGTACAAGTGACCTTTTATAGACATTTTTGAACAGCAGTGAATAGCTTGTCATCTCGTGCTGCATGTCCTTTTTTTCAAAAATCTAGTACTACTTTTCACTCATGCCTCAGTATCCCTCCTCCCTCTTCTAACACTCACTCCCCATCCATCTGACCCGACCTTTTTAGGGGGTAAGCCGCTCAGTCATCAATCATTATTACACCATGGAGGCCACTGGAGATGAATTTCCGCACATACCACTGTCAAAACTGCATCCAACTTTTAACAATCCTGTCACCCATTCAATTATATTAAAGACTCAAAGCATAAAGTGTATATGATCTTGATTGATAGCTGAAAATGTACGACGGGTTCAAATTGTGCATCTAATGAAACGGGACAGATCCACAAAAAAAATAGTAGCAGTGGTACGGTTTGGAAGAATTATAGTTTTCCAGTAAAGGTAATAGTCAATTTAAAGTTTTTTTGTTAAATAATACAGTGTATAAATGAAATCAAAACAGTGTAAAAAATACGAATCGGCACATCCAAATTTGTAAATATCAATTTAGCAGGTGAGATACTATGACGCCCATTTAATTAAAAATACATAGATATTTATTTAGCACATCCAATTCCCATTACTTACAGTCGTTTACTTTCTACAATCCTTCCTCACAATTTTATTGAAATTAATAGAAGCAATTCATTTTATAATGATAAAAATGCTGTGATGGTTGGTCCAGTTTTTTATTGCTTTTCTAATCAAGTGTATTGCAGTCTCTATACAGGTGATATGTTGCACCTGTTATAGTGTGCCTATACTTGATATTCATAATTTTCATTAAATTCTATTTCGGTTTTAAAGTCTTTTTAACAGGTGGGGCTGCATTGATATTTTTGGTGTAAAATGCTGTAGTTGGTTGTGTTTTTTGTTTTTTTTAAAAAAGGTATATTGCTGCCAGGGTCATGACTGCTATCCAGTACTATCGCTATGATGATCTGGAGGTCGTCTAGTTTGTGGAAAGCTAGATTTTCCTAGGCAGATCGCCCAGAAAGGAATGACCGCGCGGGAAAGGTTTCAAAACCTGGACAAGAAGCCGAGTTCTGATACCACTAATGTGTACCTTGGATTCCTGCACACGAACACATCAGGCAAGTTGGAAAGAAGACTACTGGGATTATTTTAATTTATTTATTTAATTTGCATGATTTCATATCTTAAAAGCATAAGCCCAATCTCTTACACTCGACCTAATGTAATAATTAATTGCCCATTTTTACATACCTTACAATACGTTTGACGAATAGTATTGCAATTAGAGGATCCTGTATCTTTTTGCATTTCTCTTCTCGTCCCAAGCCTCTTCCTGCAGAGTGCATGCAGCACTGTTAATTTCTTTAGACATTTTGACCTTTTTCCTAGGGGGATCACACTTTAGGTTCCCTCTTGATACCTTGTTCGTCTAAACTCAGAACAGCATGTTAGCCTAATTTTTAAGCCATGCATAGGTATGCTAAAATGCATGATTGGCTTGAGAATTATTCGCCTTTAGGGACCGAATGGGTAGTATAACCGTGTTCATAAATTATATCACTCGCCATTTAATACTGTAACGCCTGGTCTTATATTTTGTTGGTGCCTGATTGTTTCGGGGACCAAAAACCTCTAACCACTGTACGGGAAAAGATTAAGCTGAGGTGAACCATGTGTGGTAGCCACCAGTTCTTCAAAAACTTTCACATTTATATCTTGGTTATAGTGAGCAATAATTGCAAATTAACCACAACAGAGAAACGAGAATTTATTGTGTAAAAACAATAAAGGAAGCTAAGCTTTGTCCTTAGCTGGCTTTTCCTTTGCTTGCGCTTAAAGCAAGGTCAAGCAGTTGCAGCCACTAATACGATAATTATTATAACAATTACTGTTTTTGCCAAAGCCTAGGTCGATCCAAACATTCAACCAATGTATTAATTTATTGGTATTCCTTACTGTCTGCCCAGGATAACAAAAATGTAGATATTTTTATCTTTTTTTTTCCACAGTATAGCTGTGTTAAGTGGAGGAAGAACATGTTCCAAATTTTGCACACACCTGGATGGATGGAGGAAAGTTGCATTTTGGATATCAAGTGAGGCAACACCAGGCTTAGTAACCATTAGCAGCATTCTATCTGAGGCTAGCAAAGAGATAATTTTGGAACCCTGATTTTTTTGATTTTTGACACGAATAATTTTATTTAGTTCGTACACATGTCTTTTTTTATAGCTCATGCTTGCATGTTAATTCCTTTTGCCACCAAGAACATGACAGCCATGGGGCTGGCACTGGTCTTGGTTTGCAGGAGGACGCACACATGTGAGCTCCGCTCGGTCATTCTGTTTTATCAATCCTACATTCAAGGGGGGAAAAGCAAAACCCCAGCCTCTAGCATACCGGAGAATCCCGGACAGAGGGACTGTCACCCCTGCCAACCCAACTCCCCGTATAGACCCCAGCGGGGCTGCGCCGACGCCCTACACCCGCCCGTGACGAGAGCTGGGCCGACACCTGCTGTCCCGTGTGCTTCGCTGCCCTAAACCCGATAACACCCGGCCCGACCCGCTCCGGCGGCACCCGAAGCAGGGCCAGAAGCCCCGACACCAACCTGCACCACTGGCAAGGCCGATGGACTCCCGACCTCGGACCACCGCTGGAGCGAGGAACACCACGGGGAGGCGGCCGCCGGGCGGAGCTCTCTGGCCTGACCCACAACTCCATGTGCGTCCCGCGACACGGGCCTACCAACCCGTGCCGCTTCCGAGGCGGGGTGCACCCGAACCACTGGGACCGCTGCTTGAACCGGGATTTGTCCCACGTGGAGCGCCACCTGTAGAGGCCTCCGCCTAGTCCCACATTCCTTGTGCATCCTCCGACGGGGGCCTGACGCACATTATACCACTCCGGTCGCTGGGAGGTGAGGGGAGAGGGCCGCAAATATAAAATACCGGACTCAGCATAACAATATACTGTGAAGACCACCCGACACGCCACAAGCCCACGACCCAACTGCAGAGATCCCTCAACACAACACTGGGAGCGCCACTACAGCCGCAACCAGAGGCCATTGGAACCACACCACTAACCCCAGGAAGATGGCCACCAAACAAAGGGACACTAAACAAATACTCCCTGCTCACCCTAACACCCAACCAACCCAAAAGACCGTCCTCTACTACAGAGCAATAAACCCTACACATACACCCCACATATATCACTGGTGCCCTGCGCCGCAAAAGGACTCAGCCCTCCCACGTGGTCCTGGACACTATTTCACCCGCCGAAGGGGGCACGGGACATAACGGCACGCGGGCTCGCAAGTTCCTTCGCCAAACTGAACATGATGAACCAACTGACCTGAGAGAACCAACTCCAGGCACGCGATAATCCCCACAGCCAGACACAACCACAAAAGTCCTGGAGGCTATTGCCACTCCTAGACAACCCTGACGGCTAAAATAGAAAGGTCACGGTGACATCCTTCTCTGATCCGCCAATACCTACCTCGCTGCGAGACAGAGTAGCAGACACTGAGTCACCGCATCAGCACATAGAGGACACGCTTTCTCCGATTCCAGCGTCACGGTGGAAGCACAGCAAACTGCAATAACACCATCCGGCACGGCAAGAAGACCTAGAAAACAGGCACCGCAGAAACAACATAATGTTAGTGGGGCCTGCCAGAGAAGGGGAGGAGCCGACCCAACCAGGTTTTTTTGGAAGAATTCCTAATAAACACTTTTGGCCGTGGCAATCTATCTAATCCATTCGGGTGGAACGTGGCACCCAGTCTCTCCTCCCAGAAGCCCTCCCCCCGGACCCCACCAGACTCTCATAGCGACACTGGACTGACCTTCAGGGACCGGATCCCATACTCCGCCTTACAAGGGAGAAAGGCAACATTCTTTTCAAAAACGCACAATTTCAATCATACCCTGAACTTCTCCATAAAACACAAATGAGAGCAAAATTCTAGATGTCAAACGCGAATTAGGGCCGCAAATATAAAATATGGCAATGCTCTAACCCTGCGAAACTCCGGGTGACACCAGGCGACAAAGTTAGCACTTCTTCACATCAGCTGAGAAACCTCAAAATTGCTTGACTCCACCCCAACCGCAACACTCCATAGGAATACAACTAACCAGCACCCCACCTCAGCCCCGTCTCCACTTCCTCCATCCACAACCGTACCCCTAACATGTATGCAGGAAGGAAACACCCTGGCTCGAACCCCATAGGGAGGGAAAAAACTACCTATGAACCAACACCCAGGGATTAAACTTAAACCATCCCAAAAATGCCAGCAGGACCCCCCACCCAAATAGCACCTGCCCTTGACACTCTACAACCACCCACTACTATCTGTCACCTACCCGCGTAACCTAAAGATTACAAAAAAAAAATTTACCTTAGGGTCTAATTCTTCCGGATAACACCAACACCCTTACCTATCCCCCCGGTCCTGCACCCCTCAAACTCCAATACAAGAACAGACAGCCCGCCGGAACGAGATGGCAAACCACTAATACCATGGATTACAATACTACTCAAACTCCTACCAAGCTCCCGACCTGCATCCCTGGGACACCCGCAAGAACAGGGTAAGAACAATGAAACAACCCCAATCCCCTCCCGCTCTTGCTATAACTGCAATATGCATCAAGATTAGAACTCCAAACGGATAACCTGTTTTGCCACCCCCAAGGCACCCGAAATATCAAACCCCCCCGCACAAGGGAACGCTTGCAGTAAATATTTGTTGGCCACCACTGAAGCCTCTTGCTCCACCCCCCCCCCCCCCCCTTCTCTCCCTCCTTACTCGTACTTCCCTTCACATTGGCATCGCCCCCCTAGCGCTGGCTAATTTACTCACTGGACAATTGGTGGCATTAGGAATTTTGTACCAAGACCAATATCTAATCTACCAGTAATAAAAAGTAAGTTGTTGTTTAAATGTTTAATGTTAATAGATACACTTTTTGGTACTAGGTTACAAAGTACTATAATTGTACACTTATCTAAGTTCACTGTCTTCTATAATGTCAAGGTTTCATTGGGTATGCACAAATACACTCGAAATCTCTTAGTTTATACAATGTTAGTTTCAGTTGACCCCCTCCGGGCTGACCCCCACCCACTAGTGTCGATATCACAACACACACCATCTCTTAATATTAGTTTGAATCACCACCGGTGCCCAGACGGCTTCTCCAACCCATACTATACACAATACTCAGATATTCTTTGTACCCGCCCTACTCAAGTATACAACCACATAATGCAAGGGAACTTAAGTACCTACAACTTTCACCAACTCCCATATAGTAGTCCATATCCCGAAGCCATGAAAAGGTACCCCGCATTATGTCCAAATTATAGACAATCGCACTACTCAACTGCGACTATAAATATTCACTAAACAACACTTGCAATAGACGAGCCCCTATACTACCGGAATATTTCATAAGGATCAAGTATGGTTCGTTCGGCCATAGACAACAGGAGAATAATACCCGAGGAGATAATTGACATATAGAAGACTAAACAACGTAACAAGAGGCAGGCAATCCTTAGCTTAGAACGCGATAAAGCCTCGATAGGCTGGGCTGGCCCGTTCTGTTTATCTAACTGGCAACATAGTGGCATGAGAGGAGACTTTTTACAGCCATCAACTAATTTAATATATTCCAAAGGCCCACAGGCCTCAGTCAAATTTCCCCAGGTCCACCTCACTTCGTTACAATATCTAGAACGGTATGAAGGCAACGGCTGCCCCCTGCTCACCGCTGTTGTATGTTCTCTCCATGAGAGCCATTGGGCAACATATTAGATTCAAACCCAAATATTTCAGGAATAAAAAAGGGCACCCACTTGACACACACTGCATTATGCGCGACGACGTGTTGCTCTCCTTGACAACCCAGCCCCCTCTTTATATAACTCTTATATACATACTCTTAGACCTGGCAACAAATACACGGTCCTTAGTGCATCATTATCGCTCATAAAGGTCACTCACTGAGAATACTCCGGCCTCACTCTTTATTGGGCCCACATCCCAAATCCTCCCATAGATATCTCCCCCCCCATATTATCTCAGCCCCCCTTCCCCTGCAGAGATCCCCAGCATACTTCAAATATGTTAGGATAACGTCTCCAAGACCCCAAAGAATATCTGAACCGAAATATTGAACCCCTTATCCAACTTATCAAACACAAACGCAAATTTGTCCAAGCTAACCCCTAGGAACAACCGGCCGCATCAGATCTCATAACAAATATTCTTCTCCCTAACGCCCTGTTGTCCTAGTGCACTCCCAATTCTTATTCCCACTTAATATTTTAGAGTTTGGACAACTATCCCTTAGACATTGTGTGGGGAGCAACGGTCCAAACTAAACGGCAAACATTGAAACGCCCAATAGCCTTGGGGGGCATGGCCCTCCCTCCCAGATCTTTCGACTTTACTACATTGCCTCCCAGATCTCGGCATAATACCCACTGGTCAAGAGACGATCACGCGTTTCCCCTCCACTTGGTCACACCTCTACATACCACAAAGCCCTTTAACCCACTACAATAATATCATGGGCTGTCAGAAAGGTGTTGCAGCCAAGACAATCCTCCCCCCCCTTATTATCCGGCATTGAGACCGGCTGAACCTTGCAACACAGCTATGAATTGAACCCTCAACAGCACACCCCATGTGGTGAACCACACTCTCCCCGAATTTCTCTCCATCCCACAGCGGAAAATATTGGTGGTTCAAATACGGAATTAATAACTGTTGCCCTCCTGTCGAATGGTACAGTTAAAAACTTCGACCAACTGAAAACAAGAATTTAAAAATACCAATCCCACTATTTAGATTTTACAATCATGACACGCATTCATAGCTCAATTCCAAGGACACACTCCCCACTTGGACAGAACCCGTTACGAGCCTGCTCATACTCCCACTTCGGTAAAATTAATTTCAACATATCTAATCTTACCTCCAGACCCCCCACGCCAACCCCAGGCCTTCGAAAAGAAAACCCCATTGGAATAGGGCGATAAGGTCAGATCGGGGCTGTCGAATGGGAGGTAGCGCTGGGCAGCCTCAAAAAATGCCCACCTTAAGGTATCAGAGCGAAAATGACAAACTGTATATTTCATAGGTGCATACCTAACCCCAATTAGAATGGCAAAGGTTTGGCAAGGAGAAGTCCATGTGCCCATGTGTACCAGACTCCTGGTAACTTATTCTACCATTACTCTGGAGCTGCCCACAAATGACAGAGTTTTGGCAGCAGATTATATAAGATTTCTGCATGACCACATGGGGCAGCCCAGTGGCCTAGGACCCTAAAGTATGGCCTACCGGCATAACAGGAATATCTAGCACGTGGACAAGTCTACAACTCTGTTTATCTGCGAAAACACTATTTACTGCCAGTAAAATTAATACAGAGGCACTGGATAGGCCCACGACCACCTACTTGGCCCATGGAAATCCGGATAAATGCCACATTGGTATAAAAAAAATTTATTATATTGTAATAGAGGGTGCCCTGGTATATAACAACAATCTAGGACAGATGGGAAACCTCCCCAGCGCCTGTAAGAGTGGAACTAAAAATGGAACGGCAGACACAATACCCATAATTTAGCACAAAGGCTGCCCAGCAAGACTCAATTAAACCCAAGAAGTAGTGGAACCAAACAAATATGTTTAAATGTTTATTTAAAAGTTTACTGTGTTAAACACACCCCTTAATGGAGGAAACAACTGCCACAAGGTATAAACATAACACCAAGCCATGGGAAACACCGAACAACCGCAACACGGAAAATGCAACCATCTCCCAATGTAATACCATTCTGATATATCAAAATAATGCCCTACACGAGCAGGGTCTAAAACAAGAAGTTTACCATATGGAAAAATGCTAAACAACGACCGCAGCTGTAACAAATACCGCTGAATCTCCCCAATGTTGTATGCATAAACCACTCTAATGCAAACCCACCCACATGCCATGAAATACTGCATTGGAAACTGTATAACTGTTGAATTATACTTGCTTATCTTATGTATAACAAGATACCTTGAATTTATGTAACCACCTATTTTGTTAACTATTAATAAAATTCCTCCAAGGGAGGGGATTTTAAAAAAAAAGAACAGAAGCCAGAATGGCTTACGGGCAAGTTCCAGCTCCCCCCAACAACAAAATTAAGATTTAAAGGACATCTACAGTGAATGTTTATTTTTTTTCCCTTTTACTTTCCATGTTCTATAATCCCCCCCCCCCCCCCACCTCACAGATGTACCTTTATCTTTCTTAATTACTTTTTTTCTTTTTTTTCCTCCTTGTCCCTGAGCTATTCAAGCTGATAGAAGAGCTGTGAGTACAATAGATTGTGCTATCAAGCAACTTCTAATATGTGTTCCTACAAGTAAAAGAGATACGAGCGGAGGAAGCAGAAAATAGGCTGCTCACTTGATCTCTTCACTCACCCCTTCTATTGGTGAAAGTGTGGAGGTGTGTCAAGACTGAGAGTCAGCATTGTCTGGAAAAGTTGAAAGAGCGGCTGGGTTGTGACAACCTGGGGTGTAGCCAGGGGGAGAGATGGGGCATAGGGAGTGCTGATATGAACCCAACCCACAAGCCTATCTCCAAGTGGATATTCATCTACATCCTAATGAAGTAACAGACGGCAATTATACACCATTACAGTATAAGCAAAGTGCTCGAAGTCCATATTATAATAAAGTAATTTGGACCACAGTTTTGTATGTAGGTATCCTGAGGCAAACTAAATAAAGTGTTGTGTAAAGTAGTTGGATAATAGCCGGGCACACAGTCTTAAATTCAACAATTTTTGTGACGTGTTGGAACCCAACTGGTTCCTTCCTCGGTCAAACAGTTATGAAGTAAGTAATGATACATGTAAGATGGCCACTGTTGGCTACAGTGCTGGAGCACCCAGCATTCATCTATCATTAGTGTGTTTAGGTGCGCGGGATCCCAACGCGATTGCTTATATAAAGTATAGGTCCACAAGTTCCAAATGTTAGTATAATGAAATCCTTGTCAAATATGTTTATATCATCCAATCCATTAGAGAATGTTGAGTACACAAAGTCCACGCGAGTCACACCAACCAGAAAGCCTGACATATTAAAGTTTACCAGCTTATAAGGGGATCAAGATACATCCAGGAATTCCATGGTACATATTTATTAAGGTTCCAACTGTATAGTGGGTTCTTTGTTAAAATATCCAAGGCATTTAGAGTCAAACGTAATCCCCTTCAAAAGGTATCACATATCCGAATGTTTCTAAAAAACATCAGTTATATATGGTATATTAGGGACAAACAGGAATTTAGAGAGATTATGGCTTGGCTAAAAGTCAGTGTTGGTTGTTAAAGACTGGGAAGACCTTTTTTTCAGCTACGGAATTTTTAGTAGGGAAAGGCTATACATTGAGGAGGTTCATTCAGTTTGGGTAAGGTGAAGAAGGGCATGAACATTAAGATTTTTTAAACAATCTAAAGCATTATAGTCTAAAATGTGTGTTTACATTTGTCCGAAACCTAAGGGAAGAATTCAAATTATAGCTCTTAATGAAAAGGATGATATAAACAGGCTTAATGATTTACATGATGGAAGCAATACATTTTGTTATTTCTTTTTTAGACATGATAGAGAAAAGAAAGGAGGAGGATAGCGCTGAAGCATTATGGTGGACTGCACTAAATCAGAAAAAGTAGGCAAATAAATTATTTTACTAATCATAATATGCTAATGAAGAAGAGATTCAGCCCTACATGAAAATAAGCTTTCGCGTCATAGGACAGCATTTGTTAGAAATTAAAGTTTATAGGAGGTTTGAGCAATGGTTCTCTTTTTCAAACCATAGCGTACTTGGTCAAAGCAAATATGTTTGAGGCACACCTCCCCAATATAGAAGCTGCTTGCTACCCTGCAGGTTTAATTTCAATTATCATCTCACAGCTTTCCAGCCTTCACACAAAACAAACAGGGAGAATCAATAAAATTTCTGATAGTTAAAAATGTGTGCTACTTTTGCCCACCAATCAGGTATTATTTATTTATCATTTGAAAGCAACATCTGATTGGTTGGGCCAAAATTAGCACATCTTAATGATAAGAACATTTATTGAATAATCCTGAAAAATTTAGCTGGATTTACTGCCATTTTTTAATGATTTTGTTCCGAGCAAAATATTGAACTTGCATATGCTGAGTCTAAATGTTTATTTTAGAAACACACAGCCCATAAGGTCATTGGTTCAAATTCCCAGACTGTAGTTGTGATTTTTTTCCTAAGATGAATTTGTGAAATGCAAAGGAATGTATGGGGAAACACAGTTAAATCTGTTTTTTGTCTGAGAGGCAGAGTCTCCTGTAGCATAATCTGTGTTTTACAGAAGTGGGTCTCTATGCAGTTATATGATTGGCTTTCGTCTTGCAGGAAGCAAGGCCGACAACTTCCCTGTTTGATTTGCATTACAGACCATGGGGAATATATGCATTCACTTAACTGTATGACACCAAGCTACATTGGATTATGGGAGTGACCTCTAGTACCCAGTTATATCATAAATCACACATAGTAGTCACGCTTAGGGAGAGGTGAAGCACAGCTTGTTCAAACTAACTTGAAGGACTAAACTTTTCTTAAGTCTTAAGGATGTCTGTTGTCCCTCTGACATGTTCTGTTGGTGAACCAATGCCCCTTTTATTTAGTGTATAGATAATTGTAACTTATCCAATCTCTGTAAATTCAAGCTCTCCCATTCCCTTTATTATTTTAGTTGCCCTTCTCTGAACCCTCTCATTTTCAATTTGTACACAGAATTCCTAAATTGCACTGCATATTCCAAATGAGGCTTTACCAATGCTTTGTAAAGAGGGGAATAACATCTTTCTCTTTAAATCCATATCTCCTTATACAAGACAATTTCTTGCTAGTTTGGCTTGTTGCTGTGCCTAGCATTGCTGGCTGTATAGTCGAAAAAGGCATCACTTTCCTTAGCAGCCCAATGTGACAATATATGTAGATATGCCTGCAACAATTGTGCATCCCACTTACGCAATATTCACAGCTTCAAAGACGCTCCTGAATTTTTTACCTGACCCGTCCCTTGCCATCTAGGTGAGTGCGCTCTTTCAAACTCGTTTCAAGCAAAAACAGGAGACGACAGCCTCTTTACTTCTGGTCACGGCTGTTGGGCGTGACGTCATGTCGCGCCTTAAAGACAGCCGCACCAGGAGGAGGATCGGCTGTCAACAGGCAAGCGGCAGAGTAGGAGCGCAAGGGACCAGGTGAGGTAAGGAATTCAGGATGTCCCTTTAATATACTTGGTTAGTGTTGCTTTGTTCGCTTTCCTAACTTCATTATTCATTTTAGCTAGCTTATTGCTTTCTTGCAATCTTGCTACAGTTTTTTATATTCCTAAAGGCCCTTTCTCTTCCCTCTGACTTAGAGGTTTTGAATGCCATTTTCTTTTTCGATTTCCCCCTTTACCTCAAATTAACCACATGGGTGCAGACTTTTTTACATTTATTTCCCAAGGTATAAATCATGTGAACTGGCTTAAAATCCCCTTAAACACAGTCCACTTCTTTTCTGTACATTTACCTGATAATATATCATCCCAGTTGACATACTGAACAGCTGTTTTTCCCCTGGGATATATACATTTAGATAATAGCATATATAGTACATTATTAGGGATATTCAATAAAGTTCTTATTGGTATGTGTATTTTATGATGCGTGTGTGAATGGCGACATGGTCATAAATAGTATGACACAGCAAGTCAAAATAGCAATATCGCATCTTTATACAATATATTCTACAGTATTAAGCGATGTCCATTAAAAAAAACTTTTTTAAACTACCCACCCACCAAACCCCACTTTTGCATATTAACATTTTCCAAAGACGCGCCTGAACTTCCTTACCTACCTGACCAGGACCCTACACTCAACACTTCCTGGTTGCGGTTGTCGGTTTGTGACGTGACGTGACATCATGTCCAATAGCCGACAGAAGTGACCGGGAAGTTAAGCGTCTGTCAGTGCACGAAAGTACCGCTCTCCTGTTTTTGCAAAAAAACTGGAGCAGGTGGTGGCAGAGGTACCGGTTCAGGTAAGAAGTTAAGGAGCATGTAAATATTGTAAAGTGGGGTTGGGGGTGGTAGTCTACATTTAGAACAAAGTTTTTTTGAGTGAACATGCCCTTTAAAGGAACACTAAAGTGGTAAAGAGATGTTTCTATAATTAAATCCACAATTCCCTAAGAGGTAGGAGCGAGCACTCAAACCTCCCATTCTTGCTGGTGAGGGTGCAACCTCCTCAGTCTTTAAGCATATATGCTTATGGTAGACGTGTAAGGGACTGTAGGAGATGCCAACCTGCATATGTGCACTAGGTTCATGGCTCACAACCCATTTTATTTGCTTCTAGATTATGGATTTAGTTTAAGGAATAGTCACACAAAAGTGAACTATTCCTTTGAAGTAGTGATTGAAATGGTAGGTAAGGAATAGGTCTTTTACCTCCCTTGGTCTTCAATCCTCGACCAGGACCAGGAATGAAGGTTTGTATATTTACCCTGCGCACGATCCACCGCCAGCTCCATTGAAAATTAGCATGCGCGCTATTGTTACACTAAACCAGAAGCTCCAACGGATCTGGCGGTGGACTGTGCGCAAGGTAAAATACTACTAACCTTCGTTCCTGGCTCCTGGTCGAGTGATTAAACAATGGTAACAAATAGGTCCTTTACCTCTCATTCTTCAATCCTACTTTAAAGGAATAGTTAAATTTTTGTGTGAACTATTCCTTTAAAAAAAAAATTTTTATTACCGTTGAACATGCCTTCTTAATTTATTGAAATCTTTTTCTTTATTTCCCTATTAGAGTCTGGAATCTGCAATGAAAGGTCTGAAGATTAAATGATCTTCAAATGAAAACAAACATTCCTACAAGCTTTTTCAAGATTGCCAAGTTGCTTAAAATATAATTTTTATATCTGCACTGTTATTTTATATCTGCACCAAAACTTCTGCAAGATTTGGCTTCCATTTCCGAGCCTATATAGCAATTAGTAATATATTTTGCTAATGCTTTACCTAGAAAAACAAAATATGTGGTCATAATTTTTTATTTTATGCTTTCCACAACAATTAAGGTTGAAAATTTGTATCGATTTTTTTTTTTTTAATTCTATATTAGCTTGCTTGCTTATTTTTAGTAGTAACTTAGTAATTGAGTTGAATATAGACCTACAAGTCAACCTTTTCATCCTCCTTTTTAACAGTTTTGATCCAGAGGAAGGCAAAAAAAACAAAAACAGCCGAAAAAGGGGGTGGGGGGGAATTCCTTTCAGACTCCAAACGGCAATTGGAAAGTATCCCTGGATCAACCAGAACTGCAGTATATGATTAAAACCAGTAATTATCAATAAGTTATCTTGGCCACTTTAAAAACTATCCAATGAATTGCCATTACCACATCTGCTGGAAGACGTTTCACTGTTCTCACTGTAAGAAACGTTCCTAACCTGAGATGATACTTAATTTCTTCCACCTTAAAGGCATGTTCCACCCCCAAAACTATAATCCCCCCCACTAATGGCCCCACATGTAGTGTAGTCAAACCTTACCTCAAATCCACTCCATAAGGTTCTCCTGTAGTCCCTTCCCAAAGTCCCAAAACTGCCCCAGAGGATAAGCAGAGTCCATATAGGACTCTGCCTCCTATCTGGCCTTCGGGAGAAGTTTGGCATCGTACTGCAGCCCTTCTCCCCCTCCCCTCCCGCCCGTTTTGCTATCCCTCTCCTACCATAAAACCCCTTGCCATATAATAGAATATGTTCCCCCAGCCCCAACTGCAAAAAAAATTATTTTAAGAAAGTCCCCAGAACTCTACTTACCTTCCCTCTCTCACCACCTTCTGAGAAGCCGGCAGCCGTCCGTGATGGCTGCCTCTCGGCCAATCACGGACGTGGCTGCCGGTCCTGCCCTATGCTTGCAGTGTCTTGCAACAGAAGGCCGGGCCGGGCGTCGGAGGAGAGAGAGAGAGTAAGTAACATCTGGTCACTTTCTTAAATTAATTTTATAGCGGTTGGGGCTGGGGACTGTATTCTATTATATGCAAAGTTTATATTAAGGGTGGACATGTCCACATGTCCTCAGATGAGGACCCATTAGTGAACAGTGCACCAGAGAGGTTATTGTATGGTCCATTAATAATTTGTATAAGTGATATATCAATATCCCCACGCAAACCTAAACAGCCCATAACTTGTGTAATCTGCCTGCATGGTTAGACCCTCCCCTCTCTTCCATTTCCAAGATGTCCCTTTTGTATATAGGATTCCAAAACTGCACTGCATATTCCAAATAAGGCCTTACCAGTGCCTTGTTAAGAGGGACTCTCAGTACTCCTGGTGGTGTTTTTTTTGGACTTTAGGGAGGGATAGCAGAAGAACCAGATGGAGCTGGGATGTAAAAACCACTACACAATGTAAACTACACTACACAATGGGGCCAGTAGTGGGGGGATTATAGTTTTAGGGGTGACATGCCCTTTAAAGGTCTATAGTTACCAGGTTGGGAACGACTAGCTTTTTTATATTGGTCATTAGTGGGGGGGGGGGGGGGGTTCAATCCAGCAGCACATCACCGACAAAGGTGAATCTGAAAAGATAAGAAACGTTAGTCTAGATAAAACTGGACTAAGATCTCTTATCTGAGGATGTATTTCATCCGGTCCTGGGGCTTTATTGATATTAACTTTGTCTATTGATTCAGTACCATATCCTCTGTCAGCCAGAATATTCCTCATGTATACCCTCATATTACAGTCCCTGCTATAAGGACTAGATTCTCTATAGTGAATCTCAGACCCATTATTTAATGGTCCATATTCTCAGTCCTCCTCTTTTACTATTGATTTGTTTTTGTTCTACTATCCGTATTTCATTTTCTATTTTGCTAGTTTATTGGTTTCTTGCACTCATTATTTTTTAATACTCCCTGTAATGCCTGTTCTTTCCCTCTGATTTCTACATTTAAAAGCTTCTTTTTCTTTTTTCCGTTTCCCTTTTTACTTGAGCATTAAGCCATGCTGGAGTGGAGCTATTTTTTACACTTGTTTCCTAAAGGTTTAAATTTAGAAATGTGATAGTTTAATATCCCTTTAAAAGGTCCACTACTGCTCAATATCTTTACCTATAAACAAATCCTCCCAGACTATGAGCAGAAGGGATTTCTTTAACAACATAAAATTAGCTTTCCTAAAGTTAAAAGTTTTTGTTAACCCAGTGCACTTTGTTTTTTGCAACCTATATTAAATTACATTGTATCATGATGACTATTCCCTAAGCTTCCCATTAATTTCATCTCCAAAATGAGCTCAGGGTTATTAGATATCACCAGTTCCAACAATGCATCCTGTCTAGTTGAATCTTCCACCATCTGTAAAAGAAATGCTTATGTAAAAATTTGATACCTTTTGAGGTGCTGGCAGTTCCCTTACTCTTTGAGGTTCTGGCAGTTCCTTTAACTCCCATCAAGGTCAGGGTAATTGAAATCCCCCATAACCAAGACATGCCCAAACCAACAGCCTTCGCCAACCTACATATGGAGATTTAATTTGGCTTCAATTTTGTCTATTGTCTAATACACAACCATACATACTCCTCCTCCTTATATCAGGACAAGCCCATGTTTCCATGGGGGAGGTTCCTTAGGGCTAGGCCACACTGCTGCGTTTTTTGTGCATTTGCGCTTGCGTTTTTTTTCAGATCTTGAAAATCGCCAATGCACCAAACGCGCATTTTCAGGTGCGTTGCATTTGCGTTCCGCATTTTTAAATCTCAATCCCCTGAGCGTTTTCCAATACTTAATGAAAAAAACACATGTGCAAACGCAAACAAATCGCAACATGAAATTGCATGCATTGCAGTGTGGGCCATGCCCTTATGTGTTTCTTAATGTGTTTTTATATTAACGGTGACATAGCAGCCAAAGTAATGGAAACTACAATCCTTGATTTATGCTGGCCAAACCCTTTTCTTTTGAACGTTGATTGCTCATAACTCTGTCTAGTACCACTGGCATACCTTGCGACATTCCAGACAATTGTTTGTGGACATAATGTGGGCCCAACAAGAAAATGGTTGTTATCCATATAGTAAACTAAAAGTAACTTAAGGTAGGCTACTGCAATCCAGTGGTTGGGCCTCACCACAACCTGAAGTCCATTAACAGAAAACAAAAAGACTGGAGAGAACCCAAGGTTGGTGTTAATTTAACAGTGTCAAAGCAATTTATTGGAGAAATCACACACACAACATATTTCCGGCCTACAATCCTTCTTCCTCAGGTGCATCAACAGACCGTGTGAACCCAACACCCTAGGGCATGGCCACACTGCAACGCAAACGCAATCGTATGCGACTTCATGCCATTTCGTTGCGCATCTTTTTTTGAGCATAGGGTAGGGTAAAGAACTACCCCCTGCCATGTAGACAAGTGCATATTCAGAACACATTTACATTTTATGGAAAGAAGAGGAAAGAAAACAATAGAATATGTATGAAGCAAAATTATAAAAAACATTTTATACTGTGAGCATCATTAAAGGGCTTGTCCACCCTTGAACAAACTTTTGACATATTATAGTATTGCTCCCCCAGCCCCAAACACATTAATCTTATTTGCAGAAACTCCCCGATAGTTACTACTACCTTCCCTCTATCCCCTCCGCATGTCCGGCCCTCTGCTTGCATGAAACTGCAAGCAGGGGGCGGGACCAGCAGCCGCGTCTGTGATTGGCTGAGAGGCAGCCAATCACAGACGCGGTTGCCGGCAGTTAAGAACGGTGGAGGATAGAGGAAGGTAAGTAACGGGAGTTTCTGGCAATATAATTATGCATTTGGGGCTGGGTTAGCAATACCTATAACTTATGTAAAGGGTTAAACGCTAGGTGGTTGGAGAAAGAAACGGAGAGAGGGAGGGAGGGGGAGGGCTGCTCAGAGCATGTCAGAGGAAGGCCTCAGCAGAAACAATTTCCCCCTTTACTAGGTTCCTGGTGGCAGTTTTTGGGACTTTACAGGAACCATTTGGAACTGGGATGTAAGGATTTTTATTACTACAGAGTGGGGCCATTAGTGGGTGAAATAATAGTTTTGGGGTGACATGCCCATTAAGACCATGGGGTTCCATAGTACCCAGCATGTCTATCCATTTAACTTTTTCTGTAGTAGGGATTTTTCTTATCCCACCTCTTTGGGGGGGGGGTGTAGCTTTTCTAGGACCATCCATTTTAAACTTGCCACAGTATGTTGTGTATAAAAAAAATGTTTCCCAAACGTTGCCTTTTGGTTCAGCTATCCTGATCTTAACTTGCCTTGATGTCTGTCCCACATACATTTTCTCACAAGGGCATTACAAAGTCAGTTTCCCATGTGAAGAATCACAAAACCACACAAATTGTAAGGATCTTACCTGCCGTGCTCCCTCGCCGTTCCCGACTGGTGACGGCGTCGGACACGTCACACATCGCGGACGCCGATCCAAATTCCAATCCAGATTCAAATAGGCACTCGCAGAGGGAGCGAGTGCCTATTCGTAGTCCTCGCTACCGGACTGACTGGTTGTCAGCCTAGTAGCGCTTCCTTACCTCTTGTTCCAGCCTCTGCCTTTGTTCTGCCTCCCTGAATCCAGCCATTGTTCCTGTTACCCTCTACCGCCATTGTATCCAGCCATGTTCCTGTTCAAGTCCAGCTATTGTCTCCAGCCATTGTTCCTGTTACCATCTACCCAGCCATTGTATCCAGCCATTGTTACTGTTCAAGTCCAGCTATTGTCTCCAGCCATTGTTCTGTTACCATCTACCAGCTATTGTATCCAGCCATTGTTCCTGCTACCATCAATCCAGCTATTGTATCCAGCCATTGTTCCGGTTTCATCTGTCCAGCTTTGATCCAGCCATTGTTCCTGTTTCATCTGTCCAGCTATTGTATCCAGCCATGTTCCTGTTTATCTCGGTCCAGCTATTGTATCCAGCCATTGTTCCTGTTTATCTGTCCAGCTATTTGTATCCAGCCGTTGTTCCTGTTTCATCTGTCCAGCTATTGTATCCAGCCATTGTTTCTGTTCATCTGTCCAGCTTGTTCAGCCATTGTTCCTGTTTCACTGTCCACTATTGTATCCAGCCATTGTTCCTGCTTCATTATTCATCTATTGTATCCAGTCATCGTTCCCGCTTCATCTGTTATATCCTGCCATTGTATCCTACTTCATTGTACGGCTCCATTGGGAAGTACTCATAGTCTCCAGTGACCTGTCTGCTCCCACTAGTTGCTCTACCCGCCTACTGTCAGACCTCCTCCTAAAGGTACAGTGAACTTCGTCCCTTTGGGACTCGATTCATTATAGTCGAATAGGCATGGAAGAACCTGAGGAAGCTGCGCCAGTTTGGGCAAGACTCTTCAGACTATTTCCCTCCGCATGGACACCCTTGAGCCCAGCAGAATCAACTAGCTCAATTTCTGGACTCCATTTCTGCTCGTTATCCCCGGGCCCTGCTCTCCTGTTCTGCTAGAGAAACCCGTCCCCACAGAGTGTCGCGAATACCACCTCCTGTGCGGTATGAAGGGGACGCTCAAGCCTGTCGGGGGTTCATTAACCAATGCCTTATCATTTTGAATTGCAACCTTCCCATTGGTCTCGGACCGTGCCAAAGTCGGATATGTCATTGCCTTGTTGGGAGGCAATGCCTTGGCCTGGGCATCCCCCCTGTGGGAGAAAAATGACCCAGTGGTTAACAATATCTCCTTATTTCTGGAAACTTTCCGAAACAATCTCGACGGTCCGGCAAACTATTGTGCTTCTCCTCCGGCTGATGCAATTGCGACATGGCTCCCCTTCGGTAGGGCAGTATGCTATTGAATTCCGGACTGCCGAGACTGCCTGGAACATGAGGCCCTGTTAGCAGCCTTTTGCAGGGCCTGTCTGATCGTATCAAGACGACTTAGTGTCCCGGAGCTTCACACAATTTGGAAGAAATTATTTCCATGTGTATACGGGTGGATACTCGTATCAGGGAAAGGCAAGCTGAAAGTCAATAACCATCCTGTTCCTCCCAATTGTTCCTTGTCCCAAAGGACCAGGCCTTTACAGCTGCTCCGCTATCGGAGGAACCCATGCAGATTGGGGGTATACACATTTCTGCTAAGAAAAAACTTAGGAGGAGGACCCGTGGGCTCTGCCTGTACTGTGCCCCCAGGGGCACTTCGCTAAAGTTTGCCCTTCCAACCGGGAAACTGACAACCCTAGACCTGAATAAGGAGTCTCTCTAGGTAAATTCAAATCTCCTTTCCACAAGAATTCTCTCCATCATTTCTGCGCACACCCTCTTTTCAAATCTCAAACCTTCTCTACCCAAGCCTTCCTAGACTCTGGAGCAGCCGGTAATTTTATTGAGGCCACCTTTGCTTCTCTTCTAGGCATTCCATTATTTTCCCTCCCAAGTGCTGGCTATTGACGATCAACCGCTATCTACAGAATTTATTTCCATGTCTTCCGCATAAATTCTTCTTCAAATTGGCTGTCTTCATCGTGAATCAATTTCCTTCTGGTTTATACAAGCCCCACACCCTCTCATTCTAGGACTCCCTTGGCTTCGATTCATAACCCCATCATCAACTGGATTAACACGAACTTGTCTCTTGGAGTCCTCCTGCTTTTCCAGATGTCTTTTCCATCCCCAAATCTCTTGTTCCTCTGTTTCCTGTGAAAACAAAAATCTTAATTTTCTGCCTCATCAGTACCTGACTTTAGGATGTCTTCGACAAAAAAAATTTGCTGAATTTCTGCCTCCCCACCGACCCTATGATTGTCCCATTGATTTGTTACCGGTACCTCTCCACCCCGGTCGCACCTATCCTCTATCTCCTGCTGAAACCACCTCTATGGAAGATTACATCAAAGATAACCTGTCTCGGGGCTTCATCAGACCCTCCACTTCTCCTGTCGTGCTGTTCTTTTTTGTGGAAAAGAAAGACGAGGGCTACGTCCATGCATCGACTATCGTGGCCTAAGTAAAATCACTATCAAGAACCGCTATCCTCTACCTCTCATCTCTGAACACTTTCACACAATAAAAAGGGGCTAAAGTATTCTCCAGCTTGATCTCCGTGGAGCCTATAATCTGGTTCGCATCCGGGAAGGAGATGAATGGAAAACGGCCTTCAATACCAGAACTGGACATTATGATTCTGGTGATGCCCTTCAGTCTCTGTAATGCTCCAGCGGTTTTCAAGAATTTGTCAATGACGTTTTTCGAGATCTCTTAGGTTATTTCAGTAGTAGTTTCTTGGAGACATCTTAATCTTTTTCAAGATCTTCTTCTCATCGTCGCCATGTACGTACGTCAAGTCTTGTCCCGACTACGAGCCAACCAACTGTACGCTAAACTGGAGAAATGTCTCTTTGAATGCCCGCAAGTACCTTTTCTGGGCTATCTGGTTTCGGCTCAGGCTTCAAGATGGATCCAACCAAAGTCTCAGCTTTTCTCAACTGGACTCTTCCCATTGGCACTAATGCTATCCAATGATTGCTTGTTTTCGACAATTATTATAGGCAATTATTAAAGGGTTTTCTTCTCATTGCTCCTATCTTAGCCCTATCAGGAAAGGAGGCAAACCCAGAATCTGGTCTCTCCGCCGCCTTAGAAGCCTTCAAGAAATTAAAAAATTATTTTTCTTCAGCCCCAGTACTTCTGCACCCCGACCGACTAGTCTGCCATTCATCATCGAGGTTGACGCCTCTAATCTTGGACAGGTGCCGTCCTTCCCAAAGGCAATTTGAGAGTGGTAAACTCCACCATGTGCATCTCTCTAGAAATTTCTTCCCAATGAACTAAATTATGATATTGGAAATCGTGAACTTCTCTACATCAAACTCACACTAGAAGAATGGCGACACTTGCTGGCAGGGGCAGTACATCCTATCACCATCCTCACCATCACAAAATCTTGAATACATCCAAAACCTAAAGAGATTGAATCCTCGTCAAGCACGTGGGCTCTGTCTTCTCTCGTTTCAATTTCATCATTTCCTTTCATCCTGGTTCCAAGAATAAAAAGCCGACGCCCTCTCCAGGTCCTCTCTTTGGCAGCCAGTTCTACTGATAAAGATAAAGGCCCCATCATTCCCTCCTCCAAGATCCTACCACTATTACCCCTCAACTTTGCCATCGGATTCTATCTGCTCAGGATTCTGCTTCTGCTGCCTTACCCTCTAATAAGACCTTTTTTTCCCCTCTCCCTTCGGAAAGAAATATTCAACTGACTCATGAGTCCAAACAGGCTGGTCACCTGGCATCCACAAGACTTTCAATCTTCTATTGTTCTCTATGGTGGCCCTCCATGAGAACAGATGTCAAAACTTTGTCGCCGCCTGTTCTGTTTGTGCTACTTCCAAAACTCTCATACTCTCCTTGTGGACTGCTTCAACCTCTGCCGATTCCTTCCCTACCGTGGACCCACCTTTCTATGACTTTATTTGTGAACTCCCTTTTTCTAAGGAAAATACAGTCATCTGGGTTACTGTAGACTTGCTTTAGCAAAATGGCTCATTTTGTTCCTCTTCCTAAGTTGCCCTCCTCTGCTGAACTTGCTCAATTGTTCATTTCCCATATTTTTCGCCTGCAGGATAACCGGTTGAAATAGTGTCCGATCGAGGAACCCATTCATCTTCAAATTCTGGCGGGCACTTTGCAAGTTACTGGAATTAAACTTCAATTTTCGTCTGCTTACCATCCTCAGTCTAACAGAGCCGCAGAACGCACCAACCAATGTCTGGAACAATTCCTTCGATGCTACATTTCTATTCTCAAGACAATTGGACTGATCTTCTACCATGGGCGGAATTTGCCCATAACATGCGTTCACTCTTCTACCAGAAAATCTCCTTTTTTTGTGTTAAACCCAAAGGATTTCCACATGATTTTTTTCTTCTGGACCAGTTCCAGCAACTAACCACTAGTAGCAGAAATGTCAGCCATCTGGCAGGCTACTAAAAACTGTCTTGAGAAATCTGCCCTTGTACAAAGACTGCAGCTGATAGACGAAGACGTAAACCCTCCATTATATTCGGTGGGAGATAAGTTTGGTTATCATCAACTCACATTAATTTATGTGTTCCTTCTCCTAAATTGGGTCCTAAATTTTGGCCCATTTCCATATTAGAATTGTGGGTCCTACGGCAGTACGACTTCAATTGCCCACCATCATGAGAATCCCTAATGTTTTCCATGTCTCTCTAATCAAGCCGGTGGTACTGAATCGATTTTCTTCTGAATCGATTTCACTGATCCTATAATGATCAACGGTCAACAAGAATTTGAGTTGAGAAAGTCTTGGTTCTAGATTTGTCAGAAGTTCATTCAATATTTGGTCCATTGGAAAGGATTTGGACCGAAGAAAGGTCCTGGGTTAAACATCTGATTTACATGCACCCCAGTTAATCAAAACCTTTCATAGAAGATTTCCTGACAAACCTGCTTCAAGTGGTCCTGAGGCCCCCTGTGGAAGGGGGAGTACTGTTAGGATCTTACCTGCCACGCTCCCCGCCGTTCCAGGACTGGTGACGTAGCCGCGCGTCGACGTCACCACGTCCGACGCCGATCAGCGTGAGATTCAAATAGGCACTCGCAGAGGGAGTGAGTGCCTATTCGTAGTCCTTGCTACCGGACTGACTGTTATCAGCCTGTAGCGCTTCCTTACCTCTTGTTCCATCAGCCTCTGCCTTTGTTCTGCCTCCTGAATCCAGCCATTGTTCCTGTTACCCTCTACCCAGCCATTGCATCCAGCCATTGTTCCTGTTCAAGTCCAGCTATTGTCTCCAGCCATTGTTCCTGTTACCATCTACCCAACCATTGTATCCTGCCATTGTTCCTGGTTAAGTCCAGCTATTGTCTCGCCATTGTTCCTGTTACCATCTACCCAGCTATTGTATCCAGCCATTGTTCCTGCTACCATCAATCAGCTATTGTATCCAGCCATTGTTCCGGTTTCACCTGTCCAGCTATTGTATCCCGCCATTGTTCCCTCCCGTCTCTATGGAAGATTACATCAAAGATAACCTGTCTCGGGGCTTCATCAGACCCTCCACTTCTCCTGTCGGTGCTGCTTCTTTTTGTGGAAAAGAAAGACGGAGGGCTACGTCCATGCATCGACTATCGTGGCCTAAGTAAAATCACTATCAAGAACCGCTATCCTCTACCTCTCATCTCTGAACTCACTCTTCACCAATAAAAGGGGCTAAAGTATTCTCCAAGCTTGATCTCCGTGGAGCCTATAATCTGGTTCGCATCCGGGAAGGAGATGAATGGAAAACGGCCTTCAATACCAGAACTGGACATTATGATATCTGGTGATGCCCTTCAGTCTCTGTAATGCTCCAGCGGTTTTCCAAGAATTTGTCAATGACGTTTTCGAGATCTCTTAGGTATTTCAGTAGTAGTTTACTTGGATGACATCTTAATCTTTTTCAAGATCTTTCTTCTCATCGTCGCCATGTACGTCGTCAAGTCTTGTCCCGACTACGAGCCAACCAACTGTACGCTAAACTGGAGAAATGTCTCTTTGAATGCCGCAAGTACCTTTTGGGCTATCTGGTTTCGGCTCAAGGCTTCAAGATGGATCCAACCAAAGTCTCAGCTTTTCTCAACTGGACTTTCCCATTGGCACTAATGCTATCCAATGATTGCTTGGTTTCGACAATATTATAGCACCTGCCGTGCTCCCTCGCCGTTCCGACTGGTGACGGCGTGAGACGTCACCACATCCGGAGCCGATCCAAATTCCAGATCCAGATTCAAATAGGCACTCGCAGAGGGGAGCGAGTGCCTATTCGTAGTCCTCGCTACCGGACTGACTGGTTGTCAGCCTAGTAGCGCTTCCTTACTCTTGTTCCAGCCTCTGCTTTGTTCTGCCTCCTGAATCCAGCCATTGTTCCTGTTACCCTCTACCCAGCCATTGTATCCAGCATGTTCCTGTTCAAGTCCAGCTATTGTCTCCAGCCATTGTTCCTGTTACCATCTACCCAGCATTGTATCCAGCCATTGTACTGTTCAAGTCCAGCTATTGTCTCCAGCCATTGTTCCTGTTACCATTACAAGCTATTGTACAGCATTGTTCCTGCTACCATCATCCAGCTATTGTATCAGCCATTGTTCCGGTTTCATCTGTCCAGCTATTGTATCCAGCCATTGTTCCTGTTTATCTGTCCAGCTATTGTATCCAGCCATTGTTCCTGTTTCATCGCGTCCAGCTATTGTATCCAGCCATTGTTCCTGTTTATCTGTCCAGCTATTGTATCCAGCCGTTGTTCCTGTTTCATCGTCCAGCTATTGTATCCAGCCATTGTTTCTGTTTATCTGTCCAGCTATGTATCCAGCCATTGTTCTGTTTCATCTGTCCAGCTATTGTATCCAGCCATTGTTCTGCTTCATTATTCATCTATTGTATCCAGTCATCGTTCCCGCTTCATCTGTTATATCTGCCATTGTATCCTACTTCATTGTAACGGCTCCATTGGGAAGTACTCATAGTCTCCAGTGACCTGTCTGCTCCCACTAGTTGCTCTACCCGGCCTACTGTCAGACCTCCTCCTAAAGGTACAGTGAACTTCGTCCCTTGGGACTCGATTCATTATAGTAACGAATAGGCCATGGAAGAACCTGAGGAAGCTGCGCCAGTTTGGGCAAGACTCTTCAGACTATTCCCTCCGCATGGACACCCTTGAGCACCAGCAGAATCAAACTAGCTCAATTTCGGACTCCATTTCTGCTCGGTTATCCCCGGGCCCTGCTCCTCCTGTTTGCCTAGAGAACCCGTTCCCACAGAGTGTCGCGAAATACCAACTCCTGTGCGGTATGAAGGGGACGCTCAAGGCTGTCGGGGGTTCATTAACCAATGCCTTATACATTTTGAATGCCAACCTTCCCATTTTGTCCGGACCGTGCCAAAGTCGGATAGTCATGCCTTGTTGGGAGGCAATGCCTTGGCCTGGGCATCCCCCCTGTGGGGAAAAATGACCCAGTGGTTAACAATATCTCCTTATTTCTGGAAAACTTTCCGAAAAATCTTCGACGGTCCAGGCAGAACTATTGTGCTTCCTCCGCTGATGCCAATTGCGACATGGCTCCCGTCGGTAGGGCAGTATGCTATTGAATTCCGGACTGCCGAGACTGCCTGGAACAATGAGGCCCTGTTAGCAGCCTTTTGGCAGGGCCTGTCTGATCGTATCAAGACGACTTAGTGCCCGGGAGCTTCACACAATGTGGAAGAAATTATTTCCATGTGTATACAGGGTGGTACATCGTATCAGGGAAAGGCAAGCTGAAAAGTCCAATAACCATCCTGTTCCTCCCAAATTTGTTCCTTGTCCTCAAAGGACCAGGCCTTTGACAGCTGCTCCGCTATCGGAGGAACCCATGCAGATTGGGGGTATACACATTTCTGCTGAAGAAAAACTTAGGAGGAGGACCCGTGGGCTCTGCCTGTACTGTGCCGCCCAGGGGCACTTCGCTAAAGTTTGCCCTTCCAAGCCGGGAAACTGACAACCCTAGACTGAATAAGGAGTCTTCTCTAGGTAAATTCAAATCTCCTTTCCACAAGAATTCTCTCCAATCATTTCTGCCAGCAACCCTCATTTTCAAATCTCAAACCTTCTCTACCCAAGCCTTCCTAGACTCTGGAGCAGCCGGTAATTTTATTGATGCCACCTTTGCTTCTCTTCTAGGCATTCCATTATTTTCCTCCAAGTGCTGGCTATTGACGATCAACCGCTATCTACAGAATTTATTTCATGTCTCCGCATAAATTCTTCTTCAAATTGGCTGTCTTCATCGTGAATCAATTTCCTTTGGTTATACAAAGCCCACGACCCCTCTCATTCTAGGACTCCCTTGGCTTCGAATTCATAACCCCATCATCAACTGGATAACAACGAACTTGTCTCTTGGAGTCCATCCTGCTTTTCCAGATGTCTTTTCCATCCCCAAATCTCTTGTTCCTCTGTTCCTGTGAAAACAAAAATCTTAATTTTCTGCCTCATCAGTACCTGACTTTAGGATGTCTCGAAAAAAAATTTGCTGAATTTCTGCCTCCCCACCGACCCTATGATGTCCCATTGATTGTTGACCGGTACCTCTCCACCCGAGGTCGCACCTATCCTCTATCTCCTGCTGAAACCACTCTATGGAAGATTACATCAAAGATAACCTGTCTCGGGGCTTCATCAGACTCCACTCTCCTGTCGGTGCTGGTTCTTTTTGTGGAAAAGAAAGACGAGGGCTACGTCCATGCATCGACTATCGTGGCCTAAGTAAAATCACTATCAAGAACCGCTATCCTCTACCTCTCATCTCTGAACACTTTCACCAATAAAAAGGGGCTAAAGTATTCTCCAAGCTTGATCTCCGTGGAGCCTATAATCTGGTTCGCATCCGGGAAGGAGATGAATGGAAAACGGCCTTCAATACCAGAACTGGACATTATGAATATCTGGTGATGCCCTTCAGTCTCTGTAATGCTCCAGCGGTTTTCCAAGAATTTGTCAATGACGTTTTTCGAGTCATCTTAGGTATTTCAGTAGTGTTTACTTGGAGACATCTTAATCTTTTTTCAAGATCTTCTTCTCATCGTCGCCATGTACGTCAAGTCTTGTCCCGACTACGAGCCAACCAACTGTACGCTAAACTGGAGAAATGTCTCTTTGAATGCCGCAAGTACCTTTTCTGGGCTATCTGGTTTCGGCTCAAGGGTTCAAGATGGATCCAACCAAAGTCTCAGCTTTTCTCAACTGGACTCTTCCCATTGGCACTAATGTATCCAATGATTGCTTGGTTTGACAATTATTAGGCAATTTATTAAAGGGTTTTCTTCGTCATTGCTCCTATCTTAGCCCTTATCAGGAAAGGAGGCAAACCCAGAATCTGGTCTCGGCCGCCTTAGAACCTTCAAGAAATTAAAAAATTATTTTTCTTCAGCCCCAGTACTTCTGCACCCCACGACCCTAGTCTGCATTCATCATCGAGGTTGACGCCTCTAATCTTGGAGCAGGTGCCGTCCTTTCCCAAAGGCAATTTGAGAGTGGTAAACTCCACCCATGTGCATCTTCTCTAGAAAATTTCTTCCCAATGAACTAAATTATGATATTGGAAATCGTGAACTTCTAGCTATCAAACTCACACTAGAAGAATGGCGACACTTGCTGGCAGGGGCAGTACATCCTACAACCATCCTCACCAATCACAAAAATCTTGAATACATCCAAAACTAAAGAGATTGAATCCTCGTCAAGCACGTTGGGCTGTTCTTCTCTCGTTTCAATTTCATCATTTCCTTTCCTGGTTCCAAGAATAAAAAAGCCGACGCCTCTCCAGGTCTCTTCTTGCAGCCGATTCTACTGATAAAGATAAAGGCCCCATCATTCCCTCCTCCAAGATCCTAGCCACTATTACCCCTCAACTTTGCCATCGGATTCTATCTGCTCAGGATTCTGCTTCTGCTGCTTACCCTCTAATAAGACCTTTGTTCCCCTCTCTTCGGAAAGAAATATTCAACTGACTCATGAGTCCAACAGGCTGGTCACCCTGGCATCCACAGACTTTCAATCTTCTTAATTGTTCTCTATGGTGGCCCTCACAGAGAACAGATGTCAAAACTTTGTCGCCGCTGTTCTGTTGTGGCTACTTCCAAAACTTCTCATACTTCTCCTTGTGGACTGCTTCAACCTCTGCCGATTCCTTCCCTACCGTGGAACCACCTTTCTATGGACTTATTTGTGAACTCCCTTTTTCTAAGGAAAATACAGTCATCTGGGTTACTGTAGACTGCTTAGCAAAATGGCTCATTTGTTCCTCTCCTAAGTTGCCCCTCTGCTGAACTTGCTCAATTGTTCATTTCCCATATTTTGCGCTGCAGGATAACCGGTTGAAATAGTGTCCGATCGAGGAACCCAATTCATCTTCAAATTCTGGCGGGCACTTTGCAAGTTACTTGGAATTAAACTTCAATTTTCGTCTGCTTACCATCCTCAGTCTAACAGAGCCGCAGAACGCACCAACCAATGTCTGGAACAATTCCTTCGATGCTACATTTCTTATTCTCAAGACAATTGGACTGATCTTTACCATGGGCGGAATTTGCCCATAACAATGCGTTCACTCTTCTACCAGAAAATCTCCTTTTTTTGTGTTAAACCCCAAAGGATTTCCACATGATTTTTTTCTTCTGGACCAGTTCCAGCAACTAACACATAGTAGCAGAAATGTCAGCCTCTGGCAGGCTACTAAAACTGTCTTGAGAAATCTGCCTTGTACAAAAGACTGCAGCTGATAGACGAAGACGTAAACCTCCATTATATTCGGTGGAGGATAAAGTTTGGTTACATCAACATCACATTAATTTATGTGTTCCTTCTCCTAAATTGGGTCCTAAATTTATTGGCCCATTTCCTATATTAGAATTGGTGGGTCCTACGGCAGTACGACTTCAATTGCCACCATCATGAGAATCCCTAATGTTTTCCATGTCTCTCAATCAAGCCGGTGGTAATGAATCGATTTTCTTCTGAATCGATTTTCACCTGATCCTATAATGATCAACGGTCAACAGAATTGAGGTTGGAGAGTCTTGGATTCTAGATTTGTAGAAGTTCTATTCAATATTTGGTCCATTGGAAAGGATTTGGACCAGAAGAAAGGGCTGGGTTAAACATTCTGATTTACATGCACCCCAGTTAATCAAAACCTTTCATAGAAGATTTCTGACAAAACCTGCTTCAAGTGGTCCTGAGGCCCCCTGTGGAAGGGGGAGTACTGTTAGGATCTTACCTGCCACGCTCCCTCGCCGTTCCAGGACTGGTGACGTAGCCGCGCGGCGTCGACGTCACCACGTCCGGACGCCGATCAGCGTGAAGATTCAAATAGGCACTCGCAGAGGGAGTGAGTGCCTATTCGTAGTCCTTGCTACCGGACTGACGGTTATCAGCCTAGTAGCGCTTCCTTACCTCTGTTCCAGCCTCTGCCTTTGTTCTGCCTCCTGAATCCAGCCCATTGTTCCTGTTACCTCTACCCAGCCATTGCATCCAGCCATGTTCCTGTTCAAGTCCAGCTATTGTCTCCAGCCATGTTCCTGTTACCATCTACCCAACCATTGTATCCTGCCATTGTTCCTGGTTAAGTCCAGCTATTGTCTCCAGCCATTGTTCCTGTTACCATCTACCCAGCTTGTATCCAGCCATTGTTCCTGCTACCATCAATCAGCTATTGTATCCAGCCATTGTTCCGGTTTCTCTGTCCAGCTATTGTATCAGCCATTTTCCCGTTTATCTGTCAGTATGTATCCAGCCATTGTTCCTGTTTCATCGGTCAGCTATTGTTATCCAGCCATTGTTCCTGTTTCATCTGTCCAGCTATTGTATCCAGACGTTATTCCTGTTTCATCTGTCCAGCTATTGTATCCAGCCATTGTTCCTGTTTCATCTGTCCAGCTATTGTATCCTGCCATTGTTCCTGCTTCATCTATTCATCTATTGTATCCAGTCATTGTTCCCGCTTCATCTGTTATATCCTGCCATTGTATCCTACTTCATTGTAACGGCTCCATTGGGAAGTACTCATAGTCTCCAGTGACCTGTCTGCTCATACTAGTTGCTCTACCCGGCCTACTGTCAGACCTCCTCCTAAAGGTACAGTGAACTTCGTCCCTTTGGGACTCGATTCATTACAACAAATGGTCTGAACAAAACACCCCTTATTAACTAACAAGTGGGTCCTTAACCTTGCAAAAACCGATAGGGGAGAAAACACCCCTATCTATACACAATAAATGAAAGTAAGTAATAAGGGGCAAATAAATAGTATAGTATTTGAGGTTGAATAAAGACATACGTCCATCCAGTCCAACCCATCTAGCAATATCCTCATTTCCTGCCTAACTGTTGATACCAAATATAAATTCCTTTAATAAAGCAGTAAGTAATAAATATAACACATTTGATCTATAATAATACAAGTGCAATCCCCTACAGCTAATGTGTAACAAGAAGACAGCTCCAGACACTAATTAGGTGTTCTCTCTTGCAATCAGTCTGTAAAGTCCAAAAAAGTGAAAAAGGTACCTTAAAGGACAAATAAAGCCACAGACCAACACTGAACCATAAGGCAGAACACCTTGATATAAAACCAGTAATCTGTGTCTTACCTGTCATTTTGATACAGGCGCTGGGAAATTTACCTAAATAACATATGGTTTGTGCTTTATTTCTCAGCATTCTAGTATCAGACAGTTTGGTCAACGACCATTATGTTCTGCACATGCTCAGTCCTTAGCTATGGCAGAAACTAGTTACAGTTGGTCACACCCATTAATAATCTCTAGCCAATCCTTTTACAGGACAGATAAAGCAAGGAAGCATGTGACTGAGGTCAGGAGGTGTGGTCTGACACTGGACATACACACAGATACTTCATCCAGTTCTTAACAGGCTTACATTTATTTTAATATGATTTACCGAAGTGGGATTTTATAACTTATTGGTGTTTTTAGGGGGGTTGTTTTCAGATTCCGGAGTATAATAAATTGGGTTTAGTTCTCCTTTAAGCAGTATACAGTGTACCACAGAAACAACCTCAGTGTACCGGACCCTCCTACACTGTTTCCCCAGTACTCTCTTCACCCGAAATCCACCGAAGAGACAATAAGGCCAGAGACCACTACAAAACTCCCGGCTTTTCCTCCTAGTGCACACCACTCAAAGGACCTCCACCACACGAATCCAAACGAATGTCCCGGCTTCCGCGTCTTTCGTCATGTGACTGCGTGTATTCCACTAAGACTCCTGGGTACATGGGTGAGGGTCCTTCCAAGTGGACAAAAGCTGGACAAAATGTGCAATAGTGCTAGTGCAACCCCTAACCACATAAATACAAAAATAATCAGTAGTAAAGCACAATATAAGAAACTCCAACCCATTTTACAAAAGGACGACTACTAGAAATATTCCCAGACCCCCCTCTCTTAGCTTACCGACAACCACCCAACTTAAAACAAATGCTTGTAAAAAGTTCCCTAACAGGCCCCACACAAAATGGAACATCTCCCTGTTTGCAGAAAAAGTGTGAAACCTGCAAGTACATCCACACTGGAGACAGGATACCAATACCAGGAACCCAACATAGGTTTGAAATAAAGGGAACCTTCTCCTGCAAATCATCCAATGTTATATACCTGATTTTATGTTCTAGGTGCCCCTCAGGACTTTATGTAGGAGAGACTGGACAGACCCTGAGGCAAAGGATAAACTCTCATCGATTCACAATTAATAACAATAAACAAGATGTCCCTGTGGGTGCCCATTTCTGCAGCCAAGGACACAGCCTGAAAGACCTAAATGTCACAGTGCTCATGGGAAATTTCAGATCCCAAAAGGAGAGGTTAGAATGGGAATGTAAACTTATACAAAAATTTGGGACTCTGGACTCAACAAAGATCTAAACTTTGTGTCACTATGTTTCTAATCTTAATGTCATGTAGAGTTAATCAGACTAAATTCCTCTAAACCACCCAAACCCATAAATATCTCATTTATACCAGACCCTCCATGGACACTAGAGGTGAAGTGTATCTAATTGTTTATTTAACCCCTCCTAATTCTTTTATTACTGCCTGTGATCATCAAATGTGTATTTACTGTTTTATTTACGACAGCCATTGCCAATCAAGCATGGGTGCAAAAGATAACATCTATGTAATGTCAGAAAGCCTTTGTTCTAGTATGTATAAAATAGAGTGCTTTACAAGATTCAGTATTGTATCATGTCTGAGGAAGAAGCCTAGTGCTTCGAAAGCTTGCATTTTCAATCATTTTAGTTAGCCAATAAAAGGTATGCTTTAAAAGGTACTGCTTATCTAAAAATCTCTTTTTCATCACATCACTTTGTATATTAAAATCCTCTTCATTTGAGCAATTTATTTTAAGCCTTAGAAATTGACCATATGGGACATTCTCCAACCAATGCAAGTAACGTTGAGGGTCGCTCTCCAAGCAAAAATGTATTCCTCAGGTGATAATCTATAAGTAGTTTCACCAATTCTTAGGACGGCCCCCAATGGGCAGTCCCATCCCTCAAACTGGCAAGAACACAAAGTGACAATAGTGCATACAAAAAGTGCAAATCAAGTGCATATCAGTCCAAAGTAAGTCAATTATATAAATGCATATAAAAGGATCAAATACATTTAAAAAGGTATAAAAGATAATACAATAATTCTGAGTAAAAAAATTATCATCATTATGTGCACATAAAATACAACGTATATCAAAATTTTACCATCATAGTGTATAAATATAATCATGTAATGTTATAAATAACCATGTGTAGTGTTCATTTAAACAATGCAACAGCCTTAACAGTTAAAAGAGAAAAAGAAAAAATAGATGGCTGGCCTGAGAAAACTTCTCAAAAAGGTCCACAAGATGGCGCCACAGAGTGAAGAAGGCTGAAGTATAAATGAAAAATGTTTGGAAAAGGCAAAAACAGGTGTAGTGTTGTTACATTTTGAAACATTGTATAAATAAAGAAAAAAATTGTGGTACGAAATTATCATTGTAACAAAGATTCCATTAAAACTAGACATAGGTTGCTTTATACGTATATCTTCCGAGGGAAATGAAATTCATTTTAAAGGACCAATTAAAATCCTCATTTAACCCATGTGGTGCCAGGGTCTCCAGTTTATCGATCCAGAAAAGTTCTCTCTGCAGTATTTTGTTATTGAAATTACCCACTCTTAGTTCCTTCTCTACTATTTCTAGGACTAACGATCTTAGTTGAAAAGTTTTATGATTTAAACTTTAAAAAAAAGGGTTTACTCACAGGAGTTTCATATTTTTTATTTACTCCTTCATAGTTGGTAATATCTTGTTTGTGTTCACCAATGCAATCGGATCTCCCTTGAACATTTCCCAACATATGCCCATCCACACGGCCACTTTAACATATAAATCACATTGGAGGTTCTGCAAGTGGCAACTTTTTTAAATTTTATGACACCACCTTTTCTTGGATGATTTATTGAGTCACCGCGAATTATTGCGTTACATGACTGACGTTGATGTTGCAAAAACTAGTGATAGAATACCGTTCATATCTACCTTTAATACCGTCTCTCGCCAAATCCAACAGATTGTCAACAGGAACTGGGGCATATTACAGGCTGATCAGAAATATGGTGGAATCTTTAAAGAACCACCATTATTCTCTTATAAAAAATCGAGGAATATAGGAAGTGAGCTCGTTAGGGCAGATATTACATCTGCTAAAGTGAGCAAACAATTATTTCTAGGTGAACCCCAAAAAGGGACCTTCCCATGCAGAAACTGTCAGTCATGTCAGTCATGTATTCTATGGATGATCAATATTTATTGTAAATTAAATGGTATTCACAAGTTGATTAGTGCTTGCTTTGACATTAAATTATTAATGTTATGTGAGTGCTCCTAATTGTCCCCACCCTCCCTTACTTGTAGTGTCTGCAACACTTGTAAGTAGTGCCTTCGTGAAGTGTCTGTGACAGTTATAAGTTCTGCACCACCTCGCAATAGACACTGCTCTGCTCACACATCTCCCCCAGCGTTCTGTTCTCTGATGATTTTCTTAGTTGCAGAAAGTGTGCTGGCAGGCAGCCAAAGAGGTCAGGAATGGGACACATATTATAATTTATGCTTTTGGAGTGACAGGTCTTTCTCTGTAAATGCTATGATTATGATGATTTTTCAGAATCTACAGCTCAGATTTAAATTTTTATAATGTTTTGGAGTAGTAGGATATTGCTGTATTTAAAGGTACAATTTTTGGTACCTTTAAATATACAAGTTTGTGATACTGTATGACCGTAAATGAACGGGCGTGAGTGTACATTAATGGCTAACGTTCGTTCATAGAATACCAAGCTGTAGTGAACTACCGCATTGGCATTCTATGGACGATCGATATTAATTGCCACAACAACCATTAAAGGCAATACAGCGCTTTAAAAAATATGGCATATGATTGAAATGAAATAGTGAGACAAGCAGGTATTGGAAGGTCATGTTCTTCCCAGGGATTGTGCTTTTCTCACTAGGTTAGGATTAATGCTTAGATACCTCTTTTAGTATTTACATTTCTGAGGAACATAATTATTGCTCCCTTTTTAAGGTTGAGTTTATGCCTCGGCATACCTGTTGGAGTTAGCTCATTGAGGAACTCAATTGGATAGTTTTCCGTATCTTCCTCATTTGAGTCATCAATTGAGTCTGAGCTGAAGTATGTAACAGTTTCACCTTCCAAAATGTCGAGCACCTTTTCATTTATGGTGTTAACATCGCAGTTCTTTGGGCAAAGGATGGATTTTTTTGCCAATTTGGTAACATCAGCAACAGGAATTTTTTCTCCAAAAAAGTCTTTGACAATATTCCCTGTGCATATAATTTGGGAAGGTATTTCTATAATTTCTTCAGGAAAGCCATTGATATGTGGAGTATCACCATTACCCACTTTCATTAACCAAATACTAAAATCAGTGTCAACAGAGCGGATATTGTTTTTAAGGTTGAGAACTTTGAATGGCCACAGCTTGTTATTCCTTATACAGGCCTCCACAACTTTTGTCCGGTCACCATGAGACACCACAGGAAGTGTTGATGGAAATCTCCACCAAGCTTTGTTGTTATCCATTATTTATTGTAGCAGTTTGTCAACCACTGCAAAAGCTAAAGAGGGGGCCATAGTACATTCGTCCCAAATAAGGACTTTAGCAGATCTTACATTTTCAACATCAACAGAATTGAGGTGCATATTTGATACTGAGTTCTCAAGTATAGGCATAGGTACTGTAATTTGAACTGAGAGTGGTATGTTCTCCCTCCCTGAAAAAGATTAGCTGCTACACCTGTAGAGGCTACTGGAAGAGCAATGTTACCTTGTCCAAGGATTGTGCTTCGAAGTGTTTTGTAAAGGTAGGTTTTACCGCTACCCCCTGGGCCATCTAAGAAAAACAATGGTTGGAAAGTTTGTCATTTTTGCTTGCAAATAATATTTCTTCTAAAGCTGTTTTTTGCTCTTTGTTCTCACCAAGGTTCTCACCATTTCATTTGCTGTTTGTTTTTCAAATGTTTGATCATAAGTATTTGTAAAGAGGTCAGTATTTGACTGTGTGGATGGCAATCCAAAATCCGCAAATTTTTTTTCCCCATAGAGAAGCAGAATGTTGGATATTTCTCTGAGTGCATTGTTACAGCAAACCATGCAATTATTATTATTATTGTCAGGAAAGTGTGTAGTGACTTGGTAAGAATGGGTTAACTATTGGTATTAGTTCTTGCAAAGGGCCAATAAAAATACCATTCCACCCTGGAACAGTCCTATTGATTATATTACAATTAGTGAAGCATGGAACCAGGTCTCCTTTTCTAGACAATGTGGAGCCGAACCGTGCATCTGGAATTCTCTTCAGCTAGGGGTCTGGTTGGTACTAAGAGGTCATTTTAAGGACAGTCATACATGTAATATAATTGTATTTCGGCATTGGAATGTGCAAGATAGAAACCAATATTATATTTATGAATGGAACAGAAGGCCCTTCAATATGATACCCAACATGGAGCCCTTATTCCCTTGCCAAGGCGAGTTATTAATATCTTGGGGAATATGGATTACACACAGGTCATGTTTGGTATTGGAGGAATTGATAATTAATACTGGAGAGGAATATGTGGTCAATATCCCAATACAATGTACATATCTACATTTATATGGAATCTGCCTAACTGAGGGGGAATGAGTGCTTTTGGCTAGTCGTAAATCTGGACATTCCTGGACACTCCCACCTCATGCATACCAGGAGGGGTTAGTTCATCAAATGGTTTAAAAATCATTGTATCACCTATAATTTTGTTCATACTTTGGGGGCATGCTAAAACGTGTGTATGGACCCAATGTTTCTTCCTGCCCCAGGATACAGGACTTCATCTAGTGAGTAGGGTCTGTGAATATTTTTATCCTTTTTATTTTCTATAACTGTTGTACCTATTGTATGTCATTTTATTGTAACACCATTTTCTTTTATTTTTGTATTATATGCACTGTCCACCTTTTGGAATATTAAATCTAAAATTTAATAAGTTTTGTCTTTGATGCTCTAAAAGAACTCAGTTAGCCTCTGATAAGTTTATATGTGTTTGAATGGAGTGTGCAGTGTAAATGCTAATTAACTCTGTGACTGCTTGTGAAGGACTGATGCTAATTAACCAGTTAGTTGCTGGAGTGAATGGTGTAGTGTTAACCATTTAGCTGCCAGGACAGGGGTGTGCATAGTCAGTGAGAGTCAAGAGTGGGTTTTTGGGGCATCTTTAAGGCCGTAACTTAAAGTGGTGGCAGCGAATACCGATTAATTAGTCAGATCACGTGCCCAGCGAACTGGCGTTCGTGACAATTATGCATATGTGTGTGAACAAAATCTTCAATGAGGTATTGCTCATATTTTAGAAAAAGGTCATTCATATTTTATAGGGAGGCAAATACGCAGATATATACAAATTACTCCCTCAGTTTTTTAGGCATGATGCATTGGACAGCATCTTCCAGAGTGTTCTCACACACTTGGTCATCATTCATAAGACCTCTTTGTTTGACAGCCTCTAGGAAAGTAGGATACATATTTCCATTGACAGTTAGTATAGTATAGTATAGTATTTGAGGTTAAATAAATAAATACATACATCCAGTCCAACCCATCTAGCAAAATCCTCATTTCCTGCCTAACTGTTGATCCAGAGGAAGGCAAAAAAAACCCACCAAATTTATGAAGGGGAAAAAATTCCTTCCTAACTGCAAGTGGCAATCGGAAATTTCTCTGGATCAACTCTACTTTATGTATAATACCAGAAACTGCAACATTCCTGTTGCAGAAACTCATCCAGCTTTTTTTTGAAACTGACCAATGAACCTGCCATTACAACGTCCACTGGAAGACATTCCATAGCTTTACCGTTCTCACAGTGAAAAACATTTTCCGAACTTGAAGCCTAAACCTTTTTCTTTCAAGTTTAAGGGATTTTGTCCTCGTGTCCTCTGACATGTTCTATTGGTGAACAATGCCCCAGATAGTTTATTGTATGGCCCGTTAATGTATTTATACACAGTAGTCATATCCCCACGCAAGCGCCTTTTCTCCAGCGTACATAATTGTAACTTTTCCAGTCTCTCTTCATAATCAAGCTCCCCCAATCCCCTTATTAATTTAGCTGCCCTTCTCTGAACTCTTTCCATTTCAAAGATGTCCTTTTTGTACACAGGATTCCAAAATTGCACTGCATATTCCAAATGAGGCCTTACCAATGCTTTGTAAAGAGGGAGAATTACATTTTCCTACCTTGAATCCATACCTCTCTTTATACAAGACAATAATACCATGCTGGCTCTGGCTGTTGTTGCCTGGCACTGCTTGCTACTTTTAAGTGTGTTATCCACCAAAACTCCAAGATCCCTTTCCAACAGGGATTCACTTAACACAGAGCCATTTATAGTATAAGCAGCACAAGGATTTTTAAGTCCAAAATGCATCACCTTACATTTATTAACATTGAATCTCATCTGCTACTTAGCTGCCCAATGTGAAAATCTATCTAGATCCCTCTCCAACGATTGCACATCCTCTGAAGTTTTTAATGGTTGACAAAGTTTTGTGTCGTCAGCAAACACAGAAACCTTGCTGACAATACCCACTTCCAAATCATTAATAAAAAGATTAAATAGATGCGACCCCAACACAGAACCCTGTGGCACCCCACTTAGCACTTTAGTCCATAATGATGAAGCCCCATTAACAACTACTCTCTGCATCCTATTCATTAACCAATTTTCTATCCATGTACAAATGTGACTCCCCAGACCAACAGACATTAGCTTATTCATTAGTCGCCTATGGGGGACTGAATCAAAAGCCTTTGCAAAATCCAAGTAAACTACATCTACTGCTATGTCAGAGTCTAAATTTCTACTTACTTCCTCATAAAAGCCAAGCAAGTTAGTTTGACAAGATCTATTCCTCCTAAATCCATGCTGGTTACTATAATACTATACTATAATACTATAATGTCAGTCCTTGAAACATACTCTAGAACATGTTCCCTTAAATCTTCAAATGATACTGCATCAGAAACATGTAGCAATAGGAGGCGCAGAGAGTAGCTTTCTGGGTCAGATAGTAAATTAACAGAATACGTTCGTCCAATGACTTTTTCTGCCCCCCTTTGACGTACTTTCCAAATACAATTTTCAGAGTCAAACACATAGTGTAAAGGAATGTCTGAATATAATATGCCCCTTGCTTCCTCTTGCACTTGATTTAATGTGAACCAAGCCATCGAATTAGTATTGCAATTTAAAGCTTTGGCAATGTCATTTGGATTGAAAAATACCATTTATTGATCAGGCAAATGGACTGTTAATCTATACAGTATATGGTATTTGATTGATAATTCATTTCAAATCCATACAAACACTATGCTGCTTCTGGAGCACTGACATATCTTGAATCACTAAAGGTCTTAATTTCATCATGATTTAAACTACCATGTTTGTTTGCACAATCGTGACCTTTGTACACATATTTAAAAATGTATTTGACATTTTTCACAGAAGCACAGACTTCAACATTAATGTGGCAATTATACTTGAGAGCTAGATATGGACTATATGGTACAACCCAACTATTACCAATTGTTTTGCCATTAACAATTGAAATTTGGCCTGTGTTATGTCTTCTATATTTGGGATATCCATTGGTATTAGCAATAGTTAGTTGCTGGAATTGCTTTGGATAATCCTAGTCATATTCGGGAATTTAGCAGATACAATTTTGTATATCACTTCTTCTGTTTTTGGTTTACTTTCATCTTTAAGAGTGAGTAGTATATGAGCATGTGGTAATGCTCTCTTTTGAAATTCTATTACATAGACAATGGCTTTTGGTACTCCAAAAATATGGTTTTTACAGATATCCTGGATCAGAGCTTTCAGTTTTAGGTGAAATACTCTCGCAACTAAATCTGGTCATGCATCAGCAGTTTGACCATACTGTAGGTTCTGAACATTCTCTTCCCATTTGGGGTTGCACGTCATTGCAATGAAAACATCAGGTTTACCATATTTTCTTACAATTGCCATTGCATCCTGATAATTTTGTAGCATATTTCTGGGGCTAACTGCAAATGATGAAGGCAAAATATATGTTTTTCTGGGAATCAGGCCTGCCTCATTGGCTTCATTAATTAAATGGTCCATTAATCCTGAATATTTTTCTACTCGCAACTTTGGCTGATTTTGGCGTACTGATGGCTTCAGTTTTGACATATCCATCTTCAATTGGTTTGAAGTGTATAAGAAGATCTCTTTCAAGTAGAGGTTCCCTGTCACCATTTTGAAAAATAAATGCAACCTCATTATGTTTTGGTGCGTTATATCACCTTTGGTCATTTCTATGATCTTGCACTTTTGTCATAGGAATATCCTATTGTCCTGAGGAATATTGCCTGTTCTGGCAGCATCCTCTTCATATTTTTTTTCAACACGGTGCAACATTTTGCAGGCCTCTACAAATGGGTTGTATTGCACCATATGGGTGCTTAGAGATTGCATAAGTTCTGGATTAGTATAGTATAGTATTTGAGGTTGAATAAAGACATACGTCCATCCAGTCCAACCCATCTAGCAATATCCTCATTTCCTGCCTAACTGTTGATCCAGAGGAAGGCAAAAAAACCCCACCAAATTTATGAAGGGGGAAAAAATTCCTTCCTGACTCCAAGTGGCAATCGGAAATTTCCCTGGATCAACTCTACTTTATGTATCAATACCAGTAACTTGCAACATTCCTGCTTGCTACCTTTAAGTTTGTTATCCACCAAAACTCCAAGATCCCTTTCCAACAGGGATTCACTTAACACAGAGCCATTTATAGTATAAGTAGCACAAGTATTTTTAAGTCCAAAATGCATCACCTTACATTTATCAACATTGAATTTCATCTGCCACTTAGCAGCCCAATGTGATAATCTATCTAGATCCCCTTGCAACGATTGCACATCCTCTGAAGTTTTTAATGGTCGACAAAGTTTTGTGTCGTCAGCAAACACAGAAACCTTGCTGACAATACCCACTTCCAAATCATTAATAAAAAGATTAAATAGATGCGACCCCAACACAGAACCCTGTGGCACCCCACTTAGCACTTTAGTCCATAATGATGAAGCCCCATTAACAACTACTCTCTGCATCCTATTCATTAAGCAATTTTCTATCCATGTACAAATGTGACTCCCCAGACCAAGCACCAAATTTATGAAGGGGGAAAAAATTCCTTCCTGACTCCAAGTGGCAATCGGAAATTTCCCTGGATCAACTCTACTTTATGTATCAATACCAGTAACTTGCAACATTCCTTGTTTGCAGAAACTCATCCAGCTTTTTTTTGAAACTGACCAATGAACCTGCCATTACAACGTCCACTGGAAGACAGTTCCATAGCTTTACCGTTCTCACAGTGAAAAACCCTTTCCGAGCTTGAAGCCTAAACCTTTTTTCTTCAAGTCTTAAGGGATGTCCTCGTGTCCTTTGACATGTTCTATTGGTGAACAATGCCCCAGATAGTTTATTGTATGGCCCGTTAATGTATTTATACACAGTAATCATATCCCCACGCAAGCGCCTTTTCTCCAGCGTACATAATTGTAACTTTTCCAGTCTCTCTTCATATTCAAGCTCCCCCAATCCCCTTATTAATTTAGTTGCCCTTCTCTGAACCCTTTCCATTTCAAAGATGTCCTTTTTGTACACAGGATTCCAAAATTGCACTGCATATTCCAAATGAGGCCTTACCAATGCTTTGTAAAGAGGGAGAATTACATTTTCCTCCCTTGAATCCATACCTCGCTTTATACAAGACAATACCATGCTGGCTCTGGCTGTTGCCGCCTGGCACTGATTGCTACCTTTAAGTTTGTTATCCACCAAAACTCCAAGATCCCTTTCCAACAGGGATTCACTTAACACAGAGCCATTTATAGTATAAGTAGCACAAGTATTTTTAAGTCCAAAATGCATCACCTTACATTTATCAACATTGAATTTCATCTGCCACTTAGCAGCCCAATGTGATAATCTATCTAGATCCCCTTGCAACGATTGCACATCCTCTGAAGTTTTTAATGGTCGACAAAGTTTTGTGTCGTCAGCAAACACAGAAACCTTGCTGACAATACCCACTTCCAAATCATTAATAAATAGATTAAATAGAAGCGGCCCCAACACAGAACCCTGTGGCACCCCACTTAGCACTTTAGTCCATAATGATGAAGCCCCATTAACAACTACTCGCTGCATCCTATTCTTTAACCAATTTTCTATCCATGTACAAATGTGACTCCCCAGACCAACAGACCTTAGCTTATTGATTCCTGAGTTTGGTGAAACTTGCATTCTTTGAGCTGCAGCTTCAGAGAGATCTAAAATATATAATTGTGCATACTGCCTGTTCTGTCCCTGTTGCCAGTGCAGTCCATAGCCAGGAGGTGGAGTAATGTTTGCTCCCATTGAGGCAAATGCAAGGGAACTATCTATGGATAGTATATTTTCGAAGAAATTCTTACTGTGGTGATGCTAACCAGTCATTAGATGCTGGATGAAAGGATCTGTATTAATTGGGGGAAGATGAACTTTTCCTTTTGAACAACATTGTGAAAATTTCCGATCAGAAGGTCTTTCTGCTTCAAAATGTTGAGCACTCTAAAAGTTTCTTATTTCTTTCTTTTGCCCTTAATTGACGTAGATATGTTATCCTGTCTTTCTGTAGCTTGGCATGTTTCATGCATTGTGATAGTTGTTCTTCCACAGTCATACTTGCTGTCTTAGCTCTGTGTCTTTGAGCATTTTTCTTCAATTTATTTTGCGGTTCTTCAGTACATCTATTTAGTCGTCTTTCTCTTTCAGCATGTAGCTGACAAAGTAATTTTGGTTTGTTTGGAGTAAGACTTGCTTTCTTGGCTCTTTGAGTTTCTAAATTTTTCTGACGTTCATTTTCCTTTTCTTCAATAGATCTTTTTGCTCGTCTTTCTCTTTGTCTTTTGGCTTTTTTTGATGTGCAATTTCCTGTTCTTCAGTAGATCTATTTACTCTTCTTTCTTTTTCTCTTTTGGCCCTTTTCTGATACTCAAATTTCCGTTCTTCAACATCTATTTGCTTGTCTTTCTCTTTTGGTGCTTTTATGACACTCATTTTCCTGTTCTTGATTAGTTTGTTAGCTCATCTTTGTCTCTTCCAGCCTTTCTCCTATTCAGCTCTACCTGCTGAGGTGACCGCTCTTCCTCTAAAATGTGATGACATGCTACTTGTTTAGACTTTGCCTTCTTGACCTCGAGCTGTTCTTTGGGAGGCATGTTGTTGGTATATGATCCTTTATGTGTGTTAAAAGAAAAAAGTTTTTAGTAGGTATATTTGCTTAAGGGAATATCCCTTTAACTGTGTTTTTTAATTTTAGTTTCTTGCAGGGTAAAGTTTCCACAGGTTTTTCTTTAAGTGTGTTTTGTAACAATTTTTATAATGTCCCTTTAACTGTCTTTAATTGTCTATTTCTTTGTTTTGTATTTTTTCTTTAATTATCTTTTCCTCAGTTTTATATTGTCTCTTTAATTGTCTTTTCCTTTTTTGGCTATGTCTCTTTAATTGTCTTTTCCTTTTTTGGTTATGTCTCTTTAATTGTCTTTTTCCTTTGTTCGGTTATGTCTCTTTAACTGTCTTTTCCTTTGTTCGGTTATGTCTCTTTAACTGTCTTTTCCTTTGTTTGGGTATGTCTCTTTATTTGTCTTTTTCTTTGTTTGGTTATGTCTCTTTAATTGCCTTTAACCCTTTCGCTGCCAGCAGAATTCACCACTTTGTGTGCATTAAATGCCAGAAGAATTTTCAGGATTTTAGACAATTTTAGAATTTTCAGGATTTGGTTAAGTCAAAGTTTACAGTAGGAAACCCCCCAGTAAATCATACATTGTTTTTTTCAGCACAAAGTGTACATTAACATGGTAACAAAATTTTGTAACTTTTCTGGAAATTTTACTGGAATTATGGGTAAAATATGTCAACAAAAATTTTTTTTGCAAATTTTCATGGATTTTTCCCATTTTTACTTATATTTATCTTAAGGTTACACACAAAAATCTTACTGTTTCTAAAAGCCCTGATACTCCCAAGTACAACAATACCAGATATATGTAGATACCCCACTTTTCCTGTACAGGAGACTGCACCTTCAAGAATATTACACCAAATTAAAATGTATAACCACTTAACATAGAATATCTTCCAAATTAACTAAAATATCTCCACAACTGAGATATTTTTAGAAACCACATACCCGCAGGATTTTATGAGTGTGGTAAGTATCGCTAAAAATGCAGATACCCGGGCGCAGCTCTTCGTCCAATTGTAAGTTATTTTCTCACATTTTCCTTTTTTTCCTCAACTGTAAAATCAGAGACAAAATCAAATATGAATTTCAGCTAAAAACTGCAGAAGAAAGTTATAACACATCTCAAAAATGAAAGCCTAACCCCTCCCGAATAAAACGGTATGCCACATTCATGGGTGTACCCAGAGACATGGCTACTGAAAACAAGTCTGAAAACAAACCCAAAACTTGGAAATGCCCCCCACAAATAAACCCCCCCACCAAATATCAATCTCCCATGTGTCCTGAATCAAACAGTATGCCATATGCATGGGTGCACACAGACACATGGACACCAACTAACTCAATTGGGAAGCATGCACAAGTGCAATTACAAATGCTCTGTTATTGGAACAGCCTACCCTTTTTCAAAGAAAACAGTCCCAAATCCTGGAGATACCCCCCACAAACTATATATATTTTTGGAATCTACACACCTTCAGCTAAGTTATGGTGCCAAGCTTTTATACATACATAAAGAATTCCAGATGCAGTAATCAAAAGAACTTTGCTTTTAGGAGATTTTGTGAAAAATAAAATAAGACGATTCAAAGGTTGAAATCCTACCTAAACCCACTTGACAAGCAAAAAAACCCACTAAATGCCAATATCCCATATGTCCTGAATCAAACGGTATGCCATATGCGTGGATGCAAAAAGAGGCGTGGCCACCAACTAGCTCAAATGGGACCCATGCACAACTGCAATTACAAGGAAAAATTAATGTTCTCTGTTATTGGAACAGCCTACACTTTTTCAATGGAAACAGTCCCAAAACATGGAGATACCCCCCACAAACTATATATTTTTAAAATCTACACACCTTCAGCTACATTACTGTGCCATGCTTTCATACATACATGAAGAATTCCAGATGCAGTAATCCATAGAAATCTGTGTTTTACGAGATTTTGTGAAAAATAAAATAAGATGATTTAAATGTTGAAATCTGCTTGTGAAGGTTCTCATTCATCCAGGTCATGGTATATCTGTTTTACTCAATTAGATCAACTGGACTTGAAGTTTAGTTCTTGAAGACGTTTGCTAGTCATCCGACTGGCTTTCTCAATTCAGAATGACTTGTACAAGAATCTGTGGCAATTATGTACCCTGGAAAATCCCAATTAGCATATCACAGCCAAGTGTTAAGGGCGTGATTGGATAGTGGCTAAGGAGTGTTATAGGAACGCCCAGAGTAAGGTGTCAAACAGCATTGTACATGGCAGACAGTTGGTGTCGAACACCCCCACCTCTATTTAGGCTTGGTTTCTTTATTTTCGCATATAAAAAACCCCACTTAATGTCCTGAATCAAATGCTATGCCAGATGTGTGGATGCAAACAGAGATGTGGCCACCAACTAGCTCTAATGGGACCCATGCACAAGTGCAATTACAAGAAAAAAATCAAAGTGCTCTATAATTTGAATAGCCTGCCCTTTTTCAAAGAAAATACCACCCACAAACTATATATTTTTGGAATATACACATCTTCAGTTATGTTACGTGCAAAGCTTTCATACATGCATGAAGAATTCCAGGCACAGTAACCTAAAGAACTATTTGTTTTTAGGAGACTTTGTAAAAAAAATAAAATAAGATGATTCAAAGGTTGAAATCCTACCTAAACCACCTTGACAAGTAAAAAAACCCACTAAATGGTAATCTCCCACATGTCCTGAATCAAACAGTATGCCATATGCGTGGGTGCAAACAGAGACAGGGCCACCAACTAGCTCAAATGGGACGCATGTACAAGTGCAGTTACAAGAAAAAAATCAAAAAAAACCACAACCCACCCCCCCCACGCACACACACTCCCCCTTTTAGTAGTATTTTAGTGAAAACCGTTTGGTACTGAGAGTCACACAAGTTTTTGCACACTTTACTGATCCTAAAAATCTCAATCCGGTCTATTTTTGGTACCTCTGCAAAATTTCCTACTAAAATAGGCTTAGTTTCCTTGAAATCGGACAAATAATTATCTGCGTTTACATAATCAATACCACCAGGGACATTATGGGACATTGGGAAGCTTGGAGAAGGCAAAGTTTTTTGCTAACTTATAGTTTTAGGGTAAAAAAAAGGGGGTGTGTATCACTTTTTTGTAAATTTCCCTTTTTTTGTTTTTTATCATTCCCAAACATGATCATCCATCTTTGGGAATGCAGTTTTGGAATCCCATATACAAAAGGGACATCTTGGAAATTGAGGCAGTTCAGAGAAGGGCAACTAAAATAATAAGAGGAATGGAGGGGCTTGAATATGCAGGCAGATTAGACAAGTTAGGGCTGTTTACATTGGAGAAACGACGTTTGCGTGGGACATGATAACCCTTATCAAATTATTAAGGGGTCATACAATGAACTCTTGGGTGCATTGTTTACTATAGGTCATATCAGAGGACCCGTGGACATCCTTTAACCCTCACTGCCAGGAGATTTTCATTTTTTTTTGCGTTAACTGCCAGAAGAATTCAGATTTTGCCCTTAATCGCTTTAGACTAATTTTACAGTAGGAAACCTTGCAGTAAATCAGGAATATTATACATTGTTTTTTCAGCACAAAGTGTACTTTAACATGGTAACAGAATTTTGTAACTTTTCTGGAAATTTTACTGATTATGAGTATTTGTTGTTTTGCAAATTCATGTGTTTTTTTTCCCTTTTTACTTATGTTATCTTAAGGTTACACACAAAATCTTACTTTTTCTAAAAGCTCAGATACTCCCGAGTACAACGATACCAGATATATGTAGGTACCAGACGTTTCCTGTACAGGAGACCCCCCCCAAACTAAAACTGCACCTCCTAGAATATTACACCAAATTAAAATTGTAACCACTACTGACAGTTAAACATAGAATATCTACCAAATTATCTAATATCCCCCAAGTGGATATTTTTAGAAACTCACACTCGCAGGTTTACGAGTGAGTTAGTTTCGATCAAAATGCAGATACCCGCGCGCGCTCTCGTCAAATTGTATTACTTTTCTACATTTTCCTTTTTTTCCTCAACTGTAAAATCAGAGACAAATCAATGCGAATTTCAGCTAAAAAACTGTGGAGAAAGTTCAAACGCATCTCAAATATGAAAGCCTAACCCCTCCCGAATAAAACAATGCACATTCATGGGTAGTGACGGCGCATGGCTGCCAACTAACCCGAGCGTGACCAGTGCCAAATGTCAGTACGCAACAAAAAAATTAGCCAGTTTTGTATTTGAACAGTCTGCAGTTTTTCCACAAAACACCCCCCCAACAACTCAAAAATACCCCCCACAAACTATATATTCGCTAAACTCTACACACCTTCAGCTATGTAACTGTAGTTCGTCATTCATATAATCATGTGTGGGGCGCAGTTCTTCGTAGAATTTGCACTTTTACCAGATTTTAAAAAAAAATGAACATCAACAACTTCAAAAAGTCGAAATCATGCCAAAACCCCATGGAATGTAAAAAAAGGTACCAAATATCATCTCCCAAATGTCCTGAATCAAACGGTAGCCATATGTGTGGTTACACACGCGGACGTGAAAACGAAAGCCACAAGTGAGACAGATGCACAGCAAGAGAGACAGCAAATATTAGCCAACTCCGAATTTGGAAGTCTGCATTTTTTCCACAAAACACCCCCGTAACTTAGAAATAACCCCACAAACTATATATTCCTGAAATCTACACACCTTCAGCTATGTCGCTGTAGTTTGTTCATGTCGATATATACCATCAATGGTGTGGGCGCAGTTCTTCGTAGAAGTTCGCACTTTTCTGAAAAAATGAACAAAAAACACAACTTCAAAATGGTAGAAATCATGCCAAAACCTGATGGAATCTAAAAAAAGAGTTACTAAATATCAATTCCCAAATGTCCTGAATCAAACGGTATGCCATATTGTGTGTTACACACGCGGACGTGGAAGCGAAAAGCCACAAAGTGAGACAATGCACGATGGTCTCAGAACAGCGAAAATATTTAGCAACTCCGAATTTGGACAGTCTGTGCAGTTTTTTCCACAAAACACACCCCGCTAACTTAGAATAACCCCCCACAAACTATATATTCCTGAAATCTACACACCTTCAGCTATGTAAACGCTGTAGTTTTTGTCATTCATACCATCAATGGTGGGCGCAGTTCTTTGTAGAAGTTCGCACTTTTCTGAAAAATGAACAAAAAAACACTCTTCAAAAGGTAAAATCATGCCAAAACCTGATGGAATCTAAAAAAAGTTACTAAATATCTAATCTCCTCAAATGTCCTGAATCAAACGGTATGCCATATGTGTGGTTACACACGTGGACGTGGAAAGCGAAAAGCCACAAAGTGAGACAATGCACGATGGCTCAGAAACAAGCGAAATATTTAGCCAACTTCGAATTTGGCAGTCATGCTGCTTGTTTTCCACAAAACACCCTGATAACTCAGAAATACCCCCCACAAAACTATATATTCCTTTAAATCTAAACACCTTCAGCTATGTAGCACTGTAGTTTCGTTCATTCATACCATCAATGGTGTGGGCGCGAGTTTCTTCGTAGAATTTCGAATTTTACTAACAAATTTCTGGAAAAAATAGAGAAATACATTTCAAAGTTACAAAATCACACCAAAACCCATGTAATGTAAAAAAAAACTACCAAATATCAATCTCCTAAATGTCCTGAATCAAAAGTGTGCCATATGTGTGGTTACACACACTGACGTGGAAGCGACTAGTCAAAATGTAAAACAATGCGCAGTGAGCCATAACAGCATTTTCCCAGATTTTCCAAACTGAACACCCCTCTAACTTGGAAATACCCCCGCAAAATGATATATTCTAGCAATCTACATACCTTCAGCTACGTAACGCTGTAGTTTGTTCATTCATACAATCAATGGTGTGGCGCAGTTCTTCGTAGAAATTCGCATTTGTCGAGAAAAAATGAACAAAAAACAACTTCAAAAGGTAGAAATCATGTCCAAAAACCCCAAGGAATGTAAAAAAAGCTACTAAATATCAATCTCCCAAATGTCCTGAATCAAACGGTATGTGATGTGTGGTACACACGTGGACGTGGAAGCCAAAAGAACAAAGTGAAACATGCCAATGGCTCAGAAACAGCAAAAAGTATCGTCAAATCTGATTTGAACAGTCTGCAATTTTCCCCACAAAACAACCCCCACAAACCTACTATTTCTCGAATCCACATACACACACTCTCGACCTTACTACGAAATTCTGTAGTTTGTCATTCGTAACCCTCAATGGTGTGGGCCAGTTCTTCTGAGAAGTTCACAGCTTTAGCAGCTCTTAAAAATTCTAAAAAAAACAACCCAAAGGTAGAATCCAAAATCCCAAGTAATAAAAAAGTTACCAAATATCAATCTCCCAAATGTTCTGAATCAAACGGTATGCCCTATGTTGTTACACACGCAGATGTGGAATCAACTAGCCACAAGTGAGCCAATGAACAGTGGCCCATTACAGCAACTTTTCAGATTTCAGACTAAACACCCCTCTATATTAGAAAAACCCCCCGCAAAACTATATATTCTTGACTCACACACCTTCAGCTACACAATGGTGTGATTCTTTATAGCATACCACCAAATGGTGTGGGTGCAGTTTTGTGTACAATTTCGCTTTCTTACCGATTTTCAGGAAAAATTTATAAAAATACATTCAAAGTTAAAATCATGGCAAATTTCCATGTCATGTAAAAAAAATTTCAATTATCAATCTTCAAGTGCCCGCTGAATCAAACGGTATGCCATATGCGTGGATGCACACAGGGACATGGCCACAACTAGCTCAAATGGAGCGCATGCACCAGTGTAATACAAGAAAAATATCAAAGTGCTCTGTAATTTCAAACAGCCACCAAAACTTTAATGCCCCCCGCAAATAAACCCCCACCTAAATAATCAATCTCCCACATGTCTGAATCAAACGGTATGCCATATGCGTGGATGCACACAGAGACTGGCCACCAACTAGCTCAAATGGGACGCATGCACAATGCAATTACAAGAAAAAATCAAAGTGCTCTATTGAACAGCCTACCTTTTTCTAGAACAGTCAAAACATGGAGATTCCCCCCACAAACTATATATTTTGTGGAATCTACACACCTTCAGCTACGTTACGGTGCCATGCTTTCATACATGCATAAGAATTCCAGACCCAGCGATCCAAAGAACTCGGTGTTTTTTTACGAGATTTTGTGAAAATAAAATGAGATGATTCAAGGGTTGAAATCCTACCTAAACCCACTTGACAGACAAAAAACCCACTAAATACAATCTCCCACATGTCCTGAATCAAACGGTGTGCCATTTGCGTGGGTGCAAAGAACGGGACCAACTAGCTAAAATGGGAGCATTTAGAAGTGCAGTTACAAGAAAATTTTTTAAAACGCCACAAGAACCCCCACCCCCCACACACACACTCTCCACCTCCTTTTTAGTGGTATTTTAGTGAAGTCGGTTTATGGAGAGTCACACACGTTTTTCGTCACACTTTACTGATTCCTAAAAATTCAACCGGTTCTTTATTTGGTACCTCTGCAAATTTTCCTTATAAAATATAGGCTTATTTCCCTTGAAATCGAACACAAAAGTATCCGCCGTTTCTTTATTTCGATATCACTGGGGACATTGGGGAGCTTGGAGAGACAAAACTTTTTTTTTCTCTAATTTATAGTTTTAGGGTAAAAAAAAAAAAAAGGGTGTGTGTATACACTTTAAGAATTTTTTGTGTGTATTTCCCCTTTTTTCCCCGATCATCAAAGATAATCATCAGATCATCTTAGGGAATGATACCGAACTTGGATATACGGGCATAAATGCCCGTTTTCCAATTCGAAATCCGATCGGAAAAATCACTTCCCGGAAATCATTTCCAGGAAGTGATTTTTCATTCCTTGCAAAGATCATAATTTGGTGTCAGAGTGTCACAAATATTGATCTTGTCCCCATTTTTTTCTAAGTCTTCGCTAAGTAGCAAAGACTTAGAAAATCCTATTTGTGAATGGAACTTTGAGTTCCATTCACAAAATGTATAGAAAGCTGGCAGTCTTGAAGCTTTTCTATACTAGGGTACTGCAGCATGATCAAATTGAGATCAAGCTGCAGTCCTTCAACTATACCACCAGGGCAGTCTCCTACCACTTCGGGAGACCCCCCCGGTGAAGGAGGAAGCTGCGTGACGTCACCGTAGGTCCTCCCTTTTCTTTCCAATTCCGCTTTTGTTTGTCTTTCGCTCTATCCTCCTTTTTCCTTTTCCTTTTTCCTTCCCTTTCCTTTCCTTTCCTCCTCCCTCTTTTCATCCGCACGTGGAACCCACGTCCCCCCCACAGCCCGGCTGCATTCATGAAAGGTACTTAACTACTCTCATCGTAAATGTACGGGTAACCTAAACTTACTCGTAACTTCACTCCTGTAACAGCCTCCACCTAACTGGTACTGACTAATCCCTGTACTGTTAACTCAACTCTGCACGTAACTTACTACTCACTCCCGATCACCCCCACTCGGATTGGACACACCCTAGGGGGGTCGAGGGTGATAGTGGGCAGGCATAGAAATGCTGCCCGGCCCAAATTGGTCGGGGCAAACTATACGGGCAAAAGCGGTGTTGGTTTTGACAATTTAGGAAAAAGGGGAATACAAGCACAACGATCTTGAAAAGTATTAAACACGATCGGTAAGTACAGGTTGGTAAAGGAAGAGGCTGGGACAATTCGTCGGAACCAAAATAGCAGATGCACAATAACGATGAATATCGATCTGGTAGGTCAAGGGAGAAAACAAGGTATTATAAAATTGGATCAATGTATCCAACCCTTATAAACAAATAGACATATAAGATACTATGGTATTACATTCTACACCATCTACCCTCTCATTTTAATCCCTTCTCACATAGCCCGAACGAGTATCAAAAAAGGTAAGCAGGAATGATTATTATATTAATATGAGCGAGATGTGCCGGAGGACCACAAAAACTTGATGTACTGATGCATAAGAATGCGTCACCAATCAGGGAACGCGGGACACCAATCTTGGTCCCCAATCGCCACGTGCCCGGCCAGCCGCTCACGCCTCATGCTTGCGAGAATGCAAGCAGAGGGCGGGACCACGCAGTCGCGTCTGTGATTGGCTGAGCGACGCGGCTGCGGTCATTCAGTTCAGTGAGGAAAGAGGGGAGGTAAGTAAAAGTTTGGGGCACTTTCTAAAAATAAAAATCATATTAAAGGGTATTAATGCTAGGGGAGGGAATCCGGAGAGGGAGGGAGGGGAGGGAGAGGGAGGGGAGGGAGGGGGAGGGAGGGGGAGAAGGGCTGCAGTACGCATGCCAAACTTCTCCCAGAGGCCAGGTAGGAGGCAGAGTCCTATATGGACTCTGTTTCCTCCTGGTGGGCAGTTTTTGGGACTTGGGGGGGGACTACAGGAGAACCTTATGGAGCTGAATGTGAGGTAAGGATTACACTACACTACATGATGAGAGCCAGTGGGGGGGGATTTAGGGGGGGGTGGGACATGCCTTTAGGTTGGAAGAAAAAGTTTCATCTTCAGGTTAGGAAGGGATTCTTTACAGTTAGAACGGTGAAAACTTGGAACTGTCTTCCAGCAGATGTGGTATGCAAGTTCATTGAATAGCTTAAAAAAGGCCTGGATAAGTTCCTAAAACTAAATAATATTGAGAATTACTGGTATTAATGCATATAGATCTGGTTGAGCCAGGGATACTTTCCGATTGACGTTTGGAGTCAGGAAGGATTTTCTCCCCCCCTTTTTAGCTGGGTTTTTTTGCCTTCCTCTGGATCAACTGTTAGGAAGGGTTAATAAAAAAAAAACGAGGGTGGATAGGTTGGACTTGATGGATGTATGTCTTTATTCAACCTTAATTACTATGTTACTATAGTGCCTGCTGCTATACTTTAGTAGTAACCTGCGATCGGAACTAATCGCAGTTTACTACTTCACTGGATCACCAGGCATCATGTGGGGGAAGACTAAAGGGAAGCCCCGGATGTCCAATGATGTCACGGGGTTTCCTTTTCCACTGCGGATCTGCGAGTCAAGTAAGTGCAGGGAGGTGGGAGGGATTCCCCATATGATCCGGCACTTTGAGGGTTAATATCTTGCGATCCCCCCATCGGTTCTGGACAAAACCGATGGGAGATCAAGGGGGCTATGCTGCCCTCCGATCGCCGCTAGCACACTGCAAAAAAATTTTTTTAAGGAGACAAGCACAGAACATATATATACGTTCTGTGGAAGTTTGGTCCTTTTCTGCACAAAATGTATATATACGATCTGTGGCAGTTAAAGTGTTAACTTTGTTTGTTATGTCTCTTTAATTGTCTTTTCTCTAATTGTGTTTTCCTTTCTTTTATAATGTATTTTAAAAGAGGGGATGGTATCCTGTTCTGCAATGCTTTAGCAAACTTGAAATGGCAGGCATCCATTCACTCTGCAGAGAGCTATTTCCCCCACTAATCTCGGCTATAGCAATGCTTTCCAGCGGCTATAGCAACATAGCAACATAGTAACATAGTAATTAAGGTTGCATAAAGACATACGTCCATCAAGTTCAACCTATTCACCCTTTTTTTTTTTTTAACCCTACCTAACAGTTGATCCAGAGGAAGGCAAAAATACCTAGCTATTAAACAGAAGCGGCCCCAGTACAGAACCCTGAGGCACTCCGCTTACAACTTTAGCTCACATAGATGTAGCTCCATTAACCACCACTCTCTGTTTGCGATCCAATAACCAATTCTCTATCCTTGCACAAATGTTTTCTTCAAGGCCAACAGTCCTCAGTTTATACATTAGTCGCCTATGTGGCAAAGTATCAAAAGCTTTCTCAAAATCCACTGCTGTGCCTGAATCTAAATTCTAATTTGCTTCTTCATGAAAACCAATGAAATTTGTTTGGCATAATCTATTTCTCATAAATCCATGCTGACTACTACTAATTGCTCTGGGAACAAAGTCAATGATATGATCTTGTAACAAAGTTTCCATCATCTTCCCTACCACTGATGTTAGGCTTACAGGTCTATAGTTAGTAGGCTGTGAACGACTACCTTTTTTGAATATTGGTCCCACATTCTCAGTCCTTATCTTTTTACCATTTATATACTTAAAAAGCATTTTGGGGTTGAAACTGCTGTGCTCGGCAATAGTATTTCATTTTATATTTTTTGTAATTTAATTGCTTTCTTGCACTCTTTATTACAGCTTTTATACTCCCTGTAAGACTGTGTGTTCCCTCTGAATTCAAAATTTTAAAGCCTTTTTTCTTTTTTTCCATTTCCTTTTTTCCTGAGCATTAAGCCATGCGGAAAGGACCTAATTTTTTTACACTTGTTCCCTAAAGGTACAAAATTTAGAAATGTAATAGTTTAATATCCCTTTTAAAAGTGGTCCACAACTGTCTGTATCTTTAACCTAGAAACAGTTCTCCCCAGTCTATGAGCAGAGCAATTCCGTTAAACAGCATAAAATTAGCTTTCCTAAAGTTAAAAGTTTTTGTTAAGCCAGTGCACTTTAGTTTTTTGCAACCTATATTAAATGACACTATATCATGGTCACTATTCCCTAAGCTTCCCATTACCTTCATCTCCAAAATTAGTTTAGGGTTATTAGATATCACCAGATCCAACTACGCATTCTGTCTAGTAGGAACTTCTACCATCTGTGAAAGAAAATGCTCATATAGGAAATTTAAGAACTTTATACCTTTTGAGGTGCTGGCAGTTCCCTTACTCTAATCTATGTCAGGGTAGTTAAAATCCACCATAACCAAAACATGCTCCATACCAGCAGCCTTCGCCAATGTGGAAATTCATTTCAACCTCCTCCCCGGCATTTGGCGGCTTATAACATAACCCAACAATTAATTTACCCACCTTCTTGCTTCCTGTACACAGCTGTAGGAATATTACTTAGGGACTTGTTTACTGAATTAGGTATGTTGGCAAACCACGAACAATATGTTCTTTCAGCAAGGACACTTACCTATTGTTTCTTGTTTATAGTGGGTTTAGCTTACCGTATACACTCGAGTATAAGTCGATCAGAGTATAAGTCAAGGTGCCTATTTTTACCTGAAAAATTTGTAAAAACTGATTGACTCGAGTACGATATAAGTCGAGGGTAGAAATGAGTTGCCCTTTAAATGGACAGCAGAATTCCCATACATGAATCCCATACAGAAATAGCCATATCCAGTACCAGTAATCCCCAATTCCTTGACAACTCCCAGCATGATTTGTTGCTGGGAGTTTTAGTTTTAAACATGTGGCAATGTTCAGTAAACTTTTAATTAAGCTTACCATCATTTACAATTCTCCTGAACCCCATATTGTAAAGGCCCTCTGACCCCCATATAGTAATGGGCCCTCTGACCCCCATATAGTAAAGAACTCTCTGATCCCAATAGTTAACAATGTCACCTTAGAGTTATAGTTTCAAGCTGTCATTTGCACTGTACTAGCAGCTGTTTTTTGCCCCAAACTGAGGAGACCAGATGAGCAGTGACAGTGCTGAGTGAGGCCAGCAGCCAGACTACAGGAAGGATTGTAAAGGCAGAACAGCTCCTGTAACTTTCTATGCAGGTTAACACAGCGCCACCTACTGGTACTATCCGCAATTGCAGAATTTGGATCTAAATTAGGACTTGACCCGAGTATAAGTCGAGGTTAGGTTTTCAGGCTAATTTTAAAGCCTGGAAAATTCGACTTATACTCGAGTATATACGATATATTGACTTAACCTTCAGTTGACCGCACACTTGGCAATAACAAGTGATCAAGAGGAGGGCGGTGACTGTATCACATCACATGTATGATATTCGCCAATCACAAGTGTACACATGTATCTATTATCCCATCCCTTCAATTCTGTACATCCCTAAAAGTCTGAATAAAAGGACCTCTCAGAGAGATATGAGAGGACACACAGAACGATGATCTAAACCCTCAGCGTGTGTGTCATCACTTCACACAGCTCTACCCAAATTGTTTCTGCCATATCGTTTATGTCCCCATCTATTCCATCTTATAGATTTGGCCTTCAATATTTACTGCCCAGTCATGTGAATCATTTAGCTATGTTTCTGCTATACCAATTACATCATACCTTTCCTTAAAAACTATTAGTTCTAGTTCCCCGGTTTTTCCAGCCAGACTTCTTGCATTTGTAAACATAAATTTTAGATTATCAATTGATTTACTTCCATACTTGGTCGTACATGCCTCCTTATTCCCTATGCTCTCCCCACCGCTTCTCCCTCCGTTGTGTTATTAGCCCCCTAATCCCTAACATATCTACCCCTGTGTAGTTCAACGTACCCTCCCCCCTCTACCTAGTTTAAAATCTCCTCCAACCGCCTAGTCATCTTCTCCCACAAAACAGCTGCACCATCATGATTGCAGTCTCTACTAAAGAGTCTGTAGCCAAAAGAAAAGTCAGCCCAGTTCTCTAAAAACCAAAACCCCATCTCCTTACACCACCCTCTTAGCCACGCATTTATACTCCTGAGCTCCCGTTGCCTCCCTAGTGTAGCACATGGCTGCGGTAGTATTTCTGAAATCACTATCCTTGAGGGCCTTGCTTTTAACTTGGCCCCTAATTCTCTGAAATAATTTTTAAGGACCTCGACTCCATCTCTAACTTTGTCATTGGCACCAATGTGAACCAAGACCACCGGGTCACTCCCAGCCCCACCCAATAATCTGTCTATATGATCCACCACATGTTGAATCCTAGCACCAGGCAGTCATTACACTGTTCGGGATGTAGCGTCTTGGCGACAGATTACCCTATCTACCCTTCTAATAATGGAGTCCTCTACCACCTGCTTACCCTTCCTAGCCCCCAATTCTCCCTCCCTTTTATTGGAGATGGCCGTCCCCTGGGTGCTCAAAGGAACGGCCCGCTCTATACATGCGACTTCTGGAATAATTGTTGCCATGGAAACTGTTTACGTCTAGCGCATGATTGGAAGTACTGGTGCGCATGCGCATTTTAATTGCAGCCATGGTTCTGTTTGCGCATGCGTGTCATCTGGCATCGGATGCGCATTAAATGCCTGCCACGGTCAGCAATGTAAAGAACTTGGCGCTGGAAGGATTTTATAGAAGAAAACAACTAAGGGAGGAGCTCTGGAGAGGCTCTTAGCATCGTCGAACGGTCGAAACTTGCAGCAGTGACATGCTAATGAAGAGTGTGAAGACACCTAGTGGCCAGGGGAGGGAACTACATTGACACACATGCAGGCACACACTTCTCACAGATGCAGCACTTGGCATTTTATAATATTTATTATTATTATTATTATTATTATTATTAATATTTATTAATGATTTGGAAGTGGGTATTGTCCAATAACTGTATAGTATAGTATTTGAGGTTGAATAAAGACATACGTCCATCCAGTCCAACCCATCTAGCAATATACTTATTTCCTGCCTTCCAGAGGAAGGCAAAAAAAAAACCCACCAAATTTATGAAGGGGGAAAAATTCCTTCATGACTCCAAGTGGCAATCGAAAATTTCCCTGGATCAACTCTACTTTATGAATCAATACCAGTAACTTGCAACATTCCTTGTTTGCAGAAACTGACCAATAAACCTGCCATAACAACGTCCAATGGAAGACAGTTCTATAGCTTCCAACTGACCAATGAACCTGCCATAACAATGTCCCCTTGAACACAGTCCACTTCTTTTCAGTACCTTTACCTGATAATACATTATCCCAGTTGACATTCTGAAGAGCTACTTTTAACCTGGGAAAATTTGCCTTCCCAAAATTAAAAGTCTTTGTTAACCCAGCGCACTTTTCCTTTCGATAACAAAATCCAAACGCCATGATTTCATGGTCACTATTCCCTCAGCCTCCAGTTACCTTTATATATATAATGCGCTCCACGATGTTAGATATTACCAGATCCAACAGAGCTCCTTTTCTAGTAGGAACCTCAACCACCTGTCAGAGAAAATTATCCTGCAGCAAATTCAGGAACTCATCGCCTTTTTCTGTGATGGCAGTTCCACTACACCAATCAATGTCAGGGTAATTAAAGCCCCCCATAATGAGCACACTCCCCAAACTTGCAGCCCTTGCCAACTGCATATGAAGTTGACTCACCTCCTATCTGCTAGCATTTGGCGGCTTATAACAGACACCAACAATGACATTACCCCTTTTCCTGTTGCCTAATTCCACCCATATTGCCTCCACATCCATATCGCCAGTAATCACTTTTTTTTTTAAATTTGTCTTCAATTCTTTTTTAACATAAACACATACTCCTCCCCCTTTCCTTTTTTCTCTGTCCTGCCTAAACAAGGCATATCCTTCTAAATATACAGCCCAGTCTTGAGAACTGTTCAACCACATTTCTGCTATACCTATTACATAATACTTTTCATTCAACGCCAATTCACCCATTTTGTCAGCCAGGCTACTCGCATTTTCAAACATACATTTTAGATTATGATCCTGTAATTTATTCCTACACTTTAATACACATGCCCCACCCCCTTTCTGCCCACCACTGGCCTATCTACACCCTGCTTTCCTCCTGGGCTATCTATCCCAGTGAGACTGCTAATACCCTCCCCCCCCCAAACCTAGTTTAAAATCTCCTCCAACCTTCTAGCCATCTTCTCCCCTAAAACAGCTGCACCGCCATCAGTGAGGTGCAACCCATCCCTACCAAAGAGCCTGTAGCCAACAGCAAAGTCTGCCCAGTTCTCAATAAACCCAAACCCATCTTCCTTACACCAGCCTCTTAGCCATGCATTAATGCTCCTAAGCTCCCACTGTCTTCCTGGCTTAGCACGTGGCTGCGGTAGTATTTCTGAAAACACTATCCTGGAGGTCCTTGCTTTTAACTTGGCCCCTAGCTCTCGGAAATCATGTTTAAGGACCTTACCTCCTCCTCTTACTTTGTCATTGGCACCAATGTGAACCAAGACCGCCGGGTCACACGGCCCCACACAATAATCTGTCTACTCGATCCACGATCCATGTCAAACCCTAGCACCAGGCAGTCATTATACTGTTCGGGATGTAGGGTCTTGGCGACAGATTACCCTATCTACCTTCCTTTCTATAATTGGAGCCCCTACCACTACCACCTGCCTTGCATTCCTGATCCTCCATTCCTCCTCCTTGTACAGAGATGGCAGTCCCTGGGTCTAGCACCCTCATACACGCTAATTCTGAGGGGCCTCCTCCACCCATTACCTAAGGCAGCAAATCTGTTGGGATGGGCAATCGGGAAGAAGCCACCCTACCTTCCCATTTCCCCCACTTCCCTAGTAAAAACTAAGAAAACTACCTTCCTCCTCAACCTTCCCTATCCCACTTCCACCCAAACTCTATACTGGCCCCAGCAGTGCCTGCGACCCCCCAGTGTTGCCAATCCCCGCAATGCTGCAAGCTGCCCCCTTAGCTCTCCACTTCAGCTTCCAAACGGGCAACCCACTCACACCTGACACAGACATAGGTTCCCTGAAAGTGCTCCTAGGTTCCTATTAGGTGGCAGGATTGCACATGTGCCATGGAACTGACAAAACTGTCCCTTGTATATAACAAACCACCAGCACAGTGATGCACAAACCTGTTAATTGCCCTCTGTTTCAATGTCCTTCTTTTTCTATGTCCTTGAGATCAAGGTCCTTAAAGGGCATGTCCACCCCCAAAACTAGAATTTAACCCACTACTACTGTACCTTACATCCCAGCTCCAAATGGTTCTCCTGTAATGTCCATCCAAAGTCCCAAAAACTGACCACCAGGAGCACTGCAGGGAGGGAAATTGTTTCAGCCTCTGAGGTTTTTGGCTTCCTCAGAGCAGCCCTCCCTCTCTCTCCCGTTTTCCTCTCCCTCCTCCTAGCATAAAACCCCTGTAGGGCTTCCTCCCCCAGCCCCAACCGCTATATTAATATTTGCAGAAACTCCCCTGATTATTACTTACCTTACCTCTCTCCTCCAGCATTCTGGATAGCCAGAAGCCGTGTCCGTGTTTGGCTGCCTCTCAGCCAATCACGGACAGGGCTGCTGGTCCAGCTCCCTGCTTGCAGTTTCATGCTAGCAGAGGGCCGGGAAAGTACGCTGGAGGAAAGAGGGAAGGTAAGTAATTATCGGTGGAATTTCTGCTAATATTAATATAGCTTTTGGGGCTGGGGGAGGAAAAAAAAGTTACAAAAGGGGGAGGACATGCACTTTAAGAGAAAGGGACATGTTTCACTCACAGAAAACTTCCTTTTGTTTTGTCAGCAAGGTTTCTGTGTTTGCTGATGACACAAAACTTTGTCGACCATTAAAAACTTCAGAGGATGTGCAATCGTTGCAGGGGGATCTAGATAGATTGCTACATTGGGCTGCTAATTGGCAGATGAGACTCAATGTTGATAAATGGAAGGTGATGCATTTTGGACTTTAAAATCCTTGTGCTACTTATTCTATAAATTGCTCTGTGTTAAGTGAATCCCTGTTGGAAAGGGACCTTGGAGTTTTGGTGGATAACAAACTTAAAGGTAGCAAGCAGTGGCCAGCAGCAAACAGTCAGAGCCAGCATGGTATTGTCTTGTATAAGAGAGGTATGAATTCAAGGGAGGAAAGTAATTCCCCTCTTTACAAAGCATTGGTAAGGCCTCATTTGGAATATCAGTGCAATTTTGGAATCCTGTGTACAAAAGAATATCTTTGAAATGGAAAGGGTTCAGAGAAGGGCAACTAAATTAATAGGGGGATTGGGGAGCTTGAATATGAAGAGAGCTGGAAAAGTTACAATTGTGTACGCTGGAGAAAAGGCGCTTGCGTTGAGATATGATTACTGTGTATAAATACATTAACAGGCCAACAATAAACTACTGGGCATTGTCACCAATAGAACATGTCAGAGGACACAGAGGACATCCCTTAAGACTTGAAGAAAAAGGTTTAGTTTCAAGTTCGAAAGGGTTTTCACTGTGAGAACGGTAAAGCTATGGAACTGTCTTCCAGTGGACGTTGTAATGGCAGGTTCATTGGTCAGTTTCAAAAAAAAGCTGGATGAGTTTCTGCAAACAAGAAATGTTGCAAGTTACTGGTATTGATACATAAAGTAGAGTTGATCCAGGGAAATTTCCGATTGCCACTTGGAGTCAGGAAGGAATTTCTTCCCCTTCATAAATTTGGTGGGGGGTTTTTTTACTTCCTCTGGATCAACAATTAGGCAGGAAATGAGGATATTGCTAGATGGGTTGGACTGGATTGACGTATGTCTTTATTCAACCTCAAATACTATACTATACTATACTAGAACATTGTGGCAACCATTATTTCAATGGCACCGCTGTGCGTTAAGACACAGAGGGCCCTATTTATAAAAGATCGGTATCGTTATCGTAAAATACCGATCGTTATCGTAAAATAACGACCGGGTTTTTACCGATAACGACCGTTATTTACCGATAACGACCGTTATTTACCGATAACACGTATTTACCATACCGTCTTTATCGGTAAATAACGGTCGTTATCAGTAAATAACGACCGTTATCATTAATAACGACGTATTTACCGATAACGACCTTCGATTTAACTATATCCGGTAAATAACGGTCGTTATCGGTAAATAACGGTCGTTATCGGTAAAAACCCGGTCGTTATTTTACGATAACGATCGGTATTTTACGATAACGATACCGATCTTTTATAAATAGGGCCCAGAGATTCTGCATGCAACGCACTGTATCGCAGCACATAGGTGTGAACGGTGCTGTTTACTCCTATGTGCAGATTGTTATGATTAATATTCCCATGGGAAACACCAAAATGCTCCACTGTGTGAACAAGCTTTAAAGTGACAGTACCTCCCGAAAATGTGTGGTTTTTACAAACGGCATTTTCGGACCCCCTGTAAGTAGGCTGCACAACCAACAGATGCTGCTGCATCAGAATAAATTTGTATTGCTTCATTATCCATAAATTCCTCCTGCAGACATGTTTTCCCATTAAATGTACTTAGAAAATGATACCAAATGTTTAACTCTTCTTCAATGTCCTTATCGAGCCTGATATGCCAATTTGTGTTGTCTTTTCCAGCTATTCTAGCTATTAGTCTCCTATTAAATACTCTGCCCATGGGAATTACTTTGGAAGCAAAGTTAAGATGACTTATAATCGATTGCATATGTCTCAGTGTTTATTTTTTTGGCGTTCAATGCTGTACCTATCAATTTCCTCCATTTCGTCAATTTATCTCATTCCATTCTTTCTGACTCAATAGTGATTCCTAAAAATTAAAGAACCGAACTGGGTGCTATTTTCTTTTGGTATTGGAATCCCAAATTTTGAAGAAATGCTTAAGAATGTATTTATAGATCTTTGACATATTTTGTTCTACATGGGCCTATAAACAAAAAGTCATCCAGATAGTGTAATAGGAAAGGTGACCTGGGCACCTTCTTTGTCACCCACTCTATAAATGAGGCAAACAGTTCAAAATAAAAGCATGAGATACTACATCCCATTAGTAAGCATCTGTCCATGTAATCATTTCCTTTAAAATAAAAACCCAGCAAATTATAACATTCGGGATGTATAGGAAGAATTCTAATGCGGCTTCTATGTTGCTTTTTGCCCTCAAGGAATTTTGCCCATACTGCCTTAATAATTCAATGGCTTTGTCGAACAATGTATACCTTAATTTACATAAATCTGGGTCTCTACTGTCATTTAATGAGTTTCTGTGTGGAAAAGAGGATGATGTGATGGAGTGATGGATCAGTCTAAATGAGTTTTATTCCTTCATTGGTATCAGCACCAGTGATGATATACCGTATATACTCGAGTATAAACCGACCCGAGTATAAACCGAGGTACACAATTTCACCTAAAAAATATAATAAAAGTTGTTGACTCGAGTATAAACCGAGGGTAGAAACTTGGCATTCAAGATGTTTGGAAACTACAACTCCCAGCCAATAAAGCATGCTGGGAGTTGTAGTTTCCAAACATCTTGAATGCCACCCTCACCCTCCCACCCAGTTCAGTTTGTACCCGGTTGCCCTGATAATGTCTGATGCCTCCTGTGTCACTACTGTAGAAGTGCAAGAGTCATCTGATTTACCTGGAAATCTAGGAGATGTGTAGAACAAGTGGTAGGGAATTTTATATGCTACAGGAACACGTCTGCTCTCCTTTACTTTAACTCATCTTTATCCAATCTGCCAGGTAGCCGCGCGCTCAGATCCAGGGAATTTTATATGCTACAGGAACACGGCGCCGCTCCGGGCAGTGACGTCGGCCGGCGCGCCAGTACAGGACCTGAGCGCGCGGCTGCCTGGCAGATTGGATAAGGATGAGTTAAAGTAAAGGAAAGCAGACGTGTTCCTGTAGCATATAAAATTCCCTACCACTTGTTCTACACATCTCCTAGATTTCAAGGTAAATCAGATGACTCTTGCACTTCTACAGTAGTGACTCGAGTTTAAGTTTTCAGGCTGTTTTTACAGCCTGAAAAACTCGGTTTATACTCGAGTATATACGGTAATTAAATTATGCATGACTATCCCAGCTCGTTGTCTAGGATACCTCCCCTAAAGGTTCGTACACACGTGCAATCCCAGGTGTTATATGAATGCCCGTTTCAGCCGACAATCGTGTTGTGTATGGGAACTTTATCGGCTGGAACAGGTGTTTGGTCGGAGACTTTGCCTGACCGGCCAGGTGCTCCGCTCTCATGCGCATGGATTGGCTAATTGCCACTCCACTTCCAGTCTCCTTCACTTGAATAATAAGTGCCCCTCAGTACATCAATCTAGACAAGCTAACAACCAAACATGCAGCTATAACCCTGGATATTCTGCCTGTCCAAGAAAACATCCAAGGTGTTCAGAGATTCAGCAAACATTACATTTTCAGGTAAATCATTTCAAAAACTTCCTGCCCTCACAATGTAGAAACATTTATGTTGCTGTAGCTTAAATGGCTTTTCCTTAAGTCTAAAGGGGTGTCTCACAATCTAACAAAAAGGTAAGTGCACTCTGACCCAACCTGTGGGTGCAGACACCTCAGTAATTCCTCCCTCTAGGATATAGAACTTAGAAAACAAAAAACAAGGTGGAGGGTTGCACTCCAAAGTGAATTCAATTTATTTGTGACTTTACATGCACTCACAACGTTTCAGGGGTGTAAGGTGCCCCCTTCTTCAAGTGATATCAGTGCAACAATCTACAGGGAATAAATAGACTCATCCCAACCATAGTACCTCCCCTCAAGGAGAGGGTCAAAGTGATAGGAGAGATTAAAGTGCAATATATATGTGACAATGCATATATATGCATATAGTGCTCTCAATATAAAAACATCCAGTGGTAACAATAATAACTAGAAAGGGAACGTTTAAGAACTGTAAAAGCAATGTATTTGGCTTGAAAGGCCGCATTTTGGATAGGAATATGTGTGTTTGTGTTTTAAAGTTCAATAATGCCAATGATGATGATATTGTTGTTTTTTTACTTACCCTTTAAACATGATTGTCACATGAATTAAAGGTAGTTCAGTTGATGTGTGTACTTGTGTCAGGTTGAGGGATAAAAGGCTAAATTTTTGATGATTGGTCAAAATGTGTTTTTTGACTTTAGTTATGGCTGACATGGAAACGGAAGGGTAGGTGAGTAGGCGTGTGTACTTGGATCAGGTTGGAAGTTAAAAAAACAAACTTTTTTGATTATTGATTAAAATTTGCTTTTTTGACTTTAGTTACCCTTTAAGTATGGCTGCCACAGTAATAAGGAACAGGCACAGGGAAAGGACATTTAAAACCTTTAAGTCAGAGGGAATGGAAAGGGCCTTTAGGGATTATAAAAACTGTAACAAAGAGTGTAAGAAAGCAATCAAACTAGCTAAAATTGATAATGAAGTTAGGATAGCTGAACAAAGCATCACTAAGCCTAAACATTTTTTAAGTATATTAAAGGGTATGTCCAGCCCAAAAATAAAGTTTTGATATGTTGTACAGTCTTATGTACTAACCTTATCCGCCGCATTTGTTTTCTAATAAATTCTAAAGTTCTTGAAATATAGCGCGTGATCGGTAGCAGGCAGCACAAAGCCTGCATTTCCGTTGTAAAGGCACCAGAAATCAACGTACAGCGTGACCTCGCGGACTGTATGTAAATTAACCCCTCCCCCTGCTCTAGTCGTCCAATCCGATTCTACTACTCGCCGGTCAATCATATGCATTTATGCACCGTCCTATCAGAATCGGCTAATCCCGGATTATTCCAAGGAGCAGAACGGTGCGTACTGGAAACACCGATCAAATAATAAATAGAGATTTTCTAAAAAAAACTTATGTTTAATATTTACTAACATCGATATTGCCAAATGAAGTATATTAATGTAATGTCAAATCTGGTCTGTGCCTCAGTAATGCCAATTATGTTTTTATTCATTTGGTTTGTATGTATGTGAGTGTGTGTCTGCATATGTGTGTGTTTGCATGTGTGTGTGTGTGTGTATCTGTTTTCTATTGTGTATATATTTCGGCATATGTATGTGTGTATGTATATTTGTGTGTTTATATGTTTTTACATATGTTTATGTATATGTTTGCATGTGTATTTTAGTGTGTGCATGTGTGAATATTTATTCTATGAGTATATTTGTGTATATGTAATTATGTGTGATTGTAGGTTTTTGTAAGTCAGTATGTATGTATGTATTTATGCCTGTGTTATTCTCTGTATATGTATGTGTGTGTGTATATATGTGTGTTTGTTTCTTTTCTTATGTGTGTATTTTTGTGTATATGTAAGAGTGTATGTATATTAGTGTGTGTAAGTGTGTGTAATTTATTACATATTTCTGTGTATATCATGTTACTCTTATGTTTGTGAGAGTATGTGTGAATATAGTTTTATATTATTATGTTAATGTATATGTCTGTATGTATTTATGTATGTTTGTATGATTGTTTAAGTATATTTATGTATATGTTACTGTTTATATGTGTGTGTATGAGTTTTAAGGTCTGTTTATTTTTGTTACATGTATGTATGTGTTCATATGTTTGTGTATGTTTGTATGTGTATGTGAATGTATGTGTGAATATATGTATGTGTGTGTTTATATTTTTGTATGTTAGTGTGTATATATGCTTGTGTTTACATGTTTGTTTATATGTGTTTGTGTAGGTATGTATGTGTATTTGTGTGTACATTTTTTTGTGTGTGTGTGTTTGTTTGTGTGCATATTTGTTTGTATTGATTTGTGTCTATATGTTTATATGTTAGTGTTTGTGAATGTTTGTGTGTATCTGTGTGTTTATTCCTTTTTTTTTTTTTTGGGATAATATCTGTGTACTTGTGGTTATGTGTTTGTTTCTTAATGAGATTGCAAGTGTTTGTGTGCCTCTTTCAGTATGTGTATTTTTGCTTCTGTGAGTGATGTGTGTTACTGTTTTGTGACAGTATTGGTTTTATTGTATTTTTTTTTTATTTACAATAAATTTAGAATATAAAATAAATATTATTATAAATTTTATAAGTATAGATAATATCAAAAATATAATTAATCAATTAATATTTATAGATATTAATTAAAAAAAAAATATGTAAAGAAAAAAAAAAATTACATATCTATATATTTTAATTGTTATACAAATGACATGATTAATAATTTAATTAATAAAGTATAAATATATTGTACTTATCCTATATTTAAATATTTAATATAATTACAATAAATATAATAATCATAAAAAATATTAAATGATTAGTTAATATTTTAATTTATTAAAAATATGTTTTTTAATATCAAACAAAACAAATAAAAATTATTTTTCTTTGATTAAATTTAATACATAAAGTAAGTACTAAAATGTAATTATTTTTTTACATATATATAAATTTTCTTTATGTTATATATATTCAAAGATATGATATTTCTTCCATTAATTAGTTAAAAAATTTTGTGTTGTACTGTTTATTACCAATATGTAATTCGATTACTATGAAATTTATTTTTTAAATATCTTTATTTGTTATCTCATTAAACTATATACATTTCTAATTGTATAACATATATTGTATATATAACATTAATATATTAAAATTAATAAAAAATATTTATTATATAATTTCTATATTTTTAATAGTAATATAAATGACAGAAAATGTTAATATTTAATTTCATTATTAATTTATAATTTTATGCATCATACATTTTGTATGCTACTTACTTTATGTAAATAATGTATTATATTTTTCTAGTATACAATGCAATAAAAATTCTTATTATTATTATTTATTTTAAGGTTGGTTATATTATGGCCTCCAATCGAGAATTCTTTCATCCTGCTTGAAATGTTGATCCTGACGTAAGACAACATAGAGTGAGTTTAAAATCAATTTATACATAAGATATATGTTATTTAAAAGACGACCCATTATTAGCAAGACCTATGCCTTTAATATAAAGCACTATATAGCCTCTTCCCTCCTTTTGAAAATGTTTGTGTACACATATATATATATATATAGAGAGAGAGAGAAAGAGAGAGATAGAGAGAAAGAGAAAGAAAGAGAGAGAGAGAGGGAGAAAGAGATAGGGAGAGACAGAGAGAAAGAGAGAGAAAAAGAGAGAAATAGAGAGAGAGAGGGAGAAAGAGAGAGAGATAGAGAGAAATAGAGAGAGAGAGAGAGAAAGAGAGAGATAGAGAGAAAGAGAGAGTGAGAAAGATAGAAAAAGAGAGAGAGAGAGAAAGAGAGAGATAGAGACAAAGAGAAGTAGAAAGATAAAATGAGAAGAGAAAGAGGAAGAGAGAGACAAAGAAGAGGAGAACGCGGCGCCCGCGGAGCCCGCCGCTCGCTCGCGCGCCCTCCGCGCGCGACAGCCGACCGCTCGCGCGTGACCCTCTCCCTCACGCTGAGGCAGCCCCCGAGCACGAGAGCCCACGCTCGCCATCGCCTGCATCGCGCGCACCCGCGCGCGCGCGCTCCCCGCGAGCCCGCGCACCCGCGCGCGCCACGCCCGGCTTCGCTCTGCGCGTCCCCCCTCGCGCGGGCGCACGCGCTTGCCCTGCTCTTCTTCGCGCGCCTCCGCCGCGCGCCCGCCCAGACATCGCCAGCGCGCCCGCGCGCGACCGCTGCGCGCGCGCCCGCGCGCGCGGCGCTCCGCGCCCGCCCCTCGCGCGCGCGCCCGCGCGCGCACGCCCCGCTGCGCATAGAGAAAAGAGCACAGAGAGTATAAAGAGAGAAAGAGAGACGGAGAGATAAAAACATACAACAAACTAATATGTTAATGTATTCAGTACCAAGAATTGTTATCATTTATCACGAAGATCAACGGTGACTAATCCACGTCCACATTTCTTGTCAACCCTAGAAGAAGGAATGTAAGTCCACTATGATGAAGAATCAGGACCATTATCTCAACTGCAAAGTTTCATCGTCAGAAAATCGTATAGGAAATAACAATTGTGTTTATGTATGTTTGTTCCATTATGCCATCTGACATTGAAACCTATGTTGTAAAGAAGTGGATATGATATCGGAGAATATCACAGGAGGATGGAGTGCATAACTGAACATGAGTTTTTTATTACTCATTGCACACCCGTCAAGAAGTCGAATGGTGTACAGGAACAATAATCTCCATTTGCAGCAATTACCTCGAGAATGAGATTTAATGAGGACATAATTTAAATATTTATATGATTAATCATGGAACTAAAAAGTAATTATTCACTAATTTTAATCCATTAATAATTTGTAAAATATTATAACAATTTTATTTTTGTATTAAAGCGTTGACTATTAATTTAAAAGTATTATGTAAAGCATAGTTTACAGATAATTTTAGTTTGTACAGTTTATCACTATTATTCTTTAAGCATGATAGAAATCATTCTAAATTTATTTTTACAGTACCAAGGTCAGTATTTTCATCCTCTTAAGAAGGATGATAAAATGAATATGGTTGACTATATTGTAGTGGGAGCTATGAGTTTATGTACCATTCTCCTCTAATACGTATGCCGTATATGCCAATTATAAATATGTGTATATAACTAAAATATTACTTTATAGTAACCAATATTACTTTTAATTTGTTTTATAGGGCTTTGAAAAACAGCCTAACTCGTTCACAGTCTGGATATATGGTTTTTTAGAAGAAGAAATAGAAAACCAATACCATCATGTGCTGTAAACGCAATTCGTCGGGCATTCCCGACCCAAGGGGAAGATATGTTGGATAACATTAGCGATCGTGATTACTATGCTGAGGACATTTATACGAACTGATTAATCCAATAACTGTTGAGATTATTCATAAATTATTTTCTAAGTTTTTTGTATTAATTAACTTAAGGCTCTAATTTCTATTACTGATGATACAATTATTGTTTTGTATATTTTTTTCAAAATAAATATTTTGATATGTTAATTAATTTAGTTTTTTATTTAATATACTATAATACCAGCTTTGGTAATAGCTACCAAAAGGGGTGGTGTGACAATTGCCAAGCATATGTGATGATCTTGATGGAAAACTCTGGAGGTGCATCACCATTACCTGTGGCATGCAGGCGAGTATTATCAATTGTCATGGTACATGGGCAGGCACACTCACTTAAGTCTTTAGGCAATACTCATTTATTAGTGCTGAAAACAAAGATGGAAAACAAACCCACAACGTTTCGGGGGTATTCTGCCCCCGTCTTCAGGTGTCTGAAGAAGGGTGCAGAAAACCCCCGAAACGTTGTGTGTGTATTTGCATCTTTGTTTGAGCACTCTAAAAATGAGTATTGCCTAAAGACTTAAGTGAGTGTGCCTGCCTATGTACCATATACGTTTGGTGACAATTGGTATTGTAAGTGAACTCGAAGTTGGTGTCAGCAACGAAAATAACCAAAGAAAATTTTTAAAATTCTCAATATTAACGAAAAAAATTTTATTTCAATAAAAGAAATAATTATTTATTTTGAACATACAGCAAAACCCTTTTTATATAAACTATTTATAAGGTCTTATAACGGTTAAAAAAATATTATATAACATGTCATTTACTTGAAAAACGACATGTGCTTTTTCTCTTAGTTCCTTCTTGCTAGGCATGTTTTTTTGCTATATTTTGGAGCTTGGTTTGCAAAGGCGACCAATGGTAAATCAAATTTTTAGATAAAAGATCAACAGCATCTCTATTAATCTAAAAGAAATTCATCATGAATTGGTTCATAAACAGGTTTAGCAACCCAATCTTGCTTGTGTTTCGGGTAGACATATTTAAATCTTTTTTCACCATACTCATCAGATCTCCGAGTTGGGTACTTCACCACAGCTTGTTCTCTCAATGTTGTAATTGTGAGAGAGTATGGCAAGCATTGTTCTAGCATGCATACCATCAATGCTGTAAGACCTCTTTTTTGCCTATATTTCAACACCTTACTGTGGAAGACCTCTAAGGTTCCAGTATGGCAAAATGTTATAACATGACATATGTCCTTCAGTAAACGACTGTCCATAATAATCTTGTAGAGAACGTGATGGGCGGGATGTCTTGAATCAATCCAACAAATGTTATCTTCCTCTTCTAAAGGTCCGTGACCACCTTTGGATAATTTTTTAATGAATGAAAGTATGTTTATTTGCTACGTGAAACATCAGTGATTTCAACGATCCTGATTTGTTCTTTGCTTTGATTACAGCTCTGAGCACACCACCAAAGATGATTAGTTATTGGTGTGACCCGATTTGAGATCAGTACTTCCCCTCTTTTACGGGCAGCTACAATTTTTCTGGACACACCTTTAGCTAAGGCCAACATCAAATTGATGTTCTATTTCTGGATATCAGTACTTAAAAATTTCCTTATAGAACATGTCGATCGGTTGCAATTCATGAAACTCAATGTTTTTCTCTAGGAGTTAGTAAGACAATTAACAAATGCTTCTTTCTCTAAAGCTACAGAGGACATTCCTGTTCTAACTTGTTCAATGTTATATTCAACGATTTTGTCATTGTATTGATCCTGAAAAGAGTAGACACAGTATTTTGCAGAAAAACCAGGACTGAAATTGACCGTCTCCTGCAAGAACAAAACGCACGGTCTTTCAAATCATTGTCTATTTTTCTTTTCATAGACCAATACGTGTATGCAGAAATATTTTTTTGTAGTTTAAAAAAAGTGTTTTACCTATAGACTTGAGTCCAATCAAGTCAAACATTTCTTAGTTTTTTTAATGAGGAACACTCAATAGATTCCAGCTGAGATAGTGAGGTTTCCAATAGGTAGGAATTTCAATTGGTTGACTATCCATGTATACGATTCATGGTCATCTAGACATCTAAGTGTAACACGGACATACTTCCCTCCAATTTCTTTTCAGTTTGTACAATTGGTTTCGTACAAGTTTTATTAACTTGATATTGACAAGGAATCATATGCAATAGAACATCCAAATTCTCTTCAAAAACCATAAATTTTATTGTTTTACTGGAGATCTCCTTGTGGTAAAGTTATTTCATCTGATTCCCTCAGAACTGATGACTTGTTCCATTTGTTGTTCTAATGATGGATTTTCTTCTATTCAAATGTTGTGTCATGCATTTTGGATGGTGTTTCACTTAAAAAGGAAATATTTAAATCGGATATATTTGAAATTTCTCCTTCTGATCTTTCACTTTCAACATAACTTGATATTGAAATCGACCTTGAAGTTAAATCTTTAATTGGAGTCGAAACAATTGGACCATAATCATGATCATGCCGTACTTGTTCAACATTGGAAATAGTCTGATTAGATTTGTTGAATTTGGTAATAACAACAGTTTGAGTTTTTATATCTTTTGTCGTCATTTTTTCCGTATTCACAGTTGCATCGCTTGTCCACCACTTTGATTCGGTCTGCGTTCCAACTGTTACCAAATGTCCAATTATACAAACAATTGTTGATGATGTAGACGGAGTTTCATCGTCGATCCTCTTTCTTTTTTGAACAGGCACATGTACTTCAGGTATATCATCCTTTGTAAATGTTGTAAAAGGAAATATTGTAGGTACGGCATTTGGTTTCAATACCTTTCTTGTTCCTTTCATATAGTATTGATCTTCAGTGAAATGTTTTGAACATATTCTATGAACACATGGTTTTGCACCTTTGAAAATCTTCTCTACTGTTTCATCAAAGTTATCCTTATTTTGACCTGTTTGACGTATCCAATTGTTAATACGATTTTTATCATGTGGAAATGGATGTAAAGAAACGTCCGGATACAGTTTTTTTTCGCCCCCTTTATGTGGGCATCCTTTTATGAAACAGTTCACCATATTGGACTATGAAATATAACAACATAAATTAAAATTTGATATGATATATAGTATAATTGCATAAAAAATATCTTAGTATTAGAATATATGTAAATACCAAAAAATACGTTGAATTACATATGTCAGTTATTTAACATTTATTAACTCTATTTTATTAACGTTAAATTTAAATGTTGATAATGTATCTTTGTCTATTTTATCCTCTATTTACACAGTTTTCTATAACATTAAAAAAAAATGAAGTTGCAAATGTGTATATTTGTTGACATACATTATTTTTAAGATAAATTGATTAAAAAAACTTTTGCAAAAAAAAATAAATTCCAACAAAAACAATGTTGATTGTATTATGCATTGATCATCTTAAAAGATAAGAGCTATTGTGTCAGACCAGACATGTGTCTTTTCTAATCAACTAATTTAACAGACAGGATAATGGGATTATGTACAGACTAAAAGTAACAACAAGACCATTATCTTTCTATACACACTGTTCCTATTTTTCCTATTTTGAATGTATGTCTAGTGAAGCAATTAACTTAAATCTGATTTAAAAATATATCTTAGTGTGAAGTACTAAAATGAGGTAAATATATTTTTAATTTATTATTTACATTGTAATATCATATTTTATATATATTATTATCTAAAAATAAAAATTTATATTAAAAAAAGGGAGAAAGAGAGAGGGAGTAGATATAAATAAAAAAATAAATACAACAATGCAAAAAAATTAGTAAAAATTATAAAATATTTACTTATTTTAGTAAAATGTAATAAAATTGTACTAATATGTGTTTACAATGTGATTATTATCAAATAAAAAATTATTTACAAATTACGTTATTTAATACAAATTGTTATATATATAATTATTTATTTAAATTTAATAAAGAGCATATATTGATAAAAATATTTATTAAAATATTTAAAATATATTACAAATATCTAATATAAAATAAAAATTTATTTTTAAATAAAATTATTTTTCTAGATAAGAACAATATTCTGTTAAATTTAAATGAATGATACATATTTAATATTTAATATTAACAAAAATGTATAATATTTAAAATAATACAAATAGCATATTTTTGTTCAGTAATTTAATAGATATTATCGAAATTTAATTTTTGCATTAATTTATAATAAAATATTTTAATAGATAAATAATGTAATTTCATTAAATTATTATTAATTTAAAAAAAAATTATATAATAAATATAGAAGTGTCGAGATTTAAATAAATTCCCAATTTTTTTAATATAAATAAAAAAACATTTGTAATAAACGATTTTTAAAATTTATATATATATAACATATTTAAATTAAATTAAATTTAGGTAAACATTGTTCTCCCCTCAAAAAAATAATATAATATAAATATATTATATATGTTATGTTTTTAACAACATCTAAGCATTTCAATTAAAACAATGTTGATTGTATTTGGCATAGACAATCATGATTTTTAGGTGCTACTGTATCAGACCAGACATGTCTTTTCTAATCAACTAACATAACAAAGAGAAGATAATAGGATTATGTACAGAGTACAAGTTACAAAATGAGTATTGTATTACAATACACACTATTCCACACTTGTTACAGATACTATTAGATGTCTATTGAATGAAACTGAGTTACAAATATATTATACTAAGAATTACAAATTTTTATAAATATATTTACTATTATAGATATATACTTTTTTTTAGATAAAATAATAAATAATAATACATAATAATAAATATATGAGTGATGTTCCATAAAAAAATAATTGAACTAAAACAATATAAGAATGCATAATATATGTAACAGAAGGATATTTTTTAAAAAAATATATATATATTAGGTATGATGATTAACTTATTTATTTTTAAGAAATTATATCCTATATAAGTATTGAAATACATTGCTAAATCTGTAGCATAATTCTGCATAGCTGATAGCATGGTATTAAAGAAAGATAGCTATATTACTGAAGAATTATTTATCTATAATAATCATACAGATTTTACCTGTAATATTTATTGTCTGATTTTTGAAATTAAAGGGTCGAGAAGGATCAAATAAAAAATCCACAAGTTACAGTGCGATCACGATCGTTGGAAAGCTGACAGGTAATGTTAGTGTCGGCTTCGTGCTGTACAGCCTCTTGTTCCGTACTTAGTGCTTACTCACTGCGGATTGGTTGATGAAATAAAGGAAGGCGGGACATAAAGTTCAAGCCTCTGATGAATATTCAGTAACCTTCTCTAAATGGACTTCCGTTCCCTGCGATGTGCAGGGATAACAGTCATGCGCAAGAACAGAAAAAGAATTGAAACCTGTTCACGTAATCGGGCTACTCGTTGCAGAGGATTTGTACTGCTTCTAGAAACATGCCGGATAAAAAGGTATGTAATTTTCTAACCGCTGAAGGGATTTTAATCACGTAAAGTTTATTCTGCAGCTATGAAATGGGCTAATAACATATAAAAAATGCTTTTTGGGGTGGACAGTCCCTTTAATAGTAAGAAGATGAGAACTGAACATGTGGCACCATTAATTAATGGGGATAAGTTACTTACGAAAGGATGGCGATAAAGCAAATGTCTTAAAAAAAAATGTTTCCCTCTATATACACTATAGAAGATCCAAGTACAGATATCATAGTATAGTAGCAATAATGGTATAAAAGATGCAAGTGCACTTTGGTTAACCGAGGATATGGTACAGAAAGAACTAAATAAAGTTAATCTTAATAAATCTCCTGGACCGGATAAAATACATCCTCGGGTACTTAAGGAGCTATATAGGACATTGTTTCTTATTTTAGCAGATTCCCTCATGTCCGGTGGTGTGCCTCTGGATTGGAAAAAGGCTGATGTTATTCCAATATTCAAAAAGGATAGTCGTTCACAGCCAGGTAATTACAGGCCTGTAAGTTTAACTTCAGTAGTGGGGAAGATCCAGGAAAGTTTAATAAGGGAACATGTTCTAGAGTATGTTTCAAGGACTGACATTATAAGTAGTAACCAGCATGGATTTAGGAGGAATCTTGTCAAACTAACTTGCTTGGCTTTTATGAGGAAGTAAGTAGAAATTTAGACTCTGGCATAGCAGTAGATGTAGTTTACTTGGATGACTTATTATCGGGATACAGTCCCCCATATGCGACTAATGTGTAAAGCTAAGGTCTGTTGGTCTGGGGAGGCTCATTTGTACATGGATAGGAAATTGGTTAATGAATAGGATGCAGAGAGTAGTTGTTAATGGGGCTTCATCATTATGCACTAAATTACTAAGTGGGGTGCCACAGGGTTCTGTGTTGGGGCCGCTTCTATTTAAAGGGCATATCCACCCCCAAAACTATAATCCCCCCACTACTGACCCCAATGTGTAGTGCAATAAAATCCTTACCTTACATCCCAGCTCCAAGTGGTTCTCCAGTAATACCCCCCAAGGTCCAAAAAAGTGGCCACCAGGAGGAGAGCAGAGTCCATATAGGACTCTGCCTCCTGTCTCCCCTCCGGGAGAATTTTGCCATGCGCAGTGCAGCACTTCTCCTCCTCCCTCGCCCACCCGCTCTGATCTCCCTCCCCCTAGCATAAATCCCTTTATGTATATAATAGTAAATGTGCCCCCAGCCCCAACCGCTATAATAATTTTCTTAGAAAGTCCCCAGATAGTTACTTACCATGCCTCGCTCTTTCGCCACACTGAGAAGCCGGCAGCCGTGTTCGTGTTTGGCTGCCTCGCAACCATCACAGACGCGTCTGCCGGTCCCGCCCCCTGCTTGAATTTCTGTGCAAGCAGAGGACAGGGGCAGTGCGGCGAAGAAGTGAGGCATGGTCTGGGGACTTTCTAAGAAAATTATTATAGCGGTTGGGGCTGGGGGCACATTTACTATTATAAACTAAATATGTAAATTAATGGTGGACATACCCTTTAAACTTTGTTGACCATTAAAAACTTCAGAAGATGTGCAATCGTTGCAAGGGGATCTAGATAGATTGTTACATTGGGCTGCTAAGTGGCAGATGAGATTCAATGTTGATAAAAGTAAGGTGATGCATTTTGGACTTAAAAATCCTTGTGCTGCTTATATTATAAATCACACAGGAAGGAATTTTTTCCCCCTTAAATTTGGTGGGTTTTTTGCCTTCCTCTGGATCAACAGTTAGGCAGGAAATAAGGATATTGCTAGATGGGTTGGACTGGATGGACGTATGTCTTTATTCAACCTCAAATACTATAAACTAAACTATAAACACGTGTCAAACTCAAGGCCCCCGGCCGAATCCGTCCCTTCTGGCTGTTGTTTGAGGCCCCCGGTGACTGTACAGCATCCAAGATCTATCACGCTGATATCAATTTGTGCAGTCCCAAGTAGTGGCATAACTTTGGATCTGCCTGCTACAACCGCAATCAGCTTTTTAAACAGCTGATCGGGCTCACCTTTACTAAGATGTTTAAAAACAGCTGATTGCGATATATAGCAGGCAGATCTATAGTTACCATGCTGCTAGGGACTGCACAAATGAATAGAAGCATAGTAAGGCTTGGATGTAGTCACCACTGTAACAACTGATCACTTACCTAGCCTGGGACTGGGGAGTGGAGGGAGGTGTGACAAAGGGCCTTCCAGTCTTTTTGATTTTTGCCCCTTATGTGATAGAGCTATATATACTGCTATAAATGGCTCTGTGTTAAGTGAATCCCTGTTGGAAAGGGATCTTGGAGTTTTGGTGGATAACAAACTTAAAGGTATTAAGCAGTGCCAAGCAGCAACAGTCAGAGCCAGCATGGTATTGTCTTGTATAAAGAGAGGTATGAATTCAAGGGAGGAAAATGTTTTTCTCCCTCTTTACAAAGCATTGGTAAGGCCTCATTTGGAATATGCAGTGCAATTTTGGAATCCTGTGTACAAAAAGGACATCTTTGAAATGGAAAGGGTTCAGAGAATCCACAACTAAATTAATAGGGGGATTGGGGGAGCTTGCATATGAAGAGAGACTGGAAAAGTTACAATTATGTACGCTGGAGAAAAGGCGCTTGTGTGGGTATATGATAACCGTGTATAAAGACCTTAACAGGCCATACAATAAACTAACTGGGGCATTGGGCCATATCTATAAACCCGGGTTAGTTAATGTACAACGTGTTCGTCAATTTACGATCGCGAACGTACATTTACGACCGAACGTTCGGTAATTACAGTAGTAAACTACCGCAATGGTATTCTATAGGGATCATAAATCTACGATTTCGTTATCGTAGATCTACGATCGGCAATTTCTGATCGTTATCATAAATGTACGATAACGATCATAAATTAATGATCGTTAAACCAATCGGAAATTAACGATCAGTTTAACAATAATTTTACCGTTTGTTAAAGCTGCAGTATCGCTAAAAATCGATATGGCTTTATAAATATGGCCCATTGTTCACCAATAGAGCATGTCAGAGGACACGTGGACATCCCTTAAGACTTGAAGAAAAAAGGTTTAGGCTTCAAGTTCAGAAAGGGTTTTTCACTGTCTTCACATTGGATAACAGAGGATATGGTACGGAATCAATTAGACAAAGTTAATATCAATAAAGCGCCAGGACCAGATGGATTGCATCCTAGGATTTTAAGAGCTTAGTTCAGTTCTAGCAAGACCACTGTGTCTCATCTTTTCAGATTCGCTTTTGTCTGGGGATGTGCCCTGGATTGGAAAAAAGCCAATGTAATACCAATATTCAAAAAAGGTAGTCGTTCACAGCCTGGTAACTATAGACCTAAGCCTAACATCAGTGGTAGGGAGGTGATGAAACTTTGTTAAGGGATCATATCCTTGACTTTGTCTCCAGAAATCATCTTATTAGTAGTAGTCAGCATGGATTTATGAGAAATAGATCATGCCAGACAAATTTAATTGGTTTTTATGAAGAAGTGAGTAAGAAGTTAGATTCAGGCACAGCTGTGGATGTGGTATATTTGGATTTTGCAAAAGCCTTTGATACTGTGCCACACAGGCGACTAATGTATAAACTGAGGACTGTTGGCCTTGAAGAAAACATTTGTTCATGGATAGAGAACTGGTTATTGGACCGCAAACAGAGAGTGGTGGTTAATGGAGCTACATCTATGTGGGCTAAAGTTCTAAGCGGAGTTCCTCAGGGTTCTGTACTGGGGCCGCTTCTGTTTAATCTGTTTATAAATGACTTAGAAGGGGGCATTGAGAGCAAGGTCTCTGTGTTTGCTGATGACACTAAATTATGCAGAGCTTTGGAAACTTCCAATGATGTGCAAGTGCTGCAAGCAGACCTAGATAGATTATCAAAATGGGCAGCAGAATGGCAGATGAGATTCAATGTTGATAAATGTAAGGTGATGCATTTGGGATTTAATAATCCCTGTGCCACCTACACCATAAATAACTCTGTGTTAAGTGCATCTGAAATGGAAAAAGATTTGGGGGTTCTGGTAGATAACAGACTTAGCTGTAGCAAACAATGCCAGGTAGCAACAGCTAGAGCTAGCAAGATATTGTCTTGTATAAAGAGGGGAATGGAATCAAGAGAGAAAAATATTATTCTCCCTCTTTACAAGGCACTGGTAAGGCCACATTTGGAATATGCGGTGCAGTTTTGGAATCCCATATACAAAAGGGACATCTTGGAAATTGAGGCAGTTCAGAGAAGGGCAACTAAATTAATAAGGGGAATGGAGGGGCTTGAATATGCAGGCAGATTAGACAAGTTAGGGCTGTTTACATTGGAGAAGCGGTGGTTGCGTGGGGACATGATAACCTTATACAAATATATTAATGGCCCATACAGTGAACTCTCTGGTGCATTGTTCACTAATAGGTCATATCAGAGGACTCGTGGACATCCTTTAAGGTTGGAAGAAAAGAAGTTTCATCTTCAAGTTAGGAGAGGTTTCTTTACAGTGAGAACGGTGAAACTGTGGAACTGTCTTCCAGCAGAGGTGGTAATGGCAAGTTCATTGAATAACTTTAAAAAAGGCCTGGATAAGTTTCTAAAACTAAAAAATATTGAGAATTACTGGTATTAATGCATATAGATCTGGTTGATCCAGGGATACTTTCCGATTGCCGTTTGGAGTCAGGAAGGAATTTTTTCCCCCCTTTTTTAGCTGGGGTTTTTTGCCTTCCTCTGGATCAACTGTTAGGTAGGGTTAAAAAAAAAAAAAAAAAAAAAAAGTGAATAGGTTGGACTTGATGGACGAATGTCTTTATTCAACCTTAATTACTATGTTACTATGTTATTATGTTACTGTGAGAAATCAGTGGACGTTGTGATGGCAGGTATATTGGTCAGTTTAAAACAAAGGCTGGATGAGTTTCTGCAAACAAGGAATGTTGCAAGTTACTGGTATTGATACATAAAGTGAAATTGATCCAGGGAAATTTCCGATTGCCAATTAGAGTCAGGAAGGAATTTTTTCCCCCTTCATAAATTTGGTGGGGTTTTTTTTGCCTTCCTCTGGATCAACAGTTAGGCAGGAAATGATGATATTACCAGATGGGTTGGACTGGATGGACCTATGTCTTAATTCAACCTCAAATACTATACTAATAGATAGGTAGATCAGTAGGTGTGTGTACCTGTGTCGGGTTGGAGGTTTAAAAAAAAAGTTTTTTAATGTTTGGTCAAAATTAGTTTTTTTTTTTATTTTAGTTACCCTTTAAAAATGGCTGCCATGAAAATAGAAGGGTAAGTGATTAGGCGTGTGATTCGGTTGGAAGTTAAAAAAAACAAACTTTGATAGTTGATCAAAATTTGCTTTTTTGACTTTAGTTACCATTTAAGTATGGCTGCCACAGTAATAGATCAGTAGGTTTGTGTAACAGTGTTGGGTTGGGGGCTACAAAAAACAAACTTTTTTGATGATTGGTCAAATAATGTTTTTGACTTTAGTTACCCTTTAAGTATGGCTGCAACAGTAATAGCGGGAAAGGTCAGTAGGTGTGTGTACCTGTGTTACATAAGGGTTTAAAAAAACAAACTTTTCTGTTTTTTTATTAAAAATGTTTTTTTTACTTTAGTTACTCTTTAAGTATGACTGCACATTAATGGACAAGTAGATATGTAGGTGTGTGTACCTGTGTCCGGTTGGGGGTTAAAAAAAACAAACTTTGTTGATGATTAGTCAAAAACATTTTTTGACTATAGTTACCCTTTAAATATGGCTGCCATGAAAATGGAAGGGTAGGTCAGCAGGCATGTGTCCTGGATCAGGTTGAAATTTAAAAAAAACAAACCTTTTTATTATTTTTGATTATTGATCAAAATTAGTTTTTTTGACTTTAGTTACGCTTTAAGTATGACTGCCACAGTAATGGATAAGTATAAGGATAGTGAATAAAAGGGTAGGTCAGTAGGTGTGTGTACCCGTGTGAGGTTGGGGGTATGTGTTTTTTGCATGTATGACCATATAACTAACTTTTATGGATGGTTGATCTAAATTAGTTTTTTGACTATAGTTACCCTTTAGGTATAGCTTCCATGGGAATGGAAAGGTAGGTCAGTAGGTGGGTGTACCTGTGTCTGTGTGGGGGGTTGGGGGTATCAGTGTTTGTGTTTATGACCATGAAACAAACAGTTTGAAATATCCACATTTGAGGATTGTTACCATTATAGTCTATGGGGGAAAATGTCCCAAAACTAGCCGATAACACTTCCGGGGATTCCTTAGCTAGGTAATAGCACACTTCTCCTATATGCCCTGCACATCTGTACCGAATTTCATGTCTTAAGCTTAAAAACTGTGGGAGGAGATACAGTCGAAAAAAGCGTGAGAATAAAATAGAAAAAAAGAAGAAATAGAAAGAACAGTAATTTGGCTCTTGTTTTTTTAAGAATGATCTTATATGCAGTGTGAATAAAAATGTGACTTAAAACAGTGTTACACTTAATGTTAATAATTAGTAAAAAATACACGATCAAGTGTCCCTGTGTCTTTTTTGTTAAAGGGCATGTCCACCCCCAAAACTAAAATTTAACCCACTACTGGCCCCACTCTGTAGTGTATAAAAATCCTTACCTTACAGCCCAGCTCCAAATGGTTATCCTGTAATGTCCCCCCAAAATTAAAAAACTGTCTACCAGGAGCCTGGCCACCAGGGAAATTGTTTCCGCCCTGTGAATTGGATTTAGAAATGTACTTTTCTCCGATGGCACTACGAACACTTGGCCTCTTTAAAGAATGGCCTCTTTAAAATATGTTGATATATTATAGTTTGTCCTATGAATTCATTACTGTATGCCTGCTAGGCTTCTGGATGCCTCATGGAAACTGAGCAATTTAGAAACCTGTACTGAGCCTGGGCGTGCTCAGAAGAGGCAGATAGGGGATTAACATTCAGTCACTGGCTGTGATGTCAACTGTCAAATCCATAACAAATCCATGTGTACAAAAAGGACATCTTTGAAATGGAAAGGGTTCAGAGAAGGGCAACTAAATTAATAAAGGGATTATTAAGGAGCTTGGAGAGACTGGATAAGTTACAATTATGTACGCTAGAGAAAAGGTGCTTGTGTGGGGATATGATTACTGTGTATAAATAAATGAACAGGACAAACAATAAACTATTTGGGGCATTGTTCACCAATAGAGCATATCCAAGGACACGTGGACATCCCTTAAGACTTGAATAAGGTAGGGAGAGAATTCAGGCTTTGATAATCCCTTTTCAGCAATATGCAAATAAGGAACAAAGACTTCTGGGAATTTACCATGTTTACGCATGTTTACACATGGAAGCTCTTAGGAACACTATGTCTTTAAAAAGACTTTTACAGCGTTCCACAAGCTAAATGCAAAACCAGAGCACTACAGAGAACAACTATTAGCTTTAACGCTAGCAGCTGGCAACTTTCAGGGTGATTCAATAAAAGTTCTTATCGTTAAAAATTATGCTAATTTTGCCTAAACCAATCAGATGTTAGATCTGATTGGTTGGGGCACAATAAGCACCATTTTTAATGATAAGAACTTTTATTGGATCTCCCTGTTAGTATTTACAGTGGACTGAAAGGCTTGAGCCTTGTAGGAAATCATTGAAAGCCATAAATCCACATCTTTTACGCCGCAACGCAGATCTTTATAAATAGCCTTCTTTTGACGGAATCGGTTGTCGAACACAAACCAACGTAAACCCCCAAATGACTTAAATGCTCCTAGGACAAACCAGGTGCCATTTAAAGGAACCTGTTCGTTAAGATGTTAGAGAAAATACAGTAAGCCTGTAACCAGTTATTAAAAGACCTGGCTACTGGATGCCTTCTGTCTTGTTTCTTTTGCCCCGACTCCTTCTTAAAAATGTCTTTAGCCATAGGTAGCAGGGACAATAAATCAACTAATATTTTCCTTAACTGCATTTGAGAAGTGCATTCCCAAGGGGGTCCCTTCCCATGTTAATACATCCCCATAACAACCCTCATGAGCCCCAGAATTATCCCAGACAGGTACCGTGGGACCTGACATTTTTATCTATACATTTTTTCAGACCCGGTATTCCATCAATAAAGTTACCTGTACGCTGCTGCCTCAGAGAGCTCTGGTGATGAACATGGCCATTGGTGTGATTATTCCCTAATGCCTTTTACCTCTGCAGACTCTTTGACAGAAACTGCCTTTTGCTTTCTGGACCCTGCTAGCTTCTGTTTGCTCACCACAGGAGCCGCCATTGTGATGTCACTAGTCACTGCATCAGAACCTGATGTAACCTCCCATTCAGCCAATAACTCCATAGCCCTTTCTGACTTTCTGACTTTCTGAAGCCCCAGCCTAACGAGTTTCATGACCTCTTCCATTGTGACGTGGACAGAGCTTGAAGGCAGACGAACATGGTAAAACTTTGTAGGCAGAATTAATGTGACAGGTTTCCTCCAGGTACTCCACCACCGGCTGCAAATTGTTCCTCTGTGTCTGCTCCTATATACAGCCCTCCGTGTCTCTCGACGAAACTTTGGCCCCAGGTTTGACCAATGCGGAGCTACCCTTAAGGTAAGCACCAATTGGGCCTGCCTATTCAAATTATCTCTTCTCTGCATTAACTCCTCAGTGACCAACTCGAATTGCCATTTTAACCTACACAAAATTTGCGCGATGTGATGTTTACTGGATCGCATCTGCTTTGCAGATTACATGGACACCACGATACATGGCCCACTATCTGCGCTGCGCTCCATTTTCACATATATTTCGCTATATAAATCCATAATAATAAAAACATACAATCACCATTTTTGGTGCACATAGCATGCACTGTCATTTAACTCAATTTAAATGGAAACATGGTATTTAAAAAACTGTATATTGGGGCCTAGGCCTTAGTGTAAACTGAAGCAAAAGAAGATTTCTGCCTTCTCTTTGTTACTATTAACTAGCTTGCCAGTCTCTAAAAGCGAGGGACCCACCCCATCTTGTTGTTTTAGGCTGAGGCCACACTGCAACGCGCCAGAACCATGCACGCAACCGTGTGCGTTATCGCATACGATTGTGTGTGCAATTCTTGTGCTTTGCATTCGCACGTGTGTTTTGCGCATGTGCAAAAATGGTGAAGGCATGTGTTACCAAAACGGAAAAGTATGCGCAAAAAAAAAAATCGCATGCACATCGGAAATTGTGGGAATTTTTTACGTTCCCACGATTTCCATTATAACCAAAACAGCATGTGCAATTGTGAGCACAAAACACGTGCGCAGACCTGCATAAACTGCACAAGTGTGACCTAGCCCTTAATGAAAGTTCTTGTTGTTCTTGACTAGAGTAAGTTAAATTTGAATGAAATTGAACAATTCTGCAAGGAAGAACAAGCAAACATTCCATGATATGTGCAAAGCTGGTAGGCATATCAAAACAGATTGAAGAATGTAATTACAGAAAAATGTGGCCTGTATTAATATTTTTCCCAATAAATTCTTTGTTTTAATTTAAATAAAATGATGACCATCCAACTCTCTTTAAAATAGTGTGATGTGTAAGGCAAAATTTTACATTACCATAACATTTCTATAGTGCTTTTCTCCTGTGGGACTCAAAGCACTTAACATATCTCAGAGTTGAGTAATTGGTGGTAGAATGAAGTTTTGCTACAGAGGATGCAATCTACAGGTGTGCAGACAGGTGGGATTTCAGTTTGAATATAAAAACCTCCAGGGATGGGGCAATTCTGACTCACTGGGGTAAGGGGTCTGTTAAGTAACGATAACAATCATAAATTACTGATATGGATCATATATCTAAGATAACACAATTGTAGATTCACAATCCCCACAGAATACAATTGCAGTAGTTTATTATCGCATGGTATTATGCGATCGAACATTTGTTAATTTACGAACTTTTGGTGTAAATGTATGACCGCAGCTGTACATTTATGGCCGCGTTTGTACATTATCGACATCGTGCAGTATCGCTAAATTGCAATACCACACATTTACAAATAGGTCCCCAAGTGGCAATCGGAAATATCCCCGGATCTAAATAAATGGAGAAATATGGCAGAATAAAAATAACAAACATCATGAGAATACATACATATATAGAGGAGGACAGTTCAAATGCATAGTATATAGTATAGTATTTGAGGTTGAATAAAGACATACGTCCATCCTGTCCAACCCATCTAGCAATATCCTCATTTTCTGCCTAACTGTGGATCCAGAGGAAGGCAAAAAAAACCTCAACAAATTTATGAAGGGGAAATGCTGGCTCTGTCTGTTGCCAGCTGGCACTGTTTGCTTCCTTTAAGTTTGTTATCCACTAAAACTCCAAGACCCTTTCCAACCGGGATTCATTTAATACAGAACAATTAATAGTATAAGCAGCACAAGGATTTTTAAATTCAAAATGCATGACCTTACATTTATCAACATTGAATCTCACCTGCCACTTAGCAGCCCAATGTGACAATCTATCTAGATCCCCCTGTAACGATTGCACATCCTCTGAAGTTTTTAATGGTCAACAAAATTTAGTGTCGTCAGCAAACACAGAAACCTTGCTGACAATACCCACTTCCAAATCATTAATAAATAGATTAAATAGAGGAAGCCCCAACACAGAACCCTGTGGCACCCCACTTAGCACTTTAGTCCATAATGATGAAGCCCCATTAACAACTACTCTCTGCATCCTATTCATTAACCAATTTTCTATCCATGTACAAATGTGCCTCCCCAGACCAACAGACCTTAGCTTATACATTAGTCGCCTATGGGGGACTGTATCAAAAGCCTTTGAAAAATCCAAGTATACTACATCTACTGCTATGCCAGAGTCTAAATTTCTACTTACTTCCTCATAAAAGCCAAGCAAGTTAGTTTGACAAGACCTAATCCTCCTAAATCCATGCTGGTTACTACTTGTCAGTCCTAAAAACATAATCTAGAGTATGTTCCCTTATTAGACTTTCTAGTATTTTCCCCACCACTGAATTAAACTTACAGGCCTGTAATTACCGGTATGTGAACGACTACCCTTTTTGAATATTGGAATAACATCAGCCTTTTTCCAAGGAGGCACACATCCAGACATGAGGGAATCTGCAAAAATAAGAAACAATGGCCTAGATAAAACTGAACTTAGCTCCCTAAGTACCCGAGGATGTATTTTATCCGGTCCAGGAGATTTATTAATATTAACCTTATTTAGCTCTTTCTGTACCATATCCTCGGTTAACCAAAGTGCACTTGCATCTTTTATACCATTATTGCTACTATACTCTATGATATCTGTATTTGGATCTTCTATAGTGTATACAGAGGGGGAAAAAATATTCAAGACATCCACAGCCCAAGATATAAAGAAATGACTGACCAGAAAGTTAATGGGTGGGAGGCTGACATGTGACATTCCTAAGGCTTCTCCTGCACAGTGGCACCAGCGAGCACAGCCTCAGACTCCCTCAGTGTGAGGAAGACAGGAAGTCCCTCCTCCTCTCTGCTGTGTGAAGACCTGACAGAGTAGGTAAGGGAATCTGCTGCCCTTCTTTCCCACTATGTGAAAACAGCCTTTTCAGGCAGAGTTCTCACTCTGCCTGAAAAGGCAGTTTCCACAGAGTTTTCTGTAGGGGTGGGGGGTCTGAGTGGCCCATAGCACCCATGAGTGGGCGGGGCCTATGCACCCGTGAGTGGGTGGGGCTTGTGCACCCACAAGGCCACATGGGGCTGTAAGAGAATGGGCCAAGAGGGGTCTGCAACTGGAGGGACCATGGGGTCCATGAGTGGGAGGGACCAGAGGGGCTGCAAAATAAACAATGAAAATAAATTGCAAAAATTCTCAGGAGAGCAATTCCTTTCAATTTACCTAAAGTCATTTTTGGACCACAGTTCCCCTTTAAATGTCTTTTTCTTCCTTTCCATTTGCTCTTTACATCAGAATTCAGCCACATGGGCGCGGATTTATTTTTTTTACATTTATTTCCCATGTAAGCCATTTAGATGTGAAATGGCTTAAAATCCCCTTAAACACAGTCCACTTCTGTTCAGTACCTTTACCTGATAATACTTTATACCAGTTGACATTCTGAAGAGCTGCTTTTAACCTGGGAAAATTTGCTTTCCAAAAATTAAAAGTCTTTGTTAACCCAGCACACTTTTCCTTCTCATAACATACTCCAAATGACACTATTTCATGGTCACTAGTCCCTAAGCCTCCAGTTACCTTCATATCTATAATGCGCTCCACAATGTTAGATATTACTAGATCCAACAGAGCTTCTTTTCTAGTAGGAACTTCAACCAGAAAATTATCCTGCAGCAAATTCAGAAACTCATCGCACTTTTCTGTGTTGGCAGTTCCACTACACTGTCAGGGTAATTAAAGTCCCCTATAATAAGCACACTCCCCAAACTTGCTGTCCTTGCCAACTGCATATGAAGCTGACTCACTTCCTCCCTGCTAGCATTTGGCGGCTTATAGCAGACACCAACAATGACATTAACCCCTTTTCTGTTGCCTAATTCCACCCATATTGCCTCCGCTTTAACATCCATATCACCAGTTATCTCTTCTGTTAAATCTGGCTTTCAATTCTTTTTTTAACATAAACACATACTCCTCCCCCTTTCCTTTTTTCCCTGTCCTGTCTAAACAAGGTGTATCCTTCTAAATTTACAGCCCAGTCGTGAGAACTGTTCAACCACGTTTCTGCTATACCTATTACATCATACTTTTCATTCAACGCCAATTCACCCATTTTGTCAGCTAGGCTTCTCGTATTTGCAAACATACATTTTAGATTATGATCCTGTAATTTATTCGTACACTTTAATACACATGCCTCCCTATCCCCTATTGCTAGCCCCACCCCACTTTCCAACCACCACTGGCCTATCTACACCCAGCTTTCCTCCTGGGCAATCTATCTCAGTAAGACTGCTAATACGCTCCCCCTCAAACCTAGTTTAAAATTTCCTCCAACCCTCTAACCATCTTCTCCCTTAAAACAGCTGCACCGCCATCAGTGAGGTGCAAGCCTAATACCTAATAAAGAGCCTTTAGTCGACAGCAAAGTCTGCCCAGTTCTCTATAAACCCAAATCTTCTTTCTTACACCGCCCTCTTGTCCTGTCCCCCCAGATTAGCTAATCCAGAAGGTAAAAAATATATACTTAGGGTATCTACTGTACGATGAAGATGGGCCTACATCACAGGACTTAGCTTGACACGTTTCGTCCTATACAAAGCGTGGGGTTCTTGCACAGATTCCATAGCAAAATTGTTATACCACGCGTTTACAAATTGCCCCAAGTGGCATTCGGAAATATTCCTGGATCAACTCTACTTCATGTATCAATAACAGTAACCTGCCTCCCTTGCATCGCAGCCAGGGATAGGGGCACCCTGGGCTGCCGTGGCTAGCCACAAACCGTCACTGGAAGTGATGGGGTGCCTCCCTTGCATTACGGCCAAGGCTGGGGGCACCCTGGGAAGGCGCTGTCAGCCACAATTCCTCCCTGGAAGTCAGACTCGACCGGGATCACCTCCAAGTCCCCCTGGAAGTCCCAGGAGGCCTCCCTTGCCTTGTGGCAAGGGAGGCCTCCTGGGTTAGTCCCCAACCTTCCTGGAAGTTCCGGGAAGCCTCCCTTGCTTCGCAGCCGGGCTGAGGGCAGCGAGGCAGAAGAAAAGGCCTACGACACATGGTATTCCCAGGTGGTGTTACGTTTCATCTACCAAGCACCCTCCTCATTTTAATATTGCAACCTCAAATCATCAGTTCCCGTGAGGTTCGAATTGGCAATCTTCAAACTTACGGAAATCTTCAAATTTAAGGAATTCATAGGATTTACAACAATCTTCGTAATTACGACAAGCTTTGAATTTCCGGTAGTCTTCAAATATACTGAAATCTTCGTATTTACGGCAATCTTTGAATTTACAGAAATCCATTGGTCTATTTAAGCTGCTCAGCAGTTAGGATCGGTGCTGTTTCGTCGGTTCCGCTTTATAGTGCTTATTTAGTGTTTCTCCTGTTCCTCTTATTACTTGATTTTCACTTGCCAACTTGTGCCAACTTGTGACCTCCGAACCTTTGCTGCCAGCTCTGACTCTTTGCCTGACAGGATGGTGTGGCCGTTGGCCTTAGGACATGCCCTCTTGGCTGATTTCAAGCCAGCCAGAGGTTCTAACCCACTCTCCGGGACTCTCAAGCATGGACGCTGCTCACCTACCTGCCAGGGGCAAAGGGGCTCTTCTAGCCTCCAGTCACAAGAAGCTCTTAATCACCCTCCAGCCATGGGGCCCAGTCCTGGGGGCACCCTGGGTAGCCTAGAAGTCACAGGGAGCCTCCCTCGTGCTAGCTGCAAGACCCCCCTGGAAGTCGGACTAGGCCAGGAAGACATCCCTATGGATAAAGAAGTCCCTATGAAAGTCCCAGGGAGCCTCCCTTGCATTGCTGAGGATGGGGGCACCCTGGACAGAAGTGCTGGGAGCCTCCCTTGTCTCGCAGCCAGGGCTAGGGGCACCCTGGTTGTATGCTGTCAGCCACATTCCCTCCCTGGAAGTCAGACTTGGCCGGGATCACCTCCAAGTCCCCCTGGAAGTCCCGGCAGGCCTCCCTCACCTTGCGGCCGGGGCTGGGGGCAACCTGAGTTAGTCCCCAACCTTCCTGGAAGTTCCTGGGAGCCCCCCGATCCTCACAGGAGGTTCCTGGCCATTGTCAGGGTATGCGGGACCCCCTCGTCAAAAGCCTGCCAGTCAAACGAGGCAGAAGAAAAGGACTCAGATGCCTGGTATTCCCAGGCGGTCTCCCATCCAAGTACTGAGTCCGAGCATGCTTAGCTTCCAAGATCAGACGAGATCAGGGGGCATTCAGGTTGGTGTGGCTATTGGTTTTAGGACATGCACTCTTGGCTGATTTCAAGCCAGCAAGAGGCTCTAACCCACTCGCCGGGACTCACAGTCCAGGACGCCACTCACCCACCTGCCAGCTGCAAAGGGGCTCTTCTAGCCTCCAGCCACATGGAGCTCTTAGTCCCCCCATAAAGCCATGGGGACATAGCCCCCATAGCGCTAGCCCCAAGACCCCCCTGGAAGTCAGACTCGGCCGGGAATATATCTAAGCCCCAATGGAAGTCCCAGGGAGCCTCCCTTGCATCATGGCCGGGGATGGGGGCACCCTGGATGGCCGCAAACCCTCACTGGAAGTGCCGGGGAGCCTCCCTTGCTTTGTGGCCAGGGCTGGGTTAGTCCCCAACCTTCTTGGAAGTTCCGGGGAGCCGCCCAATCCTCACGGTCGGTTCCTGTCCGCCGTCAGGGTATGCAGGACCATCTGGTCAAAAGCCTGCTAGTCTAGTGAGGCAGAAGAAAAGGCCGACGGCACCTGGTATTACCAGGTGGTCTGCCATCCAAGTTCTAACCAGGCCCGAGCCTGCATACCTTCAAGATAAGACGAGATCGGGTGCATTCAGGTTGGTGTGGCCATGGTCCTTTGGAGATGCCCTCTTGGCTGATATTAAGCTAGCCTTACCCACTCCACGGGACTCTCAAGCCAGGACGCTGCTCACCCACCTGCAAGGGGCTCTTCTAGCCTCCAGCCACAAGGAGCTCTTAATTCCCCTCCAGCCATGGGGCCCAGGCCTGGGGGTACCCTGAGCAGCCTCCCTCGCCTTGCGGCCGGTGCCACCAGCGATTATTCCCCAAACTCTAGAACTAAAGAACTAAGAACTCAAAGAACTAAAGAAGGTTAATATTAATAAATCTCCTGGACCGGATAAAATACATCCTCGGGTACTTAAGGAGCTAAGTTCAGTTTTATCTAGGCCATTGTTTCTTATTTTTGCTGATTCCCTCATGTCCGGTGGTGTGCCTCTGGATTGGAAAAAGGCTGATGTTATTCCAATATTCAAAAAGGGTAGTCATTCACAGCCGGGTAATTACAGGCCTGTAAGTTTAACTTCAGTGATGGGGAAGATCCTGGAAAGTTTAATAAGGGAACATATTCTAGAGTGTCAAGGACTGACATTATAAGTAGTAACCAGCATGGATTTAGGAGGAACAGATCTTGTCAAACTAACTTGCTTGGCTTTTATGAGGAAGTAAGTAGAAATTTAGACAGTGGCATAGCAGTAGATGTAGTTTACTTGGATTTTGCAAAGGCTTTTGATACAGTCCCCCATAGGCGACTCATGTATAAGCTAAGGTCTGTTGGTCTGGGGAGTCACATTTGTACATGGATAGAAAATTGGTTAATGAATAGGATGCAGAGAGTAGTTGTTAATGGGGCTTCATCATTATGGACTAAAGTGACTCCCCAGACCAACAGACCTTAGCTTATACATTAGTCGCCTATGGGGGACTGTATCAAAAGCCTTTGCAAAATCCAAGTAAACTACATCTACTGCTATGCCAGAGTCTAAATTTCTACTTACTTCCTCATAAAAGCCAAGCAAGTTAGTTTGACAAGATTCCTCCTAAATCCATGCTGGTTACTACTTATAATGTCAGTCCTTGAAACATACTCTAGAACATGTTCCCTTATTAAACTTTCCAGGATCTTCCCCACCACTGAAGTTAAACTTACAGGCCTGTAATTACCCGGCTGTGAACGACTACCCTTTTTGAATATTGGAATAACATCAGCCTTTTTCCAATCCAGAGGCACACCACCGGACATGAGGGAATCAGCAAAAATAAGAAACAATGGCCTAGATAAAACTGAACTTAGCTCCTTACATAAAAGTCATTTTGGACCACAGTTCCCCTTTAAATGTCTTTTTCTTCCTTTCCATTTGCTCTTTACATCAGAATTCAGCCACAGGGCGCGGATTTATTTTTTTACATTTATTTCCCATGTAAGCCATTTAGATGTGAAATGGCTTAAAATCCCTTAAACACAGTCCACTTCTGTTCAGTACCTTTACCTGATAATACTTTATACCAGTTGACATTCTGAAGAGCTGCTTTTAACCTGGGAAAATTTGCTTTCCAAAAATTAAAAGTCTTTGTTAACCAGCACACTTTTCCTTCTCATAACATACTCCAAATGACACATTTCATGGTCACTAGTCCCTAAGCCTCCAGTACCTTCATATCTATAATGCGCTCCACAATGTTAGATATTACTAGATCCAACAGAGCTTCTTTTCTAGTAGGAACTTCACACAGAAAATTATCTGCAGCAAATTCAGAAACTCATCGCCCCTTTCTGTGTTGGCCGTTCACTACACTGTCAGGGTAATTAAAGTCCCCTATAATAAGCACACTCCCCAAACTTGTGTCCTTGCCCACTGCATATGAAGCTGACTCACTTCCTCCTGCTAGCATTGGCGGCTTATAGCAGACACCAACAATGCATTAACCCCTTTTCTGTTGCCAATTCCACCCATATTGCCTCCGCTTTAACATCCATTCACCAGTGTATCTCTTCTGTTAAATCTGGCTTTCAATTCTTTTTTAACATAAACACATACTCTCCCCTTTCCTTTTTTCCCTGTCCTGTCTAAACAGGTGTATCCTTTAAATTTACAGCCCAGTCGTGAGAACTGTTCACAACCGTTTCTGCTATACCTTTACATCATACTTTTCATTCAACGCCAATTCACACATTTTGTCAGCTAGGCTTCTCGTATTTGCAAACATACATTTTAGATTATGATCCTGTAATTATTCGTACACTTTAATACACATGCCCCTAACCCTATTGCTAGCCCCACCCCACTTTCCAACCACCACTGGCCTATCTACACCCAGTTTCCTCCTGGGCAATTCATCTCAGTAAGACTGCTAATACGCTCCCCCTAAACCTAGTTTAAAATTCCTCCAACCCTCTAACATCTTTCCCCTTAAAACAGCTGCACCGCCATCAGTGAGGTGCAAGCCTAATACCTAATAAAGAGCCTTAGTCGACAGCAAAGTCTGCCCAGTTCTCTATAAACCCAAATCTTCTTTCTACACACACCCTTTTGTCTGTCCCCCCAGATTAGCTAATCCAGAAGGTAAAAAATATATACTTAGGGTATCTACTGTACGATGAAGATGGGCACATCCCAGGACTTAGCTTGACAGTTTCGTCCTATACAAAGCGTGGGGTTCTTGCACAGATTCCATAGCAAAATTGTTATACCACGCGTTTACAAATTGCCCCAAGTGGCATTCGGAAATATTCCTGGATCAACTCTACTTCATGTATCAATAACAGTAACCTGCCTCCCTGCATCGCAGCCAGGGATAGGGGCACCTGGGCTGCCGTGGCTAGCCACAAAACCGTCACTGGAAGTGATGGGGTGCCTCCCTTGATTACGGCCAAGGCTGGGGGCACCTGGGAAGGCGCTGTCAGCCACAATTCCTCCTGGAAGTCAGACTCGACCGGGATCACCTCCAAGTCCCCCTGGAAGTCCCAGGAGGCCTCCCTTGCTTGTGGCAAGGGAAGCCTCCTGGGTTAGTCCCCAACCTTCCTGGAAGTCCGGGAAGCTCCCCTGCTTCGCAGCCGGGGTGAGGGCAGGAGGCAGAAGAAAAGGCCTACGACACATGGTATTCCCAGGTGGTGTTACGTTTCATCTACAAGCACCCTCCTCATTTTAATATTGCAACCTCAAATCATCAGTTCCCGTGAGGTTCGAATTGGCAATCTTCAAACTTACGGAAATCTTCAAATTTAAGGAATTCATAGGATTTACAACATCTTCGTAATTACAGACAAGCTTTGATAATTCCGGTAGTCTTCAAATATACTGAAATCTTCGTATTTACGGCAATCTTTGAATTTACAGAAATCCATTGGTCTATTTTTAGCTGCTCAGCAGTTAGGATCGGTGCTGTTTCGTCGGTTGCTATAGTGCTTATTTAGTGTTTCTCTGTTCCTCTTATTACTTGATTTTCACTTGCCAACTTGTGCCAACTTGTGACCTCCGAACCTTTGCTGCCAGCTCTGACTCTTGCCTGACAGGATGTGTGGCCGTTGGCCTTAGGACATGCCCTCTTGGCTGATTTCAAGCCAGCCAGAGGTTCTAACCCACTCCGGGACTCTAAGCATGGAAGCTGCTCACCTACCTGCCAGGGGCAAAGGGCTCTTCTAGCCCCAGTCACAAGAAGCTCTTAATCACCCTCCAGCCATGGGGCCCAGTCCTGGGGGCACCCTGGGTAGCTAGAAGTCACAGGGAGCCTCCCTCGTGCTAGCTGCAAGACCCCCCTGGAAGTCGGACTAGGCCAGGAAGACATCCCTATGGATAAAAAAGTCCCTATGAAAGTCCCAGAGGCCTCCTTGCATTGCTGAGGATGGGGGCACCCTGGACAGAAGTGCTGGGAGCCTCCCTTGTCTCGGCCAGGGCTAGGGGACCCTGGTTGTATGCTGTCAGCCACATTCCCTCCCTGGAAGTCAGACTGGCCGGGATCACCTCCAAGTCCCCCTGGAAGTCCCGGCAGGCCTCCCTCACCTTGCGCCGGGGCGGGGGCAACCTGAGTTAGTCCCCAACCTTCCTGGAAGTTCCGGGAGCCCCCCGATCCTCACAGGAGGTTCTCTGGCCATTGTCAGGGTATGCGGGACCCCCTCGTCAAAAGCCTGCCAGTCAAACGAGCGAGCAGAAGAAAAGGACTCAGATGCCTGGTATTCCCAGGCGGTCTCCACTCCAAGTACTGAGTCCGGCATGCTTAGCTTCCAAGATCAGACGAGATCAGGGGGCATTCAGGTTGGTGTGGCTATTGGTTTTAGGACATGCACTCTTGGCTGATTTCAAGCCAGCAAGAGGCTCTAACCCCCTCGCCGGGACTCCAGTCCAGGACGCCACTCACCCACCTGCCAGTGCAAAGGGGCTCTTCTAGCCTCCAGCCACATGGAGCTCTTAGTCCCCCCTAAAGCCATGGGGACATAGCCCCCATAGCGCTAGCCCCAAGACCCCCCTGGAAGTCAGACTCCGGCCGGGAATATATCTAAGCCCCAATGGAGAGTTCCAGGGAGCCTCCCTTGCATCATTCCGGGGAGGGGGCACCCTGGATGGCCGCAAAACCTCCTGGAAGTGCCGGGGAGCCTCCCTTGCTTTGTGGCCAGGGCTGGGTTAGTCCCCAACCTTCTTGGAAGTTCCGGGGAGCCGCCCAATCCTCACGGTCGGTTCCTGTCCGCCGTCAGGGTATGCAGGACCATCTGGTCAAAAGCTGCTAGTCTAGTGAGGCAGAAGAAAAGGCCGACGGCACCTGGTATACCAGGTGGTCTGCCATCCAAGTTCTAACCAGGCCCGAGCCGCATACCTTCAAGATAAGACGAGATCGGGTGCATTCAGGTTGGTGTGGCCATGGTCCTTTGGAGATGCCCTCTTGGTGATATTAAGCTAGCCTTACCCACTCCACGGGACTCTCAAGCCAGGACGCTGCTCACCCACCTGCAAGGGGCTCTTCTAGCCTCCAGCACAAGGAGCTCTTAATTCCCCTCCAGCCATGGGGCCCAGGCCTGGGGGTACCTGAGCAGCCTCCCTCGCCTTGCGGCCGGTGCCACCAGCGATTATTCCCCAAACTCTAGACTAAAGAACTAAGAACTCAAAGAACTAAAGAAGGTTAAATAATAAATCTCCTGGACCGGATAAAATACATCCTCGGGTACTTAAGGAGCTAAGTTCAGTTTATCTAGGCCATTGTTTCTTATTTTTGCTGATTCCCTCATGTCGGTGGTGTGCCTCGGATTGGAAAAAGGCGATGTTATTCCATATTCAAAAAGGTAGTCATTCACAGCCGGGTAATTACAGGCCTGTAAGTTTAACTTCAGTGAGGGGAAGATCTGGAAAGTTTAATAAGGGAACATATTCTAGAGTGTCAAGGACTGACATTATAAGTAGTAACCAGCATGGATTTAGGAGGAACAGATCTTGTCAAACTAACTTGCTTGGTTTTATGAGGAAGTAAGTAGAAATTTAGACAGTGGCATAGCAGTAGATGTAGTTTACTTGGATTTGCAAAGGCTTTTGATACAGTCCCCCATAGGCGACTCATGTATAAGCTAAGGTCTGTTGGTCTGGGGAGTCACATTTGTACATGGATAGAAAATGGTTAATGAATAGGATGCAGAGAGTAGTTGTTAATGGGGCTTCATCATTATGGACTAAAGTGCTAAGTGGGGTGCCCCTGTTTCTGTGCTGGGGCCACTTCTATTTAATCTATTTATTAATGATTTGGAAGTGGGTATTGTCAGCAAGGTTTCTGTGTTTGCTGACGACACAAAACTTTGTCGACCATTAAAAACTTCAGAGGATGTGCAATCGTTGCAAGGGGATTAGATAGATTGTCACATTGGGCTGCTAAGTGGCAGATGAAATTCAATGTTGATAAATGTAGGTGATGCATTTTGAACTTAAAAATCCTTGTGCTACTTGTACTATAAATGGCTCTGTGTTAAGTGAATCCCTGTTGGAAAGGGATTTGGAGTTTTGGTGGATAACAAACTTAAAGGTAACAAGCAGTGCCAGGCGGCAACAGCCAGAGCCAGCATGGTATGTTCTTGTATAAAGAGAGGTATGGATTCAAGGGAGGAAAACGTAATTCTCCCTCTTTACAAAGCATTGGTAAGGCCTCATTTGGAATATGCAGTGCAATTTTGGAATCCTGTGTACAAAAAGGACATCTTTGAAATGGAAAGGGTTCAGAGAAGGGCAACTAAATTAATAAGGGGATTGGGGGAGCTTGAATATGAAGAGAGAGAATGGAAAAGTTACAATATGTACGCTAGAGAAAAGGCGTTGCGTGGGGATAGATTACTGTGTATAAATACATTAACGGGCCATACAATAAACTATATGCTGGGGCATTGTTCACCAATAGAACATGTCAAAGGACACGAGGACATCCCTTAAGACTTGAAGAAAAAAGGTTTAGGCTTCAAGCTCGGAAAGGGTTTTTCACTGTGAGAACGGTAAAGCTATGGAACTGTCTTCCAGTGGACGTTGTTATGGCAGGTTCATTGGTCATCCAAGAGCTGGATGAGTTTCTGCAAACAAGGAATGTAACAAGTTACTGGTATTGATACATAAAGTAGAGTTGATCCAGGGAAATTTCTGATTGCCACTTGGAGTCAGGAAGGAATTTTTTCCCCCTTCATAAATTTGGTGGGTTTTTTTTGCCTTCCTCTGGATCAACAATTAGGCAGGAAATGAGGATATTGCTAGATGGGTTGAACTGGATGGACGTATGTCTTTATTCAACCTCAAATACTATACTATACTATACTATAATATACTAACTCCCTGGAAGTTCTGGGGAGCCCCCCAATCCTAACAGGCAGTTCCTGACTGTTGTCAGGGTATGCGGGACCCCTGGTCAAAAGCCTGCCAGTCGAGCGAGGCAGAAGAAAAGGCCTACGACACCTGGTATTCTCAGGCGGTCTCCCATCCAAGTATTAACCGGGCCTGAGCCTGCTTAGCTTCTGAGATCAGATGGGTTTCCTAATCCAGGAAGCCGCTCACCCACCTGCCAGGGGCAAAGGGGATCTTCTAGCCTCCAGCCACAAGGATCTCTTACTCCCCATCGGGCCATGGGGCCTTGAAGTTCTGGGTAGTCTCCTTCGTCTCGCGGCTGGGGGACCCTGGGCAGACATTTCCAGCTGCAAATCCTCCCTGGATGTCTGATTCGGCTGGGTTCACCTCCAAGAACCCCCTGAAAGTCCCGGGGAGCCTCCCTTACTTCACGGCCATGGCTGAGGGCATCCAGGGTGGCCCTGTTTAGCTTCCAACATGCCTGGAATTCCTGGGGAGCCCCCCCAATTCTCGAGGATGGTTCCTGTCTGCCGTTGGGGTACGCGGGGCTCCCTGGTCCAAAACCTGCCAGTCGAGCGAGGCAGAAGAAAAGGCCTATGACACCTGGTATTCCTAGGTGGTGTTACGTTTCATCTGCAAAGCACCCTCCTCATTTAAGTATTGCAACCTCAAATCATCAGTTTGCGTGAATTGGCAATCTTTAAACTTACGGAAATCTTTGAATTTAAGGAAATCGACGAATTTATGACAGTCTTCGAACTTTGCTGCCAGCCCTGAGGCTAAGGGCACCCTGGGCGACCGCAGTTAGCCCCCAACCTCCCTTTAAGTTCCAGGGAGCCCCCTTATTCCTGTCTGTCGTCAGGGTAAGCAGGACCCCCTGGTCCTAAGGCTGCCAGTCGAGCAAGGCAGAAGAGAAGGCCTACACCTGGTATTCCCAGGCGGCCTCCCATCCAAGTACTAACTGGGCCCGAGCCTGCTTAGCTTCCGAGATCAGACAAGATTGAGGTTCAGGTTGGTGTGGCTGTCCGCACCAGGACATGCCCTCTGGGCTGATTTCAAGCCAGCCAGTCTCTAACCCACTCCCAGGGACTCTTAAGCCAGGACGCCGCTCACCCACCTGCCAAGGGCAAAGAGGCTCTTCTAGCCTCCAGCCACAAGGAGTTCATAATCCCTCTCCAGGCATGGGGCCCGGTCCTAGGGGCACCCTTGAAGTCCCGGGTAGTCTCCCTAGTGCTAGCCACAAGACCCCCCTAGAAGTCGGACTTGGTCAGGAACACGTCGAAGTCCCCATGCAAGTCCTAGGTAGCCTCCATTGCATCGCGCCTGGGGGTGGGGGCATCCTGGCCGGCTGCGGCTAGCCACAATCCCTCACTGGGGGTGCCTCCCTTGCCTCGCGCCCAGGGCTGGGGGCACCCTGGGTGGACTCTGCCAGCCATAATCAGCTGGGAACACGTCCAAGTCCCCATGGAAGTCCCAGGGAGCCTTCCTTGCCTCACAGCCAGGGATGGGGGCACACTGGACAGCCGCGGCTAAAGTGTCAAAGGCCTGCCAGTCGAGCAAGGCAGAAGAAAATGACTATGACACCTGGTATTCCCAGTCGGTCTCCCATTCAAGTTGTAACAAGGCCCGAGCTTGCTTAGCTTCCAAGATCAGACGAGATTGCGCACGTTCTTGTTGGTGTGGTCGTCAGCCTTATGACATGTCCTCTTGGCTGATTTCAAGCCAGCCAGAGGATCTAACCTACCCCCCGGGACTCTCAAGCCAGGATGCCAAACTTCCTGGAAGTTCCAGGAAGGTCCTCACTGGAGATTCCTTTCCCCTTTCAGGGTATGTGGGACCCCCTGGTCCAAAGCCTGCTAGATGAGCGAGGCAGAAGAAAAGGACTATTACACCTGGTATTCCTAGGCATTTTCCCATCCAAGTACTAACCAGGCCTGAGCCTGCTTAGCTTCTAAGATCAGGCGAGATCGGGTGCTTTCAAGTTGGTGTAGCAGTTGACTTTAGGACATGCCCTCTTGTATGATTTCAAGACAGCCAAAGACTTTAACCCACTCCCAGGGACTCTCAAGCCAGGACTCCACTCACCCACCTGCCAGTGGCAAAGGGTCTCTCTAGCCTCCAGCCACAAGGAGCTCTTAATCCCCCTCCAGCAATGGGGCCCGGGGGAACACTGTGCAGCCTGGAAGTCCCAATGAGCCTCCCTTGCACTAGCCGCAAGACCCTCTGGAAGTTAGACTTGGCCGGGAACACGTCCAAATCCCCACGGAAGTCCCAGGGGAGGCTCCCTTGCATCGCGGCCGGGGATGGGGGCACCCTGGCGGCCGCAAACCCTCACTGGAAGTGCTGAGGTGCCTTCCTTGCCTGGTGGCCAGGGCTGGGGGCACCCTGGGGGTGGATGCTCTCAGCCACAATCTCTCCCTGGAAGCCAGACTCAGCCAGGATCACCCCCATGTCATCCTGTAGGTCCCGGGATGCCTCCCTCACTTTGTGACAGGGGCTGGGGACACCTTCCTTCCTGGAAGCTCCGGGGAGCACCCTATCCTCACGGGTGGTGCCTGTCTGCCATCTGGGTATGCTGAACCCCCTGGTCAAAAGCCTGCCAGTCAAGCGAGGCAGAAGAAAAATCCTACGACACCTGGTATTCCCAGGCGGTCTCCCATCCAAGTACTAAGCAGGCCCAAGCCTGCTTAGCTTCCAAGATCAGGCGAGATCAGGTGTGTTCAGGTTGATGTGGCTGTTGGCCTTAAGCCATGCCCTCTTGGCTGATTTCAAGTCAGCCAGAGGCTCTAACCCACTCCCCGGGACCCTCATTCCAGGTGGCCACTTACCCACATGCCAGGGGCACAGGGGCTCTTCTAGACTCCAGCCACAAGGAGCTCTTAATCCCCCTCCAGCCATAAGGCACGGGGGCACCCTGGTTAGTCCCGGGGAGCCTCACTTGCTCTAGCTGCAAGACCGCCTGCAAGTCTGACTCTGCTGGGAACATGTCCAAGTCCCCATGGAAGTCCCGGGGTGCCTCCTTTGCGTCGCGGCCGGGGGCACCTGCGGTTAGTCTTCAAATATGTAAAAAACGGCCGCGCACTCCGGTCAACAAACCATAATCAGAATTTATGTGTATAAGCACCGTTAAAGTGCTATATTTTAGAAATCCAGTTACTAGAGTATATCACCTGCGGTTAGTCCTCAACATCCCTGGGAGTTCCTGGGAGCCCCCCCAATCCTCGCTGGCAGTTCCTGTCCACGGTCAGGGCATGCAGGACCCTCTGGTCAAAAGTCTGCCTTCCAAACAAGGCAAATAAGGACTACGACATCTGGTATTCCCAGGCGGTCTTCATTCCAAGTTCAGTCTTCAGTCCAAGCCTGAGACTGCTTAGCTTCCAAGATCAGAAGAAATTGGTGTGGCCCGTCGTCCTTAGGCCATGCCCTCTTGGCTGATTTCAAGCCAGCCAGAGGCTTTAACCCACTCCCCGAGACTCTTAAGCCAGGACACTGCTCACCCACCTGCCAGGGGCTAAGGGGCTCTTCTAGCCTTCAGCCACAAGGAGCTCTTAATCCCCCTCCAACCATGGAGCCATGGCAGGGCTGCAATCAGATTTTTCTGGGCCCCATACTGGGTACATATCTGGGCCCCATACTGGGTACATATCTGGGCCCCCATAACACGAACCAACTCAGACACGTGCATACCTCCCAACATTTTAAAAACACAAAAGAGGGACACATGGGGAGAAGAGAAGCGGTGAATGCAGATTTTTTTTCCACGCCCACTTTGTTAAGGTTACACACCATTATTCCCATTTTACATTGTTGCCCAGAGGGCACAGACTGGTAAATATACCTTTAAGCCAAGCCCACACATACTGCAGTGTTCTCCCTAGGGTCTTTTAGCCGGGGGGCCCACCCGGCTACTTTTTCATGCCACCCGGCTGGAAAAAAATTCTTGAGAGAACACTTGTGATTTAAAAGAATTTAGAAGTAGGTTTAATAGGTGTATCAATAGGTCAGTAAAAACTTCTGCCAAAACTGCTCAGTCCAGACCCCTTTTTTACACTTGCAAGATTATTTTAGCATGTTACCTAGCTTTTCCAAGATCTCCAAGGCCACAAAAGGGTGTCACATGTGCTTGTGCTGCTATGTTACATGGGTTACCTTCAGATGTTGCAGAACTACAACTCACTGCAGATGTTTACAAACTTCAACTCCCTGCATTCTACAACCACAGAATGCTGGGAGTTATAGTTTTCAAACATCTAGTGGGACGAAAGTTAGACATCCCTGACCTATATAATGAGCATGATGCAGTGCACATTTTCCCTTACCACCAAATTTCCCCGTCCTACCCCATCCGGCTACTTTTTCATGCCACCTGGCAGGAAAAAAATTCTGGGGAGAACACTGTACTGGATCCCATATTAGACCCCATATTATATTCAGCATCAGTGTTACTTTAAATAGCAGCTCCACACTCTGTCCTGCCTATATCAATATTTCTATCTCTGTCTCAGATTGCAGCTCCACACCATCTCTATCCTGTCTATGCCCTGATAATAGAGATGTGTGGAGCTGCCATGCTACAATGTGACACAGAGATAGAAATTTGGATATAGACAGGTTAGGGACGGTGTGGAGTTGCCATACTGCTATGTGACACAGGGCCATATTTATCAAAAATCTGTATCTTTTTTTATGATCACCATAAAATAACGATCGTTGTTCTACAATAGCGATCGTTATTTTACACCATTGATCATATATGATATCGCCATCGTAAATCTACAGTGACTATATCGTAGAGTAACGATCAGAATTGTAAAATAACTATCGATATCGAAGAATAACTATCGTTATTTTATGATGACCACGTGGTTACTTTAAAAAGTGAATAAACCGCGGGTCGTGGTAAAATACAATCTCTATCCTGCTTTTATGCATATCTCCATCTCAGTGTGGAGCTGCTATACTGCTATGTGACACAGAGATGGACATATGTATATAGGCAGGATAGAGATGGCGTGGAGCTGCCATGCTGCCCCCATGGGGTAGGTAATAGCCCAATAGCCCTATTAGGCTATTACCTACCCCATGTGCAGTGCATGCCTTGGTAGCAGAATGCAATCAAGGCATGCTGGGATTTGTAGTTTCTTAAACATTTGAAGTTACAAGGTTTGCAAACACTGCTATGCAGGTACTGGCCCCAACAGCCTCCCATGAGCAGTCACTGTCAGCCCCTGTACACAGCAGTGAGACAGAGGGTAACAATGTCCCCCCCATTGATTCTCACAAGTAGAAATGGGTTCAGTATAACTTACAGTTACTCCCTCCTTCTCTCTATGAAGATCTCAGCACAAAAGAGCTACAAGTTCAGGCAAGGGGTGGGAGGGGGCGGAGCCACATATACCGTAAAGCCACTTACTGACTGAGTCATGGGGCCATGCAGCACACATGCACCGTTCGTCTTCTCTATCTAGGAATGCAGTATTGCAGGATTCCCCCCCTTCCTCTTACTCTGTGCCCCCTGTCAAGTCCGGGACCCATACAGGAGTACCCCCTTTACCCCCCTGATGGCGGCCCTGGTGCATCCTGGAATTCCCAGGGAGCCTCCCACGCGCTAGCTGCAAGACCCCCCTGGAAGTCGGACTTGGCCGGGAACACGTCCAAGTTCCCATGAAAGTCCCAGGGAGCCTCCCTTGCATTGCACCTGGGGATGGGGGAACCACGGCCAGCTGCAAACCCTCACTGGAAGTGCTGGAGAGCCTTCCTTTTTTTCTGCCCAGGGTGCCCCCCTCCCACACGCATTTAGTCCCCAACCTCCCTGGAAGTTCTGGGGAGCCCCCTGATCCTCATGGGCGGTTCCTGTCTGCCATCAGGGTATACGGGGCCTCCTGGTCAAAAGCCTGCCTGTCAAGTGAGGCAGAAGAAAAGGACTACGACACCTGGTATTCCCAGGCAGTCTACCATCCAAGTACAAACTGAGCCTGCCTTTTCTTCTGCCTCGCTCGACTGGCAAGCTTTGGACCAGGGGGTCCCGCGTACCCGACGGCAGACTCTTAAGCCAGGACGCCGCTCACCCACCTGCCAGGGGCAAAGGGGCTCTTCTAGCCTCCAGCCACAAGGAGCTCTTTATCCCCCTCCAGCCATGGGGCCATGTGGCACCCTGAAAGTCCTGGGGAGCCTCCCTCACGCTATAGCTGCAAGACCCCCCTGTAAGTTGGACTCGGACGGGAATACATCCAAGTTTCAATGGAAAACCCAGAGAGCCTCCCTTGCATCACAGTTAGGGATGGGGGCACCCTGGCCACAAACCCTCACTGGAAGTGCTGTGGAGCCTCCTTTGCCTCGCGGCCAGGGCTGGGAGCACCCTGGGCAGACGCTGTAAGCTACAATCCCTCCCTGGAAGTCACACTCGGCTGGGATCACCTCAAAGTCCCCCTGGAAGTCCCGGGAGGCCTCCCTCGCCTCGCGGCCGGGGGCACCTGCTGTTAGTCCCCAACCTTCCTGGAAGTTCCGGGAGCCCCCCGATCCTCACAGGCGGTTCCTGTCCGTCCGTGTATGTGGGACCCCCTGGTCAAAATCCTGCCAGTAGAGCGAGGCAGAAGGACCACACCTGGTATTCCCAGGCGGAATCCCATCCACGTAGGTACCCGCACCTACATGCCCGCCACTGCTTTGTTCCTGTCCGGAATATACTCCCACTACACTATACTCCCATCTACAGCTCCTCCATCCCTGCTACCGGTAAGGTTATCATAGCATATATTGTAAGAGTGCCGCTAATGTTTGTAGAATCTTTTTGGCGATCACTAATCTTGAAAACGTAGTTGACCCAAGTAGAAGCCGATTGTTTTTTTAAGGCCCATTTAAAAAAACAAAAGATTCGGCTTATATTCGAGTATATATGGTACTACATAATTGCTACCGGACAACAATAAAGTTACATAGAATTAACCCATAATAAAAAGGTTGTAGGTCCTGTGTAGTACACACAAACAAATCTGTGTGCCCAGACAACCACGTCCACTTTAATATATCCGCGCTGGTAATAATATTTATTAATGAAACTTCTAATAAAATCAGAGACCATATATATATATACAAATATGGGTAGCGCTCGGAATCCCAAATAGAAGAGGGTAATATGGGCAAAATTCAAAGACAAAACATAGAAATTCCTGCTCTGATATACAACCAAATTGTATTCATATATAAAAAATTAAATGCACATTTATAAGTATACAAATATATATAAAAAAACCTTCAACCCACATTAGTCAAAATCCTTTTACCATGAATAACATCCAAGTACACATACCTTGCACTTGCACTCCTCTATTATTAAGCCTATTCCCTATCAGGGAATATAACAATATAAGGAAGTATAAGAACTAATACATAAAACTCTATACATATATATAACTCTAAAAACACCCTAAAAAATCCAGTCCTTATCGGTGTACTGAATTGTACACTAAAGTGCACTCTTCCAATAAATGTTGTGAATATTGGTATTAAATTCCAAGTATAGAGTCCTTGGGGGCCCCCACTCTAATTATTAATGCGATACGTTCCAAGAGATTATAATGAGATTATAATGGTATAATCCACTAGTCCTCTCCATTTACCCTTCTTGCTGATTTTTATTATATTGTTAGCTTAATCTTATTGGTTATATTAAATTATTGGTTATAGTATTTTTAGTATGTTAGGTTGATAAATAGTAGCAATATGAGGTATATATCATCATATTATCAGCGCGAAAAATATAGAATTAACCCAACCTTCTCTAACTGCTATTAATTACTTGGATATCTGTGCTGCCACCCATTGCCTAATAGCATCAACATAGATGTCTTTACCCCCCTCTAAAGAACAAATACCGTATATACTTGATTATAAGGTGAGGTGTTTACATTTTAAAATTAGCCTGAAAAGCTAACTTCGGTTTATAATCTGATCAAAGCAAATTTACAGGGTAAGAGGAGACCGGAGACACATTGGGGGGGGGGGGGGGGAATTACCTCAAACTTATACAATAAAATAACCATTATACACAAACATATTTCTAACCTATCTGTAATTGATTGGTAATCTTAATAAAATCTATGTGTTAAAAAAGAAAGATTTGAAGGACTTTTTAAAAACGGTTTTAAAAATAAGCATTATTGCTTCAACTTTATTCCAAGTACTTTAGTATAAATATAAGAATGAAAACTAGGCTAAAATAAAAACAAAACAAATTTAGAATTCAATTTAATCCATCCGAATTAAGGGAATATACAGTGTGGACCTCATTTAAGAGACTGGAGAGAGCCAAAGGTTGGTATTAATCCAACGGTGTCAAAGCAATTGATTGGAGAAATCAATAGATAGACACAATGCTGTATTGTTTCTGGATAATAATTCATGCTGACACCTGAGCACTAGATGGAGCTGGTGCATATCTTTTGAAATTGTAAAATGTGTTTAGAAGGGTGTTGGGTTCACACAGTCTGTTGATTCATGTGAGGAAGGACTGATTGTAGGCCCAAAACATGTTTTTATTTTTGTGCCTGTGATTTCTCCAATAAATTGCTTTGATACAGTTGGATTAATACCAAACTTTGGCTCTCTCCAGTCTCTTTATTCTCTATTTCATGGACTGAGGGTTGTGGTGAGGCCCAACCATTGGATTGTAGTAGCCTGCCTAAAGTTAACTTACATCTGCTATACGGATAACAAACCATTTTTTATTTGGACCTCATTTAATTTTAGACTATTTTTTTATTTCAAAAACCAATATGAGCCTTTTCTTTTACATTCCATCTACAGGGAAATAAGGAGACAAATCTGTTTTTATTTGAATTCTAACTTTATTTTCCTCCCTTAGGGAACCCAAGCACTTCAGACACTCTGCATTTATTTATTTAATGCAAAGTGTTGTCCAGTCTCTCATTGCTGTATACTTGGGCTGAAAACTTTGTGCCGACTCAGTGGGAGGAGGTACGTGGGGAATTAAGTACAGGAATGGGATGATAGCTTGTTGCATAGTCTACAGACTATGTAGCGGCACTGGCCCAAAGACTGAGATCTTGTCGCTGCTCCTCAGCTGATTGTTGGATAGGTTACTTATTAAGGGACATTGACTGCACACCTCTGGCTGTTGCTGCTGTTGCATCTTTTACTGTAAAAAAAGAAGAAAAAAAAGAAACATTATTATGGATTTATTTAGTACCAACATCTTCTAATGCGCGTTACAATAACATTGATATAGTAACCACATTTCCTGCCTCGAAGAGCTTACATTTTAAGCACTGTATTTCACACATACAACCGACCAGTATTTCTTTAAGATTGTAGGAGAAATAAGCAGAAAACCACTCAAGCACAGGAAGAACAAACAAACCCCTTGCAGGATTCAAACCCAGGATATAAGCACTAAAGTTAGGTACCGACTGCATTGGTCCTTTGTTGCCAATGTGTGTACATCCATAACAAGCATTTCTGACACTGCCAAATGTTCAGCGTCGGCACCGCACGTTATGAACGGAAAATTTCCCACGGTTGGTCCCCGGTACGGTGTCATTTGTGATGGTTAGGTGTACGATAGTCACAAGCATTCTCCTTATACTTTATATTAAAGGATAAGTGCACTGTAAAATCAAGTTATGTTCATTTGGAAGCTGCAGCTTTAAAAATACCGTTGCCATATTTTATTTTTACCTATGCCCCTCCAGAGCCTAGCTTTGTGCCTTGGAAGTTGCTGACATCTTGTAACTGGTTTGCTGAACGTTAAGCCCGGCCCCTCAGATTTCCTCTGCTTTCTCCTGCTTAACATTCAGCAAACCAGTAACAAGATGTCAGCAACTTCCAAGGCACAAAGCTAGGCTCTGGAGGGGCATAGGTAAAAATAAAATATGGCAACGGTATTTTTAAAGCTGCAGCTTCCAAATGAACATAACTTGATTTTACAGTGCACTTATCCTTTAACAAACTCACTTCATTGTCTCAGAGAAATGGGCATGGAAATGTTTTCCTTTCAGTCCCCCTATTATATATAGCAGGGATAAGCAGCCAGTAGATCTCCAGATGTTTGAAAACTACAACTCCTAGCATTCCTCTACAAGCACTCTGTATTTAGGAAAATCAAACTACAACTCCCAGCACTCCTCTACAAGCACTCTGTAGTTAGGGAATTCTGGGAGTTGATAAATATGTTCCTTTGTAAGCTTCCATTGCCTCCATGTAAAACTTCCTGGGGTGTGGCTTAACACACCATTTTGAAGATTCCATTACAAAAAAGGAGTGGGGACTACTAAGTACTTTTATTTATTTATATATTTTGCCTTATTTACATTTCTATATACTTTAATGTCATTACTACATATTTGTTAATATAGAAATAACTATTTATTTAGTGCTTAAACATCACATAAACACTGTCCCTATGTAGATTACTTTTACCCACCCCCACCAACATATATTAATATATAAAAAATCCCAGAGCGGATTATGTGAATGTGATGTGTGTGTGTGTGTGTGTGTCACTTCAGTTCCTATGGACTCTCCACTAGAGGGAGAAACACAGGAAACACGCAGGAGGCAGAACACAGCAATTACACAGACCGCAGGTAAGGTTGCTTGGGACAAAGGGGGTGACCCTGGATTTGAGACAGAGGGGGTCCCCTGGCCTTGCAAAACAGCGGGGGGCTTGGCCTTGCAAGACAGCGGGGGTGGGGGACCCTGGCTTGCAAGACAGTGGGGGGACCCTGGCTTTGCAAACAGCGGGAGGGGGAAGCTGGTAAGACGAGGGGGGGAACCATGGCCTTGCGACAGAGGGGGGGAACCATGGCCTTGCGAGAGAGGGGGAACCATGGCCTTGCGAGAGAGGGGGGGAACCAGGGCCTTGCGAGAGAGGGGGGGAACCATGGCCTTGCGAGAGAGGGGGGGAACCATGGCCTTGCGAGAGAGGGGGGAACCATGGCCTTGCAGAACAGAGGGGGGGCCATGGCCTTGCGAGACGAGGGGGACCATGGCCTTGCGAGACAGAGGGGGACCATGGCCTTGCGAGACAGAGGGGGGACATGGCCTTGCGAGACAGAGGGGGGGACCATGGCCTTGCGAGACAGAGGGGGGACCATGGCCTTGCGAGACAGAGGGGGGACCATGGCCTTGCGAGACAGAGGGGGGACCATGGCCTGCGAGACAGAGGGGGGACCATGGCCTTGCGAGACAGGGGGGACCATGGCCTGCGAGACAGAGGGGGGACCATGGCCTTGCGAGACAGAGGGGGGACCATGGCCTTGCGAGACAGAGGGGGACCAGGCCTTGCGAGCAGAGGGGGACCATGGCTTGCGAGACAAGAGGGGGGACCATGGCCTTGCGAGACAGAGGGGGGACCATGGCCTTGCGAGAGAGGGGGGGCCATGGCCTTGCGAGACAGAGGGGGGGACCATGGCCTTGCGTAGACAGAGGGGGGACCATGGCCTTGCGAACAGAGGGGGGACCATGGCCTTGCGAGACAGAGGGGGGACCATGGCCTGCGAGACAGAGGGGGGACCATGGCCTTGCGAGACAAGGGGGGGACCATGGCCTTGCGAACAGAGGGGGGGACCATGGCCTTGCAGACAGAGGGGGGACCATGGCCTTGCGAGACAGAGGGGGGGACCATGGCCTTGCGAACAGAGGGGGGACCATGGCCTTGCGAGACGGGGGGGACCATGGCCTTGCGAGACAGAGGGGGGAATTTAACAAGGGGAACCTGGCCTTGCGAGACAGAGGGGGGGGACCATGGCCTTGCGAGACAGAGGGGGGACCATGGCCTTGCGAGACAGAGGGGGGACCATGGCCTTGCGAGACAGAGGGGGGACCATGGCCTTGCGAGACAGAGGGGGGACCATGGCCTTGCGAGACAGAGGGGGGACCATGGCCTTGAACATGGAGAATGGGGGCTATGGCCTTAGGACACTAAGAGGGGACTCTGGTCATGGAGGAGGGGGACTATGGCCTTGGTACTCTAAGGGTGCACTCTGAGCACATTAATGAGCTTAATGTCTAGATGTCTAGTATATATATATATATATATATATATATATATATATATATATATATATAAGTGTTCATGGCTTAGAGAAGGAAAGGTTATCTGGACCGCAAACAGAGCGTGGTGGTTAATGGAGCTACATCTATGTGGCTAAAGTTCTAAGCGGAGTCTCCAGGGTTCTGTGCTGGGGCCGCTTCTGTTTAATCTGTTTAAGACTTAGAAGGGGCATTGAGAGCAAGGTCCAGGTTTGCTGATGACACTAAACTATGCAGAGCTTGGAAACTTCCAATGATGTGCAAGTGCTGCAAGCAGATCTAGATAGATTATCAAAATGGGCAGTAGAATGGCAGATGAGATTCAATGTTGAAAAATGTAAGGTGATGCATTTGGGATTTAATAATCCTGTGCCACCTACACCATAAATAACTCTGTGTTAAGTGCATCTGAATGGAAAAAGATTTGGGGGTTCTGGTAGATAACAGACTAGCTATAGCAAACAATGTCAGGTAGCAACGGCTAGAGCTAGAAGATATTGTCTTGTATAAAAGGGGAATAGATTCAAGAGAGAAAAATATTATTCTCCCTCTTTACAGGGCACTGGTAAGGCCTCATTTGGAATATTGCGTGAAGTTTTGGAATCCCATATACAAAAGGACATCTTGGAAATTGAGGCAGTTCAGAGAAGGGCAACTAAATAAATGGGGAATGGAGGGGCTTGAATATGCGTAGCGGATTAAGCGTTTGCGTGGGAATGTAACCTATCAAATAATTAATGGCCCATACATGAACTCTCTGGTGCATTGTTACTAATAGGTCATATCAGAGGACTCGTGGACATCCTTTAAGGTTGGAAGAAATAATTTTCATCTTTTACGTTAGGAGAGTAAGTGAGAACGTGTTGAAATTGTGTGAACTGTGGACTGTCTTCCAGCAAATGGGTAATGGAAGTTCATGATATAGCTTTAAAAAAGGCCTGGATAATCTAAAAACAAAAAAATACTGAGAATTACTGGCTATTAAGCATAGTATCTGGTGATCCCGGGACCTTTCGCGTGCCGTTTGGAGTCAGGCCGGGACTTTTTCCCCCTGTTTAGCTGGGTTTTTTGCTTCTTGGATCCCCGGTTAGGTAGGGTTACACAAAAAAAAAAAAAAAAGTGAATGGTTGGATTGATGGACAATTCTTTCTCAACCTTCATTACTATGTTACTATGTATTCTGTTCCTGTGGAGAAATCAGTGGACGTTCCCCCCCCCCCCCCCTTGTCCCCACACCCCACGAAGAGCGGTCTATTGGTCAGTTTACAACAAAGGCTGATGAGTTTATCAAAACAACGACTGTCCTCGCCCGTTCCTGGTCTTGCTTCCTCCCGTGCCTGCTCCCCGTGCCCCCTTTCCCCCGCCACCTGACCCCCTTCGCGCCGGCCGTCCTTTTCCCCCTTCCTCACTGTGTTGGGTTTCTCTCAGGCGCCTTCCCTTCTGGCTCCCGTCTGCGGCCCTGCTGCTCTTCCCAGCTGGGTTTGCCTGGCTGGCCCCTCTGTTCTTCCCCTCCCCCCCTCCCCCTCCTCTCCTCGCTCGGTCGCTCCGTCGGTGTGTGTCCCTGTGTGGGTTGGCGTTTTCCCCCCCCGTTTTTTTCCCGCTTGGTAACACTTCGTTTTTTTTTTCTTTTCGTTTTTTCCCCCCTTGGCCCTGCCCCTCTCCTGTTCCTTGCTTCGGTGTGCTTCGGGTGGCCGTTCCCCCCCCCCCCTTTGCTGTTTCTCCCCCCCTTTCGACTTTACCTTTGTTTCGTTAACACACGTCATTCCAGTCTGGTGCCGTACAGCACACGTTGTTTCTTCCACCGACAGTTGGGTTTGGAGCGTACCCCCCCCCCCCCCCCCCTTTTTTGCTCTTTTTCCTCTTTTTTGACACTTTCGTCCCCCCTTCCTTCCTGGACCTTCACCCGTTCTTCCTCGCGGGCCTGTCCGTGGTGTTGTCTTGTTCCTCTGTTTCCACCCCCTTTTTTTTTTTTTTCCCCCCTCCCTTTTTTTTTTCCCCCCACTGCCAACAATTCCTATCACCAATGCACGAACCCCACCAGCCCTCACCAACAAACTCTCTCTGTTCCAACATAGCTAAAAAGAGTATAACCACACCAACACAAGCCGCTTGGGGCAGTATGGAAAACGGAGACTAGAAAAAACAACTTTGTTGATGATTAGTCAAAACATTTTGACTATAGTTACCCTTTTACAATATGGCTGCCATGAAAAGGAAGGGTAGGTCAGACAGGCATGTCGTCCTGGAATCAGTGAAATTTAAAACAAAACAACACCTTTTTATTATTTGCCTTACTTGACCATCAAAAATTAGTCCACAATCATTGTGTTTGAACTTTACAACGCTTAACCAACCGCTGAACGTACTGACCCCCCTGCCACCAGTAATGGATAGTACTCCAGCGATAGTCGAAATCAACCCAGGGAGCGTAAGTAAGGTGTGGTGTCCCCGCCCCCACCCCCCCCACCCCCTGAAGACCCCCCCCCCGGTGGGCCGCGGTACCTCGCCTGCCTTGGCCGCGCCATGTATGGACAATAAACAACTTTTACTGTGGTTGATCAAAATATTTTTTGACATAGATTACCCTTTAGGTATGCTTCCAGGGAATGGAAAGGTTAGGTCAGTAGGTGGGTGTCCTGGTCTGTGTGGGGGGTTGGGGGTATCCGTGTTTGTGTTTATGCCATGAAACAAATCAGTTTTGAAATGCATCCACATTTGAGCAAGGATCTGTTACCACTACCTCCCAGTCTATGGGAAAATGTCCCAAACTGCCGCCACTAACACCGGGGCTTCCTTAGCTAGGTAACTAGCACACTTCTCCTATTGCCTGACCCCCCCCATCACACTGTACAAAGCACACGACTCTCACCATGTCCAAACTTGTAAACGCTGCAACACCAACAACTGTGAGGAGGAGCTACAGTCGAAAAAAGCGTGAGAATAAAAATAGAAAAAAGAAAGAAATAGAAAGAACAGTAATTTGGCCTCTTGTTTTTGTAAGAATGATCCTTATCTGCAGGGTGAAAAAAATGCGACTTTTAAAAACATGTTACACTTACTGTTAATAATTAGGAAAAAAACACGATAAAGTGTTTGTCCCTGTGTCTTTTTTTAAAGGGCATGTCCACCCCCAAAAAACTAAAATTGTTAACCCATTACTGGCCCCACTCTGTAGTGTATAAAATCCTTACTTACAGCCCAGATCCAAATGGTTATACTGTATGTCCCCCCAAATTAAAAAACTGTTCTACCAGGAGCATGGCCACCAGGGAAATTGTTTCCGGCCTGTGAATTGGATTTAGAAATGTACTTCCTTCTCGATGGCACTACGAACAATTGGCCCTTAAAGAATGGGCCTCTTTTTAAAATTGTGAGATATTATAGTTTGTCCTATGAAATTCATTACTGTATGCCTGATAGGTTTGATGCCTCATGGAAAATGAGCAATTTTTTAGAAAACCTTACTGAGCCTGGGCGTGCTCAGAAGAGGCAGATAGGGGCTTAACATTCAGTCAATGGCTGTGATTGTCACCTGTAAAATCCATAACAATCCATGTGTTACAAAAAAGACATCTTTGAAAGGAAAGGGTTAGAGAAGGGCAACTAAATTAATAAAGGGGATATTAGGAGCGTGGAGAGACTGGATAAGTTACAATTTCATGTACGTAGAGAAAAGGTGCTTGTGGAGGATATGATTACTGTTGTATAAATAAAAGGGAAAAGGAAAAAAGAAAAGAGCCACCCCCCCCCACCCCACCACACACCCCATTTGGTCACCCCAACCCAACCAACCCACACCCAACACCACACAAACCCACCACCCAATTCATCACACCCCACCACCCCACCCCCCCACCCACCCCCCCACCACCAACAACCCCAGGGTGGGGAGCGTGGAGTGGGCGGGGGGCCTTGGTCGCCCATGAGCATATCCACGGCCGTGGCCTCCTTACGATTGAATAAGGTAGGGAGGCCTTCGGCTTGCTCCTCTTTTCGCCTCTGAACTCCGGCCCCCGCTTGGGGCTTGTCCTGTTCGCTGTTTCCCGGGCTTTCGGCCCCTCTGTCTTTTTTCCCCGCTTTTCCCCGGTTCCCCCCGTCCCTGCCCCCGCGCCTCCGCGCCCCCCCCTCTTGCTTTCACGCTCGCGTGGCCCTTTCGGGTGCTTCCCTCCCCGTTTTCTGTTCCCCCCCCCCCCCCTTCTGCTCCTTTCCCTCCGTGTTCCTTGCTTGGTTGGGGCCCCTCGCCCCCCCCTTTTCCTGCTCCGCCTTTTCTCGGGCCTTCCCTGCACCCCGTCTGTCCCGTGGACCGCCCCGGCTGGCCACCCCTCTGTCGGCCTTCCAGACCCCCGCACCCCCACCACACTCCCCCACCACCCCTCAACGCCAGCCCGGCCCGCCCGCTTTTCACCCTCGCCTACTCAGTTCAGACCCCGGCCCCCCTAGGTGTCCGCCCCCCCCCCACCCCCCGTCCCCAACAACCCAAAAAACCTAGACAACTTCCCTGTACACCCACCCAACCACCAACTAGGACCCCCCACCACACCAGGGAAGCCATTTTTTCACAGGACAACCCTGTTACGAACCACGAACCGAGTTACGACGCACACACTCCAGTACACGGCTTGTAACCAGTTATTACAACCCCAGACCCACTCGGCTACTGGATGGCCTTCTTCTTGTTTCTTTTGCCCCGACTCCTTCTTAAAAAGTCTTTAGCATAGGTAGCAGGGAACATAAATAACACTAATATTTTCCTTAACTTGCATATTGAGAACCGACTGCCCCCCCATTCCCAGGGGGTGCCTTCCCCATGTTAATACCATCCCCATAACAACCCTATGAGCCCCTCAGACTGTTCCCAGACAGGTACCAGTGGGACCTGCATTTTTACTATAACATTTTTTCAGACCGGTATTCACATCAATAACGTTACCCCTGTACGCTGCTGCCTCCAGGCTATGGGCAGAGAACATGGCCCCTTGGTGTGGATACCCTCGAATGCCTTTTACCTCTGCAGACCTCTTTGACAGTACCCCACACTGCCCAACTGTTGAGCCCGCCTCTGGAACCTGCTAGCTTCTGTTTGCTCACAAAGGAGCCGCCATTGTGATGTCAACTAGTCAATGCATCAGAACCTGATGTAACCTCCCATTCAGCATAACTCAATAGCCCTTTCTGACTTTCTGACTTTTGAAGCCCCAGCATCAACGAGTTTCATTGACCTCTCTCCATTGTGACGTGGACAGAGCTGAAGGCAGACGAACATGGTAAAACTTTGTAGGCAGGAATTAATGTGGACAGGTTTCCTCCAGGTACCCCCCCGAGCTGCAAATTGTTCCTCTGTGTCGCTCCTAATACAGCCCTCCGTGTCTCTCGACGAAACTTTGGCCCCAGTTTCACCAAAGCGGAGCTACCCTTAAGGTAAGCACACCAATGGGCCTGCACTATTCAAATAATCTTCTCTGCATTAAACTCCCTCAGTGGAACCAACTCGAATTGCCATTTAACTACACAAAATTTGCGCGATGTATGTTTACGGGATCGCATCTGCTTTGCAGTTACATGGGACAAACCACGATACATGGCCCATATTGCCGGCGCTCCATTTTCCATATATTTCGCTATATCAAATCCATAATACTAAAACATACAATCACCATTTTTGGTAGCACATAGCATGGCACTGTCATTTAACTCAATTAAATGGAAACATGGTATTTAAAAAAACTGTATATTGGGGCCTGGGCCTTAGTGTAAATGAAGCAAAGAAGATTTCTGCTTCTCTTTGTTATCTATTAACTAGCTTGCCAGTCTCTAAGCGAGGGACCCACCCCATCTTGTTGTTTTAGGCTGAGGCCACACTGCAACGCGCCCAGAACCATGCACGCAACCGTGTGCGTTATCGCATACGATTGTGTATGCATTCTTGTGCTTTGCAATTCGCCACGTGTGTTTTGCGCATGTGCAAAAAAAATGGTGAAGGCATGTGTTACAAACGGAAAAGTATGCGCAAAAAAAAAAATCGCATGCACATCGGAAATTGTGGAAATTTTTACGTTCCCACGATTTCCATTATAACCAAAACAGCATGTGCAATTGTGAGCAACAAAACACGTGCAGACCGATAAACTGCACAAGTGGTGACCTAGCCCTTAATGAAAGTTCGTTGTTGTCTTGACGTAGTAAGTTAAATTTGATGAAATTGAAACAATTCTCAATGGAGAACAAGCAAACATTCCATGATATGTGCAAGACTGGAGGCATATCAAAACAGATTGAAGAATGTATTACAGAAAATGTGGCCTGTATAATATTTTTCCCAATAAATTCTTTGTTTTAATTTAAATAAATGATGACCATCAAGTCTCTTTAAAAATAGTGTGATGTGGTAAGGCAAAATTTTACATTACCATACATTTCTATAGTGCTTTTCTCCTGTGGGACTCAAAGCACTTAACATATCTCAGAAGTGAGTAATTGGTGGTAGAATGAAGTTTTGCTACAGAGGATGCAATCTACAGGGTGGGCGACAGGTGGGATTTCAGTTTGAATATAAAAACCTCCGGGATGGGGCAATTCTGACTCACTGTGGGTAAGGGGTCTGTTTAAGTAACGAACAATCATAAATTACTGATATGGATCTATATCTAAGATAACACAATTGTAGATTCACAATCCCCACAGTAATACAATTGCGAGTAGTTTATTATCGCATGGTATTATGCGATCGAACATTTGTTAATTTACGAACTTTTGGTGTAAATGTATGACCGCAGCTGGTACATTTGGCCGCGTTTGTACATTATCGACATCGTGCAGTATCGCTAAATTGCAATACCACACATTTACAAATAGGTCCCCAAAGTGGCAATCGGAAATATCCCCGGATCTAAATAAATAGGAGAAATATGGCAGAATAAATAACAACATCATGAGAGATATACATACATATATAGGAGAGGACAGTTTCAAATGCATAGTATATAGTATAGTATTTGAGTTGAATAAAGACATACGTCCATCCTGTCCAACCCATCTAGCACTATCCTCATTTTCTGCCTAACTGTGGATCCAGAGGAAGGCAAAAAAAACTCAACAATTTATGAAGGGGAAATGCTGGCTCTGTCGTGTTGCCAGCTGGCATGTTGCTTCCTTTAAGTTTGTTATCCACTAAACTCCAGACCCTTTCCAACGGGATTCATTTAATACAGAACAATTAATGAATAAGCAGTCACAGGATTTTTAAATTCAAAATGCATGACCTTACATTTATCAACATTGAATCTCACCTGCACTTAGCAGCCCAATGTGACATCTATCTAGATCCCCCGTAACGATTGTGCACATCCTCTGAAGTTTTTAATGGTCAACAAAATTTAGTGTCGTCAGCAAACACAGAAACCTTGCTGACAATACCCACTTCCAAATCATATAAATAGATTAAATAGAGGAAGCCCCCAACACAGAACCCTGTGGCACCCCACTTAGCACTTTAGTCCATAATGGAAGCCCCATTACAACTACTCTCTGCATCCTATTCTTAACCAATTTTTCTATCCATGTACAAATGTGCCTCCCCAGACCAACAGACCTTAGCTTTACATTAGTCGCCTATGGGGGCTGTATCAAAGCCTTTGAAAAAATCAAGTATACTACATCTACTGCTATGCCAGAGTCTAAATTCTACTTACTTCCTCATAAAAGCCAAGCAAGTTAGTTTGACAAGACCTAATCCTCCTAAATCCATGCTGGTTACTACTTGTCAGTCTAAAAACATAATCTAGAGTATGTTCCCTTATTAGACTTTCTAGTATTTTCCCCACCACGAATTAAACTTACAGGCCTGTAATTACCGGTATGTGAAACGACTACCCTTTTTGAATATTGGAAAACATCAGCCTTTTTCCAAGGAGGCACACATCCAGACATGGGGAATCTGCAAAAATAAGAAACAATGGCCTAGATAAAACTGAACTTAGCCCCTAAGTACCCGAGGATGTATTTATCCGGTCCAGAGATTTATTAATATTAACCTTATTAGCTCTTCTGTTTACCATATCCTCGGTTAACCAAATGCACTTGATCTTTTATACATTATTGCTACTATACTCTATGATATCTGTATTTGGATCTTTCTATTGTGTATACAGAGGGGGAAAAAATATTCAAGCCATCCACGCCCAGATATAAAGAATGACTGACCAGAAAGTTAATGGGTGGGAGGCTGACATGTGACATCCTAAGGCTTCTCCTGCACAGTGGCACCAGCGAGCACAGCCTCAGACTCCCTCAGTGTGAGGGAGGAAGACAGGAAGTCCCTCTCCTCTCTGCTGTGTGAAGACCTGACAGAGTAGGTAAGGGAATCTGCTGCCCTTCTTTCCCATATGTGAAAACAGCCTTTTCAGGCAGTTCTCACTCTGCCTGAAAAGGCAGTTTCCACAGAGTTTTCTGTAGGGGTGGGGGGTCTGAGTGGCCCATAGCACCCCTGAGTGGGGCGGGGCCTATGCAACCCGTGAGTGGGTGGGGCGGTGCACCCACAGGCCACATGGGGCTGTAAGAGAATGGGCCAAGAGGGTGTCTGCAACTGGAGGGACCATGGGGTCATGAGTGGGAGGGACCAGAGGGCTGCAAAAAAACAATGAAAATAAATTGCAAAAATTCTCAGGAGAGCAATTCCTTTCAATTTAACTAAAGTCATTTTTGGACCACAGTTCCCCTTTAAATGTCTTTTTCTTCCTTTCCATTTGCTCTTTACATCAGAATTCAGCCACATGGGCGCGGATTTTTTTTTACATTATTTCCCATGTAAGCCATTTAGATGTGAAATGGCTTAAAATCCCTTAAACACAGTCCACTTCTGTTCAGCTTACCTTTACCTGATAAACTTATACCAGTTGAATTCTGAAGAGCTGCTTTTAACCTGGGAAAATTTGCTTTCCAAAAATTAAAAGTCTTTGTTAACCAGCACTTTTCTCTCATAACATACTCCCAATGACACTATTTCATGGTCACTATTCCCTAAGCCTCCAGTTACCTTCATATCTATAATGCGCTCCACAATGTTAGATATTACTAGACCAACAGAGCTTCTTTCTAGTAGGAACTTCAACCAGAAAATATCCTGCAGCAAATTCGAAACTCATCGCACTTTCTGTGTTGGCACGTTCCACTACACTGTCAGGGTAATTAAAGTCCCCTATAATAAGCACACTCCCCAAACTTGCTGTCCTTGCCAACTGCATATGAAGCTGACTCACTTCCCCCTGTAGCATTTGGCGGCTTATAGCAGACCCCAACAATGACATTAACCCCTTTTCTGTTGCCTAATTCCACCCATATTGCCTCCGCTTTAACATCCATATCACCAGTTATCTCTTCTGTTAAATCTGGCTTTCAATTCTTTTTTTACATAAACACATACCCTCCCCCTTTCCTTTTTTCCCTGTCCTGTCTAAACAAGGTGTATCTCTAAATTTACAGCCAGTCGTGAGAACTGTTCAACCACGTTTCTGCTATACCTATTACATCATACTTTTCATTCAACGCCAATTCACCCATTTTGTCAGCTAGGCTTCTCGTATTTGCAAAATACATTTTAGATTATGATCCTGTAATTTATCGTACACTTTAATACACATGCCTCCCTATCCCCTATTGCTAGCCCCACCCCACTTTCCAACCACACACTGGCCTATCTACACCCAGCTTTCCTCTGGCAATCTATCTCAGTAGACTGCTAATACGCTCCCCCTCAAACCTAGTTTAAAATTTCTCCAACCCTCTAACACTTCTCCTTAAAACAGCTGCCCGCCATCAGTGAGGTGCAGCCTAATACCTAATAAAGAGCTTTAGTCGAAGCAAAGTCTGCCCAGTTCTCTATAAACCAAATCTTCTTTCTTACAACGCCCTCTTGTCCTGTCCCCCCAGATTAGCTAATCCAAGAAGGTAAAAAATATATACTTAGGGTATCTACTGTACGATGAAGATGGGCCACATCACAGGACTAGCTTGACACGTTTCGTCTATACAAAGCGTGGGGTTCTTGCACAGATTCATAGCAAAATGTTATACCACGCGTTTACAAATTGCCCCAAGTGGCATTCGGAAATATTCCTGGATCAACTCTACTTCAGTATCAATAACAGTAACCTGCCTCCCTTGCATCGCAGCCAGGATAGGGGCACCCTGGGCTGCCGTGGCTAGCCACAAAACCGTCACTGGAAGTGATGGGGTGCCTCCTTGCATTCGGCCAAGGCTGGGGGCACCTGGGAAGGCGCTGTCAGCCACAATTCCTCCCTGGAAGTCAGACTCGACCGGGATCACCTCAAGTCCCCCTGGAAGTCCCAGGAGGCCTCCCTTGCCTTGTGTGGCAAGGGAGGCCTCTGGGTTAGTCCCCAACCTTCTGGAAGTTGGGAAGCCCCCTTGCTTCGCAGCCGGGTGAGGGCAGCGAGGCAGAAGAAAAGGCCTACGACACATGGTATTCCCAGGTGGTGTTACGTTTCATCTACCAAGCACCTCCTCATTTTATATATTGCAACCTCAAATCATCAGTTCCCGTGAGGTTCGAATTGGCAATCTTCAAACTTACGGAAATCTTCAAATTTAGGAATTCATAGGATTTACAACAATCTTCGTAATTACGACAAGCTTTGAATTTCGGTAGTCTTCAAATATACTGAAATCTTCGTATTTACGGCAATCTTTGATTTACAGAAATCATTGGTCTTTTAAGTGCTCAGCAGTTAGGATCGGTGCTGTTTCGTCGGTTCCGCTTATGTAGTGCTTATTTAGTGTTTCTCCTGTTCCTCTTATTACTTGATTTTCACTTGCCAACTGTGCCAACTTGTGACCTCCGAACCTTTGCTGCCAGCTCTGACTCTTTGCCTGACAGGATGGTGTGGCCGTTGGCCTTAGACATGCCCTCTTGGCTGATTTCAAGCCAGCCAGAGGTTCTAACCCACTCTCGGACTCTCAAGCATGGAGCTGCTCACCTACCTGCCAGGGCAAAGGGCTCTTCTGCCTCCAGTCACAAGAAGCTCTTATCACCCTCCAGCCAGGGCCCAGTCCTGGGGGCACCCTGGGTAGCCTAGAAGTCACAGGGAGCCTCCCTCGTGCTAGCTGCAGACCCCCCTGGGAAGTCGGACTAGGCCAGGAAGACATCCCTATGGATAAAGAAGTCCCTATGAAAGTCCAGGGAGCCTCCCTTGCATTGCTGAGGATGGGGGCACCTGGACGAGCAGAGTGCTGGGAGCCTCCCTGTCTCGCAGCCAGGGCTAGGGGCACCCTGGTTTGTATGCTGTCAGCCACACTTCCCTCCCTGGAAGTCAGACTTGGCCGGGAGATAACCTACAAGTCCCTGAAGTCCGGCAGGCCTCCCTCACCTTGCGGCCGGGGCTGGGGGCAACCTGAGTTAGTCCCCAACCTTCCTGAAGTTCCGGGAGCCCCCCGATCCTCACAGGAGGTTCCTGGCCATGTCAGGGTATGCGGGACCCCCTCGTCAAAAGCGGCCAGTCAAACGAGGCAGAAGAAAAGGACTCAGATGCTGGTATTCCAGGCGGTCTCCCATCCAAGTACTGAGTCCGAGCATGCTTAGCTTCCAAGATCAGACGAGATCAGGGGGCATTCAGGTTGGGTGGCTTTGGTTTTAGGACATGCACTCTTGGCTGATTTCAAGCCAGCAAGAGGCTCTAACCCACTCGCCGGGCTCCACAGTCCAGGACGCCACTCACCCACCTGCCAGCTGCAAAGGGGCTCTTCTAGCCTCCAGCCACATGGAGCTCTTAGTCCCCCCATAAGCCATGGGACATAGCCCCCCTAGCGCTAGCCCCAAGACCCCCCTGGAAGTCAGACTCGGCCGGGATATAATCTAAGCCCCAATGGATAGTCCCAGGGAGCCTCCCTTGCCCATGGCCGGGGATGGGGCACCCTGGATGGCCGCAAACCCTCACTGGAAGGGCGGGGAGCTCCCTTGCTTTGTGGCCAGGGCGGGTTAGTCCCCCACCTTCTTGGAAGTTCCGGGGAGCCGCCCATCTCACGGTCGGTTCCTGTCGCCGTAGGGTATGCAGGACCATCTGGTCAAAAGCTGCTAGTCTAGTGAGGCAGAAGAAAAGGCCGACGGCACCTGGTATTACAGGTGGTCTGCCATCCAAGTTCTAACCAGGCCCGAGCCTGCATACCTTCAAGATAAGACGAGATCGGGTGCATTCAGGTTGGTGTGGGCCATGGTCCTTTGGAGATGCCCTCTTGGCTGATATTAAGCTAGCCTACCCACTCCACGGACTCTCAAGCCAGGACGCTGCTCACCCACCTGCAAGGGGCTCTTCTAGCCTCCAGCCACAAGGAGCTCTTAATTCCCTCAGCCATGGGGCCCAGGCCTGGGGTACCCTGAGCAGCCTCCCTCGCCTTGCGGCCGGTGCCACCAGCGATTATTCCCCAAACTCTAGAACTAAAGAACTAAGAACTCAAAGAACTAAAGAAGGTTAATATTAATAAATCTCCTGGACCGGATAAAATACATCCTCGGGTACTTAAGGGCTAAGTTCAGTTTTATCTGGCCATTGTTTCTTATTTTTGCTGATTCCCTCATGCCTCGGTGGTGTGCCCTCTGGATTGAAAAAGGCTGATGTTATTCCAATTCAAAAAGGGTAGTCATTCACAGCGGGTAATTACAGGCCTGTAAGTTTAACTTCAGTGATGGGGAAGATCCTGGAAAGTTTAATAAGGGAACATATTCTAGAGTGTCAAGGACTGACATTATAAGTAGTAAACCAGCATGGATTTAGGAGGAACAGATCTTGTCAAACAACTTGCTTGGCTTTTATGAGGAAGTAAGTAGAAATTTAGACAGTGGCATAGCAGTAGATGTAGTTTACTTGGATTTTTGCAAAGGCTTTGATACAGTCCCCATAGGCGACTCATGTATAAGCTAAGGTCTGTTGGTCTGGGGAGGTCAATTTGTACATGGATAGAAAATGGTTAATGAATAGGATGCAGAGAGTAGTTGTTATGGGGCTTCATCATTATGGACTAAAATGCTAAGTGGGGTGCCCTGTTTCTGTGCTGGGGCCACTTTATTTAACTATTTATAATGATTTGGAAGTGGGTATTGTCAGCAAGGTTCTGTGTTTGCTGACGACACAAAACTTTGTCGACCATTAAAACTTCAGAGGATGTGCAATCGTTGCAAGGGGATCTAGATAGATTGTCACATTGGGCTGCTAAGTGGCAGATGAAATTCAATGTTGATAAATGTAGGTGATGCATTGGGACTTAAAAATCTTTGCTACTTGTACTATAAATGGCTCTGTGTTAAGTGAATCCTGTTGGAAAGGGATCTTGGAGTTTGGGGATAACACAACTTAAAGGTAACAAGCAGTGCCAGGCGGCAACAGCCAGAGCCAGCATGGTTGGTCGTATAAAGAGAGGTATGGATTCAAGGGAGGGAAAACGAATTCTCCCTCTTTACAAAGCATTGGTAAGGCCTCATTTGGAATATGCAGTGCATTTTGGAATCCGTGTACAAAAAGGACATCTTTGAAATGGAAAGGGTTCAGAGAGGGCACTAAATTAATAAGGGGATTGGGGGAGCTTGAATATGAAGAGAGACTGGAAAAGTACAATTATGTACGCTAGAGAAAAGGCGCTTGCGTGGGGATATGATTACTGTGTATAAATACATTAACGGGCCATACAATAAAACTATCTGGGGCATTGTTCACCAATAGAAACTGTTAAAGGACACGAGGACATCCCTTAAGAATGAAGAAAAAAGGTTTAGGCTTCAAGCTCGGAAAGGGTTTTTCACTGTGAGAACGGTAAAGCTATGGAACTGTCTTCCAGTGGACGTTGTTATGGCAGGTTCATTGGTCAACCAAGAGCTGGATGAGTTTCTGCAAACAAGGAATGTAACAAGTTACTGGTATTGTAATAAAGTAGAGGTGATCCAGGGAAATTTCTGATTGCCACTTGGAGTCAGGAAGGAATTTTTTTCCCCCTTCATAAATTTGGTGGTTTTTTTTGCCTTCCCTGGATCAACAATTAGGCAGGAAATGAGGATATTGTAGATGGGTTGAACTGGATGGAACGTATGTCTTTATTCAACCTCAAATACTATACTATACTATACTATAATATACTAACTCCCTGGAAGTTCGGGGAGCCCCCCAATCTAACAGGCAGTTCCTGACTGTTGTCAGGGTGCGGGACCCCTGGTCAAAAGCCTGCCAGTCGAGCGAGGCAGAAGAAAAGGCCTACGGACACCTGGTATTCTCAGGCGGTCTCCCATCCAAGTATTAACCGGGTGAGCCTGCTTAGCTTCTGAGATCAGATGGGTTTCCTAATCCAGGAAGCCGCTCACCCACCTGCCAGGGGCAAAGGGACGATTCTAGCCTCCAGCCACAAGGATCTCTTACTCCCCATCGGGCCATGGGGCCTTGAAGTTCTGGGTGTCTCCTTCGTCTCGCGGCTGGGGGACCCTGGGCAGACATTTCCAGCTGCAAATCCTCCCTGGATGTTGATTCGGCTGGGTTCACCTCCAAGAACCCCCTGAAAGTCCCGGGGAGCCTCCCTTACTTCACGGCCATGGCTGAGGGCATCCAGGGTGGCCCTGTTTAGCTTCCAACATGCCTGGAATTCTGGGGAGCCCCCAATTCCGAGGATGGTTCCTGTCTGCCGTTGGGGTACGCGGGGCTCCCTGGTCCAAAACCTGCCAGTCGAGCGAGGCAGAAGAAAAGGCCTAGACACCTGGTATTCCTAGGTGGTGTTACGTTTCATCTGCAAAGCACCCTCCTCATTTAAGTATTGCAACCTCAAATCATCAGTTTGCGTGAATTGGCAATTTAAACTTCGGAAATCTTTGAATTTAAGGAAATCGACGAATTTATGACAGTTTCGAACTTTGCTGCCAGCCCTGAGGCTAAGGGCACCCTGGGCGACCCGTCAGTTAGCCCCCAACCTCCCTTTAAGTTCCAGGGAGCCCCTTATTCTGTCGTCGTCAGGGTAAGCAGGACCCCTGGTCCTAAGGCTGCCAGTCGAGCAAGGCAGAAGGAAGGGCCTAACCTGGTATTCCCAGGCGGCCCTCCCATCCAAGTACTAACTGGGCCCGAGCCTGTTAGCTTCCGAGATCAGACAAGATTGAGGTTCAGGTTGGTGTGGCTGTCCGCACCAGGACATGCCCTCTGGGCTGATTAAGCCAGCCAGTCTTAACCCACTCCAGGGACTCTTAAGCCAGGACGCCGCTCACCCACCTGCCAAGGGCAAAGAGGCTCTTCTAGCCTCCAGCCACAAGGAGTTCATAATCCCTCTCCAGGCATGGGGCCGGTCCTAGGGGCACCCTTGAAGTCCCGGGTAGTCTCCCTAGTGCTAGCCACAAGACCCCCCTAGAAGTCGGACTTGGTCAGGAACACGTCGAAGTCCCCATGCAAGTCCTAGGTAGCCTCCATTGCATCGCCTGGGGGGGGGGGGCATCCTGGCCGGCTGCGGCTAGCACAATCCCTCACTGGGGGGTGCCTCCCTTGCCTGCGCCCAGGGCTGGGGGCACCCTGGGTGGACTCTGCCAGCATAATCAGCTGGGAACACGTCCAAGTCCCCATGGAAGTCCCAGGGAGCTTCCTTGCTCCACAGCCAGGGATGGGGGCACACTGGACAGCCGCGGCTAAAGTGGTCAAAGGCCTGCCAGTCGAGCAAGGCAGAAGAAAATGACTATGACACTGGTATTCAGTCGGTCTCCCCATTCAAGTTGTAACAAGGCCCGAGCTGCTTAGCTTCCAAGATCAGACGAGATTGCGCACGTTCTTGTTGGTGTGGTCGTCAGCCTTATGACATGTCTCTTGGCTGATTCAAGCCAGCCAGAGGATCTAACCTACCCCCCGGGACTCTCAAGCCAGGATGCCAAACTTCCTGGAAGTTCCAGGAAGGTCTCACTGGAGATTCCTTTCCCCTTTCAGGGTATGTGGGACCCCCTGGTCCAAAGCCTGCTAGATGAGCGAGGCAGAAGAAAAGGACTATTACACCTGGTATTCCAGGCATTTTCCCATCCAAGTACTAACCAGGCCTGAGCCTGCTTAGCTTCTAAGATCAGGCGAGATCGGGTGCTTTCAAGTTGGTGTAGCAGTTGACTTTAGGACATGCTCTTGTAGATTTCAAGACAGCCAAAGACTTAAACCACTCCCAGGGACTCTCAAGCCAGGACTCCACTCACCCACCTGCCAGTGGCAAAGGGTCTCTCTAGCCTCCAGCCACAAGGAGCTCTTAATCCCCTCCAGCAATGGGGCCCGGGGGAACACTGTGCAGCCTGGAAGTCCCAATGAGCCTCCTTGCACTAGCCGCAAGACCCTCTGGAAGTTAGACTTGGCCGGGAACACGTCCAAATCCCCAGGAAGTCCCAGGGAGGCTCCCTTGCATCGCGGCGGGGAGGGGGCACCCTGGCGGCCGCAAACCCTCACTGGAAGTGCTGAGGTGCCTTCCTTGCCTGGTGGCCAGGGCTGGGGGCACCCGGGGGTGGATGCTCTCAGCCACAATCTCTCCCTGGAAGCCAACTCAGCCAGGATCACCCCATGTCATCCTGTAGGTCCCGGGATGCCTCCCTCACTTTGTGACAGGGGCTGGGGACACCTTCCTTCCTGGAAGCTCGGGGAGCACCCTATCCTCACGGGTGGTGCCTGTCTGCCATCTGGGTATGCTGAACCCCCTGGTCAAAAGCCTGCCAGTCAAGCGAGGCAGAAGAAAAATCCTACGACACCTGGTATTCCCAGGCGGTCTCCCATCCAAGTACTAAGCAGGCCCAAGCCTGCTTAGCTTCCAAGATCAGGCGAGATAGGTGTGTTCAGGTGATGTGGCTGTTGGCCTTAAGCATGCCCTCTTGGCTGATTTCAAGTCAGCCAGAGGCTCTAACCCACTCCCCGGGACCCTCATTCCAGTGGCCACTTACCCACATGCCAGGGGCACAGGGGCTCTTTAGACTCCAGCCACAAGGAGCTCTTAATCCCCTCCAGCCATAAGGCACGGGGGCACCCTGGTTAGTCCCGGGGAGCATCACTTGCTCTAGCTGCAAGACCGCCTGCAAGTCTGACTCTGCTGGGAACATGTCCAAGTCCCCATGGAAGTCCCGGGGTGCCTCCTTTGCGTCGCGGCCGGGGGCACCTGCGGTTAGTCCTCAACATCCCTGGGAGTTCCTGGGAGCCCCCCCAATCCTCGCTGGCAGTTCCTGTCCACGGTCAGGGCATGCAGGACCCTCTGGTCAAAAGTTGCCTTCCAAACAAGGCAAATAAGGACTACGACATCTGGTATTCCCAGGCGGTCTTCATTCCAAGTTCAGTCTTCAGTCCAAGCCTGAGACTGCTTAGCTTCCAAGATCAGAAGAAATTGGTGTGGCCCGTCGTCCTTAGGCCATGCCCTCTTGGCTGATTTCAAGCCAGCCAGAGGCTTAACCCACTCCCCGAGACTCTTAAGCCAGGACACTGCTCACCCACCTGCAGGGGCTAAGGGGCTCTTCTAGCCTTCGCCACAAGGAGCTCTTAATCCCTTCCAACCATGGAGCCATGGCAGGGCTGCAATCAGATTTTTCTGGGCCCCATACTGGGTACATATCTGGGCCCCATACTGGGTACATATCTGGGCCCCCATAACACGAACCAACCAGACACGTGCATACCTCCCAACATTTAAAAACACAAAAGAGGGACCAATGGGGAGAAGAGAAGCGGTGAATGCAGATTTTTTTTCCACGCCCACTTGTTAAGGTTACACACCATTATTCCCATTTTACATGTTGCCCAGAGGGCACAGACGGTAAATATACCTTTAAGCCAAGCCCACACATACTGCAGTGTTCTCCCTAGGGTCTTTTAGCCGGGGGGCCCACCGGCTACTTTTCATGCCACCCGGCTGGAAAAAATTCTTGAGAGAACACTTGTGATTTAAAAGAATTTAGAAGTAGGTTTAATAGGTGTATCAATAGGTCAGTAAAAACTTCTGCCAAAAAATGCTCAGTCCAGACCCCTTTTTTACACTTGCAAGATTTTTAGCATGTTACCTAGCTTTTCCAAGATCTCCAAGGCCACAAAAGGGTGTGTCACATGTGCTTGTGCTGCTATGTTACATGGGGTTACCTTCAGATGTTGCAGAACTACAACTCACTGCAGATGTTTACAAACTTCAACTCCCTGCATTCTACAACCACAGAATGCTGGGATTATAGTTTTCAAACATCTAGTGGGACGAAAGTTAGACATCCCTGACCTATATAATGAGCATGATGCAGTGCACATTTTCCCTTACCACCAAATTTCCCCGTCCTACCCCATCCGGCTTACTTTTCATGCCACCTGGCAGGAAAAAAATTCTGGGAGAACACTGTACTGGATCCCATATTAGACCCCATATTATATTCAGCATCAGTGTTACTTTAAATAGCAGCTCCACACTCTGTCCTGCCTATATCAATATCTATCTCTGTCTCAGATTGCAGCTCCACACCATCTCTATCCTGTCTATGCCCTGATAATAGAGATGTGTGGAGCGCCATGCTTCAATGTGACACAGAGATAGAAATTTGGATATAGACAGGTTAGGGACGGTGTGGAGTTGCCATACTGCTATGTGACACAGGGCCATATTTATCAAAAATCTGTATCTTTTTTTATGATCACCATAAAATAACGATCGTTGTTCTACAATAGCGATCGTTATTTTACACCATTGATCATATATGATATCGCCATCGTAAATCTACAGTGACTATATCGTAGAGTAACGATCAGAATTGTAAAATAACTATCGATATCGAAGAATAACTATCGTTATTTTATGATGACACGGGGTACTTTAAAAAGTGAAAAACCGGGTGCGTGGTAAAATACAATCTATCCTGCTTTTATGCATATCTCCATCTCAGTGTGGAGCTGCTATACTGCTATGTGACACAGAGATGGACATATGTATATAGGCAGGATAGAGATGGCGTGGAGCTGCCATGCTGCCCCCATGGGGTAGGTAATAGCCCAATAGCCCTATAGGCTATTACCTACCCCATGTGCAGTGCATGCCTTGGTAGCAGAATGCAATCAAGGCATGCTGGGATTGTAGTTTCTTAAACATTTGAAGGTACAAGGTTTGCAAACACTGCTATGCAGGTACTGGCCCCAACAGCCTCCCATGAGCAGTCACTGTCAGCCCTGTACACAGCAGTGAGACAGAGGGTAACAATGTCCCCCCATGATTTCACAAGTAGAATGGGTTCAGTATAACTTACAGTTACTCCCTCCTTCTCTCTATGAAGATCTCAGCACAAAAGAGCTACAAGTTCAGGCAAGGGGTGGGAGGGGGCGGAGCCACATATAACGTAAAGCACTTACTGACTGAGTCATGGGGCCATGCAGCACACATGCACCGTTCGTCTTCTCTATCTAGGAATGCAGTATTGCAGGATTCCCCCCCTTCCTCTTACTCTGTGCCCCCTGTCAAGTCCGGGACCCATACAGGAGTACCCCCTTTACCCCCCTGATGGCGGCCCTGGTGCACCTGGAATTCCCAGGGAGCCTCCCACAGCGCTAGCTGCAAGACCCCCCTGGAAGTCGGACTTGGCCGGGAACACGTCCAAGTTCCATGAAAGTCCCAGGGAGCCTCCCTGCATTGCACCTGGGGATGGGGGAACCAGGCCAGCTGCAAAACCTCACTGGAAGTGCTGGAGAGCCTTCCTTTTTTTCTGCCCAGGGTGCCCCCTCCCACACGCATTTAGTCCCCAACCTCCCTGGAAGTTCTGGGGAGCCCCCTGATCCTCATGGGCGGGTCCTGTCTGCATCAGGGTATACGGGGCCTCCTGGTCAAAAGCCTGCCTGTCAAGTGAGGCAGAAGAAAGGACTACGACACCTGGTATTCCCAGGCAGTCTACCATCAAGTACAAACTGAGCTGCCTTTTCTTCTGCCTCGTCGACTGGCAAGCTTTGGACCAGGGGTCCGCGTACCCGACGGCAGACTCTTAAGCCAGGACGCCGCTCACCCACCTGCCAGGGGCAAAGGGGCTCTTCTAGCCTCCCGCCACAAGGAGCTCTTTATCCCCCTCCAGCCATGGGGCCATGTGGCACCCTGAAAGTCCTGGGGAGCCTCCCTCACGCTATAGCTGCAAGAACCCCTGTAAGTTGGACTCGGACGGGAATACATCCAAGTTTCAATGGAAAACCCAGAGAGCCTCCCTTGCATCACAGTTAGGGATGGGGGCACCCTGGCCACAAACCCTCACTGGAAGTGCTGTGGAGCCTCCTTTGCCTGCGGCCAGGGCTGGGAGACCCTGGGCAGACGCTGTAAGCTACAATCCTCCCTGGAAGTCACACTCGCGTGGATCACCTCAAAGTCCCCTGGAAGTCCCGGGAGGCCTCCCTCGCTCCTGCGGCCGGGGCACCTGCTGTTAGTCCCCAACCTTCCTGGAAGTTCCGGGAGCCCCCGATCCTCACAGGCGGTTCCTGTCGTCCGTGTATGTGGGACCCCCTGGTCAAAATCCTGCCAGTAGAGCGAGGCAGAAGGACCACACCTGGTATTCCCAGGCGGAATCCATCACGTAGGTACCCGCACCTACATGCCCGCCACTGCTTTGTTCCTGTCCGGAATATACTCCCACTACACTATACTCCCATCTACAGCTCCTCCATCCCTGCTACCGGTAAGGTTACATAGCATATATTGTAAGAGTGCCGTAATGTTTGTAGAATCTTTTTGGCGATCACTATCTTGAAAACGTAGTTGACCCAAGTAGAAGCCGATTGTTTTTTTAAGGCCCATTTAAAAAAACAAAAGATTGGCTTATATTCGAGTATATATGGTACTACATAATTGCTACCGGACAACAATAAAGTTACATAGAATTAACCCCTAATAAAAAGGTTGTAGGTCCTGTGTAGTACACACAAACAAATCTGTGTGCCCAGAGCAACCACGTCCACTTTAATATATCCGCGCTGGTATAATATTTATTAATGAAACTTTTAATAAAATCAGAGACCCATATTATATTTACAAATATGGGTAGCGCTCGGAATCCCAAATAGAAGAGGGTAATATGGGCAAAATTCAAAGACAAAACATAGAAATTTCTGCTCTGTATACAACCAAATTGATTCATATATAAAAAATTAAATGCACATTATAAGTATACAATATATATAAAAAAACCTTCAACCCACATAGTCAAAATCCTTTTACCATGAATAACATCCAAGTACACATACCTTGCACTTGCACTCCTCTATTATTAAGCCTATTCCCTATCAGGGAATATAACAATATAGGAAGTATAAGAACTAATACATAAAACTCTAACATATATATAACTCAAAAACACCCTAAAAAATCCAGTCCTTATCGGTGTACTGAATTGTACACAAAGTGCACTCTTCCAATAATGTTGTGAATATTGGTATTAAATTCCAAGTATAGAGTCCTTGGGGGCCCCCACTCTAATTATTAATGCGATACGTTCCAAGAGATTATAATGAGTTATAATGGTATAATCCACTAGTCCTCTCCATTTACCCTTCTTGCTGATTTTTATTATATTGTTAGCTTAATCTTATTGGTTATATTAAATTATGGTTATAGTATTTTTAGTATGTTAGGTTGATAAATAGTAGCAATATGAGGTATATATCATCATATTATCAGGCGAAAAATATAGAATTAACCCAACCTTCTCTAACTGCTTAATTACTTGGAATATGTGCTGCCACCCATTGCCTAATAGCATCAACATAGATGTCTTTACCCCCCTCTAAAGAACAAATACCGTATATACTGATTATAAGGTGAGGTGTTACATTTTAAAATTAGCCTGAAAAGCTAACTTCGGTTTTAATCTGATCAAAGCAAATTTACAGGGTAAGAGGAGACCGGAGACACATTGGGGGGGGGGGGGAATTACCTCAAACTATACAATAAAATAACCATTATCACACACATATTTCTAACCTATCTGTAATTGATTGGTAATCTTATAAAATCTATGTGTTAAAAAAGAAAGATTTGAAGGACTTTTTAAAAACGGTTTTAAAAATAAGCATTATTGCTTCAACTTTATTCCAAGTACTTTAGTATAAATATAAGAATGAAAACTAGGCTAAAATAAAAACAAAACAAATTTAGAATTCAATTTAATCCATCCGAATTAAGGGAATATACAGTGTGGACCTCATTAAGAGACTGGAGAGAGCCAAAGGGTGTATAATCCAACGGTGTCAAAGCAATTGATTGGAGAATCAATAATAGACACAATGCTGTATTGTTTCTGGATAATAATTCATGCTGACATGAGCACTAGATGGAGCTGGTGCATATCTTTGAAATTGAAATGTGTTTAGAAGGGTGTTGGGTTCACACAGTCTGTTGATTCATGTGAGGAAGGACTGATTGTAGGCCCAAAACATGTTTTTATTTTGTGGCCTGTGATTTTCCAATAAATTGCTTTGATACAGTTGGATTAATACCAAACTTTGGCTCTCTCCAGTCTCTTTATTCTCTATTTCATGGACTGAGGGTTGTGGTGAGGCCCAACCATTGGATTGTAGTAGCCTGCCTAAAGTTAACTTACATCTGCTATACGGATAACAAACCATTTTATTTGGACCTCATTTAATTTTAGACTATTTTTTTATTTCAAAAACAATATGAGCCTTTCTTTTACATTCCATCTACAGGGGAATAAGGAGACAAATCTGTTTTTATTTGAATTCTAACTTTATTTTCCTCCCTTAGGGAACCCAAGCACTTCAGACACTCGCATTTATTTATTTAATGCAAAGTGGTTGTCCAGTCTCTCATTGCTGTATACTTGGGCTGAAAACTTTGTGCGATCCAGTGGGAGGAGGTAGTGGGAATTAAGTACAGGAATGGGATGATAGCTTGTTGCAAGTCTCAGACTATTGAGCGGCACTGGCCCAAAGCTGAGATCTTGTCGCTGCTCCTCAGCTGATTGTTGGATAGGTTACTTATTAAGGGACATTGACTGCACACCTCTGGCTGTTGCTGCTGTTGCATCTTTTACTGTAAAAAAAGAAGAAAAAAAGAAACATTATTATGGATTATTTAGTACCAACATCTTCTAATGCGCGTTACAATAACATTGATATAGTAACCACATTTCCTGCCCGAAGAGCTTACATTTTAAGCACTGTATTTCCACACTACAACCGACCAGTATTTCTTTAAGATTGTAGGAGAAATAAGCAGAAAACCACTCAAGCCCAGGAAGAACAAACAAACCCCTTGCAGGATTCAAACCCAGGATATAAGCACTAAAGTTAGGTACCGACTGCATTGGTCCTTTGTTGCCAAGTGTGTACATCCATAACAAGCATTTCTGACACTGCCAAATGTTCAGCGCGGCACCGCACGTTATGAACGGAAAATTTCCCACGGTTGGTCCCCGGTACGGTGTCATTTGTGATGGTTAGGGTACGATATCACAAGCATTCTCCTTATACTTTATATTAAAGGATAAGTGCACTGTAAAATCAAGTTGTTCTTTGGAAGCTGAGCTTTAAAAATACCGTTGCCATATTTTATTTTTACCTATGCCCCTCCAGAGCCTAGCTTGTGCCTTGGAAGTTGCTGACATCTTGTAACTGGTTTGCTGAACGTTAAGCCCGGCCCCCCAGATTTCCTCTGCTTTTCCTGCTTACATTCAGCAAACCAGTAACAAGATGTCAGCAACTTCCAAGGCACAAAGCTAGGCTCTGGAGGGCATAGGTAAAAATAAAATATGGCAACGGTATTTTTAAAGCTGCAGCTTCCAAATGAACATAACTTGATTTTACAGTGCACTTATCCTTTAACAAACTCACTTCATTGTCTCAGAGAAATGGGCATGGAAATGTTTTCCTTTCAGTCCCCTATTATATAGCAGGGATAAGCAGCCAGTAGACTCCAGATGTTTGAAAACTACAACTCCTAGCATTCCTCTACAAGCACTCTGTATTTAGGAAAATCAAACTACAACTCCCAGCACTCCTCTACAAGCACTCTGTAGTTAGGGATTCTGGGAGTTGTAATATGTTCCTTTGTAAGCTTCCATTGCCTCCATGTAAAACTTCCTGGGGTGTGGTTAACACACCATTTTGAAGATTCATTACAAAAAAGGAGTGGGGACTACTAAGTACTTTTATTTATTTATATATTTTGCCTTATTTACATTCTATATACTTTAATGTCATTACTACATATTTGTTAATATAGAAAATAACTATTTATTTAGTGCTTAAACATCCATAAACACTGTCCCTATGTAGATTACTTTTACCCACCCCCACAACATATATTAATATATAAAAAATCCCAGAGCGGATTATGTGAATGTGAGTGTGTGTGTGGTGTGTGTGTCACTTAGTTCCTATGGACTCTCACTAGAGGGAGAAAACACAGGAAACACGCAGGAGGCAGAAACCAGCAATTACACAGACCGCAGGTAAGGTTGCTTGGGACAAAGGGGTGACCCTGGATTTGAGACAGAGGGGGTCCCCTGGCCTTGCAAAACAGCGGGGGGCTTGGCCTTGCAAGACAGCGGGGGGGGGGGGGACCCTGGCCTTGCAAGACAGTGGGGGGACCCTGGCTTTGCAGACAGCGGGGGGGGAGGGGGAAGCTGGTAAGACAGAGGGGGGGAACCATGGCCTTGCGACAGAGGGGGGGGGAACCATGGCCTGCGAGAGAGGGGGGAACCAGGCTTGCGAGAGAGGGGGGGAACCATGGCCTGCGAGAGAGGGGGGAACCATGGCTTGCGCGAGAGAGGGGGGAACCATGGCCTTGCGAGAGAGGGGGGAACCATGGCCTTGCGAGACAGAGGGGGGCCATGGCCTTGCGAGACAGAGGGGGGACCATGCCTTGCGAGACAGAGGGGGGACCATGGCCTTGCGAGACAGAGGGGGACCATGGCCTTGCGAGACAGAGGGGGACCATGGCCTTGCGAGACAGAGGGGGACCATGGCCTTGCGAGACAGGGGGGGGACCATGGCCTTGCGAGACGAGGGGGGACCATGGCTTGCGAGACAGAGGGGGGACCATGGCCTTGCGAGACAGAGGGGGGACCATGGCCTTGCGAGACAGAGGGGGGACCATGGTTGCAGACGAGGGGGACCATGGCCTTGCGAGACAGAGGGGGGACCATGGCCTTGCGAGAGAGAGGGGGGACCATGGCCTTGCGAGACAGAGGGGGGACCATGGCCTTGCGAGACAGAGGGGGGACCATGGCCTTGCGAGAGAGGGGGGGACCATGGCCTGGAGACAGAGGGGGGACCATGGCCTTGCGAGACAGAGGGGGGACCAGGCCTGCGGACGAGGGGGGACCATGGCCTTGCGAGACAGAGGGGGGACCATGGCCTTGCGAGACAGAGGGGGGACCATGGCTTGCGAGACAGAGGGGGGGGACCATGGCCTTGCGAGACAGAGGGGGGGGACCATGGCCTTGCGAGACAGAGGGGGGGGACCATGGCCTTGCGAGACAGAGGGGGGGGACCATGGCCTTGCGAGACAGAGGGGGGACCATGGCCTTGCGAGACAGAGGGGGGACCATGGCCTTGCGAGACAGAGGGGGGACCATGGCCTTGCGAGACAGAGGGGGGACCATGGCCTTGGAGACAGAGGGGGGACCATGGCCTTGCGAGACAGAGGGGGGACCATGGCCTTGCGAGAAAGAGGGGGGAACATGGCCTTGCGAGACAGAGGGGGGACCATGGCCTTGCGAGAGAGGGGGGACCATGGCCTTGCGAGACAGAGGGGGGGACCATGGCCTTGCGAGACAGAGGGGGGACCATGGCTTGAACATGGAGAATGGGGCTATGGCCTTAGGACACTAAGAGGGGACTCTGGTCATGGAGGAGGGGGACTATGGCCTTGGTACTCTAAGGGTGCACTCTGAGCACATTAATGAGCTTAATGTCTAGATGTCTAGTATATATATATATATATATATATATATATATATATATATATATATATTTGTATAACTTTGGAACACAGAGCACTCGTGGGTCTTTTTCCTTTAGCAAATTTTATTCAAACATCAACGCTTTCAGCTCTAGTTTCAGCTGACTAGAGCAGCCGTCCTCAGGATGTGACATCATAACAGGTAAGTGTAATTTAACATACAGGTACATCCCAACCCTTCCCCAGTGTTCCTTCCCTCCAACCAGTATTAACCCTTTATTAACCCTACTATAAACCCGTTATTTAAGCAACTTGTGCCCTTATTAAAATGTTATCCATACTTCATAATGCACCTAGACTCTATTAGTATCACTATAATGGTAAATATCTATAATCAAATTATTTGAAAATTATTTTTAAAAAGACTGAAAGATGTGATAAGATAAAACATACTAAGACTCATAACAGAAGCCTTCAAGCAGTATATGAATAGATAAGTATTCATGTGTCATACCGATCTTTTTTTAGGAGTTGTTTTAAAGGTTGGATATTTGATTTATTCAATGTTCCTATAGAGTCTATCAGAGGATGAAAAGTAAGATTAAAATCGCCTACCAAGATTTAATGTCCTGGATTTAGTTAAAATGTATTCAGTAAGTTATAATTTTTTTTTATTTGGTGTATAAATATTAACAATAGTGTAGAGAATTCTATTAAAATTACATTTTAATGGGCATCTATAGTGAAAAACACATTGGCCCATTGAAAAGTTACATTTTAAATTTAAAAGTTTAAATAATGGAGCTAAGGTGGTTGTAGAGGATGCCGAAAAGGCTAATCTGCTAAACCGAAAAGGCTAATCTGCTAAACCGTTTTTTTACTGTTGAGAATCCTTGTCCTTACAGCAGGGATTGTAATAATATGCAGGGAAGAAATGAAGAGTATTCACATTGGCTAACAGAGGATATGGTATGGAAACAATTAGACAAAGTTAATATTAATAAAGCCCCAGGACCATATGGATTGCATCCTCGGATTTTAAAAGAGCTTAGTTCAGATCTATCTAGACCACGGTTTCTCATCTTTTCAGATTCACTTTGGTCTGGGGATGTGCCGCTGGATTGGAAAAAAGCCAATGTAATACCAATATTCAAAAAAGGTAGTCGTTCACAGCCTGGAAACTATAGAAGGCCTAACATCAGTGGTAGGGAAGGTGATGGAAACTTTGTTACGGGATCATATCCTTGACTTTGTCTCCAGAGATCCTCTTAGTAGTAGTCCGCATGGATTTATGAGAAATAGATCCTGCCAGACAAATTTAATTGAAGAAGTGAGTAAGAAGTTAGATTCAGGCACAGCTGTGGATGTGGTATATTTGGATTTTGCGAAAGCTTTTGATACTGTGCCACATAGGCGACTAATGTATAAACTGAGGACTGTTGGCCTTGAAGAAAACATTTGTTCATGGATAGAGAACTGGTTGTTGGATCACAAACTGAGAGTGGTGGTTAATGGAGCTACATCTATGTGGGCTAAAGTTCTAAGCGGAGTGCCTCAGGGTTCTGTGCTGGGGCCGCTTCTGTTTAATCTGTTTATAAATGACTTAGAAGGGGGCATTGAGAGCAAGGTCTCAGTGTTTGCTGATGACACTAAACTATGCAGAGCTTCGGAAACTTCCAATGATGTGCAAGTGCTGCAAGCAGATCTAGATAGATTATCAAAATGGGCAGTAGAATGGCAGATGAGATTCAATGTTGAAAAATGTAAGGTGATGCATTTGGGATTAATAATCCCTGTGCCACCTACACCATAATAACTCTGTGTTAAGTGCATCTGTAATGGAAAAAGATTTGGGGGTTCTGGTAGATAACAGACATAGCTATAGCAAACAATGTCAGGTAGCAACGGCTAGAGCTAGCAAGATATTGTCTTGTATAAAAAGGGAATAGATTCAAAGAGAGAAAAATATTATTTCCTCTTTACAAGGCACTGGTAAGGCCTCATGGAATATGCGGTGAGTTTTGGAATCCCATATACAAAAGGGACATCTTGGAAATTGAGGCAGTTCAGAGAAGGGAACTAAATTAATAGGGGAAGGGAGGGTTGAATATGCAGGCAGATTAGCGTTTGCGTGGGGAAATGATAACCTTATACAAATATATTAATGGCCCATACAATGAACTCTTGGTGCATTGTTTACTAATAGGTCATATCAGAGGACTCGTGGACATCCTAAGGTTGAAGAAAATAATTTTCATCTTTAGGTTAGGAGTGAGAACTGTGAACTGTGGAACTGTCTTCCGCAAAGTGGTAATGGCAAGTTCATTGAATAGCTTTAAAAAAGGCTGGATAAAAATCTAAAAAACAAAAAAATATTGAGAATTACTGGTATAATGCATACTGGTTGAAGAGGGTGAATAGGTTGGACTGATGGACGTATGTCTTATTTTAACCTTAATACTATGTTACTAATTCATGTACTCTGTGCGGCCTTTCTTCTACCTCTGTCAGTGACTTTGTTTTTCCATGGTGTCAGATCTTTCTGCAGCACTCCCTTCCTCCCTTGTTACCTCCTATGTCTCATGACCCATCACAAAAGATTTCAGGACAGAGAGGGAATCTGAAGTGAAGACACTCTGTTGTGGGCGAATTTTAAACACATGGATGCCTTTCAAATAATAGATCTACCCAATTTCTTATTAGGACTTTCTTCTTATAAATGGCTTAGAAGGGGGCATTAAGAGCAAGTTCTCTACTGATGATACTAAACTATGCAGAGCTTTGGAAACAATGATGTGCAATTGATAGGGTTATTAAATGGGCAGCAGTATGGCAGAGAGATTAATGTTAATAAATGTATGTGATGCATTTGGAGGTTTAATAATTTGTGCCACCTACACCATAAATAACTCTGTGCTAAGTGCATTTCTAATGGAAAAAGATTGGGGGTTGTAGTAGATAACAAACTAGCTGTAGCAAGCATGCCAGATAGCAATGGCTAGAGCTAGCAAAATATTTTGCATAAAGAGACGAATAGATTCAGTGAGAAAAATATTATTCCCTGTTTACAGGCACTGGTAAGGCCTCATTTGGAATATGCAGTGCAGTTCTGGAATCCCATATACAAAAGGGACATCTTGGAAATAGGAGTAAGAGAAGGGCAATTAAAATAATAAGGGGAATGGAGGGGCTTAAATATGCAGGCAGATTAGACAAGTAAGGGCTGGTTACATTGGAAAAGCAACAATTACGCAAGGTATGATAACTTTATAAAAATATATTAATGGGCCAATAATAATCTGGTGCACTGTTCATGAATAGGTCATATTAGTGGACTCGTGGACATCTTTTAAGATTAGAAATAAAAAAAAAAAAAAGACGAATAATACATATACTATAGTATATAGTTGATCCAGCGATAGATCGGTTGTCAGAAAGGAATTAAACACACCTGATGTTAGGTTTTTTATAGTCTCTATAATCACTTAGTCTAATAGCAGCCATTTTGTTCCTGACTCCATTTGTTGTTTATGTTATTCAGATATTGTTTTTCGAGAAATGTATAAGATGTTCTCATGGTGTAGATAATATTTTATTTCAAGGTCTTTTGCCTCCTACATTGTGTGTCAACCTGACTCTATCCTCGCATTCCAATAGATGTTACTACATCATTGTAGACAAAAGTTGGCAATGCCCCTTTTCTGGCAAAGCCCCCTTTTTTTGGTTTGATATATTCCAATGTACGAAATGAATAAACTGAGAAAGAGTTTTACTGCACCTAAGTGTGGTGTAATTCTTTCTCCTGGCACTGTGAGGGTCTCTTAGTGGGTCTAAGACAGGCATCAGGGTCCGGCGTGACTAGTGCAGGATATTTATTCTACACCTGAGACCTTGTAACGTAACTAGTCACATGAAACAAGGGAAGAAAATGGCAACTGGGCATAATTTGGACATTTCTCACTTTTGTTGCCAGAGGTTAAGATAGACATTAAAGCTGTGTGTGGAGTTATTGACAGGACAGCAAATTTGCACTGTTATATCAGCTAATCACAGACTATTTCCAAAGGTCTTATCTTCAGTTTTGTCCCATGAAAATCTAACATTTACAAAAATGTGAAAGTTGTTCTCATTTTTGTGAGATACTGTCCTCCACAGGCGGCAAGTACATGCATCTGTCCAATTTAGGAGAAGAATAATAAATGGCTGCATCCTTAAGACCACAGCTCCCTTTAAGCATTATTGGGCAGCCATCCAAACATACCTTTTGGAGATATGAGTTAACCTGCCAAGGTACTACTGCCTGACAACGCTTAGAGCAGCACAGGCAAACTAGTAGATCTCCAGAGTGTTTGAAATCAGCATTCCTCTACAAGCACCTAGCTTTTTGAATTTCTCAACATTAATCCCCACTTGCTTTTTTAGTCCAATCCTAAAAAGTATATAAGACTTTCTGCAGTATGCCTATAATAACTATTATATACACTAATTATCTTAATAGGCCTTTAAATACATACCCTCTTCTAAAAACACCATACATAGTCCTATCATATTTTGTGCCATGTAAAACAGAGAAATATGGTCCAAAACAAGCTAGGATTCATTAAAGTCTCCAAAATTAGTTCTAAATCAGTCAGTGAGAAAGTTTTAAATGTTAAGGTTTCCTGCTCATTACAGTGAACGGATGGAGGCCACATCTAAAATCTGCTGTGCAGAATTTAGAACATACATAATGGTGATGGGCAAAGCCAAGTATCCATGTAGAATTTGGTTCGAGCAGTAACAAAAAAAGGTGAGTTTTAAGCTTTTATAGATTTACTCACATTTCCTTTCTTCCTCCTTTTTCTTTGCTGCTTCTTCTCTCGTTTCCGGATAATTGCAAGGCGAGCCAAATCTGCCTTTGCTTGGTCAGTTTTTCCGCTAAATGCATCTTCATGTAGCGTTCTTTTGCTTTTTGCTTTTCAATCTCTTCCCTGTCAAATTAAAATAAAAAATAGGTAATAAACCAAAGCTTTAAGAGTATTCTAAAGCAGCATCCAGGGATGCACATCCTGGCCCATTTTGGGGGTGCACTAGCTGCACCACATGCTCTGTCCGGGACACGCATGTACCCCCGCCTTGCCACTCAACCCGTGAGTCCACACCAGCACAAAAAACCCTCGGACTAGCCACAGTTTGGGCATCACTGCTGTAGTCATACAACAACATATGTGGATATTATCACTATGTATAAATACATTATGGGCCAAAAAATAATCTGGTGCATTGTTCACCAATAGAACATGCCAGAGGACACATGGATATCCCTTAAGAAGTTTATTCATCAAGTTAGGAAGGGTTTTTTACAGTTGAACGGTTAAAACTATGGAATGGTCTTTCATTGACGTGGTGATGGCAGGTTCATTGGGGGTTCAAAAAAAGCTGGATCAGTTTTAAAAATAGAAGGATGTTTTTAAAACAGAAGTTAATTCTAGGGATTGTGCCGCTTGGGGGTCGGAAAGATTTTTTTCCCCTTTCATAATGACTTTTTTTCTTTTGCTACTTTGGATCAATGGTAGGCAGGAAATGCCGGTATGTGATAAATTGTACTAGAGGACTACATCTTTACACAACCTAAATACTATATATATATATTTTTTTTTTTAAAGTTGAAAGGGGAGAATTAAAGATAAATATATTTGTAGTAATATAAAAGGGCAGCCCTCTCAATCTTCAGCTCTGCATTGCAACACCTCAAGTAAGACAATTTTACTATCCATACAGGGCATTTTAATTACATTAGTGTGATTTAATTATGGGAGGATAGTGGTAGTGGTCATTGGTACATTATTCTACATACATTAGCTGTTAAACAAACCTATTATGATCTCAGCTGTCAGCCCCTGCTCCTGACCAGAATTATATTTGAGGAAAGGGCATTCAGGTTATGTTTGCATGCAAGTTATCGGCAAAGATTTATATTCATTAGAAAGAATAGGATTATGGTCCTATGCTGCCCCATTATATGCCAATTCAGTGAGTTTTGGCGACAATGACCATATCTAACACATATAATCTTCAGTAAACACAGTGTAGCCTAAAGAGCCGAAGAATGAATTTGTGATGATCTGTGCATCCTCTGCATATGGACACCTTACGCAGTTATCTTGCAGCTAACTTTAAAAATGCTAAAGAATTTGGGAGCAGAGCTTATGATGCTCTTCCCGGAGAAGGATACAAGTGGGTATGCTTAAGATATGGGGCTTTCTGGTGATCCCATAGCTCTCTGTTAAGCAGGAGCACAACCTTTTATACTGCTGTAAGTTTGGATAGACTACAGCAAGAAGAAGGAAGTATGATCCTGAAGAATTTTAAAGGTAGGAACATATCTTTTTAGTGGAGGGCACTTGTATGGAGACTACAATTCCCCTCTAAATGACATTCTCCACCTACTACAAAAGTATACTTTGGGGTGCTCCAAACCCTGAGATCATATACATACTAACCACCCTGCAGTTCTCTATTCTCAAGATTTGCATTGTCTTCTACATGAGCTTGCAGGGGAGCGGAACTAGGAAGACCTCAGGAGTAATAGGCACTTCAGAGAGGATAGTAAAGTAAGCAGAGAACAATCTCAAAGTTTTTGGGGGGGGGGGGGGGAAGGTGAGTATAGATGGTATGTACGTATGTGTGGTGGGGGAGCTATGTTGTTTAAAACTGATTGCAAAACTGTATTGCATATTCTAGATACAGACACTCCAGTGCTTTGTAAGGGGAATCTTACAGCCTATAATTCATTAAGGAACACTACATACTACAGAATAACTTTTTCCTACGTTTTAATGTCATCACGAAAACAGTATCTAAAACACAATTAAATTAGACCAGAGTTTCTCAAAAAAATTTTGTGGCACATTGGTGTGCCCTGAGATAGCCAAAGGTGTTCCTCCATATATTGTGATTACATTTTTAGTTATTTTTATAGAAAATAGAAATTCTATTCTATCTTAAATAGAATTTGAATATGTGTACCTCCTTCAAGTGCACACATTGATGCTTTTTTTCTTCTTCTGCCGCATCAAAGCGGATTCCTCACTAAAAGCAGAAAGTGCGTTGGCAGACCGACCAAATAGTTGCATTTCTGCTGGGAGATCTGGAGAAGGGATGCTCATAAAACCATTTCTGGTGAGAGTGACAGGTCTATCACAGTAAAAGCTGTAATTTCAAAACATTTACCCACGATCAACAGCAGGTGCGTAACTGCTCCTCCCCCAAGATTGCCGTCAACACACATCCATCCCCCTATAGTTACACCACTGATCTATGCTCCTTTTTCAAATCAAAAAGTTTTGTGGGCCCTAGTTTTAAAGGTATCACTTGATTTTTTTTTTTTTGTAAAGCAGATTCCTTTAAATTCTATGACATATCCACTGTATAAATTGTTAACTATAGATAATACAAAAGCACGAAGATGTGCAATAGTCTAGGAAATCCACTCAAATTTCAGTGGTTTAGACTTTTTTTCAATTTTTTTTTACCTTTCCCTTCTTGATAACTCCTTTGGGCCTTCTACATCAACTTGAGAAACTTCTTAGATGCCTGTTGTACTCGGTTAGGATTTTCTATGTCTATCAGACCTCTACTCCTTTAAGTTTCTGTTGTGAAAAAAAAAAATATATTATCATTGAAAACAAATAACATAGTAATTAAGGTTGAATAAGACATGCGTCCATGAAGTCCAACCTTTTCACCCTCCTTTTTTAACCCTACCCAACAGTGATCCAGAAGAAGGCTAAAAAAAGGGGGGGAAATTCCTTCCTGACTTGAAATGGGAATCAGAAAGTATCCCTGGATCAACCAGAACTGCCGTATATTATTAATACCAGTAATTCCCAATATTTTTAATTTTAGAAACTTATCCAGTCCGCTTTCAAAGTGTTCACGACTTGCCATTACCACATCTGCTGGAGCAGTTCCACAGTTTCCCTTTTGTTACTGTAAAGAAACTTTTCTTAACCTGAAGATGAAATTCTTTTCTTCCAATCTTAAAGCATTGTCCACGGCCCTCTGATATGACCGATTAGTAAACAAGGCACCAGAGAGTTTATTGTATGGCCCATTATATATTTATTAAAGTGATCATATTCCCACACAAACACGCTTCTCTAATGTAAACAGCCCTAACAGCACAGTGGCTCCGTGGTTAGCACTGATGCCTTTGCAGCGCTTAAAGGAGAAACTAAAGTCTCCAGACAACATTGTCCCCATAGACAGAGCAATATCACAAACATACAACAAGCTGTGTCTCACCTCTCCTTTTGCTGTGGCCTTGGGAGATTATGAAAACAACCTGTGAATACTAGGGGTCAGCTCCCACAATCCACCTTAGCTGGGTAAACCCCAGCTAAGTGTCTGTGTACAGGCACATGCTCTGTAGTGCTCAACAGATCAAAACAGGAAGATGCAGCATTGCTCTAGAAGCTAACAGCCAATCACAGTACATCACAGAGATCCTCCTCTCCCTGAAGCAGAAAAGAGATTTCAGTTGTTTGTTTTCAAACACATTCAATGCTCCTGTCCTAACAATGATATAATCCTTTACTATACAAAATAAAAGTAATCTTACAGTGTTTCATAGATAGCATGGATGTAAGAAACGGAATACTAACATTTCAGCAAAAATAAAAAAAATAAATGTAAGTTGGGGAATAGAACTTGCAACCTGTACATTAACTTTGTCTTGCTAAAAGCAGAGTCTTACCTCTAGGCTAATAGAGATAATTATAGATCGGTACATGTAGAATCTTTTACTATGAACATAATAGAAACAAAATTAAGGAAACTATGGGGATTAGAACTTGCAACCTTCTGGACTGTGTGTTTCTAAACTGGCATCTTACAGGTGAGCCATGACAGAGTAAGCTGAACACTTTGGTACATTTAGGAGCTTCATTTTTGCTTGGGAAATAATAGAAACAAAACAAGCTGTTGGGACAAATAGAAACAAAACAAAAAAAAGAAGAAGTCTGGGGTATTGAACTTGTGACCTTCTGAACTGTGTATTATTAAAACGGGGACTTACCCGATGCGCCACCACTGAACAGGCAAAGTACTCTGTACATTTGGAAGCTTTTTTTGCTAAACGATTCCTAAAGAAAATGGAATATGGAAGTCCTGATAAGATTTTGAAAGCTGTTGTTACCCTGCAGTTTATTTTCCAGAAGTCACACTAATGGTTAATAGATTATAATAACAATCAGCTTTCAAAGTCTTTTCAGGGACTTCCATATTGGTGTATAAACATCTGTATAAACACTCTGTCCATAGAGACAGTGAATACTGGGGTCAGGGGGCGTGGCTCTTTGATGACTTCATGGGCTGTGGTTTGTACTGGCAACAATATGGGAGCCTTCTTATATACAGAATCTATTTCTCACATGTGTCACAAACCCCCCGGTCCCAAAACGCCCCAACCACCTATCCTTTACCGGAAAACACGCTCAAGCAACCGACAGGCGGACGGAACCGATCGACCCGGTGGGTTTGGTGAAAAAAAATAATTACACAATTAATATTACTAAATATCAATATACTCACTGCCACCACATCCCGAATTAAACAGCGGAATGACCTCGTTACATAGGGGATATCCGCTCCCCTACTTCTAACAAACCTGTAAGAAATTGGTTATTCACACCTAATATTCTATACACCGTTATACAGTATCTCTATATCACCACAAATACTTCTTATAGTAGCGTATCGAAGACAAGGTTTGTTTGGGATATACTCAGTAGGAAAATAGCCTATATGATTTTATATCATTTATTAAAAGTTGTTAAAAAAAGTGCATAAAAATATAAAGAAAAATAAATAAATCACTGAACATAAAGCGGTAACACAAGAGGAGGGTAGAATTGGGTAAAAGAAGAAATACTTAGAGATAATTGGCATCTGAATAGTCCATGAGAGAGTCCAGAAACTTGATAATCCAATTTATGGGAAAATAATGGTCCAAATGATAAGTCCTGCTGTAAGCCAATACGGTCTGTCCAGTTGGCTAGATGTTATTCCAGATGTTCTTGTAGATGTTATGACAGACTCTTTGGGATGAGACCCAGTTCCATTTTTACCTTTCTTCAGAAATGGGAGTGGTCTGTTCCCTAGAGGGGTGGACTTGGTTCTGCCCAGAAGGTTGGTTCCAAGGTTTGGAGGGAATTTCAAATATCAAACTCCCCCCCAGTCCATAATCCATGAACCACACATGCACATTCAAAATAATATCATGATGGTTTATAACTAATTTTTTCCAACAGAACAAGACCAAATACGACCTATCTGGGATATCCTAGGCCTAAGAAGGATAATATCCAAGTTTGGCGGGCTATGATAGTGTCAGGTCTCTATAAATGTAGAATTCATTACTGGATACACTGGGGTTATTTATGAAAACCAATAATTCTACATCCGGAATTATTAAGGAATATGAATTGTCTTTCATCTGCCTGTGGTTCTGCTCAATTCTCTACTAGGAGATTCCCTGCTAGTTCTGGTTCTCTTGTCTGGGACATTGTTTGTTTATTATGGGGAATTCACACTTGCCCTTTGAAGTCAGACCTCCTGCTAAGTCAGCTAATTTAACACCAAATGGCCCTGGCTTTGGGGAAAACATGAATTAACTCTGCGATTACCAGAACAGTAGACATGAAACAATGTGGAAGCTACCATGCTGCTTGATCATGCATTAGGGTGAAATAATTGAAAATTGGGGGTGCAATTTCAGAATTGTCTATTGCGTTTTACATTGAATACCTGTGTCACACCTCCCCCCATAGCTGTCGCATAGGGATTGGTTTTACACAACCTAGACCGTTGAACCAACTTCCCTTGGCGCCATGGTGGCTTTCTCCTTTTATGACATGTTACATACATTGCTGGAAAACATATTTTCTTTTTTAGTTTTACACTCCCTCCAGTCACAATGCTATAGGTACAAGCTGTGCTGGCGTTGGGATCCATTTTGTTACCTATGGCAGACTGGTCACCCTATACACTGTATAACAATGGATCATTCCAACACAACCATCTTCCTGACCTGGTACCACAACTTCATTTTCATTACCTGCTGGATAAACCATGTCAGCACTGAGAGCTTTGTCATTAACATCACCCCCTGGGGTGCTTGGGTAAACAAAGGGTTGGAAATAGTGGTGCTGGGTTCACTAGGCATCTGGACTCTATTTCCCAGAATGCCCTGTTGGCCAATCCCAGGTTAACACTGTTTGTACCAACATTTTTACAATTTTCACTCTTCACCACCCTCCTGCACAATACTTTCTGGTTCCTCTTGAGACAGAGACCAAACCTGGACTCTTCCAGTACAGTAAGATCTCTGGTGTTACCTGGAAAACAATCCCTGTTTCCCTACACAATCCTTTATCAGATATACAGGTTCTTTGGTTAGTTCTACCGGCCAAAGCTGCCCTTGTCTCCTTCAGGCTGGACAACAACTCCACCCCCCTCTACAATCACTGACTTGGGCTTAACTGGTTCTGGCACTGTAGGACTCCTGCTCTGGTCTCCCAGCCCTCCTTCCCAGTCACTCTGCACTAAGTCACTAGATCGAACAGGGAATCTCTGGGAAAATGCTATCCTCTCACCTCCCTCTCTAGTCATACACTCGGGCCTTACTGGTTCTGGCACTATCGGACTCCTACTCTGGTCTCCCAGCCCTCCTTCCCAGTCACTCTGCCCTATGTAACCTGACTGAACCAGGGTGATATCCAGGGGAAACCTAACATTCCCTACTGCTCTCTTAATCCCTGTGCCACCTACACCATAAATAACTCTGTGTTAAGTGCATCTGTAATGGAAAAAGATTTGGGGTTCTGGTAGATAACAGACATAGCTATAGCACACACTAACAAGGTGAGGAGCTGTCCAATGCTGAACAGCTATAGTTATATAAAATGTGTTTTCTTCTTAGTGGCACTTTAAATATTATTTAGAGGTTTTATAATAATAATAATTTATTGCTATTACGTTTCAGCACTTTACACTTTAGCATTTTAGGGGATTTTTTATTTAACTATTTATTTATTCTAAGTTTATAAATGACTTAGAAGGGGGCATTGAGAGCAAGGTCTCTGTGTTTGCTGATGACACTAAACTATGCAGAGCTTTGGAAACTTCCAATGATGTGCAAGTGCTGCAAGCAGACCTAGATAGATTATCAAAATGGGCAGCAGAATGGCAGATGAGATTCAATGTTGATAAATGTAAGGTGATGCATTTGGGATTTAATAATCCCTGTGCCACCTACACCATAAATAACTCTGTGTTAAGTGCATCTGTAATGGAAAAAGATTTGGGGGTTCTGGTAGATAACAGACATAGCTATAGCAAACAATGTCAGGTAGCAACGGCTAGAGCTAGCAAGATATTGTCTTGTATAAAAAGGGGAATAGATTCAAGAGAGAAAAATATTATTCTCCCTCTTTACAAGGCACTGGTAAGGCCTCATTTGGAATATGCGGTGCAGTTTTGGAATCCCATATACAAAAGGGACATCTTGGAAATTGAGGCAGTTCAGAGAAGGGCAACTAAATTAATATGGGGAATGGAGGGGCTTGAATATGCAGGCAGATTAGCGTTTGCGTGGGGAAATGATAACCTTATACAAATATATTAATGGCCCATACAATGAACTCTCTGGTGCATTGTTTACTAATAGGTCATATCAGAGGACTCGTGGACATCCTTTAAGGTTAGAAGAAAATAATTTTCATCTTTAGGTTAGGAGTGAGAACTGTGAAACTGTGGAACTGTCTTCCAGCAAATGTGGTAATGGCAAGTTCATTGAATAGCTTTAAAAAAGGCCTGGATAAAAATCTAAAAACAACAAAAAAATATTGAGAATTACTGGTATTAATGCATATCTGGTTGAAGAGGGTGAATAGGTTGGACTTGATGGACGTATGTCTTTATTTAACCTTAATTACTATGTTACTAATTCATGTACTCTGTGCGGCCTTTCTTCTACCTCTGTCAGTGACTTTGTTTTTCCATGGTGTCAGATCTTTCTGCAGCACTCCCCCCTTCCCCCTCCCCTCTGTTACCTCCTCCATGTCTCATGACCCATCACAAAGATTTCAGGACAGAGAGGGAATCTGAAGTGAAGACACTCTGTGGGTTGGGCAGAATTTTAAACACATGGATGCCCTTTCAAATAATAGATCTACCCAATTTCTCTATTAGGACTTTCTTCTTATAAATGGCTTAGAAGGGGGCATTAAGAGCAAGTTCTCTACTGATGATACTAAACTATGCAGAGCTTTGGAAACAAATGATGTGCAATTGATAGGGTTATTAAAATGGGCAGCAGTATGGCAGATGAGATTTAATGTTAATAAATGTATGTGATGCATTTGGAGGTTTAATAATCCTTGTGCCACCTACACCATAAATAACTCTGTGCTAAGTGCATTTCTAATGGAAAAAGATTTGGGGGTTGTAGTAGATAACAAACTTAGCTGTAGCAAGCAATGCCAGATAGCAATGGCTAGAGCTAGCAAAATATTTCTTGCATAAAGAGACGAATAGATTCAAGTGAGAAAAATATTATTTTCCCTGTTTACAAGGCACTGGTAAGGCCTCATTTGGAATATGCAGTGCAGTTCTGGAATCCCATATACAAAAGGGACATCTTGGAAATAGGAGTTAAGAGAAGGGCAATTAAAATAATAAGGGGAATGGAGGGGCTTAAATATGCAGGCAGATTAGACAAGTAAGGGCTGGTTACATTGGAAAAGCAACAATTACGCAAGGATATGATAACTTTATAAAAATATATTAATGGGCCATATAATAATCTGGTGCACTGTTCATGAATAGGTCATATTAGTGGACTCGTGGACATCTTTTAAGATTAGAAATAAAAAAAAAAAAAAAAAGACGAATAATACATATACTATAGTATATAGTTGATCCAGCGATAGATCCGGTTGTCAGAAAGGAATTTAACACACCTGATGTTAGGTTTTTATATAGTCTCTATAATCACTTAGTCTAATAGCAGCCATTTTGTTCCTTGACTCCATTTTGTGTTTATGTTATTCAGATATTGTTTTTCGAGAAATGTACTAAGATGTTCTCATGGTGTAGATAATATTTTATTTCAAGGTCTTTTGCCTCCTACATTGTGTGTCAACCTGACTCTATCCTCGCATTCCAATAGATGTTTTACTACATCATCTGTAGACACAAAGTCTGGCAATGCCCCTTTCTCTGGCAAAGCCCCCTTTTTTTGGTTTGATATATTCCAATGTACGAAATGAATAAACTGAGAAAGAGTTTTACTGCACCTAACGTGTGGTGTAATTCTTTCTCCTGGCACTGTGAGGGTCTCTTAGTGGGTCTAAGACAGGCATCAGGGTCCGGCGTGACTAGTGCAGGATATTTATTCTAACACCTGAGACCTTGTAACGCTAACTAGTCACATGAAACAAGGGAAGGAAAATGGCTAACTGGGCATAATTTGGACATTTCTCACTTTTGTTGCCAGAGGTTAAGATAGACATTAATAGCTGTGTGTGGAGTTATTTTGACAGGACAGCAAATTTGCACTGTTATATCAGCTAATCACAGACTATTTCCAAAGTGTCTTATCTTCAGTTTTGTCCCATGAAAATCTAACATATTTACAAAAATGTGAAAGTTGTTCTCATTTTTGTGAGATACTGTACCTCCACAGGCGGCAAGTACATGCATCTGTCCAATTTAGGAGAAGAATAATAAATGGCTGCATCCTTAAGACCACAGCTCCCCTTTTAAGCATTTATTGGGCAGCCATCCAAACATACCTTTTGGAGATATGAGTTAACCTGCCAAGGTACTACTGCCTGACAACGCTTAGAGCAGCAACAGGCAACTAGTAGATCTCCAGATGTTTGAACTCAGCATTCCTCTACAAGCACCTAGCTTTTTGAATTTCTCAACATTAATCCCCACTTGCCTTTTTTAGTCCAATCCTAAAATGTATATAAGACTTTCTGCAGTATGCCTATAATAACTATTATATACTACTAATTATCTTAATACGGCATTTAAATACATACCCTCTTTCTAAAACACCATAACATAGTCCTTATCATATTTCTGTGCCATGTATAAACAGAGAAATATGGTCCCAAAACAAGCTAGGATTCATTAAAGTCTCCAAAATTAGTTCTAAATCAGTCAGTGAGAAAAGTTTAAAATGTTAAGGTTTCCTGCTCATTACAGTGAACGGATGGAGGCCACATCTAAAATCTGCTGTGCAGAATTTAGAACATACATAATGTGTATGGGCAAAGCCAAGTATCCATGTAGAATTTGGTCTGAGCAGTAACAAAAAAAGGTGAGTTTTCAAGCTTTTATTAGATTTACTCACATTTCCTTTCTTCCTCCTTTTTCTTTGCTGCTTCTTCTCTCTGTTTCCGGATAATTGCAAGGCGAGCCAAATCTGCCTTTGCTTGGTCAGTTTTTCCTGCTAAATGCATCTTCATGTAGCGTTCTTTTGCTTTTTGCTTTTCAATCTCTTCCCTGTCAAATATAAAATAAAAATAAGGTAATAAACCAAAGCTATAAGAGTATTCTAAAGCAGCATCCAGGGATGCACATCCTGGCCCATTTTGGGGGTTGCACTAGCTGCACCACATGCTCTGTCCGGGACACGCATGTACCCCCGCCTTGCCACTCCAACCCGTGAGTCCACACCAGCCACAAAAACCCTCGGACTAGCCACAGTTTGGGCATCACTGCTGTAGTCAATACATACACATATGTGGATATTATCACTATGTATAAATACATTAATGGGCCAAAAAATAATCTGGTGCATTGTTCACCAATAGAACATGCCAGAGGACACATGGATATCCCTTAAGAAGTTTATTCATCAAGTTTAGGAAGGGTTTTTTACAGTTGAACGGTAAAACTATGGAATGGTCTTTCATTTGACGTGGTGATGGCAGGTTCATTGGGTGGTTCAAAAAAAGCTGGATCAGTTTTAAAAATAGAAGGATGTTTTTAAAACAGAAGTTAATTCTAGGGATTGTGCCGCTTGGGTGTCGGAAAGATTTTTTTCCCCTTTCATAATGACTTTTTTTCTTTTGCCTACTTCTGGATCAACTGTTAGGCAGGAAATGCCGGTATTGTGAATAAATTGTACTAGATGGACTTACATCTTTACACAACCTCAAATACTATATATATATATTTTTTTTTTTAAAGTTGAAAGGGAAGAATTAAAGATAAATATATTTTGTAGTAATATAAAAGGGCAGCCCTCTCAATCTTCAGCTCTGCATTGCAACAACCTCAAGTAAGACAATTTTACTATCCATACAGGGCATTTTAATTTACATTAGTGTGATTTAATTATGGGAGGATAGTGGTAGTGGTCATTGCTACATTCCATTCTACATACATTAGCTGTTAAACAAACCTATTATGATCTCAGCTGTCAGCCCCTGCTCCTGACCAGAATTATATTTGAGGAAAGGGCATTCAGGTTATGTTTGCATGCAAGTTATCGGCAAAGATTTATATTCATTAGAAAGAATAGGATTATGGTCCTATGCTGCCCCATTATATGCCAATTCAGTGATGTTTTGGCGACAATGACCATATCTAACACATATAATCTTCAGTAAACACAGTGTAGCCTAAAGAGCCGAAGAATGAATTTGTGATGATCTGTGCATTCCTCTGCATATGGACACCTTACGCAGTTATCTTGCAGCTAACTTTAAAAATGCTAAAGAATTTGGGAGCAGAGCTTATGATGCTCTTCCCGGCAGAAGGATACAAGTGGGTATGCTTAAGATATGGGGCTTTCTGGTGATCCCATAGCTCTCTGTGTAAGCAGGAAGCACAACCTTTTATACTGCTGTAAGTTTGGATAGACTACAGCAAGAAGGAAGTATGATCCTGAAGTAATTTTAAAGGTAGGAACATAATCTTTTTAGTGGAGGGCACTTGTATGGAGACTACAATTCCCCTCTAAATGACATTCTCCACCCTACTACAAAAGTATACTTTGGGGTGCTCCAAACCCTGAGATCATTATACATACTAACCACCCTGCAGTTCTCTATTCCTCACAGATTTCGCCATTGTCTTCTACATGAGCTTGCAGGGGCAGCGAGAACTAGGAAGACCTCAGGAGTAATAGAGCACTTCAGAGAGGATAGTAAAGTAAGCAAGTAGAACAATCTCAAAGTTTGGGGGTGGGGGGGGGGCTGAAGGTGAGTATAGATGGTATGTACGTATGTGTGGTGGGGGAGCTCATGTTGTTTAAAACTGATTGCAAAACTGTATTGCATATTCTAGATACAGACACTCCAGTGCTTTGTTAAGGGGAATCTTACAGCCTATAATTCATTAAGGAACACTACATACTACAGAATAACTTTTTCCTACGTTTTAATGTCATCACGAAAACAGTATCTAAAACACAATTAAATTAGACCAGAGTTTCTCAAAAAAATTTTGTGGCACATTGGTGTGCCCTGAGATAGCCAAAGGTGTTCCTCCATATATTGTGATTACATTTTTTAGTTATTTTTTATAGAAAAATAGAAATTCTATTCTATCTTAAATAGAATTTGAATATGTGTACCTCCTTCAAGTGCACACATTGATGCTTTTTTTCTTCTTCTGCTGCATCAAAGCGGATTCTCTCACTAAAAGCAGAAAGTGCGTTGGCAGACAGCCAAATAGTTGCATTTCTGCTGGGAGATCTGGAGAAGGGATGCTCATAAAACCATTTCTGGTGAGAGTGACAGGTCTATCACAGTAAATGCTGTAATTTCAAAACATTTACCCACGATCAACAGCAGGTGCGTAACTGCTCCTCCCCCCCAAGATTGCAGTCAACACACATCCATCCCCCTATAGTTACACCACTGATCTATGCTCCTTTTTCAAATCAAAAAGTTTTGTGGGCCCTAGTTCTAAAAGGTATCACTTGATTTTTTTTTTTTTGTAAAGCAGATTACCTTTAAATTCTATGACTATATCCACTGTATAAATTGTTAACTTATAGATAAATACAAAAGCACGAAGATGTGCAATAGTCTAGGAAATCCACTCAAATTTCAGTGGTTTAGACTTTTTTTCAATTTTTTTTTTACCTTTCCCTTCTTGATAACTCCTTTGGGCCTTCTACATCAACTTGAGAAACCTTCTTAGATGCCTGTTGTACTCGGTTAGGATTTTCTATGTCTATCAGACCTTCTACTCCTTTACGTTTCTGTTGTGAAAAAAAAAAATATATTATTCATTGAAAACAAATAACATAGTAATTAAGGTTGAATAAAGACATGCGTCCATGAAGTCCAACCTTTTCACCCTCCTTTTTTAACCCTACCCAACAGTTGATCCAGAAGAAGGCTAAAAAAAGGGGGGGAAATTCCTTCCTGACTTGAAATGGGAATCAGAAAGTATCCCTGGATCAACCAGAACTGCCGTATATTATTAATACCAGTAATTCCCAATATTTTTTAATTTTAGAAACTTATCCAGTCCGCTTTCAAAGTGATTCAACGAACTTGCCATTACCACATCTGCTGGAAGACAGTTCCACAGTTTCCCTTTTGTTACTGTAAAGAAACTTTTCTTAACCTGAAGATGAAATTCTTTTCTTCCAATCTTAAAGCATTGTCCACGTGCCCTCTGATATGACCGATTAGTAAACAAGGCACCAGAGAGTTTATTGTATGGCCCATTAATATATTTATATAAAGTGATCATATTCCCACACAAACATCGCTTCTCTAATGTAAACAGCCCTAACAGCACAGTGGCTCAGTGGTTAGCACTGATGCCTTGCAGCGCTTAAAGGAGAACTAAAGTCTCCAGACAACATTGTCCCAATAGACAGAGCACATTCACAAACATACAACAAGCTGTGTCTCACCTCTCCTTTTGCTGTGGCCTTTGGGAGATTTATGAAAACAACCTGTGAATACTAGGGGTCAGCTCCCACAATCCACCTTAGCTGGGTAAACCCCCAGCTAAGTGTCTGTGTACAGGCACATGCTCTGTAGTGCTCAACAGATCAAAACAAGGAAGATGCAGCATTGCTTTCTAGAAGCTAACAGCCAATCACAGTACATCACAGAGATCCTCCCTCTCCCTGAAGCAGAACAGAGATTTCAGTTGTTTGTTTTCAAACACATTCAATGCTCCTGTCCTAACAATGATATAATCCTTTACTATACAAAAATAAAAGTAATCTTTACAGTGTATTTCATAGATAGCATGGATGTAAGAAACGGAATACTAACATTTCAGCAAAAATAAAAAAAATAAATGTAAGTCTGGGGAATAGAACTTGCAACCTGTACATTAACTTTGTCTTGCTAAAAGCAGAGCTCTTACCTCTAGGCTAATAGAGATAATTTATAGATCGGTACATGTAGAATCTTTTACTATGAACATAATAGAAACAAAAATTAAGGAAACTATGGGGATTAGAACTTGCAACCTTCTGGACTGTGTGTTTCTATAACTGGCATCTTACAAGGTGAGCCATGACAGAGTAAGCTGAACACTTTGGTACATTTAGGAGCTTCATCTTTTGCTTGGGACATAATAGAAACAAAACAAATGCTTGGGACATAATAGAAACAAAACAAAAAAAAGAAGAAGTCTGGGGTATTGAACTTGTGACCTTCTGAACTGTGTATTATTAAAACCGGGAGACTTACCCGATGCGCCACCACTGAACAGGCAAAGTACTCTGGTACATTTGGAAGCTTTTTTTTGCTAAACGATTCCTAAAGAAAATGGAATATGGAAGTCCCTGAAAAGACTTTGAAAAGCTGCTTGTTACCCCTGCAGTTTATTTTCCAGAAAGTCACACTAAATGGTTAATAGATTATATAACAAGCAGCTTTCAAAATCTTATCAGGGACTTCCATATTGGTGTATAAACATCTGTATAAACACTCTGTCCATAGAGACAGTGAATACTGGGGTCAGGGGGCGTGGCTCTTTGATGACTTCATGGGCTGTGGTTTGTACTGGCAACAATATGGGAGCCTTCTTATATACAGAATCTATTTCTCACATGTGTCACAAACCCCCCGGTCCCAAAACGCCCCAACCACCTATCCTTTACCGGAAAACACGCTCCAAGCAACCGACAGGCGGACGGAACCGATCAGACCCGGTGGGTTTGGTGACAAACTATATATTACACAATTAATATTACTAATATCAATATACTCACTGCCACCACATCCCGATTAAAAAGCGGAATGACCTGTTACCTATGGGGATATCCGCTCCCCTACTTCTAACAACCTGTAAGAAATTGGTTATTCACACCTAATATTCTATACACCGTTATACAGTATCTCTATATACCTACACAATACTTCTCTATAGTAGCGTACTTCGAAGACACAGGTTTGTTTTGGGATAATACCAGAATAGGACATAGCCTATAAATGATTTTATATCATTTATTAAAAGTTTGTAAAATAGTGCATAAAAATATAAAGAAAAATAAAAAAATCACTGAACATAAAGCGGTAACACAAGTGAGGGTAGAATTGGGTAAAAGAAGAAAACTTAGAATAATTGGCATCTGAATAGTCCTGAGAAGAGTCCAGAACTTGATAATCCAATTTATGGGAAAATAATGGTCCAAATGATAAGTCCTGCTGTAAGCCAATACGGTCTGTCCATTTGGCTAGATGTTATTCCAGATGTTCTTGTAGATGTTATGACAGACTCTTTGGGATGAGACCCAGTTCCATTTTTATCCTTTCTTCAGAAAATGGGAGTGTGTCTGTTCCCTAGAGGGGTGGACTTGGTTCTGCCCCAGAAGGTTGGTTCCAAGTTTTGGAGGGAATTTCAAATATAAAAACTCCCCCCCAGTCCATAATCCATGAACCACACATGTCACATTCAAAATAATATCATGAGGGTTATAACTAATTTTTTCCAACAGAACAAGACCAAATACACCTATCTGGATATCCTAGGCCTAAGAAGATAATATCCAAGTTTGGCTCGGCTTGATATTGTGTCAGGTCTCTATAAATGTAGAATTCATTACTGGATCCACTGGGGTTATTTGAAAACCTGAAATAATTCTACATCCGGAATTATTAAGGAATATGAATTGTCTTTCATCTGCCTGTTGGTTTCTGCTCAATTCTCTACTAGAGATTCCCTGCTAGTTCTGGTGTCTCTTTGTCTGGGACATTGTTTGTTTATTATGGGGAATTCACACCTTGCCCTTTGAAGTCGACCTCCTGCTAAGTCAGCTAATTTAACACCAAATGGCCCTGCTTTGGGGAAAACATGAATTACCTCTCGATTACCAGAACAGTGAAACTGTGAGCTACCATGCTGCTTGATCATGCCATTAGGGTGAAATAATTGAAATTGGGGGTGCAATTTCAGATATGTCCTAGGCGTTTTACATTGAATACCTGTTCGTCACACCTCCCCCCATAGCTGTCGCATAGGGATTGGTTTTACACAACCTAGACCGTTGCAACCAACTTCCCTTGGCGCCATGGTGGCTTTCTCCTTTTATGACATGTTACATTACATTGCTGGAAAACATATTTTCTTTTTTGTAGTTTTACACTCCCTCCAGTCACAATGCTATAGGTACAAGCTGTGCTGGCGTTGGGATCCATTTTGTTACCTATGGCAGACTGGTCACCCTCTATACACTGTATTAACAATGGATCATCTCCAACACAACCATCTTCCTGACCTGGTACCACAACTTCATTTTCATTACCTGCTGGATAAACCATGTCAGCACTGAGAGCTTTGTCATTAACATCACCCCCTGGGGTGCTTGGGTAAACAAAGGGTTGGAAATAGTGGCTGCTGCGTTCACTAGGCATCTGGACTCTATTTCCCAGAATGCCCTGTTGGCCAAATCCCAGGTTAACACTGTTTGTACCAACATTTTTACAATTTTTACACTCTTCACCACCCTCCTGCACAATACTTTCTGGTTCCTCTTGAGACAGAGACCAATACCTGGACTCTTCCAGTACAGTAAGATCTCTGGGTGTTACCTGGAAAACAATCCCTGTTTCCCTACACAATCCTTTATCAGATATAACAGGTTCTTTGGTTAGTTCTACCGGCCCAAAGCTGCCCTTGTCTCCTTCAGGCTGGACAACAACATCCACCCCCTCTACAATCACTGACTTGGGCTTAACTGGTTCTGGCACTGTAGGACTCCTGCTCTGGTCTCCCAGCCCTCCTTCCCAGTCACTCTGCACTAAGTCACTAGATCGAACCAGGGAGATCTCTGGGAAAATGCTATCCTCCTCACCTCCCTCTCTAGTCATACACTCGGGCCTTACTGGTTCTGGCACTATCGGACTCCTACTCTGGTCTCCCAGCCCTCCTTCCCAGTCACTCTGCCCTATGTAACCTGACTGAACCAGGGTGATATCCAGGGGAAACCTAACATTCCCTACTGCTCTCTCTGAAGGTCCCAACTCATTCAGTGTGCTGTCAGTCTGCAGTGTTATCTCAGAGTCTGCATCACAAGTTCCAGCCAACTGTCCTGTGGGTAGTTGGTGAAGCTTGGCAGGGGTTGAGTCAACTGGATCGGAACATGGAATGAACTTGCAAATAACATCTCCCTGCTCCGATTCCAATGACCGTCCCCTAGCAGTCCTTCCAACACTGTGAGTGACCGTTAACACAGGTAACACATTTTTGACAGGTTCACAATTTTCATTTAGAACATTCACATTTTCAACAGGTAACATATATTAGACACTTTATCACCTTCCACACATAACATGGAGGCTGCCCCCTCTGTTAGTGACTCAGAAGCCTTTCTCCTGGGTGACTCCAGACTGGGGTTACTGTGTAGTGGGTCAATCCAGGCGCCACTACCAGTTTCAGCCAGTTGCCCTGTGACACGGGGGGTCAACTGCTGACAATCTACATGTCTGGGGTCAGAGCTGAAATGGATATCTTGGACTTCCTCTTCCAACACTGAACCCCTGACCTTAGCAGGACTACCAGTAACTGCTACTTCCAGTACAACATTATCACAAGTACAATCATTGGCATCCTTAACATTACAAATACATGCATTCCTATCCACAGATACAGGCTTAATGTTAGATACACAATAATTACCAAATTGCACATTTACCCCAGGTACCTGTGAACTAGGTCCTGTCAAACCCCTTCCCTGCTCCAGCTGTTCTAACGCACGGTAGCACAATACCATTGTGTGAGTTGAACCTTTAGCTTCTGACTCCGGGATGCTTTTGGCGGTTTGATACTGGGCCACTAATGTGCCTAAATCTGTCCCCAACAACACTGGGACAGGGATATCGTCCGAGATACCCACTACTTTCTCTTGCTTTCCAACCCCCCAGTCGATTTTCACTCGGGCCTGGGCAATGTTGGGAAGAATGCCCCCTATTCCCGTGAGGGTCAGGTGCTTATCCGGGAGGATGTTTTCTTTTGCAACACGGTTAGAGTGAACCAAAGTGATGTCTGCTCCTGTATCCCTGAAGCCAGTAACAATCCGGTCGTTCACTTTAGCCATCTGGTGATTTGGAGTGTGGCGTTGGATTTCCTTTTGTACGGACTGGAACCTTGTACGATAAACCTCTGGGGTCAACTGGTACTTGGCTAGGATAGCAGCCTTGATAGCTCCATAATCGTTATCACTTTCCTCCGGTAACTCTATAAAAGCGTCCAGGGCTTTGTAGCGCAGGTGTGGAGTCAGATGTCTGGCCCAATCCTCCTGAGGCAGACGATACTGATGGCAGGCTCTCTCAAAAGAGCGTAAGAACAAATCAATGTCTGTATCCTTCTCCATTGCTGCAAATTTAAACTTGTGACTCACTGGCAAACTTGTTCCTCCTGCTCCAGGAGAACTTGGTGATGAACTGTGGGCGGACTGGCGCAGTTTAGCCATTTCCAGTTCATATTGTCGTGCAGCTTGCCGCTCTGCACGCTCAGCCCGTCGCTCCTCCATCTCACGCATCTCACGAATGGAGTTCCAGAAATTGCAGGTACTCCATTGGGTTAGTGTCGCTTAACTTTTGCAACACTGCCTGGAGCTGAGGAGACTCTGTAGCTGCAGACATACACATTGGTAATGGTGATACAGTCCGTGATGGTATTCCAGGCTGGACAATATCATTTGAATCCAGGTCATAGTGAGTGATTCCTGCTGTAGGCTCATCCAGCATTTCCTGTGCTTGGAAATCTGCCTCCATTAATTCACGAATCAGCTCCTCCCTTCTTTTCCGATAGGAATCAATGTGTCTGCTTTGGCAAACAACGATTAAGTCATGTTTCTATAATTCACGGATTCAGACATTTTGCCAAGTAGAAAAAGTAGAGAAAAAGATTTTGGGGAAGGTCCCTGTGTGTTTACCTGTTCAGTATATATTCTAATGCACCGGCTATTAACCACAGAACTTGGGTTCTGCTCTACAGAATTACTTAGTTAACACTGTATTATTAGAGATTCTGAGTATAAACACCAAATATCCCAAACGCTGCCAACCAATTGTCACAAACCCCCCGGTCCCAAAACGCCCCAACCACCTATCCGTTACCGGAAAACACGCTCCAAGCAACCGACAGGCGGACGGAACCGATCAGACCCGGTGGGTTTGGTGAACAAACTATATATTACACAATTAATATTACTAAATATCAATATACTCACTGCCACCACATCCCGATTAAACAGCGGAATGACCTGTTACCTATATGGGGATATCCGCTCCCCTACTTCTAACAACCTGTAAGGAAATTGGTTATTCACACCTAATATTCTATACACCGTTATACAGTATCTCTATATACCTACACAATACTTCTCTATAGTAGCGTACTTCGAAGACACAGGTTTGTTTTGGGATATACTCAGAATAGGACAATAGCCTATAAATGATTTTATATCATTTATTAAAAGTTGTTAAAAATAGTGCATAAAAATATAAAGAAAAATAAAATAAATCACTGAACATAAAGCGGTAACACAAGTGAGGGTAGAATTGGGTAAAAGAAGAAATACTTAGAGATAATTGGCATCTGAATAGTCCATGAGAAGAGTCCAGAACTTGATAATCCAATTTATGGGAAAATAATGGTCCAAATGATAAGTCCTGCTGTAAGCCAATACGGTCTGTCCAGTTGGCTAGATGTTATTCCAGATGTTCTTGTAGATGTTATGACAGACTCTTTGGGATGAGACCCAGTTCCATTTTTATCCTTTCTTCAGAAAATGGGAGTGGTCTGTTCCCTAGAGGGGTGGACTTGGTTCTGCCCCAGAAGGTTGGTTCCAAGTTTTGGAGGGAATTTCAAATATCAAACTCCCCCCCAGTCCATAATCCATGAACCACACATGTCACATTCAAAATAATATCATGATGGTTTATAACTAATTTTTTCCAACAGAACAAGACCAAATACGACCTATCTGGGATATCCTAGGCCTAAGAAGGATAATATCCAAGTTTGGCTCGGGCTATGATATTGTGTCAGGTCTCTATAAATGTAGAATTCATTACTGGATACACTGGGGTTATTTATGAAAACCTGAAATAATTCTACATCCGGAATTATTAAGGAATATGAATTGTCTTTCATCTGCCTGTTGGTTTCTGCTCAATTCTCTACTAGGAGATTCCCTGCTAGTTCTGGTGTCTCTTTGTCTGGGACATTGTTTGTTTATTATGGGGAATTCACACCTTGCCCTTTGAAGTCAGACCTCCTGCTAAGTCAGCTAATTTAACACCAAATGGCCCTGGCTTTGGGGAAAACATGAATTAACTCTGCGATTACCAGAACAGTGAAACAATGTGGAAGCTACCATGCTGCTTGATCATGCCATTAGGGTGAAATAATTGAAAATTGGGGGTGCAATTTCAGATATTGTCTATGGCGTTTTACATTGAATACCTGTTCGTCACAACATGTACTAAATGCAACTTACTAGAGAAGAATCTTACAATGTATAGGTGTTCTGGGGAGAAAAACTTTCACATTCGGTTTTAAAAATTTTAAGTTTAGTTCTCCTTTAAGTCCTGAGTTCGATTCCACCCTTGGAGACATCTGTAATGAGTTTGGAAGATGACATTGAATATCATCTGCCATTCTGCTGCCCATTTTGACAATCTATCTAGGTCAGCTTGCAGCAATTGCACATCATTGGAAGTTTTCAAAGCTTTGCATAGTTTAGAGTCATCAGCAAACACAGAGACCTTGCTCTCAATGCCCCCTTCTAAGTAATTTATAAACAGATTAAAAAGAAGTGGCCCCAGTACGGAACCCTGAGGCACTCCACTTAGAACTTAAGCCCACATAGATGTAGCCCCATTACCACCACCCTGTTTGCGATCCAATAACCAATTCTCTATCCATGTACAATTTTTCCAGGCAAACAGTCCTCAGTTTATACATCAGTCGCCTATGTGGCACAGTAGCAAAAGCTTTAGCAAAATCCAAGTGGATAAAAATGTTGATGAACATGAGTTAATAATGGAAGCTTGTCCCAATTTACACTTTCATATAAAAAAATGCCCCTGTGAGGGTGAACCCTCAGACATTTTGGTACAACTGACCCTCAACGTAAATATTGCAAAGAACCAACAAAAAATTCTGTTTATATCTGAAACAACTGCAACCGTGTAACTCACTCATCACTGGAGAACATGTAAAAAAACAAAAACAATTTTTTTTTTTTTTATCAAAGCATATAGCAAAGCTGTAGCAACAACCAAATAAATTTGTAACCCTTAGGAAATCAAGAGTATAGGTTAAGTAATGCATAACATTGCATGGGTGCTCACAGAGTTGTTTGGTAAAAGTAACAGATCCTACACAGCGTAGGTCTCTGAAACAAAGTAACAAAAAACTAAAAAGACATTCTCCCAGAAAGACAGGCACCCTAAAAAATGTTAGGGGTCATACAGCTGGAAGATTAGGTTCCCTCACCATTCCACACTGCCAATGCGTTGAATGCGCTGCCAATGGGTGAATGTGCTCCTTGCAAAGTTGAGTCCGTCCAATCGGACTCAACCCAGAACAGAGGGGATTTGAGCAGAGTAACTATAAAGTATTTAAAATGCTGCCTGTATTCCCAGGAGTGAGGACTAACTTCTACTCTCACTGGGTACAGCTTAAAGGTGGGAATTTGTTTTTTTCTTTGCATTTAGAGCCATTAAGGTGCTAAAAATAAATTGCTTTTGTGATGTTTTTCAAATTGAAAAAAAAAAAGATTATCTTTGTGATTTTGGATAAAAATTGTGTTTTCTGAGCTTCCCGTGTGTTCCTAGGGAATCTTGTATATGTAAATGCTTGTTTTATGCGAAAATATACAATATAAAGGAGTGCAGAATCTATATAGTTTTTCTGGCACTGAAAGGTTTAACCAGCACTCAAATGTTTTGAATGTAAACAACTGCATTCACCCTATAGTCTTCATCATCACTTTCATCTGAACTCTGGTCTTGCTTGTCCTTTGATGGAATTCCAGCAGCTCCTCCACTACTTTCCTCCAACTCCGCTTCCTGCAGAGAAAGAGAAAAAAAAAATGCAAGCCATGGTGAGACATTTTACGGACTTCACCTTTGTGCATAAAACAGATAGGAAGGCAAGTGATACTAGACTAACAAAAAAGTTTTACCCTTGCAACTTTCTACTTTAAAGGGAAACTAATGTGAAAAAGAACTTGGGATAGAAACAAAGTGCATAGTCTCTTATACACCTGCTCAGTTCAATCAGCCCAAATACATTTTTTTTTTATTAACTTAAGTTTTTATTGTTTTTTCCCCCATAAAATATTAAGATATTTTTGTTGGTTACATCATAAATATACATCTGTAATTGTTATATACACATCATGAATTAACATTGCAAAACATAGGAGTCAAAATAAATAGGTAGGGGGATAGGGTTAGAGGGGTAAGGATGATTACAGGCAAGTTTTCTTTTTACATTATTTTTATATTATATTTAATGTTAGTATAGACATATAAATTCTCTATAATTAGTCGTTTTTATATATTTAAGTATTATTTGTATCACAAATCTAGGGATTATACACCAAAGAAAATCCTATCATATAATTCTGGTAATTTATTATATCACAGATATAGGCCTTGAGAACAGTCCAGGTGGGACCGAAACGTGTAGAGAGAGATTGCATGCATTTTTTCATATTGCATATTTGTTGTAAGTTGTTTTTGTAGAGCAATCATGTTAGGGGTTTTGGTTGGCAACCAATTTTTGGCTATAGTTATCTTCATTATTGTAAACATATGATATTGTATTAGTATAGTATAGTATAGTATTTGAGGTTGCATAAAGACACACGTCCATCCAGTCCAACCCATCTAGCAATATCCGCATTTCCTGCCTAACTGTTGATCCAGAGGAAGGCAAAAAACCCACCAAAATTTATGAAGGTGGAAAAAATTCCTTTCTGACTCCAATTGGCAATCGGAAATTTCCTTGGATCAACTCTACTTTATGTATCAATACCAGTAACTTGCAACATTTCCTTGCAGAAACTCATCCAGCTTTTTTTTTTAAACTGACCAATGAACCTGCCATAACAATGTCCACTGGAAGTTCCATAGCTTTACCGTTCTCTTTCAAGTCTTAAGGCATGTCCTCGTGTCCTTTGACATGTTCTATTGGTGAACAATGCCCCAGAGAGTTTATTGTATGGCCCGTTAATGTATTTATACACAGTAATCAAATCCCCACGCAAGCGCCTTTTTCCACAATTGCACTGCATATTCCAAAAGAGGCCTTACCAATGCTTTGTTAAGAGTGAGAATAACATTTTCCTCCCTTGAATCCATACCTCTCTTTATACAAGACAATACCATGCTGGCTCTGGCTGTTGCCGTTTGGTACTGCTTGCTTCCTTTAAGTTTGTTATCCACCAAAACTCCAAGATTCACTCAACACAGAGCCATTTATAGTATAAGTAGCACAAGGATTCCAAAATGCACAAAAGTCCAAAACCTTACATTTATCAACATTAAATCTCATCTGCCACTTAGCAGCCCAATGTGACAATCTATCGGGATCCCCCTGCAACGATTGCACATCCAAAGTTTTGTTTCGTCAGCAAACACAGAAACCTTGCTGACAATACCCACTTCCAAATCATTAATAAATAGATTAAACAGAAGAGGCCCCAACACAGAACCCTGTGGCACCCCACTTGGCACGTTATTCCATAATGATGAAGCCCCATTTACAACTACTCTCTGCATCCTATTCATTAACCAATTTTCTATCCATGTATGATTGTGACTCCCCAGACCAACAGACCTCAGCTTACACATTAGTCGCCTATGGGGGACTGTATCAAAAGCCTTTGCAAAATCCAAGTAAACTACATCTACTGCTATGCCAGAGTCTAAATTTCTACTTACTTCCTTATAAAAGCCAAGCAAGTTAGTTTGCCAACTTGTTTTTGATCTGGTCTAGGTCTATGAAGAATGGGGTAAACTGGCGGGTAAGTGGTAATCTATTACTAAATAAATCCTGTATGAAATTTTGTAATTTTAACCATGCTTTATTTATTTTATAGCAACTCCTCCATATATGCATCCATGTACCTGGTTGTCTTCTACATCTCCAGCAGGTTGGTAAAACAGATGTGAACCATTTTGCTATTTGTTCTGGTGTTCTGTGAAATCTATATAGCATTTTTCTAGACATTTCCCAATGGCTAACACATTTGGATAATTTAAATGGTAATATTAGAGCCTTAGACCAATTGATCATCAGTCAGGGATTGGTTTAGGTCCTTTTTCTCAGCTTTGTATAGCATGACTTTTAAAGATTTAATTTTTATTATCTATTGCTAGGTAGAAGATTCCGATTGATATAGGGAGTTTTGGTGGAAATATTGGTTTGGTGTTAATAGAATTCGTTTTTTTTTTTTTTTGTAGATCTGTAAAAAGGAATGTATGTCCCATTTTGGAATAATTGCTGGAGTGTTGTTACGTTGTATGGTGACAATTTTAAAGTTAGATATTGCCATGTTGAAACTATTTAATGGTATAACTTTGATTAAGAATTTTTGTTGTAGATTTGTTTTGCTCCAAATTGGTATTGTAGCCTTAGATGTAGGTGAGATATTCAGGTCAGCTTTATATCCAAAGACAGTTTCTCCCAATATTTATTTTCAAGTTTATGGGTTTAGTTCTGTCTGTTTTGTAATATGACGCCATCTGAAAATAACACTATTTTGTGTAGATTTTTGTCTACTTTAATTCCATATATATTTGTATTTTCTGAGCCAATGGCTCCATAACCAAGTCAAAAATGCCTTGGTCCTTAGCAAGTCTTAAGTCGGTTTTAACCAACAAATGAGCTTGCCAAAGATATGAGAATACTGATTTCACTATAATACTCCCCACAAAGTAAGTTAAGGAAGTGATCCAAAAAAATTGGGATATTGTCACTAGCGATCAGTCCCTTAAATTTACTAACATGAGCCCATTATTTGCCTATAGACGGGGAAAGAATTTAAAAAATTTGTTGGTTAAAACTGACCTAAGACCTGCTAAGGACCAAGGTCTTTCCCCGTGGTTATCATATGGCAAATTAGGATGTTTCAAATGTAGTGGTTGCCAAGCCTGCAGACATGTGATGGTGGGTACTGACTTTCCTCACCCACATAGTGGGCGTAGAATAAAAATACGACACAGATTGTCATGTTTGAGCACGTTTGTTATTTATATCATCAAATGTCCATGTGGATTATATTATGTTGGCAAAATAACTATCATGCTGAGAGACAGAATGGCCAACCACAGAAAGGCTTTAAGACAAGCTACCACTAATATAGACACAAGGATACAAAATTTGGAGAACTATCGGTGGCAAGACACTAAGGAAGCCGGCCACCCTCTATTCAGCTTCAAATGTATGGTAAATGTCATTGAACCGTAACGCCAGGGAATTAATAGGAGCATGAGCCCTACTTAGGAGAGAATCTAGGTGGATTAGACAATTGGACAATGTCACACCTCGTGATCTAAATGAACAATTGGTGCTATCTTGCTTTTTATAAAATTTAGTCTGGTTAAAGGGTATGTCCACCCTTAGAACTCACTTTTAACATGCTGCTCCCCCATGTCCCCCAGCCCCAACCGCATATTTTGCGAGAATGCAAGCAGAGGGGCGGGACCGGCATCCTCCTGTTGGTTAGTTTTGGGACTTTGGGGGGGGTCTACAGGAGAACCCTATGGAGCTGGGATGTGAGGTAAGGATTAAACTACACTACATGGTGGGGGGATTATAGTTTTGGGGGTGGACATGCCCTTTAAGCCCTCCTATATACAGAAGGGGTTACTTTTATATTTAATGGAGTCGTTTAGGTCTATTTATGTATTTATGAGTGTATATTGATATCAGAAAACCTTAAGAAATATCGAGTTAGGTTCCTTCTAAATAAGTGCATATTATAGATGGTTTCCATAATCCTTTGGAAGGTTATTGTTATGATATTCTTATTTAGGAAAGTTATTGTACCTTATACCTAGTACATTGCATGTATCCCTTTATGGGTTTACCATTTTTTTTCTATTTTTATACACTGTGTCACTTTGGTGGTATGTGGGTTGTGCAATACTATATGACGGTGCTTGGGGAGGAGTGTTGGGGGTGTGACGGGGGTGGGCATGTAACATATGATTATAATAACATAACAATACTATTATACTATAATACTATTATGAGTGGGTGTTTTGCAAGGTAATCCTGCCACAATGCATAATAAAGAGGAAAAAAAATAAGTATCCCCCTATATTGTCCAAACCTATACAAACAAATATATCCAGTGGGATACATAGAATAGAACTTATAGCTCATCTATGATTAAGTTCTCATAGGAGAACGAAACGCATCAGGGGTTGTGTGTACCGTATATACTAGAGTATAAACCGTCCCGAGTATAAACCGAGGTACCTAGTTTTAGCTAAAAAAAAAAGGAGAAAAAGATATTGACTCGAGTATAAACCGAGGGGGTTAGTATTTGCCACTTAAGATGTTTGGAAACTACAACTCCCAGCATGCTTTATTGCTGGGAGTTGTAGTTTTCAAACACCTTAAGTGGCAAATATTTACAAATAAGAGTAAAACCTTCTTTATTTGTACATGTATGCACAAATAAAGGCGAGTGAGAACTCTGCCTGAAAAGGCGGTTTTCACATAGTGGGAAAGAAGGGCTGCAGATTCCCTTACCTCCTCGGTCATGACTTCACACAGCAGAGAGAAGGAGGGACTTCCTGTCTCCCTCACACACTGAGGGAGTCTGAGGCTGTGCTCGCCGGCGGCACTGTGCAAGAGAAGCCTTAGGAATGTCACACGTCAGCCTCCCACCCTCTCAAACTCAACTTGTTTGGAGACCACAGTTCCCCTTTAAAATAAAAGTATTCTATTAGTGATTTTTGGATTTTTTCTTTAGTTTCTGATTGGGAGACCAAATATGGATTCAGTCTCCAAATGGATGTGTTTTTGTAGTTACATTTTTCTGAGATTTGTGTAATTATCAGTGCATGGTCTGACCATTTTTTGGTTAAAATATCTGTTTTAAGAATTTTCAAGAGTGTCCAATTTTTTGTAAAACAAAGGTAAATTCCTGAATATGTATTATGCATTTCAGAGAAATAAGAGTAACCTAGGTCTGAGGGATGATTTTTACCATCCAGGTATCATATAGGTATTTTTTCATCCATTTTGAAAATTGCCCGTTTTTCGACGTGGATTTGGGGGTTCTCGCTCTGTTTGGGTCTGGATGGAGATTATAGTATTTTGAAGTTTAGCTTTGTTTTTAATATATATTTCAATTGGCTTTGAGGGTTTGGATATAAAATATTGTTTATCAGACATACAGTTATATATCTCCCATTGTGATCTATTATTGATTATTTAAAGTTGGAATGCAACTGTATTTCTAATCATTATAGCAACACCTATTTTTTCTCGTATATATGGCTTGGTATATTATTTGGAAAGATTTATGTTTCAGAAGATGTTTGTGCTTATCTATAAGGTGTGTCTTTTAGAGACACAAGATGTCAGCAGAGATTTGTTTTAAAGGATAAGTGCACTGTAATCAAGTTATGTTCATTTGGAAGCTGCAGCTTTAAAAATATTGTTGCCATTTTTTTTTACCTATGCCCCTCCAGAGCCTATGTTTGTGCCTTGAAAGGCAGAAAGGTAGGCTCTGGAGGGGCATAGGTTAAAAAAAAAAAAAGAAAAGGCAACAGTATTTTTAAAGCTGCAGCTTCCAAATGAACATAACTTAATTTTACAATGCACTTGTCGTCATAATCATTGTATAGTAGGTGAATTTTGTATGGGTTTTATTAAACCTCTGATGTTACAAGATATTATTTGGAATACCATTGTTTTTTAAATAACTTTAAATTTGGGTATATATCTTGATGAGCTAGAGTTTGTTCAGTCTCAAAATTATCTATGCATGTTAAGGAATGAGTTGTAAGGAAAGGGTTTATAACTATGTACATTTAAAAAATATATATATAAATTGGTTATCTCCAGTTTTGAGTACACCATAGACACGTTAGGAGATATAAGTAAGGGGCCATCTTCCTCAGCCCGAATGATTGATTGTCCTATCTTTTTATGGTATATATATATATATATATATATATATATATATATATATATATATATAAAACAACTTTATAATTAAAAATTCCGTTATAATCTACGTTCAGTATTTTAATCATATACTTTTGAAGCATTAACTTTTTCAGGATTTCAAGAATATTTAGATAGATATAGGAAAAGGACATTTAATAATTTGATGGTTGTATGGTGTGTGTGAAAATTTAAAAAATAAGTTTAAAAATAAGGATTGTTTGTGCTGTGTTAAGGAATGTGTGTGCAGCCAGTATAGATGTGGGTGGAAGTGGGACAGGGAAGGTTAAGGGGGAGGTAGTCAATATCAATTCATGTGTATAACATGACACACCCGGATCACTTTAACTGCTCTTCACTCTCCTGTTCCCACTTTCAGGTATTTCATCAAATAATCCAAATGAGTGAGGAGACATGCAGGAAAGTACTGCTAAAGACAAGATTTATTGCGACATGTTTCGGATCAAACACAATCCTTTTTCAAGCAAATTACACACGTGTAACATCCTGTTTAAATACACTCTATAGCACCACCCCCAATTAAGTATCCCATGTGTTCAGAATTTCGTTGCACCAGGCAAGTTTCTTCTCACCTGTTGTGGACAATACATAATATGACATGATATACAAACCACCTTTTACAAAAATTTACTTCGTTCTGTGCATATCATATTACAAAAGAGAAAAACAAATAGTGCATATCATATTCATTTACATAGTATATTTTAAAACAACACTTATTAAAAATAGTTTTATTAAATATAAAGTGACCTGTGCATCAATATGACCTGTGCATCAATATGACATGTAAAAACCCATCTGTGATATCTGTGCAATATGGTCTAAATTACTATATGTTAAAAACCTTACTTATGATAATAAAATACATTTTACTGTCTGTAAAACAAAATTGTTTAAAATATCAATACACGTACCTATCTCGGAGTATAGTAGATCAAAAGTATGTCCTATAGGGACAAAGGGCATATTTTAGTATAGGAAAGGTTTAATTGACCATGTGTCGTTTAGACCTATTGGATGTAAACTTTGCATCTTTTTTATCCATTTCATTTCTGTTTGCATTAATAGTTTTTTCATATCCCCTCCTCTTATCGGTCTATTAATTTTCTCTAGGACACACCATCTTAGCTGAGCTCCCGTGTGTCCTTTTTCTTTAAAGTGTCTCGCGACCGAAGTGTCGGATTGAGTGTCCGGGGTAAAGTTTCTGATATTTCTTTTGTGTTCTTGGATTCTAATTTTGACCTGTCTCTGTGTTTGGCCAATATATACCATTCCACATGGACATTTGATCATATATATGACCTCTTTGGTCTCACATGTGGAGTGGTGTTTTATAGGAATAGCAAATCCCTTGGTAGGGTGACTTATTTTTTTCTCCTTTTATTATTGCACTGCAACAGTTGCAATTTAAACAAGGGAATGTACCTTTCCTTTTAGTGCCCAATTTATCTGTTGTTATTGTTATGTCAGAAGGACACAATTTATCCTGAATGTTAGTGCCTCTTTTATAGCAAAATCTTGGTTGTTCCTTAAAGATCTTGCCATATTCTGTATCAGCTTGTAGCATAGACCAATGCTTTCTAATAATTTATTCAATTCTTTTACTACATGACCCATAGTTGGAAACAAATGTCAATCTCTCTTTTTCAGTAGTACGATTTGCTGGCTTCAATAATGTCTCTCTACTCAGTTTGTCTACCTCTTCTTTCGCTTTGTTTATAGTTTCACTCCGGTATCCCCGTGCTAGGAACTTTTTACTTAGCTTATCAGCTGCTATATTGTATTGTTCACTTCTAGAAGTGATTCTTTTAGCTCTCATGAGCTGTCCTTTGGGGATACCGTAGAACACTCTAGGGTTGTGGAAACTTGTGGCATGTAATAAGTTGTTCCGATCTGTCGATTTCTGATACAAGTCAGTGTTTATGCCATTTTGTCCAATTTCCACAACTACATCCAGAAAAGGGAGGCTAGTCCCTGACACTGTGTATGTAAATTTTATGGTAGGATGCATTTTATTTGCTTGATCCATCATTTCATACAATGTGTCAAGAGGACCCTCCCAAATTACCAAAATATCATCTACATAACGATAATATGCTTTAATATGGTCTTTGTATTTATCGTTATGGAGAAACATCTTTAATTCCAAGCTGTGTACAAAAATATTGGCCAGCGATGGTGCTACTGAGGCGCCCATTGAAGTGCCTTGGCACTGCCAAAAGTACTGATCTTGGAACTTAAAGTAGTTTTTTTGTAACACCATTTGTAAACAATCTAGTACAAAATACACTTTGCGTGTTGGTAAATCTGTATTTAGTAACAGTTCCTCCACACATTGTAAACCCTCTTCTTGGGGTATAGAAGTGTAGAGTGCCTGTATATCGATTCCACATAAAATAGTTTTATTGGTAATAGGACCAATTTCTCTTAACCTCGTTAGTAGATCTGTCGTATCTTTTATACAAGTAGGGATCCCTTGTGCTAACGGTTGTAGATAACTATCTACGTACTGAGATAAGGGTTCTAGTACAGAACCTATGCTGGAAACAATAGGTCTCCCTGGGGGGTCATACAGGTTTTTATGAATTTTTGGAAGCGTATATAGGACTGGAGTCCTCGGATGTTCTACGCGTAATCCTGCTAATTCTTTTGTTGTTATGATTTCATTTTGGGCTGCTTCTTCTAACAAATTATCAATTTCTTTCTTGATGGTCCAAGTGGGGCCTGTCTGGGAGATTTTATAGTGTTCCGGTACTGATAATTGCTTAACTATCTCTGTGATATATTTAGTACGATCTAGTACCACTATTCCCCCTCCTTTGTCTGCTCCTCTAATGATAAGATCTTTATTATCTCTCAGGGTTTTGAGTGCTTGTCTTTCCCTATAAGTTAAATTATTACATTTAGTTTTAGACTGTTTTATGTTATTTACCTCTTGTAATACAGTATTAATGAATACATTTAAAGTACAGTTTTGTATCTCGGGTATGAAGTTACTTTTAGTTTTAAAGACATTCTTAGGTACTTCTAGAGGTTCGTTTTTAAACAGCATACGTAATTTCAATAATCTAATGAACTTATAAAAATCAATTTCCCAACTTATCATATCGTCTGTAGCTGTGGGGACAAAACCCAAACCTTTATTTAGCACAGAAAGTTCGTCTTGATTTAATGGGTGATTCGAAATGTTTACCACCAGTCCGTTTACCTGTTCTTCCTTGCTTGTCTGGGATAAGCTTGCCGGCGGGGTACTAGTGTTCTTTGTGTATTTCCTCTGGTTGTCTCCGTCCCTCCTCCTTCTGTGTCCCGACTGCTTGCCTCTAAAAAAACGCGGGTCACTCTGGGGGGTAACTGAGTCCTCTCCGCTGCTCGAGGAAATCCTCCGTCCGGTCCGCTTTTGTTGTGGCTTTCGGCGTCTGTACGAGTTTCCCTCTGATCTAGGTGGGCGGTCTTTCCATGTGTAGACGCGCTCCTGCGCGTAATCCTCTGAATCCCTTCGTTGTTTACGGTTCTTTCTTTCAATTATATTTCTCCGAAGAAGCGGAAAAGAATTATACCGCAGATCAAAGTCAGACACAGAAGTCTGAAACTATAAAAGTATGGTTAAACTTACAGAAAAAAGAAGTCAGCCTAATATTACATCAACATACCCTGGTACAATATGTGAAACAGCAGCAGATCCCAAGAGGGTTAAGATCGGAATTAAAACCAGCACTGTGTAAAGAAGACTCCATCTATGTAGCCAGGTGGCAAGAGATCTCTAACAAATACAGTTTAGACCTAATGATATTAACTATCGAGAGACTGCAATATAAAATCAATTCAGTGCAAACAGAAATAGCAACAATTAAAGCACAATTATGTAGTACTCACAGCCCAGACCAGATGACTGAAATGGAGAGAACATACGGAGATTCTGCAGCGGCTAAGAGCGAATATAATTGAAAGAAAGAACCGTAAACAACGAAGGGATTCAGAGGATTACGCGCAGGAGCGCGTCTACACATGGAAAGACCGCCCACCTAGATCAGAGGGAAACTCGTACAGACGCCGAAAGCCACAACAAAAGCGGACCGGACGGAGGATTTCCTCGAGCAGCGGAGAGGACTCAGTTACCCCAGAGTGACCCGCGTTTTTTTAGAGAAGCAGTCGGGACACAGAAGGAGGAGGGACGGAGACAACCAGAGGAAATACACAAGAACACTAGTACCCCGCGGCAAGCTTATCCCAGACAAGCAAGGAAGAACAGGTAAAAGCTGGTGGTAAACATTTCGAATCACCCATTAAATCAAGACGAACTTTCTGTGCTAAATAAAGGTTTGGGTTTTGTCCCACACGCTACAGACGATATGATAAGTTGGGAAATTGATTTTATAAGTTCATTAGATTATTGAAATTACGTATGCTGTTTAAAAACGAACCTCTAGAAGTACCTAAGAATGTCTTTAAAACTAAAAGTAACTTCATACCGAGATACAAAACTGTACTTTAAATGTATTCATTAATACTGTATTACAAGAGGTAAATAACATAAAACAGTCTAAAACTAAATGTAATAATTTAACTTATAGGGAAAGACAAGCACTCAAACCCTGAGAGATAATAAAGATCTTATCATTAGAGGAGCAGACAAAGGAGGGGGAATAGTGGTACTAGATCGTACTAAATATATCACAGAGATAGTTAAGCAATTATCAGTACCGGAACACTATAAAATCTCCCAGACAGACCCCACTTGGACCATCAAGAAAGAAATTGATAATTTGTTAGAAGAAGCAGCAAAATGAAATCATACAACAAAAGAATTAGCAGGATTACGGTAGAAAATCCGAGGACTCCAGTCCTATATACGCTTCCAAAAATTCATAAAAACCTGTATGACCCCCCAGGGAGACCTATTGTTTCCAGCATGGTTCTGTACTAGAACTTATCTCAGTACGTAGATAGTTATCTACAACCGTTAGCACAGGGATCCCTACTTATAAAAGATACGACAGATCTACTAACGAGGTTAAGAGAAATTGGTCCTATTACCAATAAAACTATTTATGTGAATCGATATACAGGCCACTCTACACTTCTACCCCAAGAAGAGGGTTTACAATGTGTGGAGGAACTGTTACTAAATACAGATTTACCAACACGCAAAGTGTATTTTGTACTAGATTGTTTACAAATGGTGTTACAAAAAAACACTTTAAGTTCCAAGATCAGTACTTTTGGCAGTGCCAAGGCACTTCAATGGGCGCCTCAGTAGCACCATCGCTGGCCTATTTTTGTACACAGCTTGGAATTAAAGATGTTTCTCCACAACGATAATACAAACCATATTAAAGCATATTATCGTTATGTAGATGATATTTGGTAATTTGGGAGGGTCCTCTTGACACATTGTATGAAATGATGGATCAAGCAAATAAAATGCATCCTACCATAAAATTTACATACACAGTGTCAGGGACTAGCCTCCCTTTTCTGGATGTAGTTGTGGAAATTGGACAAAATGGCATAAACACGATTGTATCAGAAATCGACAGTCGGAACAACTTATTACATGCCACAAGTTTCCACAACCCTAGAGTGTTCTACGGTATCCCCAAAGGACAGCTCATGAGAGCTAAAAGATCACTTCTGAAGTGAACAATACAATATAGCAGTGATAAGCTAAGTAAAAAGTTCCTAGCACGGGGATACCGGAGGTGAAACTATAAACAAAGCGAAAGAAGAGGTAGACAAACTGAGTAGAGAGACATTATTGAAGCCAGCAAATCGTACTACTGAAAAAAGAGGATTGACATTTGTTTCCAACTATGGGTCATGTAGTAAAAGAATTGAATAAATTATTAGAAAGCATTGGTCTATGCTACAAGCGATACAGAATATGGCAAGATCTTTAAGGAAAAACCAAGATTTTGCTATAAAAGAGGCACTAACATTAGGATAAATTGTGTCTTCTGACAAACAATAACAACAGATAAATTGGGCACTAAAAGGAAAGGTACATTCCCTTGTTTAAATTGCAACTGTTGCAGTGCAATAATAAAAGGAGAAAAAATAAGTCACCCTACCAAGGGATTTGCTATTCCTATAAAACACCACTCCACATGTGAGACCAAAGAGGTCATATATATGACAAATGTCCATGTGGAATGGTATATATTGGCCAAACACAGAGACAGGTCAAAATTAGAATCCAAGAACACAAAAGAATACAGAAACTTTACCCCGGACACTCAATCCGACACTTCGGTCGCGGACACTTTAAAGAAAAAGGACACACGGGAGCTCAGCTAAGATGTGTGTGTCTAGAGAAAATTAATAGACCGATGAGGAGGGGATATGAAAAAACTATTAATGCAAACAGAAATGAAATGGATAAAAAAGAGCAAAGTTTACATCCAATTGGTCTAAACGACACATGGTCAATTAAACCTTCCTATACTAAAATATGCCCTTTGTCCCTATAGGACATATTTGATTATACTATACTCCGAGATAGGTACGTGTATTGATATTTTAAACAATTTTGTTTACAGACAGTAAAATGTATTTTATTATCATAAGTAAGGTTTTTAACATATAGTAATTTAGACCATATTGCACCGATATCACAGATGGGTTTTTACATGTCATATTGATGCACAGGTCATATTGATGCACAGGTCACTTTATATTTAATAAAACTATTTTTAAAGTGTTGTTTTAAAATAACTATGTAAATGAATATGATATGCACTATTTGTTTTTCTCTTTTTTTAATATGATATGCACAGAACGAAGTAAATTTTTGTAAAAGGTGGTTTGTATATCATGTCTATTATGTATTGTCCACAACAGGTGAGAAGAAACTTGCCTGGTGCAACGAAATTCTGAACACATGGGATACTTAATTGGGGGTGGTGCTATAGAGTGTATTTAAACAGGATGTTACACGTGTGTAATTTGCTTGAAAAAGGATTGTGTTTGATCCGAAACAGTCGCAATAAATCTTGTCTTTAGCAGTACTTTCCTGCATGTCTCCTCACTCATTTGGATTATTGATGAAATACTGAAAGTGGGAACAGGAGAGTGAAGAGCAGTTAAAGTGATCCGGGTGTGTCATGTTATACACATGAATTGATATTGAAAACTCCCCCTTAACCTTCCCTGTCCCACTTCCACCCACATCTATACTGGCTGCACACACATTCCTTAACACCAGCACAAACAATCCTTATTTTTAAACTTATTTTTTAAATTTCACACACACCATACAACCATCAAATATTAAATGTCCTTTTCCTAATCTATCTAAATATTCTTGAAATCCTGAAAAAGTTAATGCTTCAAAAGTATATGATTAAAATAATGAACGTAGATTATAACGGAATTTTTAATTATAAAGTTGTTTTATATATATATATATATATTATATATATATATATATATATATATATATATATATATACCATAAAAAGATAGGACAATCAATCATTCGGGCTGAGGAAGATGGCCCCTTACTTATATCTCCTAACGTGTCTTGGTGTACTCCAAACTGGAGATAACCAATTTATATATATATTTTTTAAATGTACATAGTTATAAACCCTTTCCTTACAACTCATTCCTTAACATGCATAGATAATTTTGAGACGAACAAACTCTAGCTCATCAAGATATATACCCAAATTTAAAGTTATTTAAAAAAACAATGGTATTCCAAATAATATCTTGTAACATCAGAGTTTAATAAAAACCCATACAAATTCACCTACTATACAATGATTATGACGACAAGTGCATTGTAAATTAAGTTATGTTCATTTGGAAGCTGCAGCTTTAAAAATACTGTTGCTTTTTTTTTTTTTTTTTAAACTATGCCCCTCCAGAGCCTACCTTTCTGCCTTTCAAGGCACAAACATAGGCTCTGGAGGGGCATAGGTAAAAAAAAAATGGCAACAATATTTTTAAAGCTGCAGCTTCCAAATGAACATAACTTGTACAGTGCACTATCCTTTAAAACAAATCTCTGCTGACATCTTGTGTCTCTAAAAGACACAACCTATAGATAAGCACAAACATCTTCTGAAACATAAATCTTCCAAATAAAATACCAAGCCATATATACGAGAAAAAATAGGTGTTGCTATAATGATTAGAAATACAGTTGCATTCCAACTTTAATAATCAATAATAGATCACAATGGGAGATATATAACTGTATGTTGATAAACAATATTTTATATCCAAACCCTCAAAGCCATTGAAATATATAATTAAAACAAAGCTAAACTTCAAAATACTATATCTCATCCAGACCCAACAGAGCGAGAACCCCAAATCCACGTCGAAAAACGGGCAATTTTCAAAATGGATGAAAAAATACCTATATGATACCTGGATGGTAAAAATCATCCTCAGACCTAGGTTACTCTTATTCTCTCTGAAATGCAAATACATATTCAGGATTTACCTTTGTTTTACAAAAAAATGGACACTCTTGAAAATTCTTAAAAACAGATATTTTAACCAAAAAATGGTCAGACCAGCACTGATAATTACACAAATCTCAGGAAAAATGTAACTACAAAACACATCCATTTGGAGACTGAATCCATATTTGGTCTCCCAATCAGAAAAAAGAAAAAATCCAAAAATCACTATAGAATACTTTTATTTTAAAGGGGAACTGTGGTCTCCAAACAAGTTGAGTTTGAGAGGGTGGGAGGCTGAGTGGTGACATTCCTAAGGCTTCTCTTGCACAGTGCGCCGGCGAGCACAGCCTCGACTCTCAGTGTGTGAGGGAGACAGGAAGTCCCTCCTTCTCTCTGCTGTGTGAAGTCATGACCGAGGAGGTAAGGGAATCTGCAGCCCTTCTTTCCACTATGTGAAAACCGCCTTTCAGGAGAGTTCTCACTCGCTTTATTTGTGCATACATGTACAAATAAAGAAGGTTTTACTCTTATTTGTAAATATTTGCCACTTAGGTGTTTGAAAACTACAACTCCCAGCAAAAAGCATGCTGGGAGTTGTAGTTTCCAAACATCTTAAGTGGCAAATACTAACCCCCTCGGTTTATACTCGAGTCAATATCTTTTTCTCCTTTTTTTTTAGCTAAAACTAGGTACCTCGGTTTATACTCGGGACGGTTTATACTCTAGTATATACGGTACACACAACCCCTGATGCGTTTCGTTCTCCTATGAGAACTTAATATAGATGAGCTATAAGTTTATTCTATGATTCCCACTGGATATATTTGTTTGTATAGGTTTGGACAATATAGGGGGATCTTATTTTTTTTCCTCTTTATTATGCATTGTGGCAGGATTACCTTGCAAAACACCACTCATAATAGTATTTAAGTATAATAGTATTGTTATGTTATATAATCATATGTTACATGCCCACCCCGTCACACCCCCAACACTCCTCCCCAAGCACCGTCATATAGTATTGCACAACCCACATACCACCAAAGTGACACAGAGTGTATAAAATAGAAAAAATGGTAAACCATAAAGGGATACATGCAATGTACTAGGTATAAGGTACAATAACTTTCCTAAATAAGAATATCATAAACAATAACCTTCCAAAGGATTATGGAAACCATCTATAATATGCACTTATTTGAAGGAACCTAACTCGATATTTCTTAAGGTTTTCTGATATCAATATACACTCATAAATACATAAATAGACCTCTAAACGACTCCATTAAATATAAAAGTAACCCCTTCTGTATATAGGAGGGCTTAAAGGGCATGTCCACCCAAAACTATATCCCCCCACCATGTAGTGTAGTTTAATCTTTACCTCACATCCCAGCTCCATAGGGTTCTCCGTAGACCCCCCCCAAAGTCCCAAAACTAACCAACAGGAGGATGCCGGTCCCGCCCCTCTGTGCATTCTCGCAAAATATGCGGTTGGGGCTGGGGGACATGGGGGAGCAGCATGTTAAAAGTGAGTTCTAAGGGTGGACATAACTTAACCAGACTAAATTTTATAAAAAGCAAGATAGCACCAATGTTCATTTAGATCCGAGGGTGCCTTGTCCAATTGTCTATCCACCTAGATTCTCTCCTAAGTAGGGCTCATGCTCCTATTAATTCCTGGCGTTACGGTTCAATGGACATTTACCTACATTGAAGCTGAATAGAGGGTGGCCGGCTTCCTTAGTGTCTTGCCCGATAGTTCTCCAAATTTGTATCCTTGTGTCTATATTAGTGGTAGTTGTCTTAAAGCTTCTTGGGTTGGCCATTCTGTCTCTCAGCATGATAGTTATTTTGCCAACATAATATAATCCCCATGGACATTTGATGATATAAATAACAAACGTGCTAAAACATGACAATCTGTGTCGTATTTTATTTCTACGCCCCACTATGTGGTGAGGAAAGTCAGTACCCACCATCACATGTCTGCAGGCTTGGCAACCACTACATTTGAAACATCCTAATTTGCCATATGATAACCACGGGGAAAGACCTTGGTCCTTAGCGGTCTTAGGTCAGTTTTAACCAACAAATTTTTTAAATTCTTTCCCCGTCTATAGGCAAATAATGGGTCATGTTAGTAAATTTAAGGGACTGATCGCTAGTGACAATATCCCAATTTTTTTGGATCACTTCCTTAACTTACTTTGTGGGGAGTATTATAGTGAAATCAGTATTCTCATATCTTTGGCAGCTCATTGTTGGTTAAACCGACTTAAGACTTGCTAAGGACCAAGGCATTTTTGACTGGTTATGGAGCCATTGGCTCAGAAAATACAAATATATATGGAATTAAAGTAGACAAAAATCTACACAAATAGTGTTATTTTCAGATGGCGTCATATACAAAAACAGAGAACTAAACACATAAACTTGAAAATAAATATTGGGAGAAACTGTCTTTGGATATAAAGCTGACCTGAATATCTCACCTACATCTAAGGTACAATACCAATTTGAAGACAAAACAAATCTACAACAAAAATTCTAATCAAAGCTAGTATAACCATTAAATAGTTTCAACATGGCATATCTAACTAAAAGTTCACCATACAACGTAACAACACTCAGCAATTATTCCAAAATGGGACATACATTCCTTTTTACAGATCTACAAAAAAAAAAAAAAACGAATTCATTAACACCAAACCAATATTTCCACCAAAATCCCTATATCCATCGGAATCTTCTACCTAGCAATAGATAATAAAAAATTAATCTTTAAAAGTCAGCTATACAAAGCTGAGAAAAAGGACCTAAACCATCCCTGACTGATGATCAATTGGTCTAAGGCTCTAATATTACCATTTAAATTATCCAAATGTGTTAGCCATTGGGAAATGTCTAGAAAAATGCTATATAGATTTCACAGAACACCAGAACAAATAGCAAAATGGTTCACATCTGTTTTACCAACCTGCTGGAGATGTAGAAGACAACCAGGTACATGGATGCTATATGGAGGAGTTGCTATAAAATAATAAGCATGGTTAAAATTACAAAATTTCATACGGATTTATTTAGTAATAGATTACCACTTACCCGCCAGTTTACCCCCATTCTTCATGACCTAGACCAGATCAAAAACAAGTTGGCAAACTAACTTGCTTGGCTTTTATAAGGAAGAAGTAGAAATTTAGACTCTGGCATAGCAGTAGATGTAGTTTACTTGGATTTTGCAAAGGTTTGATACAGTCCCCCATGGCGACTAATGTGTAAGCTGAGGTCTGTGGTCTGGGGAGTCACAATCATAAATGGATAGAAAATTGTTATGAATAGGATGCAGAGAGTAGTGAAATGGGGCTTCATCATTATGGACATAAGTGCCAAGTGGGTGCCACAGGGTCTGTGGTGGGGCCTCTTCTTTAATCTATTATAATGATTTGGAAGTGGGTATTGTCAGCAAGGTTTCTGTGTTTGCTGACGAAACAAACTTGGATGTGCAATCGTTGCAGGGGGATCCCGATAGATTGTACATTGGGTGCTAAGTGGCAGATGAGATTTAATGTTGAAAATGTAAGGTTTTGGACTTTTGTGCATTTTGGAATCCTTGTGCTACTTATACTATAATGTGCTCTGTGTTGAGTGAATCTGGAGTTTTGGTGGATAACAAACTTAAAGGAAGCAAGCAGTACCAACGGCAACAGCCAGAGCCAGCATGGTATTGTCTTGTATAAAGAGAGGTATGGATTCAAGGGAGGAAAAGTTATTCTCACTCTTAACAAAGATTGGTAAGGCCTCTTTTGGAATATGCAGTGCAATTGTGGAAAAAGGCGCTTGCGTGGGATTTGATTACTGTGTATAAATACATTAACGGGCCATACAATAAACTCTCTGGGGCATTGTTCACCAATGAAACATGTCAAGGACACGAGGACAAGCCTTAAGACTTGAAAGAGAACGGTTAAAGCTATGGAACTTCCAGTGGACATTGTTATGGCAGGTTCATTGGTCAGTTTTAAAAAAAAAAGCTGGATGAGTTTCTGCAAGGAAATGTTGCAAGTTACTGGTATTGATACATAAAGTAGAGTTGATCCAAGGAAATTTCCGATTGCCAATTGGAGTCAGAAAGGAATTTTTTCCACCTTCATAAATTTGGTGGGTTTTTTGCCTTCCTCTGGATCAACAGTTAGGCAGGAAATGCGGATATTGCTAGATGGGTGGACTGGATGGACGTGTGTCTTATGCAACCTCAAATACTATACTATACTATACTAATACAAATCATATGTTTAAATAATGAAGATAACTATAGCCAAAATTGGTTGCCAACCAAAACCCCTTCACATGATTGCTCACAAAAACAACTTACAACAAATATGCAATATGAAAAAAAAATGCATGCAATCTCTCTCTACAACGTTCGGTCCCACCTGGACTGTTCTCAATGCCTATATCTGTGATTATAAAATACCAGAATTATATGATAGGTTTTCTTGGTGTATAATCCCTAGATTGTGATACAATAATACTTAAATATATAAAAACGACTAATTATAGAGAATTTATATGTCTATACTAACATTAAATATAATATAAAATAATGTTAAAAGAAAACTTGCCGTAATCATCTTACCCCTCTAACCCCCTACCCCTAATTTATTTTGACTCCATGTTTTGCAATGTTAATCATGATGTGTATATAACAATTACAGATGTATATTTATGATGTAACAACACAAAAATATCATATTTTATGGGGGAAAAAAACCATAAAAACTTAAGTTAATAAAAAAAAATGTATTTGGTCTGATTGAACTGAGCAGGTGTATAAGAGACTATGCACTTTGTTTTCTATCCCAAGTTCTCTTTCACATTAGTTTTCCCTTTAAAGTAGAAAGTTGCAAGGGTAAAATTTTTGGTTAGTCTAGTATCACTTGCCTTCCTATCTGGTATGCACAAAGGTGAAGTCGTAAAATGTCTCACCATGGCTTGCATTTTTTTTTCTCTTTCTCTGCAGGAAGCGATTGGAGTGGAGGAAAGTAGTGGAGGAGCGCTGGAATTCCTCAAAGGACAAGTCAAGCAAGAGTTCAGAGAAAGTGATGATGAAGGACTATAGGGTGATGCAGTTGTTACATTCAAAAAATTGAGTGCTGGTTAAACCTTTCAGTGCCAGAAAAACTATATAGATTCTGCACTCCTTATATTGTATATTTTCGCATAAACAAGCATTTAATATACAAGATTCCTAGGAACACACGGGAAAGCTAAGAAACACAATTTTTATCCAAAAATCACAAAGATAATCTTTTTTTTTTCAATTTGAAAAAACACACAAAGCAATTTATTTTTAGCACCTTAATGGCTCTAAATGCAAGAAAAAAAAACAAATTCCCACCTTTAAGCTTGTACCCAGTGAGAGTTAGAAGTTTAGTCCTCACTCTGGGAATACAGGCAGCATTAATAATACTTTATAGTTACTCTGCTCAAATCCCCTCGTTCGGGGTTGAGTCCGTGGACGGACTAACTTGCAAGGAGCACATTCACCCATGGCAGCGCATTCCAACGCGCTTGGCATGTGTGGAATGGTGAGGGAACCTAATCTTCCAGCTGTATGACCCCTAACATTTTTTAGGGTGCCTGTTTTCTGGGAGAATGTCTTTTAGTTTTTTGTGTACTTTGTTTCAGAGACCTACGCTGTGTAGGATCTGTTACTTTTACCAAACAAAACTCTGTGAGCACCCATGCAATGTTATGCATTACTTAACCTATAATCTTGTTTCCTAAGTTACTAGGGGAATTGGGGGACGGAAGGGTAGGGTTGCTTCTTCCCAGACTGCCCATCCCAACAGATTTGCTGGCTTAGGTGATGAAGTGGAGGAGGACAGTTCGGAATGAACATGTATGGAGGGGGCTAGTCCCTTAAGCACCCAGGGGACTGCCATCTCTGATACAAAGGAGGAAGAACTTAGTATCAGGAATGTTAGGCAGGTGGTGGTAGGGGACTCCATTATAAGGAAGGTAGATAGGGTAATCTGCCGCCAAGACCCTACATGCCGAACTGTGTTGCCTGCCTGGTGCTAGGGTTCGGCATGTGGTGGATAGTGTAGACAGATTATTGAGTGGGGCCAGGTGTGACCAAGCGGTCTTGGTTCACATTGGTGTCAATGACAAAGTTAGAGGAGGAGAGGTCCTTAAACATGATTTCCGAGAACAAGGGGCCAAGTTAAAAGCAAGGACCTCCAGGGTATAGTGTTTTCAGAATTACTACTACAGCCTCATGCTAAGCCAGGGAGACAGTGGGAGCTTAGGAGCATTAATGCGTGGCTAAGAGGGTGGTGTAAGAAGAAGGGTTTGGGTTTATAGAGAACTGGGCAGACTTTGCTGTCAGCTACAGGCCCTTTAGTGGGGATGGTTTTACCTCACTGATGGCGGTGCAGCTGTTTTAGGGGAGAAGATGGCTAGAGGGTTGGAGATTTTAAACTAGGTTGGGGTATTAGCAGTCTCACTGGGATAGATAGCCCAGGAGTAAAGCAGGGTGTAGATAGGCCAGTGGTGGGTGGAGTTAGCATAGGGGATAGGGAAGCATGTGTATTAAAGTGCATGAATAAATTTCAGGATCATAATCTAAAATGTATGTTTGCTAATGCGAGAAGCCTGGCCAACAAAATGGGTGAATTGGAAATTATGGCGTTGAATGAAAATTTGGTGTTTTTTTTTTTGCCTTCTTCTGGATCAACAGTTAGGCAGGAAATGAGGATATTGCTAAATGGGTTGGACTGGATGGACATATGTCTTTATTCAACCTCAAATACTATACTATATTAAATTATTCATTAACATTTACATAAGCAACAGTATCTTAACCTATCTGATCTTATGTTTTCTAATACTTTATATTGTTGCTTACCGTATTTAACACTATATTTTTAAGGATTAAACAAATTATCATTATGTAGGAAATGAACTAAGATTTTTTGTGTTCTACATAAACATATTAAACATCATATACTGTCTAAACATTTTCATTTTGACATTTCAAACCTATTTAGAAACAAATTAATAAACATTTTCATTTTGACATTTCAAACCTATTTAGAAACAAATTAATAAATTATTTATCAATATCAACAACAATAGTGACAGAGCTCATTTGAACTCATGTTTTCCAGTATTTTATTGTTACTCAGCATATCCATCCCCATATGTTTTTTAAAGATAATATAAATTTGTCATTACTTATCATTGGATCTCAAGTTACTTAGTTTTTGTTATAGCATATCAAACCACATATGCTGGTTAAGTCTACTTGGTTCAAGTTTATATAGTTTTTTTTCCAGTCTATATGAGGCTGCATATGTTTTTATATCGTTTGCTAGCTCATTTTTTCAAATACTGTGTTGTTTTTCAATGTATTGAACATCCTGTATTTATTGCATATATAATTCAACATTATATTTGATCTAACTTATTTTATGCTTCCTATCAGTTTACAAGACCTCTTTAGTTATCTAGGCATATATAAATTAGCAATTTTGCATATATTAAGGATATACCTTACATTGTCCTTGTTGGTTAGCTTTTAATATTTGGTCTCCAGAACACATTTTTAAATATTTAGGAAGATATATGTCTTTTAGATTATCTAATGTATTGAGTCTTGTGATGTCTGTTTGTGTATCAAATACTACAGAAACTTTGACTTCAATTCTCACCCACCAATTACTTCTTTTCCAGTGGAGTACAAAAAAGGTAACTGAAGCATTTTGTTACGTGGGGATATTGATTTTATTTTTGTTGTTGTAGTTTGTTTAAAGGTTGATTCCAGGTTTCGATTTTTTCTGTTGCTTCAGTAATGAATGGAACTCACAGGCATTACTGTTTGAGGCTCAAGCAGGAGAGTGCACGGAACTCACAGGCATTACTGTTTGAGGCTCAAGCAGGAGAAAGCAGAGGAAATCTCAGAGGGGCGGAGCTTAACATTCAGCAAACCAGTAACAAGATGTCAGCAACTTTCAAGGCACAAAGCTAGGCTCTGCAGGGGCATGGGTAAAAAAAAATATGGCAACTGTATTTTTAAAGCTGCAGCTTCCAAATAAACATAACTTGATTTTACAGTGTACTTCTCCTTTAAATTGGATAATTACAAAATATAGTTATGGTTGCTTGATTTTTTGATTATAGTCCAAACGAACCAACCCCTTTCTTGTAAGTTTTAAGGTCCAAGGCACTTTTTTGTGAGTGATATAATAAAGAACATGAAAGTATCCCCCTCAGTGATACCCTCTCGGTTATGGCAAACAAAGGTTAGTGAGAATTAAAATGTACAAATTTTATTAGGTATACATTAAAATTTACAAACTAGTGACAAAAAAGTTAAAATCCAAAAAAGGAGAGTACTCTTGTTCCAGATATACACCAGATAGCGGTAGGAGATTAACTTATGCTCAGTCCCTCTAAATCATACCAAATAGTATAGCGTGGGAGAATTCTCTCCACTACAATGTCCATCCGGGTACAGAGGCACTCAATAAATCAATGGTGCTAGTAAAGCCTCACACAGATATGGTGAGCTGGATCCTAAAATACAGGAAAAGTACCCCCCAATCTGAATAAAAACGGGTTGCATGAGACCAAATACTAAGCTCCGGCATGCGGCAGTTTCAGATGCTCAGAAATAGCCCAGGTGTCTGGATTACGCCTTTCTTCATATCTGTTGTATTCAATTAAATCAACTGGACTTGAAATGTAGTTCTTGAAGACGTTTCGCTAGTCATCCGACTGGCTTTCTCAATTCAGAATGACTTGAACAAAAATCTGTGGCAATTATGTACCCTGGAAAATCCCAATTAGCATATCACAGCCAGGTGTTAAGGGTGTGATTAGATAGTGGCTAAAGGTGTTATAGGAACGCCCAGAGTAAGGTGTTAAAACAGCATTGTACATGCAGACAGTTGGTGTCGAACCCCCCCACCTCTATTTAGGCTTGGTTTCTTTATTTTCACATAAATGGCCCTCCTTAACACCTCTCTTGAACCAGTCACGTTCCTTCGCCAATATGTTAACATTACAATCTTCAAAGGTATGTCTTTTATCCTTAAGATGCGGTACACGGCTGGTCCTGACCCGAGGAATTGGCTCTTCTGTGCTGGGCCATACGTTGATGCGTTGCTGTTTGGTCTCCCCCACATACAAATCAGAGCATTCTTCACTGCACTGCACTGCATATATGATGTCGCTTTTCTTGTGTTTCGGTATTGGGTTCTTCGATGTACCAATTGCTGCCTCAGTGTGTTGTTCGTTTTTAAAGCAGACAGGGATACGATGTTTTTTGAAAATTCTTCTTAATTTCTCTGAGACCCCTGCTACATGTTCTTCCTCCTGTCTTGCTTTTCCCCTTCACTGTTGGTATTTGTGTTTTTTTTCTTTCCTTCTACTTCTTTTGACAAAGGCCCAGTCTGGATATCCCATAGCACATCCATGTTTTTGCTTATAGAACTTATCCCTGTATTTGAAATAGGTGGTATTCAGGCACAAGCCTATTTCAAATACAGGGATAAGTTCTATAAGCAAAAAACATGGATGTGCTATGGGATCTCCAGTTTCACCCATTGTGGCCAACCTTTACATGGAGGAGGTAGAAAAACAGGCGCTTAATACCTTTAAGGGCATAGCACCCAGCCACTGGTTCAGATGTGGATGACACCTGGGTTAAAATCCACCAGAAGGATTACAAGCTTTCACAAAACACATTAATGCGGTAGACCAAAACATTAAATTCACAAGGGAAGAGGTACAAAACAACAACTGGCTTTCTTGGACTGCTTGGTAGAAGTTAAGGAAAATGGTAAACTGGAAGTAGAGGTTTACAGAAAACCAACACACACAGATCAGTATTTGATGTTTGACTCCCACCACCCTTTAGATCACAAGCTGGTGTCATCAGAACCCTGCAACACAGAGCCGAGAACATCCCCACTAGCACAGAGGCGAAGGCTAAGAAATGAAACATCTCAGAGGAGCCCTTAAACTTGTGGATATCCAGACTGGGCCTTTGTCAAAAGAAGTAGAAGGAAAGAAAAGAACACAAATACCAACATGAAGGGGAAAAGCAAGACAGGAGGAAGAACATGGTCATCCCATATGTAGCAGGGGTCTCCGAGAAATAAGAAGAATTTTCAAAAAACATCGTATCCCTGTCTGCTTTAAACCGAACAACACACTGAGGCAGCAATTGGTACATCCGAAAGACCCAATACCGAAACACAAGAAAAGCGACATCATATACGCATTGCAGTGCAGTGAAAATGCTCTGATTTGTATGTGGGGGAACCAAACAGCAACTGCATCAATGTATGGCCCAGCACGAAAGCCAATTCCTCGGGTCAGGATTCAGCCGTGTACCTGCATCTTAAGGATAAAGGACATACCTTTGAGATTGTAATGTTAACATATTGGCGAAGGAACATGACTGGTTCAAGAGAGGTGTTAAGGAGGCCATTTATGTGAAATAAAGAAACCAAGCCTAAATAGAGGTGGGGGGGGTTCGACACCAACTGTCTGCCATGTACAATGCTGTTTTAACACCTTACTCTGGGCGTTCCTATAACACCTCTTACCACTATCTAATCACACCCTTAACACCTGTGTGATATGCAAGGGGATCCCAGGGTAAAACCACAGATTCTTACAGTCATCGAGATGGAGAAGCCAGTCGGAACTAGCGAAACGTCTTCAAGAACACATTCAAGTCCAGGATTAAAACACACAGAAACCAACCGGAGGAAGAGAACCTCACAAGCATACGCCTCCCATAAACAGGTAAGAAGGGTCCAACCACCTAAATCGGCTATTGCAAGGTCCATATATGTTAAAAGTTAAAAATATACACACAGAGAAACCCCCTGATGCATTTCGTTCTTACAAGCAGGACTCAGTAAAGTAAGGGGCCTTGGTTCTGGGCGCCTTAAATATATGTAACTGGCGACCTGCCCTATCAGAATGGTTCTCTAATTAACCAATCTGGATGTGCTGGAGGCAAGACACCCCCCCCCCCCTCCCACCCTCTCCACCTCCCTCCACAATCAGGAGGATTTAACTAAAAAGTTGCTGAAATGTCAAAATGAAATGTCACCTATATCTGTATGGCTGGATAGTGTACTGGTTAAAAGCACCACCTTTGGTATGAGAGAACCAGGGTTGAAATCCTGGCTAGGGGCAGTAACCTTTTTTTTTTTCTTCTTCTTCCTCTCTCCCCTTGCTCTCTCTTTACTCCTTTTCCTTTTCCTTCCTTCCTTTTCATGCTGATCTACAAGCGATCCGCAACATAGTAACCTTCTGTCATATATCAACTAGTGATTGGTAACAAGAATATTATTGTATCGTTCTACCGACATAATTGCGTGTTCTTTATTATATCTCATTTATCTTTTGTCCCCAGTTCACCCTCTTAACTTCCTGAATGATAGTGCACCACACTTGAATTATATTTCTACTTTTTTGTGTGTCCCAGGTTAAAATACACCCTCCAAAAATCACCTTTAAAACAGCTGAAATATCTTTGCCCTGTAATGAGAGCACATTGCTTAATTCTTAGGGTTATGTTGTGTACGTTAAAAATTATGATTCATGTCACATACCACAACATTCACAATATTGTAGAGAAACATACCCTCCAACATTTCCCGACAACAAAAGTTACATAGTTAAAGAACATGGTGCAGGGCTGCATGGAAATGTGAACCCTAATATAGCATAGCTCTATGCAACGCATTTCTCATCGTGCACCTTATTAAGGGAACTGTAGAGGGTATTCAGAAATAAAATTCTATGTGGCAACTTATTGTGACCAGCTTATAGCTGATTTTTGGCATACCTGATTGTCTGTTCCGGACAAACAGTCAAATCCTTTTAAGAAAAATGCCACTTTTTATGCATTATGTGCAATTGCTGCAATTCACTTATACACTGTGATTTACATGAATTATACAATCATGCACAAAAATAACTAATAAAATGTCAGTTCCTAGCCTAGCTACTGTATAATACATATCTCAAGGCATTGGAAAAAATGTATAATTCGCTGTTAGGAAGCTGTATGCACAAAAAGGGCTTAGTATAGTATTTGAGGTTGAAAAGACATAGGTCCATCCAGTCCTACCCATCTATCATATTATTATTTTCCCCTAACTGTTGATCCAGAGGAAGGCAAAAACCCACCAAATTTATGAAGGAGAAAAAAAATTGCAATCGGAAATTTCCCGGATCAACTCTACTTTATGTATCAATACCAGTTACTTGCAACATTCCTTGTTTGATGAAAATCATCCAGCTTTTTTTTTTTTTTAAACTGACCAATGAACCTGCCATAACAACGTCCATTGGAAGACAGTTCCATAGCTTTACCGTTCTCACAGTGAAAAACCCTTTCCCAACTTGAAGCCTAAACCTTTTTTCTTCAAGTCTTAGGCTGAGCCACCCTACAACCACCAAGCGCGCACCGATTGCATTCTTTCTGTGCATTAGCGCGCGTTATTTTCATGTTTGCGCTCGCATTTTTGCTATCTTTAAAGCGAAAACACAAGAGATTGCGTGAAATGGACGCGCAATCGCATGCGCATCGGAAATTGTAGGTACGTTCACGTTCCCATGATTTCCATGTTAGTGCAAAACGCGTACGCGCGAAAAACGCCTAGTGTGGCCTAGCCCTTAAGGGATGGCCACATGTTCTCTGACATGCTCTATTGTGAACAATGCCCCAGGTAGTTTATTGTATGCCAGTTAAGTATTTATACACAGTAATCATATCCCCACGCAAGCGCCTTTTCTCCAGCGTACTAATCCAGTCTCTCTTCATATTCAAGCTCCCCCATTCCCATATTAATTTAGTTGCTTCTCTGAATCATTTCCATTTCAAAGATGTCCTTTTTGTACACAGGATTCCAAAATTGCACTGCATATTCCAAATGAGGCCTTACCAATGCTTTGTAAAGAGGGAGAATAACATTTTCCTACCTTGAATCCATACCTCTCTTTATACAAGACAATACCATGCTGGCTCTGGCTGTTGCCGCCTGGCACTGCTTGCTACCTTTAAGTTTGTTATCCACCAAAACTCCAAGATCCCTTTCCAACAGGGGTTCACTTAACACAGAGCCATTCATAGTATAATTAGCACAAGGATTGCAAAATGCATCACCATACATTTCTCAACATTGAATCTCACTGACACTTAGCATCCCAATGTAGACATCTATCTAGATCCCCCTGCAAAGATTGCACATCCTCTACAATACCCACTTCCAGATCATTAATAGATTAAATAGAAGCGGCCCCCCACTTAGCACTTTAGTCCATAATGATGAAGCCCCATTAACAACTACTTTCTGCCATCCTATTCATTAACCAATTTTATTCCATGTACAAATGTGACTCCCCAGACTAACATACCTTAGCTTATACTTAGTCGCATATGGGGGACTGTATGAAATGCCTTTGCAAATAAAAGTACTACATCTTCTGCTATGCCAAAGTCTAAATTTCTACTTACTTCTTCATTAAAACCAAGCAAGTTAGTTTGACAAGATCTACTCCTACTAAATCCATGCAGGTTAACTTATGATTTAGTCCATGAAACATACTCTAGTATGTTCCCTTATTTAACTTTCCAGTATCTTCCAACAATACTTTCCAGTATCTTCCCCACCACTTAAGTTAAACTTACAGGCCTGTAATTAACTGGCTGTGAGCACTATATCCCCAGTAAAACTGTCCTGTAAGATTAAAAAAAAAGTTTTTTGTGCAGTGCTTGTACAGTTTGCATGTGTTTTCACATCAGTAAATGCATGTGATTTACCACCAAAATTTTGTCATATCTGTGTTCATGCAGACCACAAAAATGCATAGTGAGAACTTAAAAGGTCATATACCACCATTAAACAAAAAACTGGTAACTTGTCATTATCTGCCCACAACCCCAACTGATATTTTTTTCATGTATTTTTAACCAGATATTATGAGAAGTTCTATTCCTTTCTGGCAAAGCCTCCTCCCTTTGCTCAAAGACCTTTTTATAGTTTTGAGCATGTGCAGAGGAAGCAGTAGTTGAAACAGCAGTTAACACTGGCTGTGATGATAACAGTCATGGCCTGAATGGGAGCATGTAGGGAGGGGCTAGCTTACTCTGCCAGAATGGGGACAATAATAATGCTTAAATATTTGGTTAGTAATGCAGGTAATAAGTGCAACATGTATCAGTTGGGGTTGGGGGCAGGTAATCGACAATCACAAAATGATCAGGTTTTTTTTTTGGTTTTTTTTTAAGGGGGAACAGCCCTTTAATGACCAAGCTGTCAAGCTTCTTCTACACGCTAAACTTAGTAAGTTAAAAGGTATACATTCATCAGGTAGACACCACCTGAGCCTTTTCATGTCTGCTTTAATCTGTGCATCAATTTCCTCTGGACTTGTGTACTGCCTTACTCTGCCTTTATGGCCTCCTTTTTTACCTGTGGAGAAAAAGAGATACATTTGTTGTGTGGAATACTGAAAAATATAAAGTAAAATACAATGCAACTAGATCAAATTGAAGATTAGCCAATGTCACAAGCAATAGCATCCCCAGCACCAAACAATAGACAAATCTAATACTTTATCTTACCAAGCATATCTAAAGGTGGCCATACACTACAAATTTTACTGCAATCGTAACCCAACCAGTACTTTTATAGACATATTTACAATGTTAATTTTACTTGCATGTACCATACAATATTGTTCAAAATTCATTTGTTTGGTGATTAATGTTTAATGTTGTCTATTGTGAGGTTACATTCCATTTACATTTAATCTCAGAAAAAACTATGATAATTTAACCAATTGACTTGTTGTCCTGATGAAGACCTGGAACGGACAGACTAACCACCAGTAATCAGCATTTGCAGAATGGACAGGTACCTTTCTTTAATAGATCTTACCTCTTACAAAAAAAATAATATAATCTCCTCCTCCGAAGGTATTAAAACAACTGAAAGGAACATTATACAGAGAATTCTTTTGTCCTGTCTCCAAGAAGGAGTAGCTTAACCCCGTGGTGCACACTGACCTGGCTGGAGGGGGAAGTATAATCATTAATTTAAAATAACAATGTGCCCAGGTAATTAATTGAATTAAAGTTGAATCATTACCTAGACACAGGACTTGGTAGCGAAGCGGCCTTGAGATACCTGACATATTACCCCACTTTTGTGGCGGTTACTTAAATACTTTATTAAGTTGAAAATATAAAGTTGTGTTATGTCTATGATGATGGAGGTGCATATTAGAATGGTTAGTCACATGATGATGATGAAAAAGGGTTTGGTTATTCACAAGATGATCTAAAAATTAATGAGCACATAATTGATGTCCTGATGAAGACGCCCTGCGAGGCAGGGAAACGTTGAATAAATAATCATTAAATTTAAAATAACAGTCAATGGAAATGTCTACTTACATGTCAGATTGATCATAAATAATGGCCCTCTGCTTGCGAGATAATGCAAGCAGAGGGGCGGGACTGGCAGTCGCGTCTGTGATTGGCTGAGCGGCAGCCAATCCTGGACGGCTGCCGGGAGTTCAGTGCGGGAGAGGAAAGAGGGCAGGTAAGTAAAGTTGGGGAACTTTCTAATAAAATAAATAGAGCGGTTGGGGCTGGGGACAGGGGGAATGATTTACCTAAAGGTTTTTATGGTAGGGGGAGGGAATGCTAATCTGGAGGTAGAAGGGCTGCAGTACGCATGCCAACTTCTCCCGGAGGCCAGGTAGGAGGCAGAGTCCTATATGGACTCTGCTATCCTCCTGGTGGGCAGTTTTTGGGACTTGGGGAGGGACTACAGGAGAACTTTATGGAGCTGGGATGTAAGGTAAGGATTAAACTACACTACACAATGGGGCCGTAGTGTGGGGGGGGGGATTATAGTTTTGGGGGTGGACATGCCCTTTAAACTGTTTATACTTGAGTCAGTGCTTACCTTACCAATCCGGAACCGCACGCTCATTTCCTGTACTGGCGCGCCGCCTGGCTCACTGCTCGGCGCCGATTAGTGACGTCAGCCGATGCGCAAGTACAGGGAATGAGCGTGGCTGCTGATCGCTTAAGTAACGTTTAGCTGCCACACACATACTGCACAACAGGGACAAGCCCCAGAACCGGACAGAACTGGATGCACACAACAAGCCCACAGAAGGTACCCACTTAACTGGGTGGGAGGGTGAGGGTGTAGATTTTTGGAAACTCCCACCTAATAAAGCATGCTGGGAGTTGTAGTTTCCAAAACATTTGAGTGCCAAGAGTTAAGAATGCATTTTTCTTTTAAATGAACAGCAGAATTCTCATACAGTAAAAGTCATATCCAGTATGGCTATTACTGTTTGGGAATTCTGCTGTCCATTTAAAGGGCAACTAAAGCTTTAAACAATAACAAATTAGAGGCAGTAGTGCCACATTTTCTCCCTCTGTTTATACTTGAGTCAATCACTTTTATTAGTTTTTTCAGGTTAAATTAAGTACCTCGGTTTTACTCCGTCGGTTTATACTCAAGTATATACGGTAAATTTTCTAGTTGATTGTTCCGATAGTTTAGACTATGGCTTTTCGGTTGCCCACAACTGATCTTTGAATCGAAGAATGGTTCAGTGTATGGCTTTTCAGTTGCCCACAACTGATCTTTGAATCAGAGACATGGGGGATCAGACACATCTGAAAACCACAACCGATCGTTCGTACGTTCCTTTGGGACTACTTTTGCCACAACGACAGTTGTTCGTCCTAGCCGACCAGTTGGAAGTGCAGGATAGTTGGTCGGAATGAAAGACTTAAAAGGTGTGTAACAGGCTTACCCCCAAATGACCAAATGCATCCCAAAAGACATGTCTCGTGCCCAGTGTGTGGTGAACCAAGTGCTGACTTTTGGCATCTGATTTGGAACTGCTCACATATAGCCGACTATTGGTTACAAATTAAAACAACCCATCTCCTTTTAAGTCCATGCACTGCAGAAGATTGCATACTTACAGGATGAATGGAACAAACACAAAACAAACTGTTCTACATACAATTTTATGCAAGTAAAGCCAATGTACTCAAATGGATGTCCCCTGAATTTAAGTATAGTATTTGAGGTTAAATAAAGACACTTGTCCATCTAGTCCAACCTACTCATTTCCTAGTTATACCACACAGTGAAAATCCCCTTCTGAACTTGAGACTAAACTCCTTTTCTTCCAGTCTAAAGCGATATCCTTGCAAGAAACAATAGATATCACTATAAATGCTGATCTTGCATACTTTAAGGTGCTATATATAGACGACCATCTAAATACAATCATGTGTGGGCCCAGTGGACTGCATTAGACTCAACCATAAGCAGGGTAGATAAATATCCATGATTTTTTAAATCAATTTTTATTTTAATTTTAATTGGATTTTTCTAAATAAAATGCATTTAGAGGAAAATATATTACCATCCAAAGGTTATTTATCATGAAAAAAAGATTCATTTTTTATTTATGTAGAATAAGGTTGTATACGTTTAATTATTTGGTAAATAAATTCCATTAATCCAATTAAAATTCATGCTCTTCCAGAGAATTTTCTAAGATTATTGGGAAGTTTATCTTCTTACAAGATATTATCACAGATTCCTGTTTTACTTTTGCAGTTCTCAAAACTGAATTTGACTCAGCAAGAATCACAGGCCTCTTCTTCACAGTAAAATGTTATAACATGAAGAGTTGAGAAAAAGACCTTAATCCTATTGTTCTTAAAACCTATGAATACAAAATCAAACCCTTTCAGTGCAAGAAGTTCAATGAATAGAATAGAAAGTTAGAAAATATTTTCTGATTGTTTGGAGCGTAATAGATCTGCACAAGATGAAAGTGAAAGTGTGAGAAGGAGGGGCAAGCAGACAAGTAGTACTGAAAGTGAAAAAAAAAAATTTATATATATTTTTTAGCCAATTAGTTGGCAAACATTGAGGTTTGTTAAGCAAATAACATATGCTGTAATGTTATAGTGGAGTAAATCTATTTTTTTTTTAAAAAAAATTATTATTGATATTTATGCCATATCATAATATACAGTTTTCATTTTGCTTATCTGTACGTAAATACATCTAGTCATCCGACTGGCTTTCTCAATTCAGAATGACTTGTACAAGAATCTGTGGCAATTATGTACCCTGGAAAATCCCAATTAGCATATCACAGCCAGGTGTTAAGGGTGTGATTAGATAGTGGCTAAGAGGTGTTATAGGAACGCCCAGAGTAAGGTGTTAAAACAGCATTGTACATGGCAGACAGTTGGTGTCGAACCCCCCCACCTCTATTTAGGCTTGGTTTCTTTATTTTCACATAAATGGCCTCCTTAACACCTCTCTTGAACCAGTCACGTTCCTTCGCCAATATGTTAACATTACAATCTTCAAAGGTATGTCTTTTATCCTTAAGATGCAGGTACACGGCTGTTTTAACACCTTACTCTGGGCGTTCCTATAACACCTCTTAGCCACTATCTAATCACACCCTTAACACCTGGCTGTGATATGCTAATTGGGATTAGATAGTGGCTAAGAGGTGTTATAGGAACGCCCAGAGTAAGGTGTTAAAACAGCATTGTACATGGCAGACAGTTGGTGTCGAACCCCCCCACCTCTATTTAGGCTTGGTTTCTTTATTTTCACATAAATGGCCTCCTTAACACCTCTCTTGAACCAGTCACGTTCCTTCGCCAATATGTTAACATTACAATCTTCAAAGGTATGTCTTTTATCCTTAAGATGCAGGTACACGGCTGAGTCCTGACCCGAGGAATTGGCTCTTCTGTGCTGGGCCATACGTTGATGCAGTTGCTGTTTGGTCTCCCCCACATACAAATCAGAGCATTACCCTTAACACCTGGCTGTGATATGCTAATTGGGATTTTCCAGGGTAAATAATTGCCACAGATTCTTGTACAAGTCATTCTGAATTGAGAAAGCCAGTCGGATGACTAGCGAAACGTCTTCAAGAACTACATTTCAAGTCCAGTTGATTTAATTGAATACAACAGATATAGAACTACATTTCAAGTCCAGTTGATTTAATTGAATACAACAGATATACCATGACCTGGATGAATGAGAACCTTCACAAGCATACGCCTTTCTTCCTATAAACATGGTAAGAAGGGTCCAACACCTAAATCGGCTATTGCAAGGTCCATATATGTTAAAAGTTAAAAATATACACACAGAGAAACCCCCTGATGCATTTCGTTCTTACAAGCAGGACTCAGTAAAGGTAAAGGGGCCTTGGTTCTGGGCGCCTTAAATATATGTAACTGGCGACCTGCCCTATCAGAATGGTTCTCTAATTAACCAATCTGGAATGTGCTGGAGGCAAGACACCCCCCCCCCCCCTCTCCACCTCCCTCCACAATCAGGAGGATTTAACTAAAAAGTTGCTGAAATGTCAAATAATGAAATGTCACCTATAATCTGTAGTGGCTGGATAGTGTACTGGTTAAAAGCACCACCTTTGGTATGAGAGACCAGGGTTGAAATCCTGGCTAGGGGCAGTAACCTTTTTTTTTTTTCTTCTCTTCCTCTCTCCCCTTGCTCTCTCTTTACTCCTTTTTCCTTTTCCTTCCTTCCTTTTCATGCTGATCTACAAGCGATCCGCAACATAGTAACCTTCTGTCATATATCAACTAGAGTGATTGGTAACAAGAATATTATTGTATCGTTCTACCGCACATAATTGCGTGTTCTTTATTATATCTCATTTATCTTTTGTCCCCATGTTCACCCTCTTAACTTCCTGAATGATAGTGCACCACACTTGAATTATATTTCTACTTTTTTGTGTGTCCCAGGTTAAAATACACCCTCCAAAAATCACCTTTAAAACAGGCTGAAATATCTTTAGCCCTGTAATGAGAGCACATTGCTTAATTCTTAGGGTTATGTTGTGTACGTTAAAAATTATGATTCATGTCACATACACAGCAACATTCACAATATTGTAGAGAAACATACCCTCCAACATTTCCCGACAACAAAAGGTACATAGTTAAAGAACATGGTGCAGGGCTGCATGGAAATGTGAACCCTAATATAGCATAGCTCTATGCAACGCATTTCTCATCAGTGCACCTTATTAAAGGGAACTGTAAGAGGGTATTCAGAAATAAAATTCTATGTGGCAACTTATTGTGACCAGCTTATAGCTGATTTTTGGCATACCTGATTGTCTGTTCCGGACAAACAGTCAAATCCTTTTAAGAAAAATGCCACTTTTTATGCATTATGTGCAATTGCTGCAATTCACTTATACACTGTGATTTACATGAATTATACAATCATGCACAAAAATAATCTAATAAAATGTCAGTTCCTAGCCTAGCTACTGTATAATACATATCTCAAGGCATTGAGGAAAAAATGTATAATTCGCTGTTAGGAAGCTGTATGCACAAAAAGGGCTTAGTATAGTATTTGAGGTTGAATAAAGACATAGGTCCATCCAGTCCTACCCATCTATCAATATTATTATATCCTGCCTAACTGTTGATCCAGAGGAAGGCAAAAACCCACCAAATTTATGAAGGAGAAAAAAAATTGCAATCGGAAATTTCCCTGGATCAACTCTACTTTATGTATCAATACCAGTTACTTGCAACATTCCTTGTTTGATGAAAATCATCCAGCTTTTTTTTTTTTTTTAAACTGACCAATGAACCTGCCATAACAACGTCCATTGGAAGACAGTTCCATAGCTTTACCGTTCTCACAGTGAAAAACCCTTTCCCAACTTGAAGCCTAAACCTTTTTTCTTCAAGTCTTAGGCTGAGGCCACACTACAACGCACCAAGCGCGCACGCGATTGCATTCTTTCTGTGCATTAGCGCGCGTTATTTTCATGTTTGCGCTCGCATTTTTGCTATCTTTAAAGCGAAAACACAAGAGATTGCGTGAAATGGACGCGCAATCGCATGCGCATCGGAAATTGTAGGTACGTTCACGTTCCCATGATTTCCATGTTAGTGCAAAACGCGTACGCGCGAAAAACGCGCTAGTGTGGCCTAGCCCTTAAGGGATGGCCACATGTTCTCTGACATGCTCTATTGGTGAACAATGCCCCAGGTAGTTTATTGTATGGCCAGTTAATGTATTTATACACAGTAATCATATCCCCACGCAAGCGCCTTTTCTCCAGCGTACATAATCCAGTCTCTCTTCATATTCAAGCTCCCCCATTCCCCATATTAATTTAGTTGCCCTTCTCTGAATCATTTCCATTTCAAAGATGTCCTTTTTGTACACAGGATTCCAAAATTGCACTGCATATTCCAAATGAGGCCTTACCAATGCTTTGTAAAGAGGGAGAATAACATTTTCCTACCTTGAATCCATACCTCTCTTTATACAAGACAATACCATGCTGGCTCTGGCTGTTGCCGCCTGGCACTGCTTGCTACCTTTAAGTTTGTTATCCACCAAAACTCCAAGATCCCTTTCCAACAGGGGTTCACTTAACACAGAGCCATTCATAGTATAAGTAGCACAAGGATTGCAAAATGCATCACCATACATTTCTCAACATTGAATCTCATCTGCCACTTAGCATCCCAATGTGACAATCTATCTAGATCCCCCTGCAAAGATTGCACATCCTCTGACAATACCCACTTCCAGATCATTAATAGATTAAATAGAAGCGGCCCCCCACTTAGCACTTTAGTCCATAATGATGAAGCCCCATTAACAACTACTTTCTGCATCCTATTCATTAACCAATTTTATATCCATGTACAAATGTGACTCCCCAGACTAACATACCTTAGCTTATACATTAGTCGCATATGGGGGACTGTATGAAATGCCTTTGCAAAATAAAAGTATACTACATCTTCTGCTATGCCAAAGTCTAAATTTCTACTTACTTCTTCATTAAAACCAAGCAAGTTAGTTTGACAAGATCTACTCCTACTAAATCCATGCAGGTTATACTTATGATGTTAGTCCATGAAACATACTCTAGTATGTTCCCTTATTTAACTTTCCAGTATCTTCCCACAATACTTTCCAGTATCTTCCCCACCACTTAAGTTAAACTTACAGGCCTGTAATTAACTGGCTGTGAGCACTATATCCCCAGTAAAACTGTCCTGTAAGGATTAAAAAAAAAGTTTTTTGTGCAGTGCTTGTACAGTTTGCATGTGTTTTCACATGCTCAGTAAATGCATGTGATTTACACCAAAAAATTTTGTCATATCTGTGTTCATGCAGACCACAAAAATGCATAGTGAGAACTTAAAAGGTCATATACACCATTAAAACAAAAAACTGGTAACTTGTCAGTTATCTGCCCACAACCCCAACTGATATTTTTTTCATGTATTTTTAACCAGATATTTAATGAGAAGTTCTATTCCTTTCTGGCAAAGCCTCCTCCCTTTGCTCAAAGACCTTTTTATAGGTTTGAGCATGTGCAGAGGAAGCAGTAGGTGAAACAGCAGTTAACACTGGCTGTGATGATAACAGTCATGGCCTTGAATGGGAGCATGTAGGGAGGGGCTAGCTTACTCTGCCAGAATGGGGACAATAATAATGCTTAAATATTTGGTTAGTAATGCAGGTAATAAAGTGCAACATGTATCAGTTGGGGTTGGGGGCAGGTAATCGACAATCACAAAATGATCAGGTTTTTTTTTTGGTTTTTTTTTAAGGGGGAACATGCCCTTTAATGACCAAGCTGTCAAGCTTCTTCTAGCAGCTAAACTTAGTAAGTTAAAAGGTATACATTCATCAGGTAGACACACCTGAGCCTTTTCATGTTCTGCTTTAATCTGTGCATCAATTTCCTCTGGACTTGTGTACTGCCTTACTCTGCCTTTATGGCCTCCTTTTTTACCTGTGGAGAAAAAGAGATACATTTGTTGTGTGGAATACTGAAAAATATAAAGTAAAATACAATGCAACTAGATCAAATTGAAGATATAGCCAAGTCACAAGCAATAGCATCCCCAGCACCAAACAATAGACAAATCTAATACTTTATCTTACATCAAGCATATCTAAAGGTGGCCATACACTACAAATTTTACTGCAATCGTAACCCAACCAGTACTTTTATAGACATATTTACAATGTTAATTTTACTTGCATGTACCATACATATTGTTCAAAATTCAATTTGTTTGGTGATTAATGTTTAATGTTGTCTATTGTGAGGTTACATTCCATTTACATTTAATCTCAGAAAAAACTATGATAATTTAACCAATTGACTTGTTGTCCTGATGAAGACCTGGAAGCGGACAGACTAAACACCAGTAATCAGGCATTTGCAGAATGGACAGGTACCTTTCTTTAATAGATCTTACCTCTTACAAAAAAAATAATAATAATCTCCTCCTCCGAAGGTATTAAAACAACTGAAGAGGAACATTTATACAGAGAATTCTTTTGTCCTGTCTCCAAAGAAGGAGTAGCTTAACCCCGTGGTGCACACTGACCTGGCTGGATGGGGAAGTAATAATCATTAAATTTAAAATAACAATGTGCCCAGGTAATTAATTGAATTAAAGTTGAATCATTACCTAGACACAGGACTTGGTAGCGAAGCGGCCTTGAGATACCTGGACATATTACCCCAGACGTTTGTGGCTGTTACTTAAATACTTTATTAAGTTGAAATATAAAGTTGTGTTATGTCATATGATGATGGAGGTGCATATTAGATGGTTAGTCACATGATGATGATGAAAAAGGGTGTGTGTTATATCACAAGATGATCTAAAAATTAATGAGCACATAATTGATGTCCTGATGAAGACGCCCTGCGAGGCAGGGAAACGTTGAATAAATAATCATTAAATTTAAAATAACAGTCAATGGAAATGTCTACTTACATGTCAGATTGATCATAATAATGGCCCTCTGCTTGCGAGATAATGCAAGCAGAGGGGCGGGACTGGCAGTCGCGTCTGTGATTGGCTGAGCGGCAGCCAATCCTGGAAGCGGCTGCCGGGAGTTCAGTGCGGGAGAGGAAAGAGGGCAGGTAAGTAAAGTTTGGGGAACTTTCTAATAAAATAAATAGAGCGGTTGGGGCTGGGGGGACAGGGGGAATGATTTACCTAAAGGTTTTTATGGTAGGGGGAGGGAATGCTAATCTGGAGGGGTAGAAGGGCTGCAGTACGCATGCCAAACTTCTCCCGGAGGCCAGGTAGGAGGCAGAGTCCTATATGGACTCTGCTATCCTCCTGGTGGGCAGTTTTTGGGACTTTGGGGAGGGACTACAGGAGAACTTTATGGAGCTGGGATGTAAGGTAAGGATTAAACTACACTACACAATGGGGCCAGTAGTGTGGGGGGGGGGATTATAGTTTTGGGGGTGGACATGCCCTTTAAACTGTTTATACTTGAGTCAGTGCTTACCTTACCAATCCGGAAGCCGCACGCTCATTTCCTGTACTGGCGCGCCAGCTGGCGTCACTGCTCGGCGCCGATTAGTGACGTCAGCCGATGCGCAAGTACAGGGAATGAGCGTGCGGCTGCTGGATCGCTTAAGTAACGTTTAGCTGCCACACACATACTGCACAACAGGGACAAGCCCCAGGAACCGGACAGGAACTGGATGCACACAGACAAGAGCCCACAGAAGGTACCCACTTAACTGGGTGGGAGGGTGAGGGTGTAGATGTTTGGAAACTCCCACCTAATAAAGCATGCTGGGAGTTGTAGTTTCCAAAACATTTGGAGTGCCAAGGATTAAGAATGCATTTTTCTTTTAAATGAACAGCAGAATTCTCATACAGTAAAAGTCATATCCAGTATGGCTATTACTGTTTGGGAATTCTGCTGTCCATTTAAAGGGCAACTAAAGCTTTAAAACAATACAGAATTAGAGGCAGTAGTGGTCACATTTTCTGCCCTCTGTTTATACTTGAGTCAATCACTTTTATTAGTTTTTTCAGGTTAAATTAAGTACCTCGGTTTATACTCGGTCGGTTTATACTCAAGTATATACGGTAAATTTTTCTAGTTGATTGTTCCGATAGTTTAGTCTATGGCTTTTCGGTTGCCCACAACTGATCTTTGAATCAGAAGAATGGTTCAGTGTATGGCTTTTCAGTTGCCCACAACTGATCTTTGAATCAGACGAATGGGGGATCAGACACATCTGAAAACCACAACCGATCGTTCGTACGTTCCTTTGTGGACTACTTTTGCCACAACGACAGTTGTTCGTCCTAGCCGACCAGTTGGAAGTGCAGGATAGTTGGTCGGAATGAAAGACTTAAAAGGTGTGTAACAGGCTTACCCCTCAAAGAATGACCAAAATGCATCCCAAAAGACATGTCTCGTGCCCAGTGTGTGGTGAACCAAGTGCTGACTTTTGGCATCTGATTTGGAACTGCTCACATATAGCCGACTATTGGTTACAAATTAAAACAACCCATCTCTCTTTTTAAGTGCCATGCACTGCAGAAGATTGCATACTTACAGGATGAATGGAACAAACACAAAACAAACTGTTCTACATACAATTTTATGCAAGTAAAGCCAATGTACTCAAATGGATGTCCCCTGAATTTAAGTATAGTATTTGAGGTTAAATAAAGACACTTGTCCATCTAGTCCAACCTACTCATTTCCATAGTTATACCACACAGTGAAAATCCCCTTCTGAACTTGAAGACTAAACTCCTTTTCTTCCAGTCTTAAGCGATATCCTTGCAAGAAACAATAGATATCACTAATAAATGCTGATCTTGCATACTTTAAGGTGCTATATATAGACGACCATCTAAATACAATCATGTGTGGGGCCCAGTGGACTGCATTAGACTCAACCATAAGCAGGGTAGATAAATATCCATGATTTTTTTAAATCAGATTTTTATTTTAATTTTAATTGGATTTTTCTAAATAAAATGCATTTAGAGGAAAATATATTACCATCCAAAGGTTATTATATCATGAAAAAAAGATTCATTTTTTATTTATGTAGAATAAGGTTGTATACGTTTAATTATTTTGGTAAATAAATTCCATTAATCCAATTAAAATGTCATGCTCTTCCAGAGAATTTTCTAAGATTATTGGGAAGTTTATCTTCTTACAAGATATTATCACAGATTCCTGGTTTACTTTTGCAGTTCTCAAAACTGAATTTGACTCAGCAGAGATCACAGGCCTCTTCTTCACAGTAAAAATGTTATAACATGAAGAGTTGAGAAAAAGACCTTAATCCTATTGTTCTTACAAACCTATGAATACAAAATCAAACCCTTTCAGTGCAAGAAGTTCAATGAATAGAATAGAAAGTTAGAAAATATTTTTCTGATTGTTTGGAGCGTAATAGATCTGCACAAGATGAAAGTGAAAGTGTGAGAAGGGAGGGGCAAGCAGACAAGTAGTACTGAAAGTGAAAAAAAAAAATTTATATATATTTTTTAGCCAAATTAGTTGGCAAACATTGAGGTTTGTTTAAGCAAATAACATATGCTGTAATGTTATAGTGGAGTAAATCTATTTTTTTTTTAAAAAAAATTATTATTGATATTTATGCCATATCATAATATACAGTTTTCATTTTGCTTATCTGTACAGTAAATACATGGAGTTTCTTATACATTTTACATATGCTGCATAAATTAATAATGTTTATCAGTATGGTTTTCAATAAACTTATTAACTGTCAACCAATTATTAATTGCTTTTAATAAAGATTGTTACCTTCTATATCACTGTGTTTTCTGATTAATTATTGTAGACATATAGCTTAGGGTCTAACATACATCCATAGTTTAATGCATTGGTGTTACAATATCACAGTTTTTCGATATGGGGTTTCACCCCTACCTGTTTATATGTCTATATATGGCCACCCGGGGCACCTCCCCCCCGCACATCAGCTTCTCAGATCAGAGGCCTACATGGAATTTACAACCCTATAGCTATTTTGTTTCTCTCATTTATGGTAAGTGACCTGTGGTGGTTGCTGTTGAGGTGCTCCATACCACCATATCCTCTCATATTTAGGTAAACAGTTCCTATGTTTGCCATCCATGTAAGCACTATAGCTTTTCGAGCATAGAATAGGATTTGTGTAAGTAATATATATTGGGGCTTTGACCAACCTTCACCATCCATTATCCCTATTGCACAGTTTTCCGGGTTAGGTTGTATGTGTATATTTAGGTGGTGTCTTATAAATCGGCACACCCCACACCAGAATCCCTGTATCTGTGGACACTGCCAGATAATGTGCCAAAAGTCTGCTCCACTTTGTCTGCATTTCAGGCAACGATCGTGTTGGAGACCTTGAATATGTTTAAATTGTTTCGGAGTGAGGTACGCCTGATTAATTATATATGTTTGAATCAATCTATTGTGTGATGCTGGGGATACTAGGTTATGTGATTGTAGGATATCGTCTAGATCTTCCGATTCTAGTTCTGGTACTATTTGTTTCCATTTATCTTTTGTATCAGTAGTTATTGCCATAGTGCTAGCCTGCAGTAAAATTTGGTATAGGTTTGTTACCAGCCCCTTCTTATTTGGCTTTTTAAGTGCCATTTGAATCGGGTTATTAGCTATTTCTGGTTGTGTTTGTTTATTTATAAATTCAGCATGCAGGCATGTCGTAGTTGTAGATATTTAAATTGGTAGGAGTGTGGAAGTTCAAATTTTTCCTTTAGTTGGGAGAAGGATTTAAGTTCATTGCCACTATATATGTGACCAAAGGTGTTTATTCCGTGTGTGTCCCATTTGCTGGCCTCTTGCATCTGAGCCATTTGCGGATACGTATTATTGTGCCATAGCGGGGTCTCAGCTGGTATTGTACTGAACTTTAGTAGTTTATTTGTGGCCTTCCAGATCCTAACATCTTGTTTGTGGATTGTGGTGCCCGGTCCTGTTATATGACATTTTCCGGGTCTGCGATATATGCTAGATATTTGCCTGTGACATAGTATTGCATCATAAGATCAGATTGTGTTAGTTCATCCTCTGAATTCAGCCATCCCTTTAGGTATCGTAGCTGGCCTGTCCAGTAATATAGATGAAAATCCGGTAGGGCCAATCCCGCTTTCATTTTAGGGGCTTGTAGTTTTTTAAGCTTGATATGTGGCCTACCATTTCCCCATAAAAATGATGTGACCAGTCCATTTATGGTTGTAAAGATTTTTTTTGGTATATACCATTGAATGTTCCAGAATGAATAGTACTTTAGGCAGTATAAATATTTTAATCATATTGACCCTTCCAATCAGATTTAATGGAAGAACTTTCCAGTGTAGTAGTTTGGTTTTAATGAATTTCAATAGTGGTGCTGTGTTGAGGTTAACGGAGTCATTTGTTGATTTGGTTATGTGGACTCCTAGATATTTGAATTCATTAACTATAGTTATGGGTGGTAGTGGTATGTTTTGTATTGGTGTTTTATCGTCCAGAGGAAGAATGTAGGATTTCTCCCAATTAATAAACAATCCTGATATCGGGGCAAACTCGTTGATTGTGTTGATAGCCGTTAAGAGGGAGCTACCCGAGGCGTCCAAGTACAATATGATGTCGTCTGCGTATAAACCGATCTTTTCTTCGTATGGTCCCAGGCAGTGTCCTTTTATTTGAGTGTTATTTTTAATTTTGAGTGCCAAAATTTCGATTGCAATCGCAAACAAGGAAGGGGAGAGTCGACATCCCTGGCGAGTCCCTCTGTGTAATCGGAAGGATTTTGACAGCTCACCTGGTACAGATAGTTTGGCTTGTGGATTAGTGTAGAGCAGTTGTATCCAAGAAATAAATTTAGGGCCAAATCCAAAAAATCTCAATACCTCCCACAGATAGTTCCACTCCACCGAGTCAAAAACTTTACTTGCATCGAGGGATAGAATTACTCGGCATCCTGTGTTATCATGATCCATCTGTGTTTGGATATGCATACGTCTAATATTAATTGAGGTGGATTTACCCGGAATGAAACCTGTTTGTTCTTGTGCTATTATCGTTGTGATTATAGTTTGTAATCTGCTTGCTAGTATTTTAGCCAGAATTTTGTAGTCACTGGTTAGGAGGGATATTGGCCTATACCAATCATGGTTTTCGGGATCTTTGCCTGGTTTTAATAATAATATTACTGCTTCTGTCATGGATGGTGGGATGGCATCTAGTTCTTTCGCCGCCTGGTACAGTGCAAGAAGGGGTTTACTCAATATGTTGACATTTTTTAAATATATCTATGGGGAGACTGTCGTATCCGAGAGCTTTCCCCGATTGGAGTTGTTGTATAGCCATCAGCAGTTCCGACATCGTTATATCTGCATTCAGGGATCTACTTTGTTCTAATGATAAAGTTGGAGCTGTAATCTGTGCTAAGTAATTTTTTATATCCTGCGTTGTACTTGTAGATTGTGATCGATATAAGGTAGAGTAGTACTGCATAAAACTTTTTAATATTTCTGTTTGGTCAGTGAGTCGACCCTTAATCGGATCCTGTATTGCTATTATTGTTGTTGGGTTATTGAGGCATCTGGATAGATAGGCCAATAGTTAAGCTGATTGGTTGCCATGTTCAAAAAAGTGCTGTTTCGAGAAAAACGGTTTACATGCAGCTTCCTCACGTAGTAGAATCTTGTATTTTCTTTGTTCAGATTCCATTTTAGCATAGTTGTCAGTTGTAGGATTCTGGGTATATTTATATTCTGTTTGTTGTGTTATGTGTGCTTGTGTCTCTTCTGCTTTTCTGGTTTGTTTTTTAATATACGAGACGGTGGATCTGAGCGCACCTCTTGTGAATGCATTGAAGGCATCCCACTGTATTAATGGGGATACTTCCCCTTGATCTATAGTTAGGTAGTCTAGTAGCTGCTGTTCTATTCGGCCTGGTTGTGGGAATAGTGTTAACCAGAATGGGTTAAATTTTCAGTGCCGTGTGGATATAGTTGTCATATTTGGTGCTTTATATAGTACTATAGATGCGTGGTCCGAGGGGCCCCGTGGTAGTACCTCCATTCTTTGAATCCATGGGATAAGGTGTTCAGAGGCGAGTACGTGGACAATTCTTGACAGTGTCCTGTGTGTTGCCGAGTGGCAAGTATATATTTTAGTGTGTGGGTATAAGTGTGCCCATACATCCACCCATCCTACATCTTGTATATATTGATTTAGTGCTGTTGTGTTTTGTTGGTTTTAAGGTGGCAGCCTGGGCGGTAGTCTATCCATATATTCGTTGATTACTAAATTTAAGTCCCCCACACTTAGCACATAAGCTTCTGGGTACTGTGCCAAAAAAGGGATGGCCTGCTGTAGAATGATGGTGTTGGCAGGGGTTGGATTGTAAAAGTTCAGAATTGCTAGTTGGGTTTCTCCAATTTCCACTATTGTAAATACGAATCTGCCTCTTGTATCTAGTTTTGTTTTGATAATGCGAATACTCAGCGTGTTTTTGAATAGTATGGATACTCCTCTAGAATATGTAGAGAAGCAGCTATGCAGATGCAGGCCCACCCAGTTTTTCTGCAGAACCTTTGTGTTGGGGTGGGTTAAGTGTGTCTCTTGGAGGCACACTATATCTGGCGAAACCTTTTTAAGTACATCAAATATTAGTCTTTTTTTTTGCGCACTGCCTAAGCCTCTTATATTCCAAGAGATAACTTTAAGGGTCAAAGCCATGCTCTAACATCTTGTTTAGGAAGTAGGGAGGAGCCCGGGTGGTTGCTGAATCCAACATATATATTGAGGCAACATGATTATTTATAATGGTTGACTTAACAATTAACATATATAACAGTTGAAACTTGAACATCAACATTTAAACAACTTTTGTTATATAACAGGGATTACTTTTGTAATCTAATTTAGAGTAAATCTAGTTAAATTGTTATTATTCTAAAAATCTTCATATACTTGCATTTTAAAGTTATACCAGCAAGAATTAGTCTTTATGCAGAAAACTATTATTTAAATTGTGCCTTACTGATTAGTGATTTAAATCAAATCTGCCCTGACCATAAATTAATAAACCAAAGCTAATAATGGAGGATTGAGGCCAGGAATGTGGATTCAGACAGTGTATAACCTTACAAAATAGTGCAAGTTTCTGAGTTAACAAAAACATAAATGGAAGGAGGTTCTATTAGAAAAGTAGAAAGCTTTTCTGCTGCTGGGACCCTACATGACTAACAATGTTGCCTACCTGAGGGTAGGCAACATTGTCATGTGGTCTGATAGTGTAGACAGATTATTTTCAGCTTTATTGTAACACAGGCATATAATAAAGATACTTATATGATGACATCATATATTACATATATTATGACATATATTAGGTTTGGATCTAACAAAAGGAAGTTTCAAAGGATTGTTTGTGCTGTGTTAAGGACTGTGTGCGCAGCAAGCAGATTAATCTTTCTTCCAGTTAAAGGGGTGAGCTGGGCTTCTATATTTTAGTATTACACCTGTTGTAATCACAAACAGGTTGTGGAAGGGTTAATAAGTGTTTTGTTTTTTTCCCCCTCTCTTCCTGGCTCTTGGGGCCTATTCGTTAAATAGGATTCACATTGGTTGGACCGAACAAAAGGAAGTTTCCTGTGAGTGAAACGAACTAGAGTGGAATGTGTACAATGTCCCTTGCTCTAAAGGAACTTGATCTCAAAAAAAGGACATTGAAACAAGAAAGGCAATTAAACAAGGTTTGTGCCTCACTGAGCTGGTGTTGTGTATTAGAAGGGACAGTTTTGACGGGAACATGCAATGTGCATCCTGCCACATGTATAGGAACCTGGAGCAGAGGTTCCAAGGAACCTATGTCTGTGTCGGGTGTAAGTGGGTTGCCCATTTGGAAGCTGAGGTGGAGAGTCTACGGGGGCAGCTTGTAGCATTGCAGGGATTGGCAAATCTGGGGGGACAGCAGGAACTGGCTGGGGCAAGTATAGAGGTGGGTGGGAGGAAGTTTTGTTAGGGTTACTAGGGGAAGTGGGGGACGAAAGGGTAGGGTGGCTTCTTCCCAGCTTGCCCATCCAAACAGATTTGCCGCCTTAGGTAATGAATTGGAGGACACCTCGGAATAAGCGTGTATGGAGGGGGCTAGTCCCTTGCGCACCCAGGGGATTTAAAGGTTTGCCGGTACTATAGAGGAGAATTACCTGGGAGACGGGTGTTGTAGTCGGGAGTAGGAGGAAGTATGAGTCCAGGAGTCTTTACTGGAACAAACACAATGCTGGAATGGAACTGTAACAATGCTGTATTGGGATTGGAACAATGAAGAGCTGAATTGTAACAATGCTGTAGTGGGACTGGAACAATGAAGAGCTGAACTGTAACAATTCTGAAGTGGAACTGGAACAATGAAGAGCTGAACTGTAACAATTCTGAAGTGGAACTGGAACAATGAAGAGCTGAGCTGTAACAATGCTGAAGTGGAAATGGAACAATGAAGAGCTAAACTGTAACAATGCTGAAGTAGAACTTCTTGATGAGAGCAAGAGGATAACGATTTTTAATCGTAATTTTATTCAGGCCTCTATAAATCGATACAAGGACGGAGACTGCTGTCCTTTTTTTCCACAAAAAAGAATCCAGCCCCAGCAGGAGAGGAAGAAGGATGAATAAAACCTCGGGAGAGTTTATCCTGAATATAATCTTTCATAGCTGTGTATCTGTTGTATTCAATTAGATCAACTGGACTTGAAATGTAGTTCTTGAAGACGTTTCGCTAGTCATCCGACTGGCTTTCTCAATTTAGAATGACTTGTACAAGAATCTGTGGCAATTATGTACCCTGGAAAATCCCAATTAGCATATCACAGCCAGGTGTTCAGGTGTGATAGATAGTGGCTAAGAGGTGTTATAGGAACGCCCAGAGTAAGGTGTGTTAAAACAGCATTGTACATGGCAGACAGTTGTGTCGAACCCCCCCACCTCTATTTAGGGCTTGGTTTCTTTATTTTCACATAAATGGCCTCCTTAACACCTCTCTTGAACCAGTCACGTTCCTTCGCCAGTATGTTAACATTACAATCTTCAAAGGTATGTCCTTTATCCTTAAGATGCAGATACACGGCTGAGTCCTGACCCGAGGAATTGGCTCTTCTGTGCTGGGCCATACGTTGATGCAGTTGCTGTTTGGTCTCCCCCACATACAAATCAGAGCATTCTTCACTGCACTGCACCGCATATATGATGTCGCTTTTCTTGTGTTTTGGTATTGGGTCTTTTGGATGTACCAATTGCTGCCTCAGTGTGTTGTTCGGTTTAAAGCAGACAGGGATACGATGTTTTTTGAAAATTCTTCTTAATCATCGGAGACCCCTGCTACATATGGGATGACCAGTTCTTTCCTGTCTGCTCCCCTTCACTGTTGGTATTTGTGTTCTTTTCTTTCTTCTACTTCTTTTGACAAGGCCCAGTCTGGATATCCACAAGTTTTAAGGGCTCCTCTGAGATGTTTCATTTCTTTAGCCTTCGCCTCTGTGCTAGTGGGATGTTCTCGGTCGTGTTGCAGGGTTCTGATGCACCCAGCTTGTGATCTAAGGGTGGTGGGAGTCAAACATCAAATACTGATCTGTGGTGTTGGTTTTCTGTAAACCTACTCTCCAGTTTACCATTTTCCTTAACTTCTACCAAGCAGTCCAAGAAGCCAGTTTGTTTGTTTGTACCTCTTCCCTTGTGAATTTAATGTTTTGGTTCCACCGCATTAATGTGTTCTGTGAAAGCTTGTACTTCCTTCTGGTGGATTTTAACCCAGGGGTCATCAACATAGAAGATTTTCAAAAAACATCGTATCCCTGTCTGCTTTAAACCGAACAAACACACTGAGGCAGCAATTGGTACATCCAAAAGACCCAATACCAAAACACAAGAAAAGCGACATCATATATGCGGTGCAGTGCAGTGAAGAATGCTCTGATTTGTATGTGGGGGAGACCAAACAGCAACTGCATCAACGTATGGCCCAGCACAGAAGAGCCAATTCCTCGGGTCAGGACTCAGCTGTGTATCGCATCTTAAGGATAAAGGACATACCTTTGAAGATTGTAATGTTAACATACTGGCGAAGGAACGTGACTGGTTCAAGAGAGGTGTTAAGGAGGCCATTTGTGAAAATAGAAAACCAAGCCTAAATAGAGGTGGGGGGGTTCGACACCAACTGTCTGCCATGTACAATGCTGTTTTAACACCTTACTCTGGGGGTTCCTATAAACACTCTTAGCCACTATCTAATCACACCCTTTACCACTGGCTGTGATATGCTAATGGGATTTTCCAGGGTACATAATTGCCACAGATTCTTGTACAAGTCATTCTGAATTGAGAAAGCCAGTCGGATGACTAGCGAAACGTCTTCAAGAACTACATTTCAAGTCCAGTTGATCTAATTGAATACAATAGATATACCATGACCTGGATGAATGAGAACCTTCACAAGCATATTTCATAGCTGTGGTTTCTGGTAGAGACAAGGGGTAGGTACGTCCACGAGGGGGCATGGTTCTGGGTATAAGATCAATAGGGCAGTCATAGGGACGATGAATAGGTAAAGTTTCAGCAGAACTTTTACAAAAAACTTTGAAAGTCTGGAAGCTTTGGGTAGAGATGGAGTGACATTCTTGGAAGAAAGAGTAGAAACAATGAAGGGTAGGTAAGGACAAACAATAAGCAATGCACTTAGGACTCCAAGCTGTAATTTCTCCAGAAGACCAGTTATGGAAGGGTTATGGGTTGCAGCCAAGGAAGACCAAAATAACAGGTGTAGAGGGGCAATGAATGACAAAGAAAGATAAGTTTTCCTTATGTAGTGCCCCAGTTTGGATGAATAAATCTGTAGTGACTAGAGTAACATACTTGGAAGATAATGGTCTATTGTTGATGGCAAGAATCCAGAATGGAGTGGTAAAAGGAAGGGTAGGGTAGGGATGCCATGCTGTTGTACTAGAGAAGAGTCGATGAAGTTACCCGCGGCTCCAGAGTCTATGAAAGCTTTCAAGGAAAGGGTCTTAGAACCCAAGTTTAAGGATACAGGGACAAGAAAAGAGATCCTCTCCTCAGAAAAGATTCTGAGGAGAGGAATTGTTTTTGCCTAGGAGATTCTCTCCTCTGACCTCTAGGCAAGAGAGTTTCCCGGTTTTACAGGGCAAACTTTGGCAAAGTGTCCGGAACCAGCACAGTATAAACAAAGTCCAGAAGATCACCTGCGGTGTTTCTTTTCAGGAGATAAGCGGGTACCACCTATCTGCATGGGTTAATAGGGTAGAAGATAAGGAAGGCATCGGTTTAAGGGGTTGAGGACCTAAGAGGGGTGGCACAACTCTTTTCAGCCTGATGCTCCTGAAAACGTGTGTCAATGCGGATACAAAGATTAAAGGGTATGTCCACCCCTAAAACGGATTTTTAATATGCTGCTCCCCCATGTCCCCCAGCCCCAACCGCATAAATATTTTTTTCAGAAAGCCCCCCAAACTCTTACTTACCTCCCCTCGTTCCTCCGCCGCACTGCCGGCCCTCTGCTTGCGAGAAAATGCAGCAGAGGGGCGGGACCGGCAGTCACGTCTGTGATTGGCTGAGCGGCAGCCAATCACGGACGCGGCGCGGTCATTCAGTGCAGCGGAGGAAAGCGGAGAGGTAAGTAAGAGTTTGGGGAGCTTTCTGAAAAAAAAAAAATATGCGGTTGGGGCTGGGGGACATGGGGGAGCAGCATATTAAGGGGGTTTAATGCTAGGGGGAGGAATAGTAGAACGGGAGGGAGAGGGAGGGGGGGAGAAGGGCTGCAGTGCGCATGACAAATATCTACCGGAGGCAAGATAGCAGGCAGAGCCCTGCTATCCTCCTGGTGGTTAGTTTTGGGACTTTGGGGGGGGGGTTTACAGGAGAACCCTATGGAGCTGGGATGTGAGGTAAGGATTAAACTACACTACATGGTGGGGCCAGTAGTTGGGGGGATTATAGTTTTGGGGGTGGACATGCCCTTTAATAATGTTTTCCAGTAGAGGAGGAATTTCCCTGGAAACAAGGTCATCTTTGATGCGATCTAAAAGGCCTTGTAAGAAGGCTGCTACAAGGGCCTCGTTATTCCAGGTGGTTTCAGCTGCAAGGGTTCGGAATTCAATGGCGTAGAGGCCCACCGTGCGGTTCCCTTGTTGGAGTTGCAAATGGCGGCTGGAGGCACAGGATTTGCGCCCAGGAGCGTAAAATACTTTGCGAAACAGTTCGAGGAAATCCACAATATTGGTAGTCACCGAATCGTTTTTTTTCCCCAAAGGGGAGAGACCAAGGCTAGGGCACCCCCTTCAAGTAAGGCTATAATGTAACCCCACTTTAGCCCGGTCAGAAGGAAAGTGGGAAGGCTGTGATTCAAAATAAATTTGGCATGGATTCAAAAATCCCCTACAGCCTTGAGCCATCATAACATGGAGGAGCAGGAATACGGGGTTCAGGACCACCCAGGGCTACAGGAACCGGTGAGGGTGAGTGCTCACTGCAGGTAGCCGCATGGCTAGAGAGTCCATGAACTGTGCCATGTGATTCTGTTGATGTTCAGACATCCATCCGGGTAGAAAGAGCCTGGAGAGTCATAGATAATTCAGACATCACTTCCTCGGAGGCCACCATGGCCCAATTGTACTGTAAAGGTTTCCCGGTACTATAGAGGAGAATAACCTAGGAGACGGGTGTTGTAGTCGGGAGTAGGAGGAAGTATGAGTCCAGGAGTCTTTACTGGAACAAACACAACGCTGTAGTTGGACTGGAACAATGAAGAACTGAACGGTAACAATGCTGAAGTTGGACTGGAACAATGAAGAGCTGAACTGTAACAATGCTGAAGTTGGACTGCAACAATGAAGAGATGAACTGTAACAATGCTGAAGTGGAACTGGAACAATGAAGAGCTAAACTGTAACAATGCTGAAGTGGAACTGGAACAATGAAGAGCTGAACTGTAACAAGTGAAGTGGAATGGAACAATGAGAGCTGAATGTAACAATGCTGTAGAGAAGAGCAAGGAAAACAGGATTCAACAGGAGGGCTGAGGAACCTGCGAGCCCACTGACGCCAAGAACAATTGACAATCTGGCGTCCGTGGGAGGGAGCAGGGTTCATTTGAACTTTTGCACCGGGCGTTGCGAGTACGTGGTGACTATACCACGCCGCTCACACGTGACGCGCGAACGAAGGGGGAGGAGTATGTGTTTATGTTAAAGAATTGAAGCCAAATTTAAAAGAAGAGATAAATGGCGATATGGATGTTAAAGTGAAGGCAATATGGGTGGAATTAAGCAACAGAAAAGGGAATGAGACACTTACCAGCGGACCCGCTCCACTGCCGAAATCCCCGGCGCCTCCATGTGTTAGAATGGCCCAGTCAAAGTCCAGATCTAAATCCAATCGAGAATCTATGGCAAGATCTGAAAACTGTAGTCACAAACGCTGTAATCTGACTGAGCTGGAGCTGTTTTGCAAAGAAGACTGGGCAAGGATTTCAGATAGCAAGCATCAAAAAGCAGAGATGCGCAATCCAATCAATTTAAAGTCTTTATTGTGAACCACACATCACAAACAACGTTTCGGGGGAATAACGTGCCCCCTTCTTCACGTTATTCCCCCGAAACGTTGTGTTTGTGATGTGTGGTTCACAATAAAGACTTTAAATTGATTGGAGTGCGATCCTCTGCTTTTTGATGCTTGCTATCACAGTTATGGTTACAGGGAAAACCAATTGAGGCATCTGCCACCGAAGTTGGATTAGAGTGCACCTCCAGTTGTATTACGTGCAAGGATTTCAGACTCTAGATGTGCAAAGTGGTAGAGACATACCCTAAAAGACTGGGAGCTGTAATTGCAGCAAAAGATGGTTCTACAAAGTATGACTTAGGGGGCTGAATAATTACGCACACCCCACTATGCAGTTATTGATTTGTTAAAATGTTTGGAATCATGTTAGATTTTCGTTCCACTTCTCACGTGTACACCACTTTGTATTGGTCTTTTCACGTGGAATTCTAATAAAATTGATTCATGTTTGTGGCAGTAATGTGACAAAATGTGGGAAACTTCAAGGGGGGTGAATACTTTTGCCAACCACATGTATATGGGATTCCAAAACTGCACCGCATATTTCAAATAAGGCCTTACCAGTGCCTTGTATCTTGAATCTATCCCTCTGTTATCTACCAGAACCCCAAATCTTTTTCCATTACAGATTCACTCAACAGTTATTTATGGTGTAGGTGGCACAGGGATTATTATATCCCAAATGCATCAACTTACATTATAAACATTAACTTCATTTGCCAGTCTGCCCATTTTGATAATTATCTAAGTCTGCTTGCAGCACTTGCACATCATTTGAAATTTCCAAAGCTCTGCATAGTTTAATGTCATCAGCAAACACAGAGCCCTTGCTTTCAATGACCCCTTCTAAGTCATTATAAAAAGAAGAGGCAAACTCACAATGGGATCCTCTGCACTCGTCCACACGTGGGTGCTCACTCCTCTAAAAAATCCAACCCTTTAATGGATATCTAGTCACAAGGAACAGCAAAATGAGAGGGTAGCACTCCAAAGCAAACTTGAATTTTATTGAAGACCACACAACAATATACGTCGGGGGAAACTTGCCCCCTTCCTCAGGTGATCTGAGGGAGGCAAGTTTCCCCCCGAAACGTTGTGTAGTTGTGTGGTTTCAATAAAATTCAAGTTTGCTTTGGAGTGCTACCCTCACTTTTTGCTGTTCCTTGTAAAAAGAAGCGGCCCCCGCTAGAACTTTAGCCCACATAGATGTAGTTCCATTTACCAGTTTGCGATCCAATAACCAATTTTCTATCCATGAACAAATGTTTTCTTCAAGGCCAACAGTCCTCAGATTATACATTAGTCGCCTATGTGCACAGTATCAAAAACTTTCGCAAAATCCAAGTATACCACATCCACTGCTGTGCCTGAATCTAACTTCTTACTCCCTTCTTCATAAAAAACAATTAAATTTGTCTGGCATGATCTATTTTCATAAATCCATGCGGACTACTACTAATATGATCAGTTCTGGAGACAAAGTCAAGGATATGATCCCGTAACAACATTTCCATCAATGATGTTAGGCTTACAGGTCTATAGTTACCAGGCTGTGAACGATACCTTTTTTGAATATAGGTATTACATTGGCTTTTTTCCAATACAGCTGCACATCCCCAGACCAAAGTGAATCTGAAAAGATGAGAAACTGTGGTCTAGATAGAATGAACTAAGCTCTTTCAAAATCCAGGGATGGAATCCATCTGGTCCTCTGGCTTTATTGATATTTACTTTGTCTAAATGTTTCCGTACCATATCCTCCATCCGCCAATGTGAATACTCCTCATTTCTCCCCTGCATATTATTACAATCCCTGCTGTAAGGACTAGGATTCTCTGTAGTGAAAACCGATGTAAAAAAACGGTTTAACAGATTAGCCTTTTTGGCATCCTCTACAACCACTCAGGCCCATATTACATAGTCCCACATCCCAGTTCATCTTTTAACCATTTATATACTTAAATATTTTGGGGTTGAACTTGCTTTGTTCGGTATCCGTATTTCATTTTCTATTTTAGCAAGTTTAATTGCTTTGCACTGTTTATTACAGCTTTTATACTCCCTGTAAGACTTCTGTTCCCTCCGATTTAAAAATTTAAAAGCCTTTTTTTTTTTTTCCCTATTTCCCTTTACCTGAGCATTAAGCCATGCAGGAGTGGACCTAATTTTTGATGCTTGTTCCCTAAAAGGTACAAATTTTAAATGTAATAGTTTAATATACCTTTAAAAGTGGTCCACATCTGCTCAGTATCTTTACCTAGAAACAATTTTCCTCAGTTATGAGCAGGAGTGATTCCTTAACAAATTAGCTTTCCTAAAGTTAAAAGTTTTTGTCCAGAGGATGAGTTCCTGAATTTGCTGCAGGTAATTTTCTCTCACAGGTGGTTGAGGTTCCTACTAGAAAAGGAGCTCTGTTGGATCTGGTAATATCTAACATTGTGGAGTGCATTATAGATATAAGGTAATGGAGGCTTAGGGAATAGTGACCATGAAATAGTGGCGTTTGGACTTTGTTATCGAAAAGAAAAGTGCGCTGGGTTAACAAAGACTTTTAATTTGGGAAAGCAAATTTTCCAGGTTAAAAGCAGCTCTTCAGAATGTCAACTGGGATAATGTATTATCAGGAAAAGGTACTGAAGAAGTGGACTGTGTTCAAGGGGATTTTAAGCCAGTTCACATCTAATTTATACCCTTGGGAAATAAATGTAAAAAAAATAAATCCGCGCCCCTGTGGCTGAATTCTGATGTAAAGAGGCAAATGGAAAGGAAGAAAAAGGCATTAAAACCTTTAAGGCAGAGGGAACGGAAAGGGCCTTTAGGGATTATAAAAACGTAACAAGGAGCATAAGAAAGCAATCAAACTAGCTAAAATTAATGAAGTTAGGATAGCTGAACAAAGCATCACTAAGCCTAAAAATTTTTTAAGTATATTAATAGTAAGAAGATGAGGACTGAGAAGTGGCACCATTAATTAATGGGGATAAGTTAGTTACGGAGGATGGCGATAAAGCAAATTTCTTCAAAATTTTTTCCCCTCTATATACACTATAGAAGATTCAAGTACAGATATCAGAGTATAGTAGAATAATGGTATAAAAGATTTGAGTGCACTTTGGTTAACCAAAGATATGGTACAGAAAAAACTAAATAAGGTTAATATTAATAAATCTCTGGACCGGATAAAATACATCCTCGGGTACTTAAGGAGCTAAGTTCAGTTTTATCTAGCCATTGTTTCTTATTTTTGCCAATTCCCTCATGTCCGGTGGGTGTGCTCTGGATTGGAAAAAGGCTGATGTTATTCCAATTTCAAAAAGGGTAGTCGTTCACAGCCGGGTAATACAGGCCTGTAAGTTTAACTCAGTGGTGGGAAAGATCCTGGAAAGTTTAATAAGGGAACATGGTTAGAGTATGTTTTAAGGACTGACATTAATAAGTAGTAACCAGCATGGATTAGGAGGAATAGATTTGTCAAACTAACTTGCTTGGCTTTTATGAGGAAGTAAGTAGAAATTTAGACTCTGGCAAAGAGAGTAGAGTAGTTTACTTGGATTTTGCAAAGGCTTTGATACAGTCCCCCATAGGCGACTCATGTATAAGCTAAGGTCTGTTGGTCTCGGGGGGTCACATTTGTACATGGATAAAAAACTGGTTAATGAATAGGATGAGAGAGTAGTTGTTAATGGGGCTTCATCATTAGGACTAAAGGGCTAAGTGGGGTGCAACAGGGTTCTGTGCTGGGCCGCTTCTATTTAATCTATTATTAATGATTTGGAAGTCAGGTTCTGTGTTGCTGACTACACAAAAATGTGTCGATCATTAAAAAAATTCAGAGGATGTGCAATCGTTGCAGGGGGATCTGGATAGATTGTCACATTGGGCTGCTAAGTGGCAGATGAAATTCATGTTGATAAATGTAAGGTGATGCATTTTCGATCCTTGTGCTACTTATACTATAAATGGGCTGTGTTAAGTGAATCCCTGTTGGAAAGGGATTGGAGTTTTGGTGGATAACAAATAAAGGTAGCAAGCAGTCGCAGGCAGCAACAGCCAGAACCAGCATGGTATTGTCTTGTATAAAGAGAGGTATGGATTCAAGGGAGGAAAATGTAATTTCCTCTTTTCAAAGATTGGTAGAGGCTCATTTGGAATATGCAGTGCAATTTTGGAATCCTGTGTACAAAAAGGACATCTTTGAAATGGAAAGGGGTCAGAGAAGGGCAACTAAATTAATAAGGGGATTGGGGGAGCTTGAATATGAAGAAAGACTGGAAAAGTTACAATTATCTACGCTGGAGAAAAGGCGCTTGCGTGGGGATATGATTAGTGTATAAATACATTAACGGGCCATACAATAAACTATCTGGGGCATTGTTCACCAATAGAACATGTCAAAGGACATGAGGACATCCCTTAAGACTTGAAGAAAAAAGGTTTAGGCTTCAAGCCCGGAAAGGGTTTTTCACTGTGAGAACGGTAAAGCTATGGAACTGTCTTCCAGTGGACATGGCAGGTTCATTGGTCAGTTTAAAAAAAAAGCTGGATGAGTTTCTGCAAACAGGAATGTTGCAAGTACTGGTATTGATACATAAAGTAGAGTTGATCCAGGGAAATTTCCGATTGCCACTTGGAGTCAGGAAGGAATTTTTTCCCCCTTGATAAAATTGGTGGGGTTTTTTGCCTTCTCTGGATCAACAGTTAGGCAGGAAATGGGATATTGCTAGATGGGTTGAACTGGATGGACGTATGGTTTATTCAACCTCAAATACTATACTATGCAGTGCACTTTAGTTTTTGTAATCTATATTAAACGACACTAAATCATGGTCATATTCCCTAAGCTCCCCCCATTGCCTTCATCTCCAAAATGAGCTCAGGGGTATTAGATATCACCAGATCCAACAACGCATTCTGCCTAGTAGGAACTTCTACCATCTGCGAAGAAGAAAAATGCTCATATAGGAAATTTAAGAACTTTATACCTTTTGAGGTGCTGGTAGTTCCTTACTCCAATCTATGTCATGGTAGTTAAAATCCTCCATAATTAAAACATGCCCCATACCAGCAGCCTTCGCCAACTGCATATAGTTTCATTTCCACCTCCTTCCTGGCATTTGGTGGATTATTACATACCCACCTTCTTGCTTCCTGTACACAGCTCTACCCATATTGTTTATACCCCCATCTATTCCACCTTTTAGATTTGGCTTTAATTCCGTTTAACATACATAAATACTCCCCCTCCTTTCTTATTAACTCGTCATGTCTAAATAAGGAATTCCCTTCAATATTTATTGTCCAGTCGTGTGACTCATTTAGCATGTTCGCTTATACCGATCACATCATACCTTTCTATTAGTTCTAGTTCCCCAGTTTTTCCAGCCAGACTTCTTGCATTTGTAAAACATACATTTTAGATTATCAATTGATTTACTTCTATACTGGATGTACATGCATCCTTATCCTCTATGCTGTCCCGTCCCCCGTTTCTCCCTCCTTTGTATCATTAGGCTGATCTCCAACTTCTCTATCTACCCCTGTGTTGTTAAACGTACCTTACCCCCCCATACCTAGTTTAAAAACTCCTCCAACCCCCTAGCCATCTCTCCCCCAAAACATCATCATTGTGGTGCAATCCATCTCTAATAAAGAGCCTGTAGCCAACAGAAAAGTCAGCCCAGTTCTCTAAAAACCCAAACCGACTGTTGCCTTTATTTCCCTATAATAAAATGACTTGTACCCGTGTAATTCTCTCAGTCGCCTGGATGCATAGTTTAATACAAAGCATACGCACATGTTCTGACACACATTTTTACATGTACTACCCAATATCACAACTCACTCTTTCAAAGACATGATCAACTACATACACGCACACATTAGTACAGATTAATAATACTCACTTATTGAAACCATTTTTCACATGTAATGTCACATATACTTAACCACTAAAGAATACCCACATAAGTACTCTTCAACATATACACATACCTGTTCATTCATACACATTACCCCATCTCCCCCACACACACACATTCAGTATACACAGGAAACACTGATGAAAGGTCATTCCTGCTAAATGCCGATTCACAGCAAGCTTCCTATGCCTTTGCTTTCCATTTGACATACAGGCTTCCCACACCAATGCCAGAGCTTTTTATATATTAGCATTTTCTATAGTTCCCCTCTAAGTTATGGTCCATTATGAAGTTGCTGGCGGCAAACTCACTCACCCCCTTTAGCACCAGACACAGAAGGGGCGAACAAGGATGCCAGGACACAGATCAGCAAAGGCCGCAATCCAGAACCTTGCTCTATTAGGCTGCACAGCAGAGTCCTGGCGTCCCTCAGATTCCACACAACAAAAGGCACAAATTAATTTATTAGTGCACCGCTCGTCTGCCACCCGCAGGAAAGGTTAGTGGGGGGGGGGGGGGGGGGGGGGGAGGTGCACAAACCACTTTGTAAATTTTATGGTCACCAGGAAAGAATTTAGTCGCCATGGCGACTGGCAACTGGGATTTGTCCAGCCCTGCCTTCAGAGCAAGGTCCTTAGAACAAGGGACCACTCTAGTTCGTTTCCACTCACAGGAATCTTCTTTTTGTTAGGGCCAACCAATGTGAATCCTATTTAACTAATTTGCCCCAACCCTTATTACACTTTCACAACCTGTTTGTCCCGGTGCACCCTCTAGCTGGAAGAAAATTGCTTACTGCAGACAGTCCTTAACACAGCACACTATCAGCCCAAACATCCTTATTTTCAAACTTTCACACAAACCATACAACCATCAAATGATTAAATGTCCTTTTTCATGTCCTTAAGAGCAAGGTCCTTTAGAACAAGGGACTTTAACAGGATCCACTATTTTTTAGCATTTTGCTAAAAAAAAATTTTAAATTTATAGTCCCCCTAAGGTCTGTTCGGCAAGCACATTTGTACATGGTAAGAAAATGAGTTCATGGATAGGATGCATAGAGCAGTTGTTATGGGGATTATCAATATAGACTAATGTGGGGTGCCAGGGTTCTATGTTGGGGCCACTTCTATTTAATCTGTTTATTATAGTTTGGACAGGGTATTGTTAGCCAGGTCTCTGTTTGAGGACGACAAGCCTTGTCGACCATTAAATGCTACAGAGGATGTGCAATCGTTGCAGATGGATTAGATAGATTGTCACATTGGGCTGTTAAGTGGCTGATGAGATTCAATGTTGATAAATGTAAGGTGATGCATTTTGGACTTAAAAATACTTGTGCTGCTTATACTATAAATGGCTCTGTGTTAAGTGAATAACAAACAAAAAGGTAGCTAGCAGTGCCAGGCAACAACAGCTGAGCCAGCAAGATGATATCTTGTATAAAGAGGGGTATGGATTCAAGGCAGAAAAATATATTTAAAAAGCATTGGTAAGGCCTCCTTAGGATTACACAGTGCAGTTTGGATTTCTATGTAGAAGGACATATTGGAAATGGAAAGGGTTCAGGAAAGGGCAACTAAAATAATAAGGGAAGGGTGTGTGTTGAATATGAAGACACATGGATAAATTACAATTAGTACACTAGAGAAAAGCCGCTTGTGTTGGGATATGATAACTGTATAAATACATTAATATCTGAAGCATTGTTCACCAATTTAACACATCAGAGGATATGCAGACATCCTTTAATACAGGGTTAGACAAATCCTGGTCACCAGGGTAACTGAAAATTGTTTACTGGCGCCGGGTGTTAAAAAATCGGGTAAGCAGCTTTAATTCCCTGCTTGAACTCCTCTCCTGTTAATTGTATTTGAGCTCCTATCCCCCCTTTCACTATATACTAATGCTTGCAACATTGTTGCTGAATAGACTGAGCAGAGTTCATCACTTCCTACTCTGCAACAATGTTGCAAACAGAAGAAGTGGAGGAGGAATTAGACCTCAGCTAAAACATACAGTAGAGCAGTTCTAACACAGGGAAATAAAAGCAGTTACCTCGATTTTTGACGAAACACGCAGCCTTGGGATGGGCAACTCTAGGTGCCTTTCCTGGATGGGTGTGATGGCAGGTTCATTGGATAATTAAAAAAAAAAAAAGTAGGTAAGTTTCAAAAACAAGGAATGTAGGTGTACTGGTATACATAAAGTAGAGTTGATCCAGGGAAGTTTGATAAACACTTGAAGTCAGGAAAGGATTTTTTCCCCCCCATCATAATGCCGGTAATTTTTTTTTTTTGCCTTCCTCTGGATGAACAGTTAGGCAGGAAATGTGGGTTTTGTTGATTAGGTTGGACTGGATGGACATACTGTATGTCTTTATAACAAAGGAGATGTTATCTAAATGTAAGTATTTGTCATGTCAAATAAGGAGTATTCTCATATTTACTGCCAAGTCGTGAATCATATAGCAATTTTTGCTTTACCGATCACACCATAATTTAATTAATATTAACTTTTTCTAACTGTTTCCAAATATACCCTCTGTCAGCTAGAGTGAATAATATCATTTAACCCTTGTATTATACAGCCCTGCTATTAGGACTAGGATTCTAAAGTATATACATAGGGGGAAAAACAGTTTAGCACATAGTCTTTGTGGCATCCTCAATAACCATCTTAGCCCCATTCTCCAGCTGATGGGCCCATGGACTTACACTTGTAACAATAAACTAGACATAAGGCAAATAATTGGACACATAACACCGATTTTTGGAGGGTGGAGACTGGCGCAGCTTTATTATTTACTTTAAATTTGTAAAACTTTTTATAAAACTGTAACCATATTTTGGTTAATAACATCTTAACTGACTGCTTCCATCTAAGCAATCCGAGCAAGCGGACCTGCTCAGGTAGCCCTGAGCTTCCTAATTTCATTTTAACTGAGTCCTCTCTCAAAAGCAGGAAACCCCATATTTTTTAACGACATCCTCCAAACTGCGACAATGTATCACCAACAACTTATTTATATATTTCACCTTTTTTTTTTAATAATATCCAATATGGGAGGGTAGGTGGGGGAAGACTTCTCACAAACAGCCGCCTCACTAGCTGTCTATCTGAGGTAGTTGGACCGCCACTTTCCTCCCCCAGCGCGCCCAAAAAACGTCCCCAGGGAACCAACCAATCCGCGCCTGGATGGACAGAAGGAGCGCTCCCATTGGCCCACCCCAGCAAAGCCTGTCCGAACTGATGAAAGCTCCACGCCTGGGAGCTTACACTGCCCGTTGTCGCCAATCCCATGCTGCCGACTGGTAAGGGAATTCGTCCACCATTCTCTGTCCCTTAAATGTATACTTAAATTATTTTGGGGATAGCTTTGTTCAGCTATCCGTATTTCATAATATGCTTCATGTTCTTTTTCCTTTAAAATACATTTTCTTTCTCCATTTAACTTTTTACCTGAGGCAGGGGCGGATTTAGACCTCAGGAGCCTGTAGGCACAAAAAGCTAGTCACCACCCCAAGTACAGACTACACCCTCAAATGAAGCAAGAAAATAGACTATAGACTTTATAGTAGTTTGGGGGTAGGGATAGATTGACATCTGCCCATCCAACCACAGGTGTACAAAAGGATCAGACCCATAACAAATCGATCACTCACGTGGGTATATGTGAAAAATATCAAAAAAAACTTTATTTAATATAAGGAGTTTGTGGTAACACAGTGAGGTTAAATCCCATTAAATATGTTCAATACACAGGTCCCCAGTACAACATCAAACCACAGGCACCCCTAAGTGTGCCTACCGTGCTGGTTGGTAAATCCAGGCCTGACCTGACCTGAGGAATAAACCAAATCCAAACAGGTCTGTTGAAAAATATCTATATGTAATAAAAACCCATTTGATTACCATGTTTTAAGCTGTCCAAAATATGAACATTAAAGGAAAATTATAATTTCCTCCAATTTGCTCCCTTCTTAATCCATGCTTTCTACCAGGGTGAGGGCCTAAATCGCTAGGTCTCACCCCTGGGCTGTCGCATTTACACTGTTATACTAACACAGCGCTGCTTCTCTACCTCATCGTTCCGTGATGCATCCAATAGGAAGACGTGATCCTTGCAGAGCGTGTCTACCTATTGGCCTTCTCACTGACGTGAGGAGGGGGCGGAGCTTACTGGAGCAGTGATGTGTCAGTATAACAGTGTAAATGCGAACAGCCCAGGGGTGAGGACCTAGCAAATTAGGCCCTCACCCTTGGTAGATAGCATGGATATAAGAGGAGCCATAGGAGGTAAGTATAATTGTCCTTTATATTATCAGTTTCTACAATCCCAGAGGGCTCTAATTTAAAAAATTATAATAACCAGTCACTGGTTCAAAGCTTAGACAAGTGCTGTGTAGGAGCTATGTGTGACTCATGCTGTACCTGAGACTTCCTCAACCTCGGCACGGTTGAGGCATGCTCAGTGCAGCCCCCCCCCTCCTCTCCCTCCCGTTTTTTACTCCCTCCCCCTAACATTAAACCCTTTGGGTATGCGGTAGGGCATGCTCTCCCCAGCCCCAACCGCATTAATATAATTGTTAGAAAGTCCCCCATCTTTACTTACCTCCTCTCTCCTCCACTATTCAGAACTCCTGGCAGCCGCAACCGTGATGTCTGCCTCTCAGCCAATCACGGACACGGCTGCGGTCCCGCCCCGCTTGCAATTCATGTGGCGGAGGAGAGAGGGCAGGTAGTAAGAATCGGGGACTTTCTAACAATTATATAATGCGGTTGGGGATGGGGGAGCATGCCCTACCGCATATCAAAAGTTAAATTTCGGGTGGACATGCCCTTTAAAGGATATCTATACTCTAAAAATTAACTTCTTAAAAATGAAAAGTACCTTGGGGGCAGGAAGGTAGGATTGATTATTACCATCTCACAAATAATTTCATTAAGGAGTTACAGCACTAAAAGTTTTAATTTGCCAGGTTAGTCCTGAACTAATCCTTTATTAAACATAGTATTGAAACCAGGAGGAAGGTGGCAGATCATTTTTCTTTGGGCTAATGCTCCTCACAATAACAATATTGGGAGGTAAGAATTAACAGGATAAATCCCGTCCCAATTTATAAAAAAAAACTTTATACACATGATATAGTTTGCCTTTAAAGGGAAAGTTCATGGGAAAAAATTTTACAATTCCTGTTTATGCATACATATTTATTCTACAAATTCTACCATTTTAAAAATCAGTTGAATTTATACCCGCTATTCCTTGCTGTTGACACTAGTGAGCTGACATTCAGGTTCTGTTTACGTTTCTTCTTCGTCCCAGAATGCTACTTTCGAATGTTCCTAACAGTGATTTCTATTGATTAGCTATGGAGGGTCAAAAATGCTCAGATCTCTACTGAGCAACAGAATCAACCCAGGCTGGGTCAAGGACAAGAACATAACAGTTTCTATTAGCGGTCCTGCAAACAGAAAGTCAGTATTTTGGTAGCATTTGTTTGTTATTGTCCCCTAACCTGAATGGGCAGGTATATACTTTGCCTCATCTTAATCTATAATTGAATACATGTAAGTAGCACTTGCATTTGTGTGTGCTGCTGCATGCCTTCAATCCAGCACACATTTTGTTTAGGAGCAGTATCCTCCCCCCTCTTTTAACCTCCCACTTTCATCAACCTGAATTTTTTCCTCAAACCAACTGTCAAGCCTGCACACAGCATTCCAACTGTCAAAACTCTGTCACCATTCCAGCTACAGTAAAACTCTCACAGAAGTATAGTATTGAGAGCAAGGAACTTGATTGACAGCTGAAATATAAAAAGTTTTGGATTGTATAGCTAAAGAAATAGGGGGCAGATCAACAAAAAAAACGATACAGTGGAGGTTGGGAGAATTTTAGTTTCCAGTTATGGTCAATTTAAAATAACCTATTTTTCTGTATAGATGCCCTTTAAGGTCATTAGGATGGAAAAATACTGCCTTTGTCAAAAGAATCAGAAGGAAGAAGAAAGAACACGAATACCAACAGTGAAGGGGAAAAGCAAGACAGGAGAAAGAACATGGTCATCCCATATGTAGCAGGGGTCTCGAGAACTAAGAAGAGTTTTCAAAAAACACCGTATCCTGTCTGCTTTAAACCGAGCAACACACGCGAGGCAGCAATTGGGTACATCCGAAAGACCCAATACCGAAACACAAGAAAAGCGACATCATATATGCAGGGCAGTGAAGAATGCTCTGATTTGTATGTGGGGGAGACCAAACAACAACTGCATCATCGTTGGCCCAGCACAGAAGAGCCAATTCTCGGGTCAGGACTCCGCCGTGTACCTGCATCTTAAGGATAAAGGACATACCTTTGAAGATTGTAATGTAACATATTGGCAAAGGAACGTGACTGGTTCAAGAGAGGTGTTAAGGAGGCCATTTATGTGAAAATAAAGAAACCAAGCCTAAATAGAGGTGGGGGGTTCGACACCATCGTCTGCCATGTACAATGCTGTTTTGACACCTTACTCTGGGCGTTCCATAACACCTTTTAGCCACTATCTAATCACGCCCTTAACACCTGGCTGTGATATGCTAATGGGATTTTCCAGGGTACTAAGTGCCACAGATTTGTACAATTCATTCTGAATTGAGAAAGCCAGTGGATGACTAGCGAAACGTCTTCAAGAAATAAACTTCAAGTCCGGTTGATCTAATTGAATACAACAGATATACAATGACCTGGATGAATGAGAACCTTCACAAGAATATTAATATAGTTCTGGTTTACGATTCATTAAGAATTTTCCCCCCAGCTTCATACATTCAGATTGCCATTAAGAGTCAGGAAGGAATCAATCCCCCTGCATTTTAGCGGGTTTTTTTTGCCTTTCCCTGGACCAACAGTTGGGTAGGGTTAAAGGGTAGGGTGTTAAGTCAGGACTAAATTGAAGTATGCCTTATTTAACCTCAATTACTATATTACTATGTAATTACTATGTTCATACTGTTAGGTATAGGACTAGATGTTGATGGACATGTGTCATTTTTCAATACTCCAATACTATGTAAAAATTTAATCTAGGGCGCCCCATTGTACATTTCTAGACAAAAGTAAACTGAGAAAAAACAGATATGGATACAAAAATGTTAAAAACATAAAATTGCAAAAATGTAACATCCTAAATTTCCACCAAGCTCCGCAGTCCCTTCATCCACAAATGGCGGGTACACACAGGCCAACTACCAAAACTGCCAAAAAAAATCTGCTGTGAACTAGTCTTTCAGCTAAAATATAAACACGTGCAGAGATTTCAAAAAGTTGTTCATAAAGTTTCAGACAGCATTCCAGCTCATTTCCCAGTCCTTTCCCTAACATTCTCTAACATTAGAAAGAGGAGAAAGTCAAAATTAAGGGAGGTAGTGGGAGAAGCAGGAGCAGCTACTGGTCACTGCGCAAACTGCTTTTTCCAGGTCTGTGTTTAAGGAAGAGAATAGATGGAAACTTTCTTTTAAGAGGAATTTGGGTTTGGACACTACAGTTTTATCTTTAAATTATTATTAACAGGATGCAATTTTGCAGAAATAGGTTTTCACACATTTTCTAAAAAAATTATATTTGTGTTAATAAATACCATTGAGGTTCCCACCAAACAGGTAGAGCCTTTTCAGGTCCAAGACAAAATAATAGATTTTGCTTTACATATTTTGTAGAAACACTTTTAGGGTTATTCAATAAAAGTTTTTATCGTTTTAAAATGGGGCTAATTTTGGCCCAACCAATTAGATCTTAATAACATTTGAAAGCTAACATCTGATTGGTTGGGGCCAAACTAGCACCATTTAAATGATAAGAACTTTTATTGAATAACTGTTTATTTTTCATAAGGTTATGGCAGCCCTAAAACTTGATACACTAGGGTGATGAAGACGGAGAAGCAGTTTCATATCTGCTTGTGGGAGTAGCCTGTGTTACACTATAATGCATTCATAACAGGAAGCAAATAAAGTTACATTTTACCTGGTTTTAACTAACAAGTTTACCATCATGCTTTACTAAATGGATTTCATTTCAGTACCAAAGAGGTTATTGTAGGGGAATCAACTTCCATTAGGTTAACATGCCCATTTTACTAGGGGTTCCAAATGTTTTGTTAGGAAACATTGCATGCAACATTTTCTAAATTAGACGCTTAAGACTGGTAAAGGTGCCCATACATCTAAAGATTTTACTTACCCGAACGAGCTCTCACGCGATGTTCACGATGCTGCCGGAACCGCTTCTCCCTATCTTACATTCGCCGACATGCGATCGCAAATTCATTTTGCGATCGCATGTTGGTCGAATGTAAGATCGGGAGAACGGTTCCGGCAGGATGAAGGAACATCGGGGGGGGGGCTCGGTCGGGCAAGTAAAATCTTATAGATGTATGATGCATGTTTGTGAATGTCCAGCTATTGTGGAATACACTCTTCATAATTACCACTCATGCTTAAATTGTGGGGGAAAGTCCTGGAGCTTAAACAAATTGCCATTCAGATCAATGTATTAAGGCTAGGTTTAGACAAACGTCTTTCAATTGTTTTGCAGAGATGTAACCGGTGGACAGAGTTTTTCCATGCAATAAAAATATGAAAATGCAGACAGGTGCAGTCGCCACCAAGGCAACTGGGAGTTGTAGTTCCAAACATCTAAAATACAAAGGTTCCACATCATCAGACAGGATGATGGGATTATAATGGGAATTCCACACGTGTGAAACGATACACTGACTATGATAAAGTGCAGTGTGGTCCGGTACCTGCTGGAAAACCTTCCACAATACTGCCCGCTTCCTTTACCTGTCGTGGATTAGATCGCGGGGAAGAGACCCCGTGACCCCATCACCAGAACAGTCGAACGGCTTTCTTTCCTTTAAAAGGATTCGCCTTCTTTCCAAGTGACGTGACGCTCCCTGCCTCACAAAACCCTTTATTTCTCCAGCAATCAGGAACCCCCTCATACAGACAAACCCGGCCGTCAACTCTACAAAACCGACTGAGGCTACTGTGTTTTCCCCTAAACCGATTCAGTTTTTTTCACATTAACATAGTTCAGATGAAACAGATAAATTAATATTTTACCTCCTTTTGGCATGATTTCGGATAGCTAGGGTTCCTCTTCCTCCCCTGGCGCGGCACGCTTCTGAAGGGCCCTGCTAGGTGCTGCCCTACGCGCCGCCTGAAAATTCACCAAGTGCCTGCCTGTACCTTGTCGTTTATCTGAAATGTATTTCGCTGTTTTTTTTTATTTTTGTTTGAGTTTAACCGTTTGTTTAGCTTGGTGATAACAGAGTTTAGAATAAACTGCCTTTTGTTATCTTTCCAGGCATTAATATGGACAGTTTGTCTGATGCAACGACGCAAAGACCTCCGGGGACTTTCTTATGTTAGAACGCCGGTGTTTCTTTAAAGCTGGTAAGTTCTGAATGTGTTGCGTTGCTACTAGGGGCATAGTAAATACGGTAAATCGGAATGTGACGTAATTAAAAAATCGCCGCAGGAAACGCATAAGTCAGTGCGTGCTGTGTTGCCAGTGTCGCAGTTATATCTTGTGTGTGTCGTGACCAGGAAAGACGCGTTTGCTGGTCGGAGCGTAAAGTGAAGTGGAGTGGAATTAAAAACAGAGATAAAAAAAATCCTTTATGCCAGAGTATGATACGATATTTGTCATTGCATCACCCGAGCCTAAAATTAAAAACAAGGTGTTTTAGAATTGCAGCCCCGAATGATAATTCTAAAGACCAAAGCGATGTTAATGCTTTGTGAAAATGACGAGCGCCACTTTATCCTCGCACCAGACAAAGATGCGGCTTGGGTTGTCTAATGTGGGAGGGTGGCAAAGGCTGTTTATAATCTCCAACCCTTAACTACTTTTCTCAAATATGTGTCATACGAGCTGATCTGAAAATGTTACATTGTTATTAAGAGCCTTGTTGCATAAAATAGTAATTGTTTTGCCATATTAGTCCAATATATTTAATAAAAAGTAGAGTAACTGTGATATGCTTGTGGGGATTCTCATTCATCCAGGTCATGGTATATCTGTTATATTCAATTAGATCAACTGGACATGAAGTTTAGTTCTTGAAGATGTTTCGCTAGTCATCCGACTGGCTTTTCTCAATTCAGAATGACTTGACGACAGAATCTGGGCAATTATGTACCTGAAAAATCCCAACTAGCCACTATCCAATCACGCCCTTAACACCTGGCTGTGATAATGCTAATTGGGATTATTCAGGGTACATTATTGCCACAGATTCTTGTACGAGTCATTCGATTGAAAGCCAGTCGATGACTAGCGAAACGTTTCAAGAACTAAACTTCAAGTCCAGTGATCAATGAATACAACAGATAGTACTGTAATTACTTTTAATGACTAAGGGCACAGCACACTGCAGCGCAATCACATGCGATTTCATTACGTATGCGATTGTGATTTAAGTGGAACACAAATCGCAACGCACCCGAAAATGTGTTTTCAATGATATGAAGCAAACGCAAAAAAGTGCAGCAGTGTGGCCTAGCCCTAACAGTTTATTTGTAGTAGAAAGCTTCGAGGGATCAACCTCTTCCTCAGTTGTTAGAGCAGTACTGATTGAAACAAAGGTAACAAAGTAAAAAGCTAATTACACAAGATAGAGAATAAATCAATATATATATATTTATACTGAGGAATGAGAGGGAGTAATACAATTATAGAGATAACGACATACTAGGGGGGGGCAACCAAATGGAAAGGAGAGGTGTAGAATGGGGGGTGGTGATGAATGAGAGAGAAGCAGACGCTGAGAATATGCACGTATTGTGTACCATCCACACTATTGTTCCATATTAGTTGCATAAATGACTGGAAACCACGTCAAGATGGGTTGTTCTATGGAAGGTAGACACCGGGCCTGGCTGGTGTAACACTTTTAACCTTTCTAAATCATTTAAGACCACGGCACATTGACAAATGAAAAAGCACTTTTATTGTGGACATCACATCTGTGGTGTTTTATTTTGTTAATACATATATTTCCTAGCACTAACAAATTATATCGGGATAAGGAACTATTAGCCTACAGATGGTTTTAAGGTCTTTCCTTAAACTGGGCACTGGTTATTATATTGGGCATATTGTACATGCTAGCTTGCAATTGATGTGCAACAAGAAGGAACCATAGTTAGTCACACGTTTTCTCCCTTCCTATCGTGACCTTCAACATATTTATTAGTCTCCTTTGTAGAAAAAACAGACTAGGGGGAGGTACCAAAAAAGGACTTTGTGCAACTCAGTCCAATCATGGAATTGCTTTTGCTTATTTCTTGGAGCACAAACATGTTTTCGGACACGTGGTCCTTTATCAAATCATACATGTTGCGTGTATCCAATAAATAAGCAAAAGCAATTTAACGACATTTAAGTTGCACAAAATCTTTTTTGGAACCTCACCTTTCTCTCTTTTTTTTTTTTTTTTACAAAGCTTGATGCTTGGAGGCAAGGCATAGAGGGAACTACTAAGGCAGCTATTGGTCGTAAAAGAAAGGTGTTGCAGAAAATGGTTATTATTAGTCTCTAAATGTCCCTGTTAAATGCATTGTTTTATTCATATAATTTCTCCCCCAGGCTCCCAGTCCAATATATTTGCATATGTGTTTTGATTCAAAGGGTCACTAACTTTATCAAAACAACTTTTAATTTTTTGAAACTACCAATTTGAAAGCAGTAAAAATGGTGGTACATAGTTGTCGTGCTTGCTTTGTATTAAATTATTAATGTTTAGTTGGTGGATCCTAAGGCGCTCTTTACTTACTTTTAATTGTTGCAGAAATTGTGCTAGCAGGCAGCTAAAGATCCCAGTAAGAGGTCAGGGATAGAGCACATATTATAATTTCTGCTTCTGAAGTGACAGGTCTTCCTTGTAAACGCTGTGATTTAAATAATGATTTCTCAGGATCTACTGCTCATATTTCAAATCTGAAAAAAAACCTTTGGAGTAAGCAGTGTAGATTTGCAAAACACTCTTTTAATATTTTTCTTTAGTTGTTTCAATTATTGCTAAAGGATATGTACACTGTAAAAATAACTATTAGGTAGCTGGGGCTATAATCTAAAAATTTATTAGTTATTTGTTATGTGTGTTGTTTTTGTTTTATGTGTTTTTGTTTGTGATTGTCTTTTTTTTGTTTAATTGTTGTTTTTGTTATGGTGTGTTTTTTGTGTATCAGTTTTGTTTTGTTAATTTTTGGTTCTTATTCCCTTCCAATCCCCAACCTTCAGCCCTGTTTGAACTGGAACAATGAAGAGCTGAACTGTAACAATGCTGAAGTGGAACTGGAACAATGAAGAGCTGAACTGTAACAATGCTGAAGTGGAACTTAGAGAAGAGCAAGGAAAACAGGATTCAACAGGAGCTGAGGAACCTGCGAGCCCACTGACGCCAAGAACAATTGACAATCTGGGTCCGTGGGAGGGAGCAGGGTTCATTTGAACTTTGCACCGGGCGTTGCGAGTACGTGGTGACTATACCACGCCGCTCACACGTGACGCGCGAACGAAGGGGAGGAGTATGTGTTTATGTTAAAGAATTGAAGCCAAATTTAAAAGAAGAGATAAATGGCGATATGGATGTTAAAGTGAAGGCAATATGGGTGGAATTAAGCAACAGAAAAGGGGAATGAGACACTTACCAGCGGACCCGCTCCACTGCCGAAATCCCCGGCGCCTCCATGTGTTAGAATGGCCCAGTCAAAGTCCAGATCTAAATCCAATCGAGATCTATGGCAAGATCTGAAAACTAGTCACAAACGCTGTAATCTGACTGAGCTGAGCGTGTTTTGCAAAGAAGACTGGGCAAGGATTTCAGATAGCAAGCATCAAAAAGCAGAGGATCGCACTCAATCAATTTAAAGTCTTTATTGTGAACCACACACACAAACAACGTTTCGGGGGAATAACGTGCCCCCTTCTTCACGTTATTCCCCGAAACGTTGTGTTTGTGATGTGTGGTTCACAATAAAGACTTTAAATTGATTGGAGTGCGATCCTCTGCTTTTTGATGCTTGCTATCCCAGTTTGGTTACAGGGAAAACCAATTGAGGCATTGCACCCGAAGGTTGGATTAGAGTGCACACTCCAGTTGTATTACGTGCAAGGATTTCAGACTCTAGATGTGCAAAGCTGGTAGAGACATACCAAAGACTGGGAGCTGTAATTGCAGCAAAAGATGGTTCTACAAAGTATTGACTTAGGGGGCTGAATAATTACGCACACCCCACTATGCAGTTATTGATTTGTTAAAAATGTTTGGAATCATGTATGATTTTCGTTCACTTCTCACGTGTACACCACTTTGTATGGGCTTTCACGTGGAATTCAATAAAATTGATTCATGTTTGTGGCAGTAATGTGACAAATGTGGGAAACTTCAAGGGGGGTGAACTTTTGCCAACCACTGTATAGGGATTCCAAAACTGCACCGCATATTCCAAATAAGGCCTTACCAGTGCCTTGTATCTTGAATCTATCCCTCTGTTTACTACCAGAACCCCCAAATCTTTTTCCATTACAGATTCAACAACAGTTTTATGGTGTAGGTGGGCACAGGGATTATTATATCCCAAATGCATCAACTTACATTATAAACATTAACTCTCATTTGCCAGTCTGCTGCCCATTTGATAATCTATCTAAGTCTGCTTGCAGCACTTGCACATCATTTGAAATTTCCAAAGCTCTGCATAGTAATGTCATCAGCAAAAACACGAGCCCTTGCTTTCAATGACCCTTCTAAGTCATTTAAAAAGAAGAGGCAAACTCACAATGGGATCCTCTGCACTCGTCCACACGTGGGTGCTCACTCCCCTAAAAAATCCAACCCTTAATGGAATCTAGTCACAAGGAACAGCAAAATGAGAGGGTAGCACTCCAAAGCAAACTGAATTTTATTGAAGACCACACAACATATCAACGTTGGGGGGAAACTTGCCCCTTCTCAGGTGATCTGAGGGAAGGGGCAAGTTTCCCCCCGAAACGTTGTGATATGTTGTGTGGTCTTCAATAAAATTCAAGTTTGCTTTGGAGTGCTACCCTCACTTTTTGCTGTTCCTTGTAAAAAGAAGCGGCCCCCGCTTAGAACTTTAGCCCACATAGATGTAGTTCCATTTACCACCGTTTGCGATCCAATAACCAATTTTCTATCCATGAACAAATGTTTTCTTCAAGGAACAGTCCTCAGATTATACATTAGTCGCCTATGTGGCACAGTATCCAAAGCTTCGCAAAATCCAAGTATACCACATCCAGCTGTGCCTGAATCTAACTTCTTACTCCCTTCTTATAAAAAACAATTAAATTTGTCTGGCATGATCTATTTTCATAAATCCATGCGGACTACTACTAATATGACAGTTCTGGAGACAAAGTCAAGGATATGATCCCGTAACAACATTCATCACTGATGTTAGGCTTACAGGTCTATAGTTACCAGGCTGTGAACGACTACCTTTTTTGAATATAGGTATTACATTGGCTTTTTTCCAATACAGCTGCACATCCCCAGACCAAAGTGAATCTGAAAAGATGAGAAACTGTGGTCTAGATAGAACTGAACTAAGCTCTTTCAAAATCCAGGGATGGAATCCATCTGGTCCTCTGGCTTTATTGATATACTTTGTCTAAATGTTCGTACCATATCCTCCATCCGCCAATGTGAATACTCCTCATTTCTCCCGCATATTATTACAATCCCTGCTGTAAGGACTAGGATTCTCTGTAGTGAAACCGATGTAAAAAAACGGTTTAACAGATTAGCCTTTTTGGATCCTCTACAACCATCTCAGGCCCATTATTCAATAGTCCACATTCCCAGTCCTCATCTTTAACCATTATATACTTAATTATTTGGGGTTGAACTTGCTTTGTTCGGTATCCGTATTTCATTTTCTATTTTAGCAAGTTAATTGCTTTCTTGCACTGTTTATTACAAGCTTTTATACTCCGTAAAGATTCTGTTCCCTCCGATTTAAAATTTTAAAAGCCTTTTTTTTTTTTCCCTATTTCCCTTTTTACCTGAGCATTAAGCCATGCAGGAGTGGACCTAATTTTTTTGATGCTTGTTCCCTAAAAGGTACAAATTATAAATGTAATAGTTTAATATACCTTTAAAAGTGGTCCACATCTGCTCAGTATCTTTACCTAGAAACAATTTCCTCAGTCTATGAGCAGGAGTGTTCCTTTAACAAATTAGCTTTCCTAAAGTTAAAAGTTTTTGTCCAGAGGATGAGTTCCTGAATTTGCTGCAGGATACTTTCTCTCCACAGGTGGTTGAGGTTCCTACTAGAAAAGGAGCTCTGTTGGATCTGGTAATATCTAACATTGTGGAGTGCATATAGATATAAAGGTAATGGAGGCTTAGGGAATAGTGACCATGAAATAGTGGCGTTTGGACTTTGTTATCGAAAGGAAAAGTGCGCTGGGTTAACAAAGACTTTTAATTTCGGGAAAGCAAATTTTCCCAGGTTAAAAGCAGCTCTTCAGAATGTCAACTGGGATAATGTTATCAGGAAAAGGTACTGAACAGAAGTGGACTGTGTTCAAGGGGATTTTAAGCCAGTTCACATCTAAATTTATACCCTTGGGAAATAAATGTAAAAAAAATAAATCCGCGCCCATGTGGCTGAATTCTGATGTAAAGAGGCAAATGGAAAGGAGAAAAAAGGCATTTAAAACCTTTAAGGCAGAGGGAACGGAAAGGGCCTTAGGGATTATAAAAACTGTAACAAGGAGCATAGAAAGCAATCAAACTAGCTAAAATAATGAAGTTAGGATAGCTGAACAAAGCATCACTAAGCCTAAATATTTTTAAGTATATTAATAGTAAGAAGATGAGGACTGAGAATGTGGCACCATTAATTAATGGGGATAAGTTGTTACGGAGGATGGCGATAAAGCAAATTTCTTCAATAATTTTTTCCCCTCTATATACACTATAGAAGATTCAAGTACAGATATCAGAGTATAGTAGCAATAATGGTATAAAAGATTTGAGTGCACTTTGGTTAACCAAAGATATGGGACAGAAAAAAACTAAATAAGGTTAATATTAATAAATCTCCTGGACCGGATAAAATACATCCTCGGGTACTTAAGGAGCTAAGTTCAGTTTTATCTAGGCATTGTTTCTTATTTTGCCAATTCCCTCATGTCCGGTGGTGTGCTCTGGATTGAAAAAGGCTGATGTTATTCCAATATTCAAAAGGGTAGTCGTTCACAGCCGGGTAATTACAGGCCTGTAAGTTAAATTCAGTGGGGGGAAAGATCCTGGAAAGTTAAAAGGGAAAATGGTCTAGAGTATGTTTTAAGGACTGACATTAATAAGTAGTAACCAGCATGGATTAGGAGGAATAGTCTTGTCAAACTACTTGCTTGGCTTTTATGAGGAAGTAAGTAGAAATTTAGACTCTGGCATAGCAGTAGATGTAGTTATTTTGGATTTTGCAAAGGCTTTGATACAGTCCCCCATAGGCGACTCATGTATAAGCTAAGGTCTGGTGTCTCGGGGGGTCACATTTGTACATGGATAAAAAACTGGTTAATGAATAGGATGCAGAGAGTAGTTGTTAATGGGGCTTCATCATTATGGACTAAAGTGCTAAGTGGGGTGCAACAGGGTTCTGTGCTGGGGCGCTTCTATTTAATCTATTTATTAATGATTTTTGAAGTCAAGGTTTCTGTGTTTGCTGACTACACAAAAATTGTCGATCATTAAAAACTTCAGAGGATGTGCAATCGTTGAGGGGGATTGGATAGATTGTCACTTGGGCTGCTAAGTGGCAGATGAAATTCAATGTTGATAAATGTAAGGTGATGCATTTTCGATCCTTGTGCTACTTATACTATAAATGGCTCTGTGTTAAGTGAATCCCTGTTGGAAAGGGATCTTGGAGTTTTGGTGGATAACAAACTTAAAGGTAGCAAGCAGTGCCAGGCAGCAACAGCCAGAACCAGCATGGTATTGTCTTGTATAAAGAGAGGTATGGATTCAAGGGAGGAAAATGTAATTCTCCCTCTTTTCAAAGCTTGGTAAGGCCTCATTTGGAATATGCAGTGCAATTTTGGAATCCTGTGTACAAAAAGGACATCTTTGAAATGGAAAGGGGTCAGAGAAGGGAACTAAATTAATAAGGGGATTGGGGGAGCTTGAATATGAAGAAAGACTGGAAAGTTACAATTATCTACCTGGGAGAAAAGGCGCTTGCGTGGGGATATGATTAGTGTATAATACATTAACGGGCCATACAATAAACTATCTGGGGCATTGTTCACCAATAGAACATGTCAAAGGACATGAGGACATCCCTTAAGACTTGAAGAAAAAAGGTTTAGGCTTCAAGCCGGAGAAGGGTTTTTCACTGTGAGAACGGTAAAGCTATGGAACGTCTTCCAGTGGACATGGCAGGTTCATTGGTCAGTTTAAAAAAAAAGCTGGATGAGTTTCTGCAAACAAGAGGAATGTTGCAAGTTACTGGTATTGATACATAAAGTAGAGGTGATCCAGGGAAATTTCCGATTGCCACTTGGAGTCAGGAAGGAATTTTTTCCCCCTTGATAAATTTGGTGGGGTTTTTTTTGCCTTCCTCTGGATCAACAGTAGGCAGGAAATGAGGATATTGCTAGATGGTTGAACTGGATGGACGTATGTCTTTATTCAACCTCAAATACTATACTATGCAGTGCACTTTAGTTTTGTAATCTATATTAAACGACACTAAATCATGGTCACTATTCCCTAAGCTTCCCCATTGCCTTCATCTCCAAATGAGTCAGGGTTATTAGATATCACCAGATCCACAACGCATTCTGCCTAGTAGGAACTTCTACCATCTGCGAAAGAAAATGCTCATATAGGAAATTAAGAACTTTATACCTTTTGAGGTGCTGGTAGTTCCCTTACTCCAATCTATGTCATGGTAGTTAAAATCTCCCATAATTAAAACATGCCCATACCAGCAGCCTTCGCCAACTGCATATAGTTTCTTTCCACCTCCTTCCTGGCAATTGGTGGATTATTACATACCCACCTTCTTGCTTCCTGTACACAGCTCTACCCATATTGTTTATACCCCCATCTATTCCACCTTTTAGATGTGCTTTAATTCTGTTTAACATACATAAATACTCCCCCTCCTTTCTTATTAACTCCGTCATGTCTAAATAAGGAATTCCCTTCAATATTTATTGTCCAGTCGTGTGACTCATTTAGCCATGTTTGCTTATACCGATCACATCATACCTTTCCTTTAGTTCTAGTTCCCCAGTTTTTCCAGCCAGACTTCTGCATTTGTAAACATACATTTTAGATTATCAATTGATTTACTTCTATACTGATGTACATGCATCCTTATCCTCTATGCTGTCCCGTCCCCCGTTTCCTCCCTCCTTTGTATCATTAGGCTGATCTCTAACTTCTCTTCTACCCCTGTGTTGTAAACGTACCTTACCCCCCCATACCTAGTTTAAAAACTCCCCAACCCCCTAGCCATCTTCTCCCAAAAACATCATCATTGTGGTGCAATCCATCTCTACTAAAGAGCCTGTAGCCAACAGAAAAGTCAGCCCAGTTCTCTAAAAACCCAAACCAGACTGTTGCCTTATTTCCCTATAATAAAATGACTTGTACCCGTGTAATTCTCTCAGTCGCCTGGATGCATAGTTAATACAAAGCATACGCACATGTTCTGACACACACTTTTACATGTACTTACCCAATATCACAAACTCACTCTTTCAAAGACATGATCAACTACATACACGCACACTTAGTACAGATTAATAATACTCACTTATTGAAACACTTTTTACATGTAATGTCACATATACTTAACCACTAAAGAATACCCACATAAGTACTCTTCAACATATACACATACCTGTTCATTCATACACATTACCCCATTCCCCCACACACACCACATTCAGTATACACAGGAAACACTGATGAAAGGTCATTCTGCTAAATGCCGATTCACAGCAGTTCTTCCTATGCCTTTGCTTTCCATTTGACATACAGGCTTCCCACACCAATGCCAGAGTTTTTATATATTAGCATTTTCTATAGTTCCCCTCTAAGTTATGGTCCATTATGAAGCTTGCTGGCGGAAACAAATCACTCTACCCCTTTAGCACCAGACACAGAAGGTGCGAACAGGAATGCCAGGACACAGATCAGCAAAGGCCGCAATCCAGAACCTTGCTCTATTAGGCTGCACAGCAGAGTCCTGGCGTCCCTACGATTCCACACAACAAAAGGCACAAATTAATTTATTAGTGCACCGCTCGGCTGCCACCCGCTAGGAAAGGTTAGTGGGGGGGGGGGGGGGGGAGTGCACAAACCACTTTGTAAATTTTATGGTCACCAGGAAAGAATTTAGTCGCCATGGCGACTTGGCAACTGGGATTTGTCCAGCCCTGCCTTCAGAGCAAGGTCCTTTAGAACAAGGGACCACTCTAGTTCGTTTCCACTCACAGGATCTTCTTTTTGTTAGGTCAACCAATGTGAATCCTATTTAACTAATTTGCCCCAACCCTTATTACAATTTCACAACCTGTTTGTCCCGGTGCCCCTCTAGCTGGAAGAAAATCTGCTTACTGCAGACAGTCCTTAACACAGCACACTATCAGCCCAAACCATCCTTATTTTCAAACTTTCACACAAACCATACAACCATCAAATGATTAAATGTCCTTTTTCTATGTCCTTAAGAGCAAGGTCCTTTAGAACAAGGGACTTTAACAGGATCCACTTTTTTTAGCATTTTGCTAAAAAAAAATTTTAAATTTATAGTCCCCCTAAGGTCTGTTCGGCAAGCAATTTGTACATGGTAAGAAAAAGAGTTCATGGATAGGATGCATAGAGCAGTTGTTTATGGGGATTATCAATTAGACTAATGTGGGGTGCCACGGGTTCTATGTTGGGGCCACTTCTATTTAATCTGTTTATAATAGTTTGGACAAGGGTATGTTAGCAAGGTCTCTGTTTGAGGACGACAAGCCTTGTCGACCATTAATGCTACAGAGGATGTGCAATCGTTGCAGATGGATCTAGATAGATTGTCACATTGGGCGTTAAGTGGCTGATGAGATTCAATGTTGATAAATGTAAGGTGATGCATTTTGGACTTAAAAATACTTGTGCTGCTTATACTATAAATGGCTCTGTGTTAAGTGAATAACAAACAAACAAAGGTAGTAGCAGTGCCAGGCAACAACAGCTAGAGCCAGCAAGATGTATCTGTATAAAGAGGGGTATGGATTCAAGGCAGAAAAATATTATTTAAAAAGCATTGGTAAGGCCTCATTAGGATTACACAGTGCAGTTTGGATTTCTATGTAGAAGGACATATTGGAAATGGAAAGGGTTCAGGAAAGGGCAACTAAATAATTAAGGGAATGGGGTGTGTTTGAATATGAAGACACATTGGATAAATACAATTATGTACACTAGAGAAAAGCGCTTTGTGTTGGGATATGATAACTGTATAAATACTTAATATCTGAAGCATTGTTCACCAATTTAACACATCAGAGGATATGCAGACATCCTTTAATACAGGGTTAGACAAATCCTGGTCACCAGGGTAAATGAAAATTGTTTACTGGCGGCCCCGGGTGTTAAAATCGGGTAAGCAGCTTTAATTTCCCTGCTGAAATCCTCTCCTGTTAATTGTATTTGAGCCTATTCCCCACCCTTTCACTATATATCAATGCTTGCAACATTGTTGCTGAATAGACTGAGCAGAGTTATCACTTCCTACTCGCAACAATGTTGCAAACAGAAGAAGTGGAGGAGGAATTAGACCTCAGCTAAAACATACAGTAGAGCAGTTCTAACACAGGGAAATAAAAGCAGTTACCTCGATTTTGACGAAACACGCAGCCTTGGGATGGGCAACTCTAGTGCCTTATCCTGGATGTGTGATGGCAGGTTCATTGGATAATTAAAAAAAAAAAAAGCTAGGTAAGTTTCTAAAAACAAGGAATGTAGGTTACTGGTATACATAAAGTAGAGTTGATCCAGGGAAGTTTCTGATAAACACTTGAAGTCAGGAAAGGATTTTTTCCCCCCCATCATAATGCCGGTAATTTTTTTTTTTTGCCTTCCTCTGGATGAACAGTTAGGCAGGAAATGTGGGTTTGTTGATTAGGTTGGACTGGTAGGACATACTGTATGTCTTTATAACAAAGGAGATGTTTATCTAAATGTAAGTATTTGTCATGTCCAAATAAGGAGTATTCTTTATATTTACTGCCAAGTCGTGAATCATTAGCAATATTTTTGCTTTACCGATCACACCATACTTTAATTAATATTAACTTTTTCTAACTGTTTCCAAATCATACCCTCTGTCAGCTAGAGTGAATACTACTCATTTATACCCTTCGGATTATTACAGTCCCTGCTATTAGGACTAGGATTCTCTAAAGTATATACATAGGGGGAAAAACAGTTTAGCACATTAGTCTTTGTGGCATCCTCAATAACCATCTTAGCCCATTCTCCAGCTGATGGGCCCCATGGACTTACACTTGTAACAATAAACTAGACATAAGGCAAATAATTGGACAAATAACACCGATTTTTTTGGAGGGTGGAGACTGGCCGCAGCTTTATTATTTACTTTAAATTTGTAAAACTTTTATAAAACTGTAACCATATTTTGGTTAATAACATCTTAACTGACTGCTTCCATCTAAGCAATCCGAGCAAGCGGACCTGCTCAGGTAGCCTGAGCTTCCTAATTCTTATTTTAACTGAGTCCCTCTCTCAAAAGCAGGAACCCCCATTTTTTAACGACATCCTCCAACTGCGACAATGTATCACCAACAACTATTATATATATTCACCCTTTTTTTTTTTAATAATATCCACTATGGGAGGGTAGGTGGGGGAAGACTTCTCACAAACAGCCGCCTCACTAGCTGTATCTGAGGTAGTTGGACCGCCCACTTTCCTCCCCCAGCGCGCCCAAAAAACGTCCCCAGGCGAACCAACCAATCCGCGCCTGGATGGACAGAAGGAGCGCTCCCATTGGCCCACCCAGCACCAGCCTGTCCCGCAACTGATGAAAGCTCCACGCCTGGGAGCTTACACTGCCCGTTGTCGCCAATCCATGCTGCCGACTGGTAAGGGAATTCGTCCACCATTCTCTGTCCCTTAAATGAATACTTAAATTATTTTGGGGATAGCTTTGTTCAGCTATCCGTATTTCATATATGCTTCATGTGTCTTTTTCCTTTAAAATACATTTTCTTTCTTTTCATTTAACTTTACCTGAGGCAGGGGCGGATTTAGACCTCAGGAGCCTGTAGGCACAAAAAGCAGCCTCACCCCCAAGTACAGACTACACCCTCAAATGAAGCAAGAAAATAGACTATAGACTTTATAGTAGTTTGGGGGTAGGGATAGATTGACATCTGCCCATCCAACCACAGGTGTACAAAAGGCATCAGACCCATAACAAATCGATCACTCACGTGGGTATATTGTGAAAAATATCAAAAAAAACTTTATTTAATATAAGGAGTTGTGGGAACAGGTGAGGTTAAATCCCATTAAATATGTTCAATACACAGGTCCCCAGTACAACATCAAACCACAGGCACCCCTAAGTGTGCCTACCGTGCCTGTGGTTGGTAAATCCAGGCCTGACTGACCTGAGGAATAAACCAAAATCCAAACAGGTCTGTTGAAAAATATCTATTGTAATAAAAAACCATTCTGATTACCATGTTAAGCTGTCCAAAATATGAACTTAAAAGGAAAATTATAATTTCCTCCAATTTGCTCTCTTCTTATATCCATGCTTTCTACCACGGGTGAGGGGCTAAACGCTAGGTCCTCACCCCTGGGCTGCTCGCATTACACTGTTATACTAAAACAGCGCTGCTCCTCTACCTATCGCTTCCGTGATGATCCAATAGGAAGACGTGATCCTTGCAGAGCGTGTACCTATTGCCTTCTCACTGACGTGAGGAGGGGGCGGAGCTTACTGGAGCAGTGATGTGTCAGTATAACAGTGTAAATGCGAACAGCCCAGGGGTGAGGACCTAGCAAATTAGGCCCTCACCCTTGGTAGATAGCATGGATATAGAGGAGCCAATAGGAGGTAAGTATAATTGTCCTTTAATATTATCAGTTTCTCACAATTCCCCAGAGGGCTCTAATTTAAAAAATTATAATAACCAGTCACTGGTTCAAGATTAGACAAGTGCTGTGTAGGAGCTATGTGTGACTCATGCTGTACCTGAGACTTCCTCAACCTCGTCACGGTTGAGGCATGCTCAGTGCAGCCCCCCCCCTCCTTCTCCCTCCCGTTTTTATCTCCCTCCCCCTAACATTAAACCCTTTGGGTATGCGGTAGGGCATGCTCCCCCAGCCCCAACCGCATTAATATAATTGTTAGAAAGTCCCCCAATTTTACTTACCTTCCCTCTCTCCTCCACTATTCAGAACTCTGGCAGCCGCAACCGTGATGTCTGCCTCTCAGCCAATCAGGACACGGCTGCCGGTCCCGCCCCCTGCTTGCAATTCCATGTGGCGGAGGAGAGAGGGCAGGTAAGTAAGATCGGGGACTTTCTAACAATTATATTAATGCGGTTGGGGATGGGGGAGCATGCCCTACCGCATATCAAAAGTTAAATTTCGGGTGGACATGCCCTTTAAAGGATATCTATACTCTAAAAATTAACTTCTAAAAATGAAAGTACCTGGGGGGCAGGAAGGTAGGATTGATATTACCATCTCACAATATAATTTCATTAAGGAGTTACAGCACTAAAAGTTTTAATTTGCCAGGTTAGTCCTGAACTAATCCTTTATTAAACAATATTGAAACCAGGAGGAAGGCTGGCAGAATCATTTTTCTTTGGGCTATGCTCCTCACAATACAATATTGGGAGGTAAGAATTACCAGGCATAAATCCCTGTCCCAATTTTATAAAAAAAAACTTTATACACAGATAGTTTGCCTTTAAAGGAAAGTTCATGGGAAACATTTTACAATTCCTTGTTATGCATACATATTTATTCTACAAATTCTCACCATTTTAAAAATCAGTTGAATTTATACCCTTGCTATTCCTTGCTGTTGACACTAGTGAGCTGACATTTCAGGTTCTGTAACGTTTCTTCTTCGTCCCAGAATGCTACCTTTCGAATGTTCCTAACAGTGATTTATGATTAGCTATTGGATGGGTCAAACATGCTCAGATCTCTACTGAGCAACAGAATCAACCCAGGCACTGGGTCAAGGACAAGAACATAACAGTTTCTATTAGCGGTCCTGCAAACAGAAAGTCAGTATTTTGGTAGCATTTGTTTGTTAGTCCCCTTAACTGAATGGGCAGGTTATATTACTGGCTCATCTTAACTCTAAATTGAATACATGTAAGTAGCACTTGCATTTGTGTGGCTGCTGCATGCCTTCAATCCAGCACACATTTTGTTTAGGGACAGTATCCTCCCTCCCTCTTTTAACCACCCCCACTTTCATCCAACCTGACTTTTTTCCCTCAAACCAACTGTCAAGCCTGCACACAGCATTCCAACTGTCAAAACTCTGTCACCATTCCAGCTACAGTAAAACTTTCACAGAAGTATAGTTATTGAGAGCAAGGAACTTGATTGACAGCTGAAATATAAAAAGTTTGGATTGTATAGCTAAAGAAATGGGGGCAGATCAACAAAAAAACGATACAGTGGAGGTTGGGAAGAATTTTAGTTTCCAGTTAGGTCAATTTAAAATAACCTATTTTCTATAGATGCCCTTTAAGGTCATTAGGATGGAAAAATACTGCCTTTGTCAAAAGAATCAGAAGGAAAGAAAAGAACAAGAATACCAACAGTGAGGGGAAAAGCAAGACAGGAGAAAGAACATGGTCATCCCATATGTAGCAGGGGTCTCCGAGAAACTAAGAAGAGTTTTCAAAAAAACACGTATCCTGTCTGCTTAAACGAGCAACACGCTGAGGCAGCAATTGGTACATCCGAAAGACCCAATACGAAACACAAGAAAAGCGACATCATATATGCAGGGCAGTGAAGAATGCTCTGATTTGTATGTGGGGAGAACCAACACACAACTGCATCATCGTATGGCCCAGCACAGAAGAGCCAATTCCTCGGGTCAGGACTCAGCCGTGTACCTGCATCTTAAGGATAAAGGAAATACCTTTGAAGATGTAATGTTAACATATTGGCAAAGAACGTGACTGGTTCAAGAGAGGTGTTAAGGAGGCCATTTATGTGAAAATAAAGAAACCAAGCCTAAATAGAGGTGGGGGGTTCGACACCATCTGTCTGCCATGTACAATGCTGTTTTGACACCTTACTCTGGGCGTTCCTATAACACCTTTAGCCACTATCTAATCACGCCCTTACACTGGCTGTGATATGCTAATTGGGATTTTCCAGGGTACATAAGTGCCACAGATTCTTGTACAATTCATTCTGAATTGAGAAAGCCAGTCGGATGACTAGCGAAACGTCTTCAAGAACTAAACTTCAAGCCGGTTGATCTAATTGAATACAACGATATACAATGACCTGGATGAATGAGAACCTTCACAGAATATTAATATAGTTCTGGTTTACGATTCATTAAGAATTTTTCCCCCAGCTTCATACATTCAGATTGCCATTAAGAGTCAGGAAGGAATCAACCCCCTGCATTTTTAGCTGGGGTTTTTTTTGCCTTCCTCTGGACCAACAGTTGGGTAGGGTTAAGGGTGGGTGTTAAGTCAGGACTAAATTGAAGTATGCCTTTATTTAACCTCAATTACTATATTACATGTAATTACTATGTTCATACTGTTAGGTATAGGACTAGATGTTGATGGACATGTGTCATTTTTCAATACTCCAATACTATGTAAAAATTATCTAGGGGCGCCCCATTGTACACTTCTAGACAAAAGTAAACTGAGAAAAACAGATATGGATACAAAAATGTTAAAAACATAAAATTTGCAAAAATGTAACATCCTAAATTTCCACCAAGCTCCGCAGTCCCTCTCATCCACAAATGGCGGGTAACAACAGGCCACCACCAAAACTGCCAAAAAAATCTGCTGTGAACTAGTCTTTCAGCTAAAATATAAACACGTGCAGAGATTTCAAAAAGTTGTTCATAAGTTCAGACAGCATTCCAGCTCATTTCCCAGTCCTTTCCCTAAAAATCTCTAACATTAGAAAGAGGAGAAAGTCAAAATTAAGGGAGGTAGTGGGGAGAAGCAGGAGCAGCTACTGGTCACTGCGCAAACTGCTTTTTCACAGGTCTGTGTTTAAGGAAGAGAATAGATGGAAACTTCTTTTAAGAGGAATTTGGGTTTGGACACTACAGTTTATCTTTAAATTATTATTAACAGGATGCAATTTTGCAGAAATAGGTTTTCACACATTTTCTAAAAAAATTATATTTGTAGTTTAATAAATACCATTGAGGTTCCCACACACAGTTAGAGCCTTTTCAGGTCCAAGACAAAATAATAGATTTGCTTTACATATTTTGTAGAAACACTTTTAGGGTTATTCAATAAAAGTTTTTATGTTTTAAAATGGGGCTAATTTTGGCCCAACCAATTAGATCTTAATTAACATTTGAAAGCTAACATCTGATTGGTTGGGGCAAAAAACTAGCACCATTTAAATGATAAGAACTTTTATTGAATCTACCTTTATTTTTTCATAAGGTTATGGCAGCCCTAAAACTTGATACACTAGGGTGATGAAAGACGGAGAAGCAGTTTCTTATCTTTGCTTGTGGGAGTAGCCTGGTTACACTATAATGCATTCATCAAGGAAGCAAATAAAGTTACATTTTACATGGTTTTCAACTAACAAGTTTACCATCAATGCTTTACTAAATGGATTTCATTTCAGTACCAAAAGGTTATTGTAGGGGAATCAACTTCCATTAGGTTAACATGCCCATTTACTAGGGGTTCCAAATGTTTTGTTAGGAAAACATGCATGCAACATTCCTAAATAGACGCTTAAGACTGGTAAAGGTGCCCATACATCTATAAGATTTTACTTACCCGACCGAGCTCTCACGCGATGTTCATCGATGCTGCCGGAACCGCTCTCCCTATCTTACATTCTGCCGACATGCGATCGCAAAATTCATTTTGCGATCGCTGTTGGTCGAATGTAAGATCGGGAGAAGCGGTTCCGGCAGGATTGAAGGAACATCGGGGGGGGGGCTCGGTCGGGCAAGAAAATCTTATAGATGTATGATGCATGTTTGTGACTGTCCAGCTATTGGTGGAATCACATCTTTCATAATTACCCCTCATGCTAAATTGTGGGGGAAAGTCCTGGAGCTTAAACAAATTGCCATTCAGATCAATGTATTAAGGCTAGGTTTAGACAAACGTCTCTTCAATTGTTTTGCAGAGATGTAACCGTGGTACCAGATGTTTTTCCATGCAATAAAAATATGAAAATGCAGACAGGTGCAGTTGCCACCAAGGCATATGGGAGTTGTAGTTTCCAAACATCTAAAATAAAAGGTTCCACATCATCAGACAGGGATGATGGGATTATAATGGGATATTCCACACGTGAAACGATACACTGACTATGATAAAGTGCATGTGGTCCGGTACCTGCGAAAACCTTCCACAATACTGCCCGCTTCCTTTACCTGTCCGTGGATTAGATCGCGGGAAGAGACCCCGTGACCCCATCACCGAAACAGTCGAACGGCTTTCATTTCCTTTAAAAGGATTCGCCTTCTTTCCCAAGTGACTGACGCTCCCTGCCTCCAAAAACCTTTATTCTCCCAGCAATTCAGGAACCCCATCTACAGACAAACCCGGCCGTCAACTCTACAAAAAACCGACTGGGCTACGTGTTTTTCCCTACTAAACCGATTCATTTTTTTTCCCCATTAACATAGTTCAGATGAAACAGATAAATTAATATTTCTACTCTTTTGGCATGATTTCGGATAGCTAGGGTTCCTCTTCCTCTCCCCCTGGCGGGCACGCTTCTGAAGGGCCCCTGCTAGGTGCTGCCCTACGCGCCGCCTGAAAATTCACCAAGTGCCTGCCCTGTACCTTGTTCGTTATCTGAAATGTATTTCGCTGTTTTTTTTTTATTTTGTTTGATGTTAACCGTCGTTTGCTTTTTTGTGATAACAGAGTTTAGAATAAACTGCCTTTTGTTATCTTTCCAGGCATTAATATGGACAGTTTGTCTGATGCAACGACGCAAAGACCTCCGGGGACCTTTCTTTAATGTTAGAACGCCGGTGTTTCTTTAAAGCTGGTAAGTTCTGAATGGTTGCGTTGCTACTAGGGGCATAGTAAATACGGTAAATCGAAATGTGACGTAATTAAAAAATCGCCAGGAAACGCATAAGTCCAGTGCGTGCTGTGTTGCCAGTGTCGCAGTTATATCTTGTTGTGTGTCGTGACAGGAAAGGACGCGTTTGCGGTCGGAGCGTAAAGTGAAGTGAGTGGAATTAAAAACAGAGATAAAAAAAATCCTTTATGCAGAGTATGATACGATATTTGTCATTGCATCACCGAGCCTAAAATTAAAAACAAGGTGTTTTAGAATTGGCAGCCCGAATGATTATCTAAAGACCAAAGCGATGTTAATGCTTTGTGAAAATTGACGAGCGCCACTTTATCCTCGCACCAGACAAAGATGCGGCTTGGGTTGTCTAATTGTGGGAGGGTGGGAAAGGTGGTTTATAATCTCAACCCTTAACTACTTGTCTCAAATATGTGTCAATCCGAGCTGATCTGAAAATGTTACATTGTTATAAGAGCCTTAGTTGATAAAATAGTAATTGTTTTGCCATATTAGTCCAATATATGTAATAAAAAGTAGAGTACTGTGATATGCTTGTGGGGATTCTCATCATCCAGGTCATGTATATCTGTTATATTCAATTAGATCAACTGGACATGAAGTTTAGTTCTTGAAGATGTTCGCTAGTCATCCGACTGGGCTTTCTCAATTCAGAATGACTTGTACAAGAATCTGGCAATTATGTACCCTGGAAAATCCCAAATAGCCACTATCCAATCACGCCCTAACACCTGGCGTTTGTGATATGCTAATTGGGATTATTAGGGTACATTATTGCCACAGATTCTTGTACGAGTCATTCGAATTGAGAAAGCCAGTCGGATGACTAGCGAAACGTTTTCAAGAACTAAACTTCAAGTCAGTTGATATAATTGAATACAAAAACGATAGTACTGTAATATCTTTTAATGACTAAGGGCACAGCACACTGCAGCGCAATCACATGCGATTTCATTACGTATGCGATTGTGATTTAAAATGGGAACACAAATCGCAACGCACCGAAAATTGTTTTTCAATGATATGAAGCAAACGCAAAAAAGTGCAGCAGTGTGGCCTTCCCTAACAGTTTATTTTTAGTAGACAAGCTTTCGAGGGATCAACCTCTTCCTCAGGTTAGAGCAGTACTGATTGAAAAACAAAGTTACAAAGTAAAAAGCTAATTACACAAGATAAGAGAATAAATCCAATATATACTATATTTATACTGAGGAATGAGAGGGAGTACTACAATATAGAGATAACGAAATACTAGGGTGGGCAACCAAATGGAAAGGAGAGGTTAGAATGGGGGGGTGCTGAATAAGAGAGAGAAGCAGACGCTGAGAATATGCACGTATTGTGTACCATCCACATATTGTTCCATATTAGTTGATAAATGACTGGAAACCACGTCAAGATGGGGTTGTTATTGGAAGGTAGACACGGGCCTGGCTGGTGTAACACTTTTAACCTTTCTAAATCTTTAAGACCAAGGCACATTGACAAATGAAAAATGCAACTTTTTTGTGGCACATCCATCTGTGGTGTTTTTTATTTTGTTAATACAATATTTCCTAGCACTATACAATATATCGGGATAAGGAACTATTAGGCCTACAGATGGTTTTAAGGTCTTTCCTTAAACTGGGCACTGGTTATTATATTGGGCATATTGCTACATGCTAGCTTGCAATTGATGTGCAACAAGAAGGACCATAGTTAGTCACGTTTTCTCCCTTTCCTATCGTGGCTTTCAACATATTTATTAGTCTCCTTTGTAGAAAAAACAGAACTAGGGGGAGGTACCAAAAAAGGACTTTGTGCAACTCAGTCCAATTCATGGAATTGCTTTTGCTTATTTCTTGGATGCACAAACATGTTTTGGACACGTGGTCCTTTATCAAATCATACATGTTGCGTGTATCAATAAATAAGCAAAAGCAATTTAACGATTTAAGTTGAACAAACTTTTTTGGAACCTCACCTTTCTCTCTTTTTTTTTTTTTTTTACAAAGCTTGTGCTTGGAGGCAAGGCATAGAGGGAACTACTAAGGCAGCTATTGGTCGTAAAAGAAGAGTGTTGCGAAAAATGGTTATATTATTAGTCTCTAAAGGTACTGTTAACTGCATTGTTTATTCAATTAATTTCTCTCCCCAGGCTCCCAGTCCAATATTTTGCATATGTGTTTTGATTCAAAGGGTCACTAAACTTTATCAAACAACTTTAAAATTTTTGAAACTACATATTTTGAAAGCAGTAAAATGGTTGGTACATAGTTGTCAGTGCTTGCTTTGTCATTAAATATTAATGTTTAGTTGGTGATCCTAAGGCGCTCTATTACACTTTTAATTGTTGCAGAAATTGTGCTAGCAGGCAGCTAAAGATCCCAGTAAGAGGTCAGGGATAGAGCACATATTATAATTTCTGCTTCTGAAGTGACAGGTCTTTCCTTGTAAACGCTGTGATTTTAAATAATGATTTCTCAGGATCTACTGCTCAATATTTCAAATCTGAAAAAAAAACCTTTGGAGCAGTGAAGATCTTGCAAAAACTCTTTTAATATTTTTTCTTTAGTTGTTTCAATTATTGCTAAAGGATATGTACACTGTAAAAATAACATTAGGTAGCTGTGGCTATAATCTAAATATATGTTTAATTTTTGTTTCTATTTCCCTTCCAATCCCCAACCGTCAAGCCTGGTTTTGCTGAAGTGGAACTGGAACAATGAAGAGCTGAACTGTAACAATGCTGTAGAGAAGAGCAAGGAAAACAGGATTCAACAGGAGGGCTGAGGAACCTGCGAGCCCACTGACGCCAAGAACAATTGACAATCTGGCGTCCGTGGGAGGGAGCAGGGTTCATTTGAACTTTTGCACCGGGCGTTGCGAGTACGTGGTGACTATACCACGCCGCTCACACGTGACGCGCGAACGAAGGGGGAGGAGTATGTGTTTATGTTAAAGAATTGAAGCCAAATTTAAAAGAAGAGATAAATGGCGATATGGATGTTAAAGTGAAGGCAATATGGGTGGAATTAAGCAACAGAAAAGGGGAATGAGACACTTACCAGCGGACCCGCTCCACTGCCGAAATCCCCGGCGCCTCCATGTGTTAGAATGGCCCAGTCAAAGTCCAGATCTAAATCCAATCGAGAATCTATGGCAAGATCTGAAAACTGCTAGTCACAAACGCTGTAATCTGACTGAGCTGGAGCTGTTTTGCAAAGAAGACTGGGCAAGGATTTCAGATAGCAAGCATCAAAAAGCAGAGGATCGCACTCCAATCAATTTAAAGTCTTTATTGTGAACCACACATCACAAACAACGTTTCGGGGGAATAACGTGCCCCCTTCTTCACGTTATTCCCCCGAAACGTTGTGTTTGTGATGTGTGGTTCACAATAAAGACTTTAAATTGATTGGAGTGCGATCCTCTGCTTTTTGATGCTTGCTATCACAGTTATGGTTACAGGGAAAACCAATTGAGGCATCTGCACCCGAAGTTTGGATTAGAGTGCACCTCCAGTTGTATTACGTGCAAGGATTTCAGACTCTAGATGTGCAAAGCTGGTAGAGACATACCCTAAAAGACTGGGAGCTGTAATTGCAGCAAAAGATGGTTCTACAAAGTATTGACTTAGGGGGCTGAATAATTACGCACACCCCACTATGCAGTTATTGATTTGTTAAAAATGTTTGGAATCATGTATGATTTTCGTTCCACTTCTCACGTGTACACCACTTTGTATTGGTCTTTCACGTGGAATTCTAATAAAATTGATTCATGTTTGTGGCAGTAATGTGACAAAATGTGGGAAACTTCAAGGGGGGTGAATACTTTTGCCAACCACTGTATATGGGATTCCAAAACTGCACCGCATATTCCAAATAAGGCCTTACCAGTGCCTTGTATCTTGAATCTATCCCTCTGTTATCTACCAGAACCCCCAAATCTTTTTCCATTACAGATTCACTCAACAGTTATTTATGGTGTAGGTGGCACAGGGATTATTATATCCCAAATGCATCAACTTACATTTATAAACATTAACTCTCATTTGCCAGTCTGCTGCCCATTTTGATAATCTATCTAAGTCTGCTTGCAGCACTTGCACATCATTTGAAATTTCCAAAGCTCTGCATAGTTTAATGTCATCAGCAAACACAGAGCCCTTGCTTTCAATGACCCCTTCTAAGTCATTTATAAAAAGAAGAGGCAAACTCACAATGGGATCCTCTGCACTCGTCCACACGTGGGTGCTCACTCCTCTAAAAAATCCAACCCTTTAATGGATATCTAGTCACAGGAACAGCAAAATGAGAGGGTAGCACTCAAAGCAAACTTGATTTATTGAAGACCACACAACATATCAACGTTCGGGGGAAACTTGCCCCTTCCTCAGGTGATCTGAGGGAAGGGGCAAGTTTCCCCCCGAAACGTTGTGATATGTGTGTGGTCTTCAATAAAATTCAAGTTTGCTTTGGAGTGCTACCCTCACTTTTTGCTGTTCCTTGTAAAAAGAAGCGGGGCCCCGCTTAGAACTTTAGCCACATAGATGTGTTCCATTTACAACCGTTTGCGATCCAATAACCAATTTTCTATCCATGAACAAATGTTTTCTTCAAGGCCAACAGTCCTCAGATTATACATTAGTCGCCTATGTGGCACAGTATCCAAAGCTTTCGCAAAATCCAAGTATACCACATCCACTGCTGTGCCTGAATCTAACTTCTTACTCCCTTCTTCATAAAAAACAATTAAATTTGTCTGGCATGATCTATTTTCATAAATCCATGCGGACTACTACTAATATGATCAGTTCTGGAGACAAAGTCAAGGATATGATCCCGTAACAACATTTCCATCACCTGATGTTAGGCTTACAGGTCTATAGTTACCAGGCTGTGAACGACTACCTTTTTTGAATATAGGTATTACATTGGCTTTTTTCCAATACAGCTGCACATCCCCAGACCAAAGTGAATCTGAAAAGATGAGAAACTGTGGTCTAGATAGAACTGAACTAAGCTCTTTCAAAATCCAGGGATGGAATCCATCTGGTCCTCTGGCTTTATTGATATTTACTTTGTCTAAATGTTTCCGTACCATATCCTCCATCCGCCAATGTGAATACTCCTCATTTCTCCCCTGCATATTATTACAATCCCTGCTGTAAGGACTAGGATTCTCTGTAGTGAAAACCGATGTAAAAAAACGGTTTAACAGATTAGCCTTTTTGGCATCCTCTACAACCATCTCAGGCCCATTATTCAATAGTCCCACATTCCCAGTCCTCATCTTTTAACCATTTATATACTTAAATATTTTGGGGTTGAACTTGCTTTGTTCGGTTATCCGTATTTCATTTTCTATTTTAGCAAGTTTAATTGCTTTCTTGCACTGTTTATTACAGCTTTTATACTCCCTGTAAGACTTCTGTTCCCTCCGATTTAAAAATTTTAAAAGCCTTTTTTTTTTTTTCCCTATTTCCCTTTTTACCTGAGCATTAAGCCATGCAGGAGTGGACCTAATTTTTTTGATGCTTGTTCCCTAAAAGGTACAAATTTATAAATGTAATAGTTTAATATACCTTTAAAAGTGGTCCACATCTGCTCAGTATCTTTACCTAGAAACAATTTCCCTCAGTCTATGAGCAGGAGTGATTCCTTTAACAAATTAGCTTTCCTAAAGTTAAAAGTTTTTGTCCAGAGGATGAGTTCCTGAATTTGCTGCAGGATACTTTTCTCTCACAGGTGGTTGAGGTTCCTACTAGAAAAGGAGCTCTGTTGGATCTGGTAATATCTAACATTGTGGAGTGCATTATAGATATAAAGGTAATTGGAGGCTTAGGGAATAGTGACCATGAAATAGTGGCGTTTGGACTTTGTTATCGAAAGGAAAAGTGCGCTGGGTTAACAAAGACTTTTAATTTCGGGAAAGCAAATTTTCCCAGGTTAAAAGCAGCTCTTCAGAATGTCAACTGGGATAATGTATTATCAGGAAAAGGTACTGAACAGAAGTGGACTGTGTTCAAGGGGATTTTAAGCCAGTTCACATCTAAATTTATACCCTTGGGAAATAAATGTAAAAAAAATAAATCCGCGCCCATGTGGCTGAATTCTGATGTAAAGAGGCAAATGGAAAGGAAGAAAAAGGCATTTAAAACCTTTAAGGCAGAGGGAACGGAAAGGGCCTTTAGGGATTATAAAAACTGTAACAAGGAGCATAAGAAAGCAATCAAACTAGCTAAAATTAATGAAGTTAGGATAGCTGAACAAAGCATCACTAAGCCTAAAATATTTTTTAAGTATATTAATAGTAAGAAGATGAGGACTGAGAATGTGGCACCATTAATTAATGGGGATAAGTTAGTTACGGAGGATGGCGATAAAGCAAATTTCTTCAATAATTTTTTCCCCTCTATATACACTATAGAAGATTCAAGTACAGATATCAGAGTATAGTAGCAATAATGGTATAAAAGATTTGAGTGCACTTTGGTTAACCAAAGATATGGTACAGAAAAAACTAAATAAGGTTAATATTAATAAATCTCCTGGACCGGATAAAATACATCCTCGGGTACTTAAGGAGCTAAGTTCAGTTTTATCTAGGCCATTGTTTCTTATTTTTGCCAATTCCCTCATGTCCGGTGGTGTGCCTCTGGATTGGAAAAAGGCTGATGTTATTCCAATATTCAAAAAGGGTAGTCGTTCACAGCCGGGTAATTACAGGCCTGTAAGTTTAACTTCAGTGGTGGGAAAGATCCTGGAAAGTTTAATAAGGGAACATGTTCTAGAGTATGTTTTAAGGACTGACATTAATAAGTAGTAACCAGCATGGATTTAGGAGGAATAGATCTTGTCAAACTAACTTGCTTGGCTTTTATGAGGAAGTAAGTAGAAATTTAGACTCTGGCATAGCAGTAGATGTAGTTTACTTGGATTTTGCAAAGGCTTTTGATACAGTCCCCCATAGGCGACTCATGTATAAGCTAAGGTCTGTTGGTCTCGGGGGGTCACATTTGTACATGGATAAAAAACTGGTTAATGAATAGGATGCAGAGAGTAGTTGTTAATGGGGCTTCATCATTATGGACTAAAGTGCTAAGTGGGGTGCAACAGGGTTCTGTGCTGGGCCGCTTCTATTTAATCTATTTATTAATGATTTGGAAGTCAAGGTTTCTGTGTTTGCTGACTACACAAAAATGTGTCGATCATTAAAAACTTCAGAGGATGTGCAATCGTTGCAGGGGGATCTGGATAGATTGTCACATTGGGCTGCTAAGTGGCAGATGAAATTCAATGTTGATAAATGTAAGGTGATGCATTTTCGATCCTTGTGCTACTTATACTATAAATGGCTCTGTGTTAAGTGAATCCCTGTTGGAAAGGGATCTTGGAGTTTTGGTGGATAACAAACTTAAAGGTAGCAAGCAGTGCCAGGCAGCAACAGCCAGAACCAGCATGGTATTGTCTTGTATAAAGAGAGGTATGGATTCAAGGGAGGAAAATGTAATTCTCCCTCTTTTCAAAGCATTGGTAAGGCCTCATTTGGAATATGCAGTGCAATTTTGGAATCCTGTGTACAAAAAGGACATCTTTGAAATGGAAAGGGGTCAGAGAAGGGCAACTAAATTAATAAGGGGATTGGGGGAGCTTGAATATGAAGAAAGACTGGAAAAGTTACAATTATCTACGCTGGAGAAAAGGCGCTTGCGTGGGGATATGATTAGTGTATAAATACATTAACGGGCCATACAATAAACTATCTGGGGCATTGTTCACCAATAGAACATGTCAAAGGACATGAGGACATCCCTTAAGACTTGAAGAAAAAAGGTTTAGGCTTCAAGCCCGGAAAGGGTTTTTCACTGTGAGAACGGTAAAGCTATGGAACTGTCTTCCAGTGGACATGGCAGGTTCATTGGTCAGTTTAAAAAAAAAAGCTGGATGAGTTTCTGCAAACAAGGAATGTTGCAAGTTACTGGTATTGATACATAAAGTAGAGTTGATCCAGGGAAATTTCCGATTGCCACTTGGAGTCAGGAAGGAATTTTTTCCCCCTTGATAAATTTGGTGGGGTTTTTTTTGCCTTCCTCTGGATCAACAGTTAGGCAGGAAATGAGGATATTGCTAGATGGGTTGAACTGGATGGACGTATGTCTTTATTCAACCTCAAATACTATACTATGCAGTGCACTTTAGGTTTTTGTAATCTATATTAAACGACACTAAATCATGGTCACTATTCCCTAAGCTTCCCCCCATTGCCTTCATCTCCAAAATGAGCTCAGGGTTATTAGATATCACCAGATCCAACAACGCATTCTGCCTAGTAGGAACTTCTACCATCTGCGAAAGAAAATGCTCATATAGGAAATTTAAGAACTTTATACCTTTTGAGGTGCTGGTAGTTCCCTTACTCCAATCTATGTCATGGTAGTTAAAATCCTCCATAATTAAAACATGCCCCATACCAGCAGCCTTCGCCAACTGCATATAGTTTCATTTCCACCTCCTTCCTGGCATTTGGTGGATTATTACATACCCACCTTCTTGCTTCCTGTACACAGCTCTACCCATATTGTTTATACCCCCATCTATTCCACCTTTTAGATTTGGCTTTAATTCCTGTTTAACATACATACATACTCCCCCTCCTTTCTTATTAACTCCGTCATGTCTAAATAAGGAATTCCCTTCAATATTTATTGTCCAGTCGTGTGACTCATTTAGCCATGTTTCTGCTATACCGATCACATCATACCTTTCCTATTAGTTCTAGTTCCCCAGTTTTTCCAGCCAGACTTCTTGCATTTGTAAACATACATTTTAGATTATCAATTGATTTACTTCTATACTTGGATGTACATGCATCCTTATCCTCTATGCTGTCCCGTCCCCCGTTTCCTCCCTCCTTTGTATCATTAGGCTGATCTCTAACTTCTCTATCTACCCCTGTGTTGTTAAACGTACCTTACCCCCCCATACCTAGTTTAAAAACTCCTCCAACCCCCTAGCCATCTTCTCCCCCAAAACATCATCATTGTGGTGCAATCCATCTCTACTAAAGAGCCTGTAGCCAACAGAAAAGTCAGCCCAGTTCTCTAAAAACCCAAACCAGACTGTTGCCTTTATTTCCCTATAATAAAATGACTTGTACCCGTGTAATTCTCTCAGTCGCCTGGATGCATAGTTTAATACAAAGCATACGCACATGTTCTGACACACACTTTTTTACATGTACTTACCCAATATCACAAACTCACTCTTTCAAAGACATGATCAACTACATACACGCACACATTAGTACAGATTAATAATACTCACTTATTGAAACACTTTTTCACATGTAATGTCACATATACTTAACCACTAAAGAATACCCACATAAGTACTCTTCAACATATACACATACCTGTTCATTCATACACATTACCCCATCTCCCCCACACACACACATTCAGTATACACAGGAAACACTGATGAAAGGTCATTCCTGCTAAATGCCGATTCACAGCAGTTCTTCCTATGCCTTTGCTTTCCATTTGACATACAGGCTTCCCACACCAATGCCAGAGCTTTTTATATATTAGCATTTTCTATAGTTCCCCTCTAAGTTATGGTCCATTATGAAGCTTGCTGGCGGCAAACTCACTCTACCCCCTTTAGCACCAGACACAGAAGGTGCGAACAGGAATGCCAGGACACAGATCAGCAAAGGCCGCAATCCAGAACCTTGCTCTATTAGGCTGCACAGCAGAGTCCTGGCGTCCCTCAGATTCCACACAACAAAAGGCACAAATTAATTTATTAGTGCACCGCTCTGTCTGCCACCCGCTAGGAAAGGTTAGTGGGGGGGGGGGGGGGGGGGGGGGGGGAGTGCACAAACCACTTTGTAAATTTTATGGTCACCAGGAAAGAATTTAGTCGCCATGGCGACTTGGCAACTGGGATTTGTCCAGCCCTGCCTTCAGAGCAAGGTCCTTTAGAACAAGGGACCACTCTAGTTCGTTTCCACTCACAGGAATCTTCTTTTTGTTAGGTCCAACCAATGTGAATCCTATTTAACTAATTTGCCCCAACCCTTATTACACTTTCACAACCTGTTTGTCCCGGTGCACCCCTCTAGCTGGAAGAAAATCTGCTTACTGCAGACAGTCCTTAACACAGCACACTATCAGCCCAAACCATCCTTATTTTCAAACTTTCACACAAACCATACAACCATCAAATGATTAAATGTCCTTTTTTCTATGTCCTTAAGAGCAAGGTCCTTTAGAACAAGGGACTTTAACAGGATCCACTATTTTTTAGCATTTTGCTAAAAAAAAATTTTAAATTTATAGTCCCCCTAAGGTCTGTTCGGCAAGCACATTTGTACATGGTAAGAAAATGAGTTCATGGATAGGATGCATAGAGCAGTTGTTTATGGGGATTATCAATATAGACTAATGTGGGGTGCCACGGGTTCTATGTTGGGGCCACTTCTATTTAATCTGTTTATTAATAGTTTGGACAAGGGTATTGTTAGCAAGGTCTCTGTTTGAGGACGACAAGCCTTTGTCGACCATTAAATGCTACAGAGGATGTGCAATCGTTGCAGATGGATCTAGATAGATTGTCACATTGGGCTGTTAAGTGGCTGATGAGATTCAATGTTGATAAATGTAAGGTGATGCATTTTGGACTTAAAAATACTTGTGCTGCTTATACTATAAATGGCTCTGTGTTAAGTGAATAACAAACAAACAAAGGTAGCTAGCAGTGCCAGGCAACAACAGCTAGAGCCAGCAAGATGATATCTTGTATAAAGAGGGGTATGGATTCAAGGCAGAAAAATATTATTTAAAAAGCATTGGTAAGGCCTCATTAGGATTACACAGTGCAGTTTTGGATTTCTATGTAGAAGGACATATTGGAAATGGAAAGGGTTCAGGAAAGGGCAACTAAAATAATTAAGGGAATGGGTGTGTTTGAATATGAAGACACATTGGATAAATTACAATTATGTACACTAGAGAAAAGCCGCTTGTGTTGGGATATGATAACTGTATAAATACATTAATATCTGAAGCATTGTTCACCAATTTAACACATCAGAGGATATGCAGACATCCTTTAATACAGGGTTAGACAAATCCTGGTCACCAGGGTAACTGAAAATTGTTTACTGGCGCCCGGGTGTTAAAAATCGGGTAAGCAGCTTTAATTTCCCTGCTTGAACTCCTCTCCTGTTAATTGTATTTGAGCTCCTATTCCCCCACCCTTTCACTATATACTAATGCTTGCAACATTGTTGCTGAATAGACTGAGCAGAGTTCATCACTTCCTACTCTGCAACAATGTTGCAAACAGAAGAAGTGGAGGAGGAATTAGACCTCAGCTAAAACATACAGTAGAGCAGTTCTAACACAGGGAAATAAAAGCAGTTACCTCGATTTTTGACGAAACACGCAGCCTCTGGGATGGGCAACTCTAGGTGCCTTATCCTGGATGTGGTGATGGCAGGTTCATTGGATAATTAAAAAAAAAAAAAGCTAGGTAAGTTTCTAAAAACAAGGAATGTAGGTTACTGGTATACATAAAGTAGAGTTGATCCAGGGAAGTTTCTGATAAACACTTGAAGTCAGGAAAGGATTTTTTCCCCCCCATCATAATGCCGGTAATTTTTTTTTTTTGCCTTCCTCTGGATGAACAGTTAGGCAGGAAATGTGGGTTTTGTTGATTAGGTTGGACTGGATGGACATACTGTATGTCTTTATAACAAAGGAGATGTTTATCTAAATGTAGTATTTGTCATGTCCAAATAAGGAGTATTCTTTCATATTTACTGCCAAGTCGTGAATCATATAGCAATATTTTTGCTTTACCGATCACACCATACTTTAATTAATATTAACTTTTTCTAACTGTTTCCAAATCATACCCTCTGTCAGCTAGAGTGAATACTACTCATTTATACCCTTCGTATTATTACAGTCCCTGCTATTAGGACTAGGATTCTCTAAAGTATATACATAGGGGGAAAAACAGTTTAGCACATTAGTCTTTGTGGCATCCTCAATAACCATCTTAGCCCCATTCTCCAGCTGATGGGCCCCATGGACTTACACTTGTAACAATAAACTAGACATAAGGCAAATAATTGGACACATAACACCGATTTTTTGGAGGGTGGAGACTGGCCGCAGCTTTATTATTTTACTTTAAATTTGTAAAACTTTTTATAAAACTGTAACCATATTTTGGTTAATAACATCTTAACTGACTGCTTCCATCTAAGCAATCCGAGCAAGCGGACCTGCTCAGGTAGCCCTGAGCTTCCTAATTCTCATTTTTAACTGAGTCCCTCTCTCAAAAGCAGGAACCCCCATTTTTTTTAACGACATCCTCCAAACTGCGACAATGTATCACCAACAACTTATTATATATATTCACCTTTTTTTTTTTTAATAATATCCACTATGGGAGGGTAGGTGGGGGAAGACTTCTCACAAACAGCCGCCTCACTAGCTGTATCCTGAGGTAGTTGGACCGCCCACTTTCCTCCCCCCAGCGCGCCCAAAAAACGTCCCCAGGCGAACCAACCAATCCGCGCCTGGATGGACAGAAGGAGCGCTCCCATTGGCCCACCCCAGCACAAGCCTGTCCCGCAACTGATGAAAGCTCCACGCCTGGGAGCTTACACTGCCCGTTGTCGCCAATCCCATGCTGCCGACTGGTAAGGGAATTCGTCCACCATTCTCTGTCCCTTAAATGATATACTTAAAATTATTTTGGGGATAGCTTTGTTCAGCTATCCGTATTTCATAATATGCTTCATGTTCTTTTTCCTTTAAAATACATTTTCTTTCTTTCCATTTAACTTTTTACCTGAGGCAGGGGCGGATTTAGACCTCAGGAGCCTGTAGGCACAAAAAGCCTAGCTCCACCCCCAAGTACAGACTACACCCTCAAATGAAGCAAGAAAATAGACTATAGACTTTATAGTAGTTTGGGGGTAGGGATAGATTGACATCTGCCCATCCAACCACAGGTGTACAAAAGGCATCAGACCCATAACAAATCGATCACTCACGTGGGTATATTGTGAAAAATATCAAAAAAAACTTTATTTAATATAAGGAGTTGTGGTAACACAGGTGAGGTTAAATCCCATTAAATATGTTCAATACACAGGTCCCCAGTACAACATCAAACCACAGGCACCCCTAAGTGTGCCTACCGTGCCTGTGGTTGGTAAATCCAGGCCTGACCTGACCTGAGGAATAAACCAAAATCCAAACAGGTCTGTTGAAAAATATCTATATGTAATAAAACCCATTCTGATTACCATGTTTAAGCTGTCCAAAATATGAACTTAAAAGGAAAATTATAATTTCCTCCAATTTGCTCCTCTTCTTATATCCATGCTTTCTACCACGGGTGAGGGCCTAAATCGCTAGGTCCTCACCCCTGGGCTGCTCGCATTTACACTGTTATACTAACACAGCGCTGCTCCTCTACCTCATCGCTTCCGTGATGCATCCAATAGGAAGACGTGATCCTTGCAGAGCGTGTCTACCTATTGGCCTTCTCACTGACGTGAGGAGGGGGCGGAGCTTACTGGAGCAGTGATGTGTCAGTATAACAGTGTAAATGCGAACAGCCCAGGGGTGAGGACCTAGCAAATTAGGCCCTCACCCTTGGTAGATAGCATGGATATAAGAGGAGCCAATAGGAGGTAAGTATAATTGTCCTTTAATATTATCAGTTTCTACAATTCCCCAGAGGGCTCTAATTTAAAAAATTATAATAACCAGTCACTGGTTCAAAGCTTAGACAAGTGCTGTGTAGGAGCTATGTGTGACTCATGCTGTACCTGAGACTTCCTCAACCTCGTCACGGTTGAGGCATGCTCAGTGCAGCCCCCCCCCTCCTTCTCCCTCCCGTTTTTATCTCCCTCCCCCTAACATTAAACCCTTTGGGTATGCGGTAGGGCATGCTCCCCCAGCCCCAACCGCATTAATATAATTGTTAGAAAGTCCCCCAATCTTTACTTACCTTCCCTCTCTCCTCCACTATTCAGAACTCCTGGCAGCCGCAACCGTGATTGTCTGCCTCTCAGCCAATCACGGACACGGCTGCCGGTCCCGCCCCCTGCTTGCAATTCCATGTGGCGGAGGAGAGAGGGCAGGTAAGTAAGAATCGGGGACTTTCTAACAATTATATTAATGCGGTTGGGGATGGGGGAGCATGCCCTACCGCATATCAAAAGTTAAATTTCGGGGTGGACATGCCCTTTAAAGGATATCTATACTCTAAAAATTAACTTCTTAAAAATGAAAAGTACCTGGGGGGCAGGAAGGTAGGATTGATTATTACCATCTCACAATATAATTTCATTAAGGAGTTACAGCACTAAAAGTTTTAATTTGCCAGGTTAGTCCTGAACAAATCCTTTATTAAACATAGTATTGAAACCAGGAGGAAGGCTGGCAGAATCATTTTTCTTTGGGCTAATGCTCCTCACAATAACAATATTGGGAGGTAAGAATTACCAGGCATAAATCCCTGTCCCAATTTTATAAAAAAAACTTTATACACATGATAGTTTGCCTTTAAAGGGAAAGTTCATGGGAAACATTTTTACAATTCCTTGTTTATGCATACATATTTATTCTACAAATTCTCTACCATTTTAAAAAATCAGTTGAATTTATACCCCTTGCTATTCCTTGCTGTTGACACTAGTGAGCTGACATTTCAGGTTCTGTAACGTTTCTTCTTCGTCCCAGAATGCTACCTTTCGAATGTTCCTAACAGTGATTTCTATTGATTAGCTATTGGATGGGTCAAACATGCTCAGATCTCTACTGAGCAACAGAATCAACCCAGGCACTGGGTCAAGGACAAGAACATAACAGTTTCTATTAGCGGTCCTGCAAACAGAAAGTCAGTATTTTGGTAGCATTTGTTTGTTATTGTCCCCTTAACCTGAATGGGCAGGTTATATTACTTTGCCTCATCTTAATCTATAATTGAATACATGTAAGTAGCACTTGCATTTGTGTGTGCTGCTGCATGCCTTCAATCCAGCACACATTTTGTTTAGGAGCAGTATCCTCCCTCCCTCTTTTAACCACTCCCACTTTCATCCAACCTGACTTTTTTCCCTCAAACCAACTGTCAAGCCTGCACACAGCATTCCAACTGTCAAAACTCTGTCACCATTCCAGCTACAGTAAAACTTCTCACAGAAGTATAGTTATTGAGAGCAAGGAACTTGATTGACAGCTGAAATATAAAAAGTTTTGGATTGTATAGCTAAAGAAATAGGGGGCAGATCAACAAAAAAAACGATACAGTGGAGGTTGGGAAGAATTTTAGTTTCCAGTTATGGTCAATTTAAAATAACCTATTTTTCTGTATAGATGCCCTTTAAGGTCATTAGGATGGAAAAATACTGCCTTTGTCAAAAGAATCAGAAGGAAAGAAAAGAACACGAATACCAACAGTGAAGGGGAAAAGCAAGACAGGAGAAAGAACATGGTCATCCCATATGTAGCAGGGGTCTCCGAGAAACTAAGAAGAGTTTTCAAAAAACACCGTATCCCTGTCTGCTTTAAACCGAGCAACACGCTGAGGCAGCAATTGGTACATCCGAAAGACCCAATACCGAAACACAAGAAAAGCGACATCATATATGCAGGGCAGTGAAGAATGCTCTGATTTGTATGTGGGGGAGACCAAACAACAACTGCATCATCGTATGGCCCAGCACAGAAGAGCCAATTCCTCGGGTCAGGACTCAGCCGTGTACCTGCATCTTAAGGATAAAGGACATACCTTTGAAGATTGTAATGTTAACATATTGGCAAAGGAACGTGACTGGTTCAAGAGAGGTGTTAAGGAGGCCATTTATGTGAAAATAAAGAAACCAAGCCTAAATAGAGGTGGGGGGTTCGACACCATCTGTCTGCCATGTACAATGCTGTTTTGACACCTTACTCTGGGCGTTCCTATAACACCTTTTAGCCACTATCTAATCACGCCCTTAACACCTGGCTGTGATATGCTAATTGGGATTTTCCAGGGTACATAAGTGCCACAGATTCTTGTACAATTCATTCTGAATTGAGAAAGCCAGTCGGATGACTAGCGAAACGTCTTCAAGAACTAAACTTCAAGTCCGGTTGATCTAATTGAATACAACAGATATACCATGACCTGGATGAATGAGAACCTTCACAAGAATATTAATATAGTTCTGGTTTACGATTCATTAAGAATTTTCCCCCCAGCTTCATACATTCAGATTGCCATTAAGAGTCAGGAAGGAATCAATCCCCCCTGCATTTTTAGCTGGGGTTTTTTTTGCCTTCCTCTGGACCAACAGTTGGGTAGGGTTAAAGGGTAGGGTGTTAAGTCAGGACTAAATTGAAGTATGCCTTTATTTAACCTCAATTACTATATTACTATGTAATTACTATGTTCATACTGTTAGGTATAGGACTAGATGTTGATGGACATGTGTCATTTTTCAATACTCCAATACTATGTAAAAATTTAATCTTAGGGCGCCCCATTGTACATTTCTAGACAAAAGTAAACTGAGAAAAAACAGATATGGATACAAAAATGTTAAAAACATAAAATTTGCAAAAATGTAACATCCTAAATTTCCACCAAGCTCCGCAGTCCCTCTCATCCACAAATGGCTGGGTACACACAGGCCACCTACCAAAACTGCCAAAAAAAATCTGCTGTGAACTAGTCTTTCAGCTAAAATATAAACACGTGCAGAGATTTCAAAAAGTTGTTCATAAAGTTTCAGACAGCATTCCAGCTCATTTCCCAGTCCTTTCCCTAACATTCTCTAACATTAGAAAGAGGAGAAAGTCAAAATTAAGGGAGGTAGTGGGAGAAGCAGGAGCAGCTACTGGTCACTGCGCAAACTGCTTTTTCACAGGTCTGTGTTTAAGGAAGAGAATAGATGGAAACTTTCTTTTAAGAGGAATTTGGGTTTGGACACTACAGTTTATCTTTAAATTATTATTAACAGGATGCAATTTTGCAGAAATAGGTTTTCACACATTTTCTAAAAAAATTATATTTGTAGTTTAATAAATACCATTGAGGTTCCACCACACAGTTAGAGCCTTTTCAGGTCCAAGACACAATAATAGATTTTGCTTTACATATTTTGTAGAAACACTTTTAGGGTTATTCAATAAAAGTTTTTATCGTTTAAAATGGGGCTAATTTTGGCCCAACCAATTAGATCTTAATTAACATTTGAAAGCTAACATCTGATTGGTTGGGGCAAAACTAGCACCATTTTAAATGATAAGAACTTTTATTGAATCTACCTGTTTATTTTTCATAAGGTTATGGCAGCCCTAAAACTTGATACACTAGGGTGATGAAAGACGGAGAAGCAGTTTCATTATCTTGCTTGTGGGAGTAGCCTGTGTTACACTATAATGCATTTCATCAAGGAAGCAAATAAAGTTACATTTTACATGGTTTTCAACTAACAAGTTTACCATCAATGCTTTACTAAATGGATTTCATTTCAGTACCAAAGAGGTTATTGTAGGGGAATCAACTTCCATTAGGTTAACATGCCCATTTTACTAGGGGTTCCAAATGTTTTGTTAGGAAAACATTGCATGCAACATTTTCCTAAATTAGACGCTTAAGACTGGTAAAGGTGCCCATACATCTATAAGATTTTACTTACCCGACCGAGCTCTCACGCGATGTTCATCGATGCTGCCGGAACCGCTTCTCCCTATCTTACATTCTGCCGACATGCGATCGCAAAATTCATTTTGCGATCGCATGTTGGTCGAATGTAAGATCGGGAGAAGCGGTTCCGGCAGGATTGAAGGAACATCGGGGGGGGGGGCTCGGTCGGGCAAGTAAAATCTTATAGATGTATGATGCATGTTGTGACTGTCCAGCTATTGTGGAATCACATCTTTCATAATTACCACTCATGCTTAAATTGTGGGGGAAGTCCTGGAGCTTAAACAAATTGCCATTCAGATCAATGTATTAAGGCTAGGTTTAGACAAACGTCTTTCAATTGTTTTGCAGAGATGTAACCGGTGGTACCAGATGTTTTTCCATGCAATAAAAATATGAAAATGCAGACAGGTGCAGTCTGCCACCAAGGCATACTGGGAGTTGTAGTTTCCAAACATCTAAAATACAAAGGTTCCACATCATCAGACAGGATGATGGGATTATAATGGGATTATTCCACACGTGAAACGATACACTGACTATGATAAAGTGCATGTGGTCCGGTACCTGCTGGAAAACCTTCCACAATACTGCCCGCTTCCTTTACCTGTCCGTGGATTAGATCGCGGGGAAGAGACCCCGTGACCCCCATCACCAGAACAGTCGACGGCTTTCATTTCCTTTAAAAGGATTCGCCTTCTTTCCCAAGTGACTGACGCTCCCTGCCTCACAAAACCCTTTATTTCTCCAGCAATTCAGGAACCCCATCATACAGACAAACCCGGCCGTCAACTCTACAAAACCGACTGAGGCTACTGTTTTTTCCCCTAAACCGATTCAGTTTTTTTCATCCATTAACATAGTTCAGATGAAACAGATAAATTAATATTTCTTACCTCCTTTTGGCATGATTTCGGATAGCTAGGGTTCCTCTTCCTCTCCCCCTGGCGGGCACGCTTCTGAAGGGCCCTGCTAGGTGCTGCCCTACGCGCCGCCTGAAAATTCACCAAGTGCCTGCCCTGTACCTTGTTCGTTATCTGAAATGTATTTCGCTGTTTTTTTTTATTTTTGTTTGATGTTAACCGTCTTGTTTAGCTTGGTGATAACAGAGTTTAGAATAAACTGCCTTTTGTTATCTTTCCAGGCATTAATATGGACAGTTTGTCTGATGCAACGACGCAAAGACCTCCGGGGACCTTTTCTTTAATGTTTAGAACGCCGGTGTTTCTTTAAAGCTGGTAAGTTCTGAATGTGTTGCGTTGCTACTAGGGGCATAGTAAATACGGTAAATCGGAAATGTGACGTAATTAAAAAATCGCCAGGAAACGCATAAGTCCAGTGCGTGCTGTGTTGCCAGTGTCGCAGTTATATCTTGTGTGTGTCGTGACCAGGAAAGACGCGTTTGCGGTCGGAGCGTAAAGTGAAGTGAGTGGAATTAAAAACAGAGATAAAAAAATCCTTTATGCAGAGTATGATACGATATTTGTCATTGCATCACCCGAGCCTAAAATTAAAACAAGGTGTTTTAGAATTTGCAGCCCCGAATGATAATTCTAAAGACCAAAGCGATGTTAATGCTTTGTGAAAATTGACGAGCGCCACTTTATCCTCGCACCAGACAAAGATGCGGCTTGGGTTGTCTAATTGTGGAGGGTGGGAAAGGCTGGTTTATAATCTCCAACCCTTAACTACTTTGTCTCAAATATGTGTCATCCGAGCTGATCTGAAAATGTTACATTGTTATTAAGAGCCTTAGTTGCATAAAATAGTAATTGTTTTGCCATATTAGTCCAATATATGTAATAAAAAGTAGAGTACTGTGATATGCTTGTGGGGATTCTCATTCATCCAGGTCATGGTATATCTGTTATATTCAATTAGATCAACTGGACATGAAGTTTAGTTCTTGAAGATGTTTCGCTAGTCATCCGACTGGCTTTCTCAATTCAGAATGACTTGTACAAGAATCTGTGGCAATTATGTACCCTGGAAAATCCCAACTAGCCACTATCCAATCACGCCCTTAACACCTGGCTGTGATATGCTAATTGGGATTATTCAGGGTACATTATTGCCACAGATTCTTGTACGAGTCATTCTGAATTGAGAAAGCCAGTCGGATGACTAGCGAAACGTTTTCAAGAACTAAACTTCAAGTCCAGTTGATCTAATTGAATACAACAGATAGTACTGTAATACTTTTAATGGACTAAGGGCACAGCCACACTGCAGCGCAATCACATGCGATTTCATTACGTATGCGATTGTGATTTAAAATGTGGAACACAAATCGCAACGCACCCGAAAATGTGTTTTCAATGATATGAAGCAAACGCAAAAAAGTGCAGCAGTGTGGCCTAGCCCTAACAGTTTATTTTAGTAGACAAGCTTTCGAGGGATCAACCCTCTTCCTCAGGTTAGAGCAGTACTGATTGAAACAAAGGTTAACAAAGTAAAAAGCTAATTACACAAGATAAGAGAATAAATCCAATATATATATATTTATACTGAGGAATGAGAGGGAGTAATACAATATAGAGATAACGACATACTAGGGTGGGCAACCAAATGGAAAGGAGAGGTAGAATGGGGGGTGCTGAATGAGAGAGAAGCAGACGCTGAGAATATGCACGTATTGTGTACCATCCACATATTGTTCCATATTAGTTGCATAAATGACTGGAAACCACGTCAAGATGGGGTGTTCTATGGAAGGTAGACACGGGCCTGGCTGTAACACTTTTAACCTTTCTAAATCATTTAAGACCAAGGCACATTGACAAATGAAAATGCAACTTTTATTGTGGCACATCACATCTGTGGTGTTTTATTTTGTTAATACATATATTTCCTAGCACTATACAATGTATATCGGGGATAAGGAACTATTAGCCCTACAGATGTTTTAAAGGTCTTTCCTCTTAAACTGGGCACTGGTTATTTATATTGGGCATATTGCTACATGCTAGCTTGCAATTGATGTGCAACAAGAAGGACCATAGTTAGTCACACGTTTTCTCCCTTTCCTATCGTGACTTTCAACATATTTATTAGTCTCTTTGTAGAAAAAACAGACTAGGGGGAGGTACCAAAAAAGGACTTTGTGCAACTCAGTCCAATTCATGGAATTGCTTTTGCTTATTTCTTGGATGCACACAACATGTTTCGGACAACGTGGTCCTTTATCAAATCATACATGTTGCGTGTATCCAATAAATAAGCAAAAGCAATTTAACGCATTTAAGTTGCACAAAATCCTTTTTTGGAACCTCACCTTTCTCTCTTTTTTTTTTTTTTTTTACAAAGCTTGATGCTTGGAGGCAAGGCATAGAGGGAACTACTAAGGCAGCTATTGGTCGTAAAAGAAAGGTGTTGCAGAAAATGGTTATTTATTAGTCTCTAAATGTCCCTGTTAACTGCATTGTTTTATTCATATAATTTCTCTCCCCAGGCTCCCAGTCCAATATATTTTGCATATGTGTTTTGATTCAAAGGGTCACTAAACTTTATCAAACAACTTTAAATTTTTTGAAACTACAATTTGAAAGCAGTAAAATGGTGGTACATATTTGTCAGTGCTTGCTTTGTCATTAAATTATTAATGTTTAGTTGGTGATCCTAATGGCGCTCTTACTTACTACTTTTAATTGTTGCAGAAATTGTGCTAGCAGGCAGCTAAAGATCCCAGTAAGAGGTCAGGGATAGAGCACATATTATAATTTCTGCTTCTGAAGTGACAGGTCTTTCCTTGTAAACGCTGTGATTTTAAATAATGATTTCTCAGGATCTACTGCTCATATTTCAAATCTGAAAAAAAACCTTTGGAGCAGTGAGATCTTGCAAACACTCTTTAATATGTTTTCTTTAGTTGTTTCAATTATTGCTAAAGGATATGTACACTGTAAAAATAACTATTAGGTAGCTGTGGCTATAATCTAAATATATGTTAATTTTTGTTTCTTATTCCCTTCCAATCCCCAACCTTCAGCCCTTGTTTTTTCCTTGCTTCCTCCTCCATAGTAATGTTGTTTGTAGGACTCGCCCTATGAGATTTGCATTGCTAAACCAAGTAGCTGGTAGCTAGATCGAGATGCCGTTTGTGCTGCACAATCGCGTGCAGGCCCGGTTACGTCAATGCACGTGATGGCGCATACACGGATGATGTAACGCAACTCTCACGCCTTCCACTTGCGATTTTTGAAAGGAGATTTATGTGCAAAAGCACCTAAAAGTTAAGAGAGCAGAGTCCAACTGGATGGGCCAACGAAATAGACTGTGCGTCTAAAGATTCACTGGCCATGGGAGCTCCTCACTCTGGGCATAGCTAAAGGGAAGGGGTGTTTATTTTGGCCTTTGTTTCCTTTTTTGCCCAAATTGTAAGCAGCTTTGCTATTTTGAATTTTACATACATACCTATTAGTCATTTACATTTCTTGGGGAAAAAAAATTAATTATAATTACCTTGCTGCTTATTAGGTCACCAGCAAAAATGCCAAAAGTAAAGCGCAGCAGAAAGGCTCCCCCTGATGGATGGGAGCTCATTGAACCAACATTAGATGAACTTGACCAGAAAATGAGAGAAGGTAAGTGAATATATTTTAAAGGTGAATGAAACACAGAAAACAAAGTTTAAGTAAGAAAGTACTTGCCTGGGCAACTATCTTAGCATGTCTTTTTAGAAGATTTCACTCGGGTGCCCTTCCTTTTGCTATATAAGCTCAGTTTAGGTTTGGCTTGTTTGATAGTCAGGGGCGTAGGGATCACCATAGCAACTTTAGCGTTTGCTGCGGGGCCTGGAGCCAAAGGGGGCCCTACCAGGCCCCCTGCAGACATGTACACCCTCCTAAGACAAAAATCTACCTCATGTAGTTCAGTCCCAGAAACCCCCTATGTTTTACTCTTTTAGATTGTTAGCTCTTCGGGGCAGGGATCTCATTACAAATGTGTCTTGTTGCACATTTATACATAATTTATATATATGCTTTCTTAACCGATGTATGCAGTTGTATTTAATTTTTATCTATTTGTATAATGGCTTGCACTTATCCCCTCGTTTGTATACTCTGTATTTTTTAATGTACAGCGCTGTGTACCCAAGTGGCGCTTTTAAATAAAATTATACATACATACATTACTTAAACGTTTCAAAGAGGCTCCCAGACTCAGATATTCTACTTCCAAAACCACGGCTCCTCTCTTTATACTCTGCTAATGTGCGTGCTCGTAACCAGCCAGCTCGCAACAGCATCAGAAGAGGGGTGTCCATGCCAGAGAGGGATCGGGGGGTTTATAAGTAGATTATCTCAGCCTGTGAGCATCTTTGAAAGGTTAACGTAAAATAAAAAAGGGGTTTGTGGGGCTGAACTATGTGACAAAATAATAAACTTTTGGTTTTTTTTGTGGGTTTAGGGGCCATATCTAAAACCTTGCTATGGGGCCCTGCGATTCCTAGCTACGCCACTCCAAGTCGAGTCTGCCAGCAGCTTGTTTACTTTACTGCACATGTGTGATTTCAACCCCCACCTCTGGGTGGTGCAGGGAGCTCTACTGATTTGCACATTCCTAGTAGCGGTGTACAGGTCTCTTGCTTCAGCAGTATTACATTCTTAAAGGAGAATGCACAGAACGACAATTTCTTAGACAGCCCTCCTGCTGCGTTAATTTTACATTTACTATTTAAAAGGGGATGTTGAAGGGTATGAACATATCCTCCAACATTCAGCTTTAAAAAGGTACACTGTTGAAATATGCATTGAATTTAGCTGTGCTGAGATCATTGTCCCTTCATTATCTTCCACCTCCTGCCCACCAACTTATATAGGTACAATGTTGCAAAGAGCTGTGCTGAGGTCAGGGTCACTACATTATCATTTACCATACATGCAGCAGGGGGAATTTTGCATAAACAAAAATAAATATTCCTACTCTCCAACCTGGGACACACTTAAAGGGCATGTCCACCCCCAAAACTATAATCCCCCCCCCCCACTACTGACCCCATCATGTAGTGTACCTCACATCCTTAACTTAAGTAAAGTTTGGGGCATTTTATGATAAAATAGAGTGGTTGGCGCTGGAGGGACAGGGGGAGTAACATATAAAAAAATATTTTTAAGGGTGGACATACCCTTTAAATGTAATTAGCAGTGCTGCTCTAATTGCAATTTACCATTAATTCTAAATCTGCCAATCTACATCAACCCTGCCTCCAACATTCACCTTTCAAATAGGTACACAATTGAGAAATGCATTGCATAGAGCTGTGCTAATATCAAGCTTACCTCATTATGCTCCACTTGCAGCTTTGTTTTTGTAAGTGAACCTTCTAAAGGAATAATTATAATTAATTCTAACTGTACTAGAGTTGCCATTAGGCAACAGGAAAGGGGGTAATGTCATTGTTGGTGTCTGCTATAAGCTGCCAAATGCTAGCAGAGAGGAGGTGAGTCAACTTCATATGCAGTTGGCAAGGGCTGCAAGTTTGGAGAGTGTGCTCATTATGGGGGACTTAAATTACCCTGACATTGATTGGTGTAGTGGAACTGCCATCACAGAAAAATGCGATGAGTTCCTGAATTTGCTGCAGGATAATTTTCTCTCACAGGTGGTTCAGGTTCCTATTAGAAAAGGAGTTCTGTTGGATCTGGTAATATCTAACATTGTGGAGTGCATTATAGATATAAAGGTAACTGGAAGCTTAGGGAATAGTGACCATGAGATAGTGGTGTTTGGACTTTATCGAAAGGAGAAGTGCACTGGGTTAACAAAGACTTTTAGTACCATATCCTCGGTTAAAGGGTATCTCCACTGTAAAAAATGACATTGGCTATTATAGCAGTTTATAGCTAAACTAAGTCATACCTGGAATCTTGGGTTACTCTGTTCCATATGTGCTCCGATCTGCTGCTTCTGCTGCCTTTACACTGTACAGCCGCATGATTCCTCTGCCTGACATGCCTGCCCGCCTCCTATTCAGCCGTCGTGTGCGCTCCCGTTGGACATGCGCACTAAGTCCCTTCCTCAGTCGGGACAAGCTGACCCCGCGTCTACTGCCGACAGCCAATGGGAACGTAGGCGTCACGTTCCCATGGCAACAAGATATCTGCACTTAATTTCCCTTGTGCTGCCGATAATAGCAGCTCTGACAGTAATAAATGGAGAGAGAGAGAGAGAGAGGGGATAGATAGATGATGGCTAGACAGTTAGATAGATGATGGCTAGACAGTTAGATGATAGATAGATAGATGATGGATAGACCGATAGATGATAGATAGATGATAGATAGATAGATGATAGATAGATGATAGATATAGATAGAAAGATGATAGATAGATGATAGATAGATAGATGATAGATAGATAGATAGATGATAGATAGATAGATGATAGATAGCGGATAGGGATAGAAGATAGGATAGATAGTAGAGATAGATAGATAGATAGATAGATAGATAGATGATAGATGATAGATAGATGATAGATAGATAGATAGATAGATGATAGATAGATGATAGATAGATAGATAGATAGATGATAGATAGATGATGATGATGATGATGATAGATGATAGATAGATGATAGATAGAGATGATAGATAGATGATAGATAGATGATAGATAGATGATAGATAGATGATAGATAGATGATGATGGATAGCAGATAGATGATGGATAAGACAGATAGATAGATGATAGATAGATGATAGATAGATGATAGATAGATGATAGATAGATGATAGATAGATGATAGATAGATGATAGATAGATGATAGATAGAGATGAAGATAGAGATAGATGATAGATAGATGATAGATAGATGATAGATAGATAGATGATAGATGAGGATAGACAGTTGAATAGATGATAGATAGATGATAGATAGATGATAGATAGATGATAGATAGATGAGAGATAGATAGATGATAGATAGATAGATGATAGATAGATAGATGATAGATAGATAGATGATAGATAGATAGATGATAGATAGATAGATGATAGATAGATAGATGAAAGATAGATAGATGAAAGATAGATAGATAGAAAAGATAGATAGATAGATAGATAGATGATGGATAGACAGTTGAATAGATGATAGATAGATGATGGATAGACAGATAGATGATAGATAGATAGATGATAGATAGATGATAGATAGATAGATGATAGATAGATAGATGATAGATAGATAGATAGATGATAGATGATAGATGATAGATAGATAGATAGATGATAGATAGAGAGATAGATGATAGATAGAGAGATAGATGATAGATAGATAGATGATGGATAGACAGTTGAATAGATGATAGATAGATGATGGATAGACAGATAGATGATAGATAGATAGATGATAGATAGATAGATGATAGATAGATAGATGATAGATAGATAGATGATAGATAGATAGATGAGAGATAGATAGATGATAGATAGATAGATGATAGATAGATAGATGATGGATAGATAGATGATGGATAGATAGATGATGGATGATAGATGGATGATAAGATGGATGATAGATGGATGATAGATGGATGATAGATGGATGATAGATGGATGATAGATGGATGATAGATGGAATGATAGATGGATGATAGATAGATGGATGATAGATAGATGGATGATGAGATAGATGGATGATAGATAGATGGATGATGGATAGACAGTTAGATAGATGATGGATAGACAGTTAGATAGATGATGGATAGATAGAAAGATAGATATGGACGGACAGATATGGGACGACAGACGGACAGTATGAGACGGACAGACGGACAGATAGGACGGACAGACGACGGACGGACAGACGGGACGGACAGGATATGGACGGACAGACGCGGACAGATATGGACGGACGACGCGGACAGATATGGACGGACAGAGACAGAGCGGACAGATATGGACGGACAGACGGACAGATATGGACGGACAGACGCGGACAGATATGGACGGACAGACGCGGACAGATATGGACGGACAGACGCGGACAGATATGGACGGACAGACGCGGACAGATATGGACGGACAGACACAGACAGATATGGATGTAAACTGAACAAAGCTCTCTAAAGATCCAAGGATGTATTTCATCTGATCCTCGGGCTTTATAGATATTAACTTTGTCTTGTTTCCGTACCACATCCTCTGTCAGCCAAAGTGAATATTTCTCATTTATACCCTTCATATTACAGTCCCTGCTATAAGGACTAGGAATCTCTATGGTGAATACAGAGGGGGGGAAAACTGTTTAGCACTTCAGCCTTTTCGGCATCCTCTATAACCATCTCAACCCCATTTATATACAAAAAATAGAATTCTAGTGCACAAACAATTTAAACTGCATATAGAGTCCTCTTTTTACTATTGATATACTTAAAAACATTTTGAGGTTAAACTTGCTTTGTTCTGCTATCCATATTTCATTTTCTATTTTAGCTAGTTTAAGTGCTCTTGCACTCATTATTACATCTCTTATACTCCCTGTAAGCCTGTGGATATGGTACACTTCACAGGAAGCTGCAGTCTAAGTTGTTAGCCAATCATGTTACTGCTCAGGGATCATCACTCCCTCTGACACAGAACTGGGGTTTTAGTGCAGTTTTTGCATAAACATATTTAAATGCCCCTGCCCCTAACAATATGTTCCTTTTCTTTTTATACAAAAAGGAAAATTTTGCGGTGCAGTTTTGGAATCCCATATACAAAAGGGACATCTTGGAAATTGAGGCAGTTCAGAGAAGGGCAACTAAATTAATAAGGGGAGACATTGGAGGGGCTTGAATATGCAGGCAGATTAGACAAGTTAGGGCTGTTTACATTGGAGAAGCGGCGGTTGCGTGGGGACATGATAACCTTATACAAATATATTAATGGCCCATACAGTGAACTCTCTGGTGCATTGTTCACTAATAGGTCATATCAGAGGACTCGTGGACATCCTTTAAGGTTGGAAGAAAAGAAGTTTCATCTTCAAGTTAGGAGAGGTTTCTTTACAGTGAGAACGGTGAAACTGTGGAACTGTCTTCCAGCAGAGGTGGTAATGGCAAGTTCATTGAATAACTTTAAAAAAGGCCTGGATAAGTTTCTAAAACTAAAAAATATTGAGAATTACTGGTATTAATGCATATAGATCTGGTTGATCCAGGGATACTTTCCGATTGCCGTTTGGAGTCAGGAAGGAATTTTTTCCCCCCTTTTTTAGCTGGGGTTTTTTGCCTTCCTCTGGATCAACTGTTAGGTAGGGTTAAAAAAAAATAAATAAATTAAAAAAAAAAAAAAAAAAGTGAATAGGTTGGACTTGATGGACGAATGTCTTTATTCAACCTTAATTACTATGTTACTATGTTACTATATATTTGCTAGCTAAGAAATAAACTACAAAGATTAAAGGAACCGAATATTTGTTTCAGAAAAAATACAAGTAAGTCTGGGTAATGAAGCTCAGTGTTCTCCCCAGAATTTTTTCCCTGCCGGGTGGCATGAAAAAGTAGCCGGGTGGGGTAGGACGGGGAAATTTGGTGGTAAGGGAAAATGTGCACTGCATCATGCTTATTATATAGGTCACGGATGTCTAACTTTTGTCCCACTAGATGTTTGAAAACTATAACTCCCAGCATTCCATGGTTGTAGAATGCAGGGAGTTGTAGTTCGACAACATCTGCAGGTAACCCATGTAACATAGCAGCACAAGCACATGTGATACCCTTTTGTGGCCTTGGAGATCTTGGAAAAGCTAGTTAACGTGCTAAAATATTCTTGCAGGTGTAAAAAAAGGGGTCTGGACTGAGCAGTTTTGGCGGGAGTTTTTACTGACCTATTGGCACACCTATTAAACCTACTTCTAAATTCTTTTAATATTCTCTCCAGAATTTTTTTCCAGCCGGGTGACATGAAAAAGTAGCCGGGTGGGCCGCCCGGCTAAAAGACCCTAGGGAGAACACTGAAGCTACAAACTCATGTACTGTTTTGCTAAAAGCAGAGCATTATTCCACTATCCTAACAGAGCTACATACAAATTCAGTACATGTATACATTTTATTTTCCTAGAAACATAATGGAAATATCACAACAACAAAAAAGCAGTACATTGAATCCGTTTACTATTTTGTATTGTTTCATAATGAAGTTAGGGGAGTTGAACCTGTGACCTCATGAGCTGTGTTTCTGAAAGTGTATCCTTAAATGTTTTTTTATTTATAAATGTTCTCTATTATATTCCTCTATGCTTATTTAATGTTGGAAAGCATTACATAAATAGAAAAACCTGTACATAAATAGAAGAACTGTATGTACATTCTTTTAACTTTTTTGACCAATAATTTCCTGTACCCTTAGTAACGGAACTCTATCAATTTCTGTGTTGATTAAATGGAATTCTGTTAATTTAAATTCTTTCTTTTACAGCTGAGACTGAGCCTCATGAAGGAAAGCGAAAAGTAGAATCACTATGGCCTATTTTTCGAATTCATCACCAAAAAACACGTTACATCTTTGACCTGTTCTACAAAAGAAAAGCAATCAGCAGGGGTATGGCTTTAATACTGCTGTCTAATTTAAGTTGCTGTTGGAAGATTTGCTGGTACAGTTACCTTAAAATCAAAAATGTAAAAAAATTTTCTTAGTCTGTAGAAGTAGTGGAATGTAATCTGTTTATCCTGCCTCATATTTTGATTGACTGGCCTTTCCCAAAGCCTTAAATGTTTTAGACACACCTCCGTCATCTACTGTTTGAACAATAACTCATCTAAAACATAAGGGGGGAAAGCTTTCCACTGCTGTGCTAAGAACCTGGAAAAGAAAATAACTGTAAGATGATTTTTTTCCCTGGTCCTACACAGCAGTGGAACGTAATGGGAACTAAAAAGATTGGGAGGGCACTTGATGCATATTTAATTAAAAATTAATTCACTCCTTCCAAACTGCTTAGAGGACTACATCTAATTTGAAGCACTCCATAAATATGGTCAAAGATGCTGCCTTGCAAATTTCGTCTGAGGAAAACTGGTGGAATGCAATGTTACCTTAGAAGGTTAATCAGCTGCTGTTGAGGAGTAAGCTTGTCTAATGCAAGACTTGACCCAAGCTGCAATGGTGGTTGGATGGTTTACAGCCGTTCTTTTTCTAAAATTGAGCTGTTCTTTGAAGATAAATATTCAATGCTCTTTCTATATCAAGGAATTGAGCGTCCCCAATATCTGATGATTTAAAGGAAAAAAGGGTTATCTGTTAGTTTAGATGAAAATAAAACCCCACATTTGGAACTGGCTGATATTTAAGTTTTAAGAATTGAATTGCTCAAATCTTAAAGGGCATGTCCACCCCCAAAACTTTAATCCCCCCCCACTACTGGCCCCATCATGTAGTGTAGTTTAATCCTTACCTCAGATCCCAGCTCCATAAAGTTCTCCTGTAGTCCCTCCCCAAAGTCCCAAAAACTGCCCACCAGGAGGATAGCAGAGTCCATATAGGACTCTGCCTCCTACCTGGCCTCCGGGAGAACTTTGTCATGCGTACTGCAGCCCTTCTCCCCCTCCCTCCCTCTCGATTAGGATTCCCTCCCCCTAGTGTAAATCCCTTTTTAGCAAACATTGCCCCTGTCCCCCCAGCCCCAACCGCTATGTTAGTATTATTAGAAAATGCCCAAAACATTACTTACCTTCCCTCTTGCCTCCGCCGCACTGCTGCCGCTCAGCCAATCACAGACGCGACTGCCGGTCCCGCCTCTCTGCTTGCATTTACTCGCAAGCAAAGGGCCTGGCAGAGCGGTGGAGGCAAGAGGGGGAAGGTAAGTAAAGTTTGGGGCATTTTCTAATAATACTAACATAGCGGTTGGGGCTGGAGGGACAGGGGGAATCTTTGGTGAGAATTTTTTTAAGGATGGACATACCCTTTAATCAAGAGCTTATTGAGGGCCTGCTATAATATTTTCAATGTGGTTGTGGAAGAAGGCAACATTTGCTTTCGGAGTACCACTATGAATTTGTAATAATTAGTGTGATCGGACCTTTCTGGCTGCAAAAAGTGGCAATACTTTTTTGGGAAAAGACCTCTGCTTCCCATTAAGTTTGTATCAACAGTCATGCAGTTGGGGTTGAGATTGCTTAGATCTGGATGATAGATGAGCCATTGAGAAAGTAGCTCTTTCCTTAGAGAGAGATTGAACAGGGGATGCAATTGACATAATGGAAGAATTGCCACTACAGTTGCTATATCTTTTAAAGAAAAAGTCATTATTTTTTTTAAACTCCCTGGAACACATACATTGGTTCCATGTTATCAAGAATGCATCAGCCAGGGATGCTATCTGATGTTTGAACCTGGAGCAGAATATTGTCATATATTTGCATGTTGACAGCAGAAGAGTTTACTATACCACAAAAATAAAGTAATTTTGTAGTAAACTTCTTGATATTTGGAAAGGTCTCATATTTTTTATAATATAACTTGCCCCCTGCATCCCCTGAAGTGATCAGAGATCTGTGCTTTTATAGTTGTGCAGCTCCAAATCTATTTAATATATTCTAAGACAATCAGAGCAGAAACTTCCAGGCCCTGCATGGTAACTGCAGGATGCACATTTTTTGTGGGTGAATTGCAGGCTGCAAATTATTGCTTTGCAAGTTAGTTGCAGGCCTCACATTGCTTTACAGGTTAGTTCCAGGCTGCACATTACTGGTTTGCAAGTTACTTGCATGCTGCACATAATGCAACAAGGCTGTAACTTTATTGCAGGGTAACTGTAGATAGTACCTTGTTGCATTGCAGGGTTAGGCCAAGGCCACACTAACGAGCTAACATGGCTTTGTGCGCATTGGTGCCCACTTGTGCTGCCTAGCCTATTGATTTCGCACTAAAATTGGTGATTGCATGCACTCCGATCATTCGATCGCAGCATAACAGGCTTTGCCAAACCTAGTGTGTCCATTATATCTGATGGCGTGTTGAAACCCACTGGTGTGGCATAGCCCTAACTGGTAGATTGTATCTTGTTGCATTGCAGGGTAATAGTGGATTGTTTTGTGGTAAGGATAGGAATCATAGCATGGGCTTCCTGATCCAGTACTCTGTTTACAGGCATCATATTGATCCTAACAGTGCCATCACTCCACCAGCTGCTAGAATAGGAGCTGGGAACAGACAGCAAGGAGAGGAAGAACCTTCAGAAAGGGAAAGAGCAGCTGAAACTCTTCTGGAGGAAGCAGGTGTGTCTAAAACATGTATAGCTATGGGAGAGGCATGTCAATCAAATGTGAGGCGGAATTAACCCATTACGTTCCACTCCTGTGGAAGACCAGGGAAACAAACTTTCTTCAAATGTTTATTTTTTATCTGAAAAAAGAAAAACAAGTAGTTTTGCGTTCTTCGGATAAAAAAAATTTGAGAGACTGGATAAGTTAAAATTATGTACACTAGAGAAAAAGCTCTTGCGTGGGGATATAATTACTGTGTATAAATACATTAACGGGCCATACAATAAACTATTACTGGTATTGATATATAAAGTAGAGTTGATCCAGGGATATTTCCGATTGCCACTTGGAGTCAGGAAGGAATTTTTTCCCCCTTCATAAATTTGGTGTTTTGTTTTTTTTTGCCTTCCTCTTGATCAACAGTTAGGCAGGAAATGAGGATATTGCTAGATGGGTTGGACTGGATGGACGTCTTTATTCAACCTCAAAAACTATACTAACACTGTTTTTATGTGTGTGTGTATATGTGTGTGTGTGTGTGTGTGTATGTATATGTGTGTGTGCGTGTGTGTGTGTGTGTGTGTGTATTTATATGTATATATTTATATGTAATTTTTTATATATATTTTTGTTTCCAATTGTGCAGAACTGTATGATTACTGTATCAGGGAAGGTTATGCTGATAAGAACCTTATAGCAAAGTGGAAAAAGCAAGGGTACGAGAATCTGTGTTGCCTGCGTTGTATACAAACTAGAGACACCAATTTTGGAACCAACTGTATCTGCCGTGTCCCCAAAAGTAAACTGGAAGTTGTAAGTAACATGTCTTTTTTTGTTCTAAATGTAGATAATTTCAAATACACAGACAGATATATAAACCCTCCCCGGGATATACATTCAACATTAAGGGCTAGGACACACTAATGAGCTTTTAAGCACAATCCTATCACACTTTTAAAAGCCACATAGTGTTGGGCTATGGGGGTGGCCAAATCTTGTTTGTTGGTGTCCACTGTGCTCTGATATGAGCAAACTGACGTAGTCGCACGCACAAGTGGACAACACGCGATTGCGCAAGCGCACACGTTGTAGTGAGGCCTCAGCCTAAAGGTTTTGTACACCCTTTTCAAATTTTTTTTCTGTGATTTGTTAATAGTAGATTTTATCACTTTTTCCAGTCTAATTTCATCATATAGTATAATTTCTCCTTCCACTCGATTTCAGTGAGATCTCATACGAAGCTCTCATTCTATGCATTGCATTTTTAAAAGCGCACACTAGTGTGGCACAATGTGACCACACTAGTGCACTGCACATGCATATCCGCATATTTTTGCACAATCGCATGTGCTCCAATTCCGCAATATTGCGCGCATAAGCCTTTCAGCTTAATCAGTGGTGGCTCACCTTGTAAGACACCAGGTTTAGACACGTACAGTTCAGAAGGTCATAAGTTTGAATCCCCAAACTTACCTTTATTTTTTGTTTCCATTATGCTCAGTAGCCTTGTATTTTACCTGATGCCAATTCCTTTACTAATGTGGGTAAAGGATTGAAATGTTTACACAATGCTTAAACTAGTTAGTATAGTCATTTTTCTAATGAGAAGTTGGGTCATTTGTTCCAAGGTGTCTAGATTCAAATGTACAACCTGTCAATCCTGTGTAGATGTAAACATTAAACAAAATTAAAACATACAAAGCCTAATATGTTTAAATTACTTTTACCAAATTACTTTTCAACCAGTCTTGTGTGTCTGAATAATCTCAGTCCACAGTCTCTAAAACCCTCTGGCTAAGGATACACTGTAATTCTCTCCACTTTGGTTCGTGTTTCTCCTAGCCTAGTAGTCTTGCTGGTCACTCTGTGGCTACAAGTGTTGCTGTGTTTTTCTCCACATTCTCATATCTCCCTTCACCCCAACACCCCCCCCCCCTTTTTTTTTTTTTTTTTTTTTTACACTTTTTTCCCTTCAAATTGATACCCTTACCTAGAACGCAGACGTATGAAGAAAATTACTGATTGTTGTCATATGTCCAGAACAAACAAAAAAAACCTGCAGCTCATTAAGGCTACCTTCACACTACAAAATGCATATAAAAATACATGCAGCCTAAATGTAGCCCCTAGGGAAACCGCTTTGAAGGTACCATATATAGTACCCACACTGTTATCTAAAATATATCCAAGTGTAAGCTCTGAATGTTTATGGGGACGTCCAGAACCTGGATCATTCTACCATATCTGGTGGTCAACATATTGTTCCAGAATTTTCAAAATTGCCTTACATGTTCTTTTGATCACTCCCTCCAAGTATGCCACTTTAGAGTCCAGAGAGAAAGAGATCACAGAACTCCATAACCAAGGCAATAAGTTTGAACAATACATGATGCTGGCAGCAAAAATACATATAGGCGCACAGTGGAGAAAACCTCCTCTACAACCCAATAAAGTGATAGGATAAATACCTAATGACCTAATGAATGTTCCATATTATAAATAACTCAATGCACCTCTTTGACAAAACATGTTTGCTGTGGATATATATTTAAAATGCTTCCCATTTAAGAGATGGGGCTACAGGTTAACAAAAAGTTTCCTGTGAGTGGAAACTAACTAGAGTGGAACATGTCCCTTGTTCTAAAGGACCTTGCTCTTGTGTCCAAGATGGTGACCGGAACGGACGCATCAGTTAGAGCTCTGTGCCCAAACATCATATCCTTACCACTCCCTAAAACCCGACCCTACATACCCAAAACACAACGGGATGCCAGGACAAAAAGAAAAGAAAGCAGCACAGGCGGCTGAACGACTGTAACGTAAGTTTGCACACCGCCACAAACTGCCAGCAAACTCACAGGTGCGGCCTAGCACTCCGGGGGAAAAAGCACAGCCACGTGAGACGCGGCCAGCAACCGGGAGTTTACCCAACAGTATGGCTGCATCGAGTGAAGAAGTCACACTGGCGCAAGTGCACCTAAGTCTCCTGCAAGCAGTTGCGGACTCCACCCGAACAATACTTATTGAGGAGGTGAAAGTATACGTTGGGCTACTAAGACAGGACCTCCAGAAATTGAGGCATCAGGTGAGCGAAACAGAGTTCCGTATCTCACAGGTAGAAGATACCCTGCCCACAATAATGGGAGATGTACAAGAGCTACAACAGCAGCTCCAACAATGTCGGAAAAGAGCTGAGGATCTTGAAAATAGATCCCGACGCCAGAATCTGTCCGATTCCCCGAAGGATCGGAAGTGGGATAAAAGAGAGTAATCCATACATAGAGGCCTGGTTAATTTGAGTTTGGGAAAGAAACCCTAAGCTTAACATTTTACAATGGAGAGAGCGCACAGAATACCTACCAACAGGCTTCCCCAGGTAACAGGCCACAACCTCTAATTGCCAAACTTCTTAATTCCCGGGACAGGGATGCAATATTAAGTTTGGCCAGAACCAAGGAAACCCTTACACATCAAAATGCAACCATAATGATATTTCCGGATTTCTCTACGGACCTGCAGAGCCACGTTCCAAGCAATAAAGCAACAACTGACGAAGGCTGGAATACCCTGTTCAATGGACTACTTTGCTTGCCTCCGTTATACATAAGGAGCGTACACACTTCTTTGAAACACCAACAGAAGCTGTATCATGGCTTGACAGAATATAACCAGCTATCCAATCGGATTATTTACAAAACCCAAAACAGTAACTCTAACTACCTTCAGCCTACAAGCTAAGCCAAAATAGAATCTGATTGTCCTGGATCATTTTGCTCCAAAACATGCACGTGAGACAATTACTATTAATACCCACATCCAAACACAACCAACATCTATAAGTATTGTTAAACTAAACACCTAAGTTAGCACCTGGACAAATTTAGACTGTAATACTTGAATAACTAAATACAATATATGCATCCAGTACTTAAATGAAACTGTACTATTATCTGTTTAAGGCACCTATTCCTGCAAAATAAAATCTGTCAACTAATGAGTAGACTTTAGAGATGCAACTGCCACCACAAGCAGATATGACAATGACTTCAAACATACTAATGATAACGGATATACAGGCTGGCGGATAAACTCTGGGTCTCCACCATTATATAGCCTCGCCTATACGTGCCTTCTATGTAAAGCCTAAGCGGACCAAGTGACAATCTCAACCAATATACTGCTGAATTATATTTGGGTAGCTGTATAAGCTAGTAAAGGCAGCAGAAGCTTAAGAAAATATAAATAATGTTTATATTAAACGGTTAAATGACAGACTAGCAGAAACTCAAATGTTGAATGTTTACGGAGATTTAAAATGTTGATAATTAATAGCTTGAGTTGGTGGTGGCTCTGTCCTTATGCAAGACGGAGATAATAAAACATGGCTATGAAGAAATAGACATGATCGATACATAATTATCATACCAAATCTCGCTGTGTGTGGATGCAGAGCCAAACCAATACAAACGAAGGCTAGTGCCTTCTAGGGAAAAAAGATACCCTATTGTGCTAAATATATGCAACAGCTATTAACGCAATGCTAAGTATTAGATAATGTGTTTTTGCTACTTTGCAAAATGAATGTGTTATTTTGAAATGCTATATGTGAATACAGACACATCTTTATTTACTAAATAAGGTGCACTGCTTAATCACAATCCATCCAACATACATTCCCAAGAACCCTACAATATATTAGACATCCCTCTACTAACTATCCCACACACCCCTCCTACTCCCTCCACTTCACTATCCAACCTTCAACAGTCTCTTCAACAACGCAGGAATATTTACATACTGTGACTAATATAGTAATACATACAGGGGCAAGCGCAGGATTTTCAAGGGGGGGATTCCTGAATGGGTTCTCACCGAACAACCCCAGAAGGAAGTTCATGACCAAATACATCCATATATTCTATTATATATGCATCATATAATATTATATATTCTGTACTTGCCATAATTATCATCACCGTTAACCTTATATCACTTTTGTTATAAAGTATCTTCATTAAGGCTGGTTACATACGAGCAGATTTTTCGTCCCAACCTGCCGATATTTATATGTATCAGTTGGTTGGTCTAAAAAAAATCTGAGGGTATTTCGGCGGCGGCAGCGACCAATGCCGGTAAATCACCGCAGATTGTGCGGTCCATAGGAGACATTTGCTGCAACTAACAGTGCTTTGTCCCGGCCGACTGCTCGTAGTGGCGAATGGTCAAGATGAAAAATTTGCCCATTTGTTCCCAGCCTAATGTTCTCTTTTATCAAGAAAGCCACATTTGCCCTTAATTTCATTACTGTCCTTCAAAGTCAGAGCTGTGACACTGACGGTGGATCTGCCGGAATTTGCTGAAGATTGTCGGTATCCGGGACCTATCGGACAAGACAGAAAATTTCCATTTCCGGTTCCCTTTACTACAATAGGGGAAGCAGATAACATTGGACCATGTATGGGTACATTGAACGATCATTCTGTATATGGAATATATGGAACAATCACTCCTGTGTATATATAATATATATATAATGAAAAGTTAAGTCAGCTACCACCTCCAGGATTTCTTAAACCACAGTGGGGTTAGTACAGTGAGTACTGTATATAAACCCAGTCTCGGCAATCACCTTAAGCAGCTGCAGGGTTAATATTGATACTGTTCTGTATCAATTATGATTAGTTATGGTGCTGTCAATCACAGGGCAGACTGGATAAATTTTTGAAACATCCAAATGCTGCTTCTAACTCACAGCTCAATTGACAATGTAACAATCTATCTATGTGAAGCAGAACAGCAGACTGCACTGAGCAGACAGAAAGGGGGGATTCCAGGCACCAGGAATCCCCCCCCCTAAACACGCCCCTGACATATGAGTAATATAAATGAAAAACTATTAAGAAACAAAACTAGCTGAGGGTGTTACTACCTAGCTTATCATAAATAATTAGAAATACCAATAATCCCGCCCATGGGTAAATAAAGGAATCAAAACAACACTAAGGAAGCATAGGGAAATGCGCAGTACCTGTGACCAATGAGAAACCCTGCACAAAACTTCTGAATTTAACAACCTCACGTACCTCCTTTACAGATACATACACACGCATCCCTGATACCTGCCTAACTGAATAAAGCACTGCCAACACACAACTATCAACGCATATATGAACATATAGACAGAAAATAAACACATTGACCTGTCTCTACTCAGTCAAGAAAAGGACTCATAGTACTTATTTCATAACCAACACAAACACCAACGTACGCACTGCAATTACATTTGCTTCACAGTATCCAGATGCACAGATGATATGCCTGGGAAATTTCAACATGGTCATATACGAGCTGTGGGACCGGTTCCCTATTAGAGCACACACATTATCGTCTGTTTCAACCACTGCACTGGCCAACTTAATCTCGGAATATGAATGGATAGATGCATGGAAGCAACAGCATCCACAAATACAAGGATAAACAGGTCAAACAGCAACATATGGAACTTTATCACGGATCGACTATATATTTTTGTAGCCCGAAATATGGCACCCAGAATTACTAAAGCTGAACACCTAACCCAGATTCCCCTCATGCCCCAGTATTGGTACATCTACAAAGCTACACACAAATCACAAAAACCATCTTCTGGAGACTCAACCCCTTCTGGCTAACGCTCATCCCAAACCTAGACAAAATCAAAGAACAAGTGGAAATGTACTTAAAAATAGACCAAGGGCCTTCCCTATACACTGTCCAATGGGATACACTAAAGGCCTATCTAAGGGGATGCCTGACGTCCACAATATCATACATAAAGAAATAATCCAGATTAAAAGAACTCTCACAAAACCTAAAAAAAACAAGAAAATCAATATACTTGTAACCCCAATATCAACAACCAAAATAAATGGTTGAGAATACGCTGACCTCCTTTAATAAACAATCCTATTTTGAACAAGGCAACCAATCAGCAAAACTACTAGCCTATATGACCCAGCAAAAGAATAACCAACGTACCATACTCCAAATAAGAGACCCTGAACTCTGCCTACTGCAAAACACCCCAGATATTCTAACCAGTTTTCAAAAGTATTACACAAACCTGTACAAAACAGGCCTGGTCCATACTGAAGAACAAATTGGGGACTATTTAGCAGACTTAAACTCCCCTATATTAACAATACAACATCAAAATTACCTAGACAGACCAATCTCATTGGAAGAGGTTGCACAAGCAGTACAAGAATTGTACAACAATAAAGCTCCAGGACTAGATGGACTGCCCGCGGAAATATTTAAATGATACCAGAAAATACTTAATAAACCATTGTTGCATACCTAGAGTCCATAAATAACTGCTTCCCTACAACATTTTATGAGGCCAATATTATCATTTTATTAAAACCAGAAAAGAATCCAGAAGAACTTGATGCATACTGACCAATTACACTATTGAACTCGGACTATAAAATATTTGCAAATATCCTGGCAAACAGACTGCAAACAGTTATCCTGACACTAATAGCAAATGACCAATCAGGATTTATTCCAGGGAAATCCACTACTACCAATATAAGACCAACCTTAATCCAAACACAAATAGATCACGATGACACCGGCCGACGAGTAATACTGTCTCTGGATGCTTGCAAAGCATTTGATTCGCTAGAATGGCAATTTCTATGGGAGACTCTGCACAGATTTGGATTTGGACCTAACTTTCTACAATATGTAAAATTGCTATACAAACACCCCACAGCACGAATAATATTAAATGGTACCATTTCACAACCATTTCCCCTGAAAAGAGGAGCCCGCCAAGGCTGCCCCTTATCCCCTTTTCGCATTGGCTATTGAAACCCTTGCAATTGGGATCTGCTCCAACTCGCATATTAAAGGTCTGCAACTAAACTCCCATACAGAATTATTAGGACTTTATGCAGATGACATGGTACTCTATCATTTTATTTGGACTTGCCCGCAAATATCCTCCTACTGGTCAAAAATAATAAACTTCATAACGCAACTGTCACTCCCCATATCAAACACACCAGAAGTCTGTATACTTACAGGAAGAATCAATAAAAATTCTTATTGTTTAAAATGGTGCTAATTTTGCCCCGACCAATCAGATCTTATTTAACATTTGTAAGCTTACATCTGATTGGTTGGGGCAAAGTTAGCACCATTTTAAACGATAGAACTTTTATTGAATAACCCTGCATGTATATTGGAAGATAACACATGGAACAAACACACAACAACCCTACTTCACCACCTGCTGTTCTATGCACGCAACGCCATAGTCCTTAAATAGATATCACCAGACACCCCAAGCAAAAAACTATGGATGGAAATAGTAAATATATATAGTTTGGTTTTTCATTAATTTAAAATACAAGATGTATGAATGTTATGCAGGCCAACATGTTAGTGCAATTTTGGACAAGCAATGTAAGTCAATATAAATACAAGCATTGATGTACATCTATCAAAATAAAGTGAATTTAAAAAAAAAAAGCCTTGCTCTTAGGACATAGAAAAGGAAATTTAATATCATTTGATGGTTATGGTTTGTGTGAACGTTTGAAAAATGATTGTTTGTGCTAATGTGTTGCTGTGCTGTGTTAAGGACTGTGTGTGCAGTAAGCAGATTAATCTTTCTTTCTTCCAATTAAAGAGATGCACCGTGCTTCTATATTCTAGTATTGCACCTGTAGTTATCGCAAACAGGTTGTGAAAGGGCTAATAAGTGTTTTAAAGGGTATGTCCACCCTTAATTCTATTTTTTAATATAGCCTTCCCCCTGGTCCCCCAGCCCCAACCGCATTATTTTTACTTTTAGAAAAACCCCCAAACTCTACTTACCTCCCCTCTTTCCTCTGCCGCGCTCCCGGCCCTCTGCTTGCGAGGAAGTGCAAGCGGAGGGGCGGGACCGGCAGTCGCGTCTGTGATTGGCTGAGCGGCAGCCAATTACGGACGCGTCTGCCGGTCATTCAGTGCAGCGGAGGAAAGAGGAGAGGTAAGTAAGAGTTTGGGGAGCTTTCTAAAAATAAAAATTATGCGGTTGGGGCTGGGAGACATGGGGGAAGGCTATATTAAAGGGGTTTTATGCTAGGGGGAGGGATAGCAGAACGGGAGAGGGAGGGAGAGGGAGGGGGAGAAGGGCTGCAGTACGCATGCCAAACTTCTCCCGGAGGCCAGGTAGCAGGCAGAGTCCTATATGGACTCTGCTAGCCTCCTGGTGGGCAGTTTTTGGGACTTTGGGGGGGGGGGGGACTACAGGAGAACCAGATGGAGCTGGGATTACAAAAAGGACATGGAAAGGGTTCAAAGAAGGGCAACTAAATTTAATAAGGGGATTGGGGGAGCTTGAATAAGGCCTCATTTGGAATATGCGGTGCAGTTTTGGAATCCCATATACAAAAGGGACATCTTGGAAATTGAGGCAGTTCAGAGAAGGGCAACTAAATTAATAAGTTGAATGGAGGGGCTTGAATATGCAGGCAGATTAGACAAGTTCGGGTGTTTACATTGGAGAAGCGGCGGTTGCGTGGGGACATGATAACCTGTACAAATATATTAATGGCCCATACAATGAGCTCTCTGGTGCATTGTTCACAATAGGTCATATCAGAGGACACGTGGACATCCTTTAAGGTTGAAAGAAAAGAAGTTTCATCTCAGGTTAGGAGAGGTTTCTTACAGTGAGAACGGTGAAACTGTGGAACTGTCTTCCAGCAGATGTGGTAATGGCAAGTTCATTGAATAACTTTAAAAAAGGCCTGGATAAGTTTCTAAAACTAAAATATTGAGAATTACTGGTATTAAGCATATAGATCTGGTTAATCCAGGGATACTTTCCGATTGCCGTTTGGAGTCAGCTGTTTTTTTTTTTGCCTTCCTCTGGATCAACTGTTAGGTAGGGTTAAAAAAAAAAAAAAAGTGAATAGGTTGGACTTGATGGACGTATGTCTTTATTCAACCTTAATTACTATGTTACTATGTAATATGAAGAGAGACTGGAAAAGTTACAATTATGTACGCTGGAGAAAAACATGGAACATGCACTAAACTATGCATAAAGGGATTTATGCTAGGGGGAGGGAGACCAAAGAGGGAGGGAGGAGGAGAAGGGCTGCAGTGCGCATGCCAAACTTCTCCTATATGGACTCTATCCTCCTGGTGGCCAGTTTTTGGGACTTTGGGGGGTGGGGGGGGGGCATTACAGGAGAACCATTTGGAGCTGGGATGTAAGGTAAGGATTTTATTACACTACAGTGGGGCCAGTAGTGGGAGGGATTATAGTTTTGGGGGTGGACATGCCCTTTAATGGGCCATACAATCTGGGGCATTGTTCACTAATAGGGCATGTCAGGACACGTGGACATCCCTTAAGATTTGAAGAAAAAAAAGGTTTAGGCTTCAAGTTCGGAAAGAGTTTTTCACTGAGAGAACGGTAAACCTATGGAACGGTCTTCCAGTGGAAATAGTTATGGCAGGTTCATTGGCCAGTTTCAAACAAAAGCTGGGTGAGTTTCTGCAAACAAAGAATGTTGCAATATAAATGTTGATACATAAAGTAGAGTTGATCCAGGGAAATTTCTGATTGCCACTTGGAGTCAGGAAGGAATTTTTTTCCCCTTCATAAATTTGGTGGGTTTTTTTTGCCTTTCTCTGGATTAACATTTAGGCAGGAAATGTGGGCATTGCTAGATGGGTTGGACTAGATGGACATATGTCTTTATTCAACCTCAAATACTTGATACAAGTTTCCTTTGTGCAGATATAGGTATTCCCAAAATAACAGGAATCAAAAGACAAAATAATAATTTAATTAATTTATTGTGAATCACACGTAACACAACATTTCAGGGGATACCCCCTTCTTCCAAAATAACGCATGTTATAAAAAACAAGAGTTTCAATATTGATGATCTCTTAAAGAGCTCAGCACATCTATATAAAAGGGATAATGCGCCCCTTACAGTGTAATATAAGGATATTACGCCACCGAGGAGTTCCCTGACCATATAGAAGCACGAGGCCATAGGCACGAGGTGGCGTAATATCCTTGTATTAAAATGTGAAGGGGCGCATTATTTCTTATAATACATAAGTATCAGATTCCTTCACCCCATTCGCATTTTAAATTCTACCCTTGTCCCTATTTCCACCTTAAATCCCCAAGCTACCTTCTGTAACTTAAACCCAGTAGAAAGGAACATCCCAGCCCAGCATCTATGTGGTTAAACAAATCTTTGAGGAGGAGGAGAGAGACATTGGTTATGAAGTGGCAGGAAGCAGCTCCAGCAGGTTCTGTTAGTGAAGTTAAACACTGCAAAAAATGCTGAGTCATTGTCCAGGCATGAACACTGGAATTGGCGTAGTAGTGGGATATAAGAAATATAAGAAATGAGTCACTTAGTGACATAGCTGAGTGATTTTTATAAGGATATATACCACTGCAGCTCCCATTATAAAATATCACACTTATGTATTATAAAGAAATTACAACCAGGCATCAACCTGCACTTGTCTGGACTTGTTAATTACCCCCTTCATTCCCCTGGACTCACTGTTCAACACCCTTTTTCCTTTTAAGACACTGTGAAAGTCTCAGGCAATACCTGATTACAGGATTACGTGTCCCCTTTGTTGATCTGTTATATACACCTGTATGACGAAAAAATGTTCTAATAAAATTATCATTTAAAAAAAAAAAAAATGCAAGCGACTGTAGTTTTATGCATTTGCATGCAGGTTTTTTCCCCTTAACCCATAAACTTATAGTTATTCAGTCTCGGTCAATGCAAATGTGGCTAAAAAAGAACAAGATATGGCATCATATAAACAGAACTGTGTAGTTTAGATGTTGCTATTTATTTAAAACAATATAGCCATGTAATGCAGGGGGAAATAACATGTAACCCTTCATAGTGTAGTATTTGAGGTTAAATAAAGACATATTGTCCATCCAGCAATACCCAGATTTCCTGCCTAACTGTTAATCCAGAGTAGGGCAAAAAAAGACAAACACCAGAACTATAAAGGGGGAAACAAATCCTTCCTGATTCCAAGTGGCAATCGGAAATTTCCCTGGATCATCTCTACTTTATGTATGAATACCAGTAACCTGCAACATTCCTTGTTTTTAGAAACTCATCCATTTTTTTTTAACTATACAATGAACCTGCCATCACCACGTCTAATGAAGATCGTTCCATAGTTTTATCGTTCTTACAGTCAAAACCCCTTTTCCGAACTTTAAGACTAAACTCCATTTCTTTAAGTCTTAAGGGATGCGTGTCCTCTAACATGTTCTTTTGGTGAACAATGCTTTAAAAAGAGGAAGATTAACATTATCCCTTGAATCCATACCTCTCCCTATACAAGACAAATTTTGTGTGGGGAAGTTGAAAACCAACAAAAATATGAAAGCCAAACCCCTCCTGATTAAAATGGTATACCACATGGGTAAGTACCTACACTTTCAACTCTGCTTTTTGAACTGCTTTCGTTTTTTTTATACAAAACACTCCCAATCTCAAAAATACCTCCACAAACTATTTTTGGAAAGTACACACCTAAGCCACCATATGGTGTCATGCATACAAGCAGAATTCTGTAAAAAAAAAAAAAACGCCTAAATATCAATCTCCCAAATGTCCTGAATCAAACGGTATGCCATATGCATAGTTACACACACGGACATGGAAGCAACTAGTGCAAGTGAGACAATGCATGATCGCTGAAAAATAGAAAAAATTAGACATAATAAACCATAATTAACATTGGTTCTGGTTTCATCAATTAATAGACAGCATTTGCTATTATTATTATTATTATTATTATTATTATTATTATTATTATTATTATTGTGGATTTATATAGTGCTAACCTCTTCCGTAGCGCTTTATAATTACATGTATACGTTCTTATCAGGCCCTGCCCCGAAGAGCTTACAATCTAAGCACATATATGACACATACAACCTATCAGTATGTCTTTATGATTGTGGTGGAAACCGGAGTACCCGGAGGAAACCCACGCAAGCACGGGGAGAACATACAAACTCCTTGCAGATGTGTCGAAGGGTGGAATTGAACTCAGGACCTCAGCGCTGCAAGGCATCAGTGCTAACCACTGAGCCACCGTGCTGCCCACAGATATAATACATCTGTTCTTTATGAAGTTTACGGTCAGTGAACAATAATACTTCCATAACATGAAAGCGGCTCCACAAAAATACTGTTACAAAAGTGTATGATCCCTTTAATAATACAATATTCCGCTATATCTGTACCGTCGGGTTTTAGTATGAAAATTAAAGCGAAGGTTCCTCACCTCGTGGGCTTGATGCTTGCATACGTTGTATATTGTCTGGCGGCTGCATGCCGAGCTTTCAGAAAACCCAGATTTTTGACCAGCTTTTCATAGAATTTGTGCTAAGTGTGTGAGGTATTCATTGGAATATATCTGCCAAATTGTGTTAATTAATTTGGTTCTTGAGGGGGGCTGTGATTTCCAAGTGGCAGCAATTAAATCTCTTGCAGCTGAACATATATGAGATTAATCTGTTTGCAGGGGTGTTTATTGGCATGTTGAATAATGCCGTAAATGGAGATAAACAATATTTTTTCATCTAATATTTTATCAGGGTTTCACAAGTCGGCCACAAATTGTGAAGGGCAGAACCACCAACAATGTTGTTGAACCACAACCTCTGAAGCATATATTGGGGTAGGAGTTGGAAATTTTGTGTTGATATTCTGGGGTTGTATACCAATTGTATAATATTTTGAAGGGATGTTCTCTGGTAAAAATGTTGGATGAGCTTTTGTGGGAATGTGAGTAGAATGATATCCGTTTATCCTCTTTCCTCCCACTTGTGGTGTATTGTGATTTGGGCTCTTGTGTTTCATGCCATTAATGGCGTAGATGGCCGAAATTAATCCGGATGTGAGAGAGACCCACAGGGGAGAGGGGGGAGTGTAATAGTGGTGACCTAATTGAGGGGTGTGGAAGGAGTTGGTGTTTTTTGTTACAGATTTCCAATGTTTTAAAGAATATGATGGAGGGTGTGTGAAGGGTGTTATGGGTTTTTCTGATTTCTTTAGGTAGCCTGAATATAGACGAGTAATGTAGTGGGGTTAGAAGTTCGTTTTCAATCTACCCATGCTGTTATGTTAGAACCGTTTGCTGCTTGTATTATCTGTGCAAGCCTGCCTGCTTTAAAGTATGCAGAAAATATTGGCAGTGAAATGCCTCTTTTAAATGTATGTCTGGCTAAGTTTTCATACTTAATTCAGGCTCCTTTTCCCTTGCCATAAAAGATAAATCTGTCTGTTTAATTATGAGGTGGGGGAGCTCTAAATAGATAGAGAATCTTTGGGAGAGTCGTCATCTTTACTGCATTTATGTGTGATTGCAGGTTCCATTTACAATGGAACTTTTTGTGTAGTGTAGCTGAGTGTAGGGGGAAAGCTACCGACTTAGAATAATTTATTTTAAAACCTGATGGAGATCCAAATTCTGTAAGTGTATTGTAAATATTTGGAAGGGAAATAAGGGGATTAGTTATATATATTAGGGTGTTGTCTGCAAATAGGGACAATTTGAATTGGATACGCCCCGGTTGTTATGCCTGTGATGTCAGGGTGCACCCTTATTTTTATCTAACAAAGCAGCAGATCACGTCAGACCCGGAGGAAGCCACGTTATTGGGCGAAACGCGCATTGGTCAGCTGACCCAGCGTCTGGGAAAAACTGTGCCATGTGGAGTCCAACCGCAAACAGAAGTTGGTAGTAAACTGTGGGAAACACCGCAACCTCCTGCTATGAAAGTTTGAGTTGTGGTGGAGAAACCAAGTGTCAGCCTGGTGAAGAGACAGCAGGATTCGGAACTATGGCCTGTGTGAGCTGACCGTACATATCACCGACAGTAAATTGGTTTGCTTGTGAAGGTTCTCATAAATCCAGGTCATGGTATATCTGTTGTATTCAATTAGATCAACTGGACTTGAAGTTTAGTTCTTGAAGACGTTTCGCTAGTCATCCGACTGGCTTTCTCAATTCAGAATGACTTGTACAAGAATCTGTGGCAATTATGTACCCTGGAAAATCCCAATTAGCATATCACAGCCAGGTGTTAAGGGTGTGATTAGATAGTGGCTAAGAGGTGTTATAGGAACGCCCAGAGTAAGGTGTCAAAACAGCATGGCTGTGATATGCTAATTGTGATTTTCCAGGGTACATAATTGCCACAGATTCTTGTACAAGTCATTCTGAGAAAGCCAGTCGGAAGTACAAGCTGTCACAGAACACATCAACGCGGTACACCAAAACATCAAGGGAAGAGGTACAAAACAACAAACTGGATTTCTTGGACTGCTTGGTAGAATTAAGGAAAATGGTAAACTGGAAGTAGAGGTTTACAGAAAACCAACACACACAGATCAGTATTTGATGTTTGACTCCCACCACCCTTTAGATCAAAAGCTGGGTGTCATCAGAACCCTGCAACACAGAGCTGAGAACATCCCCACCAGCACAAAGGCGAAGGCTAAAGAAATGAAACATCTCAGAGGAGCCCTTAAAACTTGTGGATATCCAGACTGGGCCTTTGTCAAAAGAAGTAGAAGGAAAGAAAAGAACAGGAATACCAATAGTGAAGGGGAAAAGCAAGACCGGAGAAAGAACATGGTCATCCCATATGTAGCAGGGGTCTCCGAGAAATTAAGAAGAATTTTCCGTATCCCTGTCTGCTTTAAACCGAACAACACACTGAGGCAGCAATTGGTACATCCGAAAGACCCAATACCCAAACACAAGAAAAGCGACATCATATACGCAGTGCAGTGAAGAATGCTGATTTGTATGTGGGGGGGGGGACCAAACAGCAACTGCATCAACGTATGGCCCAGCATAGGGGAGGGAGGGAGACTGTCCCCAGTCATATTAGTTTGCACCCTTATTTCACCAGCTGTGGATTATTATATAAACTAAAAACTCCTGTCGCGAAATTGCCAATACTCTAAATTTGGTAGAGCCGTCGATTATACTGTTACATAATGTAAGGATATGTGGGTTGGGTATTGATTGAAACTTCTTATAATATAGAGCGGTGAATCAGTCAGGGCCGGGGGATTTCCTTGATTTAAATTTTTTTATAACATTTGTAATTTCTTCTGTTAAGATCTCTGTTTGGAGTGATTGTATCTGTTTGAGAACTTGGTGAGATTAATTTCTTTAAAGAAGGTGTCTATTGTAGAAGCGGAAATTAAGTTTTTGTTTATAGATATGCCGTCATAAAGTGCTGGATAATATTTGGCAAATGAGTTTGTGATCTAGTTTGGGTCATATTCTAGGTGGCCTTTTTGGTGTCTTAATGGTAAAAATCTGTTTTGATTATCCTTTGGTTTATTGCTTTTAAAATAAAACTTGTGGTTTGTGAGTCTTAATGCTTTTTCAGCTCTAGTTGTCAAGAAGACACTTGGCTCTTTACGGGCTTCATTAAGTTGTGCCTCTACTGTGTCGTTATGACTTTTCGCTAGTTGTTTTTCCTGCTTTCCTATTACCGTGTGTTTAGTTATTGTGTCTACATGTTGTTTGTTTGCTAGGATAGATTTGTTTAAATGAGGACTGGGAAGATTTGTGGTGATATTTTGGATGGCAATAGAGCTATGGGCGTGATTTGACCATGTGATCTTGGCAATTTTGGGGTTAGTGATGTTTAGTAGTAGTTGGGGTGACACAAAGAAATAATCCAGTCTTTTGAATATTTTTTATGTTCTGGAGAATAAAAGGTGTATTCCTTAGTGAGAGGGTTTGCTAATCTGCAAGCGTCTAATAGGTTACAAGTTTTAAGCAAATCTAATAGGTATTTTGGCAAGGGTGAACCTGATGATGCTGGCTTGGATCTGTCCAATTTGGGGTTCAGAGAAACCTTAAAATCCCCTACCATGAAAATAGGTCTGTGAGATAAAGTTATTATCTTGTTTTTGAGTTCCTGGGAAAATATTTTGTGTGCAGTGTTAGGTGCATATACTTTATGTTAATCACTGTGATTTTGGTTGTATGTATTTTTCCATTGAGAATTATATATCTCCCCTGAAGGTGTCTGTGGCAGGAAGATTCTGTGAAAGCCAGGTTTTTATTAATGAGGATAGCTATCCCTCCCTTGCCATGTGGAAGAAGCTGTATAGTGCATATTGAATGTTGAAATATTGAAATCCCCCAGTATTTGGGTTCTTTGTTTTTCTTAAAATGAGTATCCTGCAACATGAGGATGTCTGTGTGTAATCTGTTAGTGTTGTAGGGCTAGTTTCCTTTTGATTGGGGAATTGATACATTTAGTGTTGTGCGAAATTACCTGTAGTGGTGAATCAATATTAAGTTGGGCTGTGTGGGAGAGCCTGGCATGCAGCACCCAGGATATGGTGTCTCGTTGAGGTAAAAATTGAGCTTTGGCAGTTGTAATATTACCTTCAAGGTGGGGAAGTCTCCTTTAGAATGCTACCGATAAAGAAAATATCTCATCTGCTGAGAGAGATCATTATTGTAATTCCTGAGAGAATAATTAAGAAGATTTTTCAAAAAACATCGTATCCCTGTCTGCTTTAAACCGAACAACACATTGAGGCAGCAATTGGTACATCCGAAAGACCCAATACCGAAACACAAGAAAAGCGACCTCATATATGCAGTGCAGTGAAGAATGCTCTGATTTGTATGTGGGGGAGACCAAACAGCAACTGCATCAACGTATGGCCCAGCACAGAAGAGCCAATTCCACGGGTCAGGACTCAGCCGTGTATCTGCATCTTAAGGATAAAGGACATACCTTTGAAGATTGTAATGTTAACATACTGGCGAAGGAACGTGACTGGTTCAAGAGAGGTGTTAAGGAGGCCATTTATGTGAAAATAAAGAAACCAAGCCTAAATAGAGGTGGGGGGGTTCGACACCAACTGTCTGCCATGTACAATGCTGTTTTAACACCTTACTCTGGGCGTTCCTATAACACCTCTTAGCCACTATCTAATCACACCCTTAAAGGGCAATTATAGTGAGAAAATTGTTTTTTTTTAATTTCTTCTAATGTATCCTATAAGTCATCCCATCCACTTTACTTTTTAAAAATGGAAAGTACCTGGGGCAGGGAAGTAAGATTGATTATTCCTACCTAACAATATAATTTAGAACTACAGCAGGTACAGTTTTAATTTGCCAGGTTAGTCCAGGACTAATTCTTTATTAAAGGGTATGTCCACCCGTAATTCTATTTTTTAATATAGCCTTCCCCCTGGTCCCCCAGCCCCAACTGCATTACTTTTACTTTTAGAAACCCCCCCAAACTCTACTTACCTCCCCTCTTTCCTCCGCCGCGCTCCCGGCCCTCTGCTTGTGAGGAAATGCAAGTGCAGGAAATGCAAGTGCAGCCGAGGAAAGAGGAGAGGTAAGTAAGAGTTTGGGGAGCTTTCTAAAAATAAAAATTATGCGGTTGGGGCTGGGAGACATGGGGGAAGGCTATATTAAAGGGGTTTTATGCTAGGGGGAGGGATAGCAATATGCTGTGATTTGTAGGAGCTGCTACACATCATCTGTCACTCAAAGGCACACACCCACACAATCCAAAGCTCCCATGCAGTACTGTCACACACTCTCTCACCCACACTAAATGTACCATGTGCAACATATAGTCAAATGCTGTAGTGCTAAACACAATCAATAAACCATTAACCCAGGAATATGAGCATAACACACTATAAAACAGCCCCTCCCCCCAAAAAAATATCTTATATACATACAAAACCAGTGACTCAAATGGAACACTAATACAGTTGGGGGGATTATAGTTTTGGGGGTGGACATGCCCTTTAAGACTAGAATAAATGATGTACAGGGAGATGTAATAAAAGTTCTTATCATTAAAATGGTGCTAATTTGGCCCCGACCAGATGAACCGGTTGGGGCAAAATAACTTATTACATCTCCCTGTTTTAGTCTTTAAGCTCAGAAAGGGTTTTTCACTTTGGGAACGGTAAAACTATAGAACTTGCCTTCCATTGGACATGGTAATGGAAGGTTCATTGGGTAGTTTTTAAAAAAAGGCTGGATGAGTTTCTAAAAATAAAGAATGTTGCATAATACTGGTATTGATACATAAAGTTGATCCAGGGATATTTGCGATTGGAGTCAGGGAGAAAATTTTTTTTCCCCTTCATAATCCTCTGGATTAACTGTTAGGCAGGAAATGTGGGTAGGTTGCAGGGGCGTAACTAGAACTCAGTGGGCCCCCCTAGCAAAATTTTGGGTGGGGCCCCCAACGCCACTCTCTGTCTATCATCTATCTATCTATATATCTATCTCGCTCTATCTGTATCATCTATCTATCACTCCATCTATCTATCACTCCATCTATCTATCACTCCATCTATCTATCAATCACTCTATCTCTCTATCACTCCATCTTTCTATCACTCCATCTATCACTCCATATATCTATCACTCCATCTATCTATCTATCTATCTATCTGTCTATGTCTATCTATCTATCACTCCATCTATCTATCATCTATCTGTCTTATCTATCTATAATCTATCTATCTTTTCTGTCTATCTATCATCTATCTATAATCTATTAATCATCTATTTATACATCTATCTATAATCTATCTATCTACAGTAACATTCTACTACTTGAACTCCCGTCCTCTCATCTCTCTATTCTCCAGCCTATCTTTAACTTGGAAGCTGAGATCATCTCGCTCTCCTCCAAAAGAGAACCCGCAACCACGATACTTCAGTCCATAGGGTGGCTTCCCATCAAACAAAGAATGATATTCAATACCCTGCTTTTAACCTTTAAATCCCTTCACTCTGCTGCACCTCCCTACTCATCTTCTCTCTCGGCCGTGCCCTCCGTTCCTCGCAAGGAAATCTTCTCCACAAACCCCCAACAAACACTGCTGCCTCCCGCCTTAAACCATTCTTTCTTGCTGCTCCCTACCTTTGGATCTCTCTCCCTCTCTCGCTTCGCCTGGTGACATCCATTAATACTTTCAAATCTAGACTGTCATCCTACCTTTCTGAGCATCAGCACAACAAATTATTGTTAGCCCTTTTAAGCACTTTGTACCCATCCCCCCCACTTGTATCTGTATGTTGTCCCTCCCACATTGTAAGCTCTTCAGGGCAGGGATCTCATTCCTTAAGTGTCGAGTCATGTTGCATCGATTTATACATAATTTATATATATACATTCTTAACCGATTTATGAAATTGTATTTAATTTTTATCTATCTGTATAATGTCTTGCACTTGTTTGTATATTCTGTATTTTATAATGTACAGCGATGCGTACCCAATTGCGCTTTATAAATAAAATTATACATACATATACAAATACACGCCCTTCACTCTGACACACACAAACTATACATTTTTATTTTGTTTTTCAAACTAAATACTCATGAATGTCAGGAATACCTCCACAAACTACCAGGGCAATGAAGTTAAAATTATCAGTTCTGAAGTTAAAGTCCACGTTATTTTGGTTAGCGCAGCTTTAACTCCTTCATTGTGGCAGCTGTGTGGCTAACGCAGAAGTTAAACCCACAGCCGCCCCAATCATTGCAATATGCCGATAGCGGCTGGCATTAAAAGTGCCAAAATAATTACTTTCACTTTGTGATGTGCAAAATGTTTCTGAGCTTCAGACAGCCGTGATCATGATAGCCCAATTAAAAGCTGCTGGTTGATGTAGTAAATGTTGCTCTAGATATTATGTCATTATTAAACATCTGTATTTCTTTCATGTCTTCACCCTGATCATGTGGACTTATAGTGCAAAAGAGCCTCAATATTAGAAGCATGCATTTTAACAACCTCCAAGTTGAATCAACCAAGTCAGAGAAAAACAGACCTGAGCAGTTAATTCAAATTGAGCCTTTATACATGCAGTGGGACCATAGCTTAAAAGTATGGCACATGCCAAACATGTACAAGCAAGCACATTGCCCCAAGAGGACCAAAGGCATAGTTTAGGGCTTTGCTGTAAGGTCAAGTATGCATTTCTTCAGGCTATACACACCTTTAACTTAAAAATAACCCCACAAACTATATAATTTTAGAATCTACGTATCAGCTATGAAGGTTGCAACAATTTCATACACACAGAATTCCCCACACTGTTCTTTGTATAAATTTGCACTTCAAGCAATTTGCAATAGTATAGTATTTGAGGTTGAATAAAGACATATGCCCATCCAGTCCAACCTAATCAGCAATAACCAGTGCTGGATTTAGGTGTTAGGAGCCTGTAGACACAGATTGTTTGTTGCCTTACCCACTATTGACCACACCCACTTCTAACCACACCCCATTACCACACCCACTCGCAGACTGGCAATATTGCAATAATTAGTTAACCTTATATTATCTTGCGACTTATTAACCCTACATCTACTTTCTTTAATGAATCACAATAATTTTCTCTCCATAATTTTTTTCCAGCCGGGTGGCATGAAAAAGTAGCCGAACACTGTTGTAACTTATTCAATCTTGTATTCAAGCCCCCCTGACCCCTTATTAATTTAGTTGCCTTTATTTGAACCCTTTCCATTTCTAAGATGTCCTTTTTATACAGGATTCCAAAACTGTACTGCATTTTCCAATTGAGGTCTTACCAGTGCTTTGTAAAGAGGAAAAATAATATTTTCTCCATTGAATCCATACCACTCTGTTATTTACTATAACCCTCAAATCTTTTTCCAACAGAGATTCACTTATCAGAGCCAAATGTAATGGCAGAATTGAGGAAAGAAATATAATATAAACAATGAATATCAGATAATAGCACATGTACCATGTTTTTTCTTCTAGTATAAAAGCAAGAATGTTTTCCTGGAAAAGATTGATGGTTTCCGTGGTTATTACAATCGCTGGTTGGACTGGATGCCTGCTCAAGATACACCCCATCCATGGGAAAAGTACAGATTTAAAAACAAATCCAAGGAACATGTCTCAGAAAAAAGTGAAAATGAGTAGCTTATGGAAAATTCATTTCAAGTGAAATCTGTAATATGTTAAATATGTAATCCTACAAATGCATTTGAAGTTGTGATTACATCTTAAGTTTGTCTACTTATAGGAGAATTAAGCACTTCCTAAACTATGGGAAATTAGTAAAATAATATTATATGGGTTACCTGTGGGGTTTTTTTTGTTTTTTTTATATACCATTTATATCGGGTGTGGAAACAATAGTAACAATAATAAAACTGATAATAATGCGTACAAAGATCTTCCTCTCGTCATGACTAAGCACAAAGACATCCTTTAGGATAATAAGTAACAATTGTAGGTGAAGGCTAAAATAGAATAGAATAAAGCAGAAAGAAGCATTTATGTTGATCTCCAATCTATTGTTAACCACTGCTGCCAGCAGTAGAAAGCTAGCTCATAGCCCAAGCTACATAGTAATTGAACTTGAATAAAGGCATACATCCATCAAGTCCAACCTTTTCACCCTCCTGTTTAACCCTACCTAACAGTTGATCCAAAACCCAGCTAAAAACGAGAGAAAAAATCCTTCCTGACTCCTACCTAACAGTAATCTGAAAACCGGAATTGCAGTATATGTATTAATACCAGTAATTCTCAATGTTTTTTAGTTTTAGAAAGTTATCTAGGCCACTTTTATAGCTATTCAATGAACCTGCCATTACCACATCTGCTGGAAGACAGTTCCACCGTTCTCACTGTAAAGAAACCTTTCCTAACCTGAAACTTCTTTTCTTCCAAACTTAAAGGATGTCCATGAGTCCTCTGATAAGACCTAATAGTAAAGAATTCACCAGAAAGTTTATTGTATGGCCCATTAATATATTTGTATAAAGTGATCATATCCCCACGCAAACATTGCTTCTCCATTGTAAACAGCCCTAACTTGTCTAATCTGCCTGCATAGTCAAGCCCCTCCATTCCCTTCATCATTTTAGTTGCCCTTCTCTGAACTGCTTTCATTTCCAAGATGTTCCTTTTGTATATGGGATTCCAAAACTGCACCGCATATTCCAAATGAGACCTTACCAGTGCCTTGTAAAGAGGGAGAATAATATTTTTCTCTTGAATCTATTCTCTTTATACAAGACCATATCTTGCTAGCTCTAGCTTTTGCCTGGCATTATTTACTACAGCTAAGTCTGTTATTTACTAGAACCCCCAAATCTTTTTCCATTAGAGATTCACTTAACGCAGAGTTATTTATGGTGTAGATGGCACAAAGATTGTTAAACCCCAAATGCATCACTTTACATTTATCAACATTAATTCTCATCTGCCATTCTGCTACCCATTTTGATAATCTAGGTCTACTTGCAGCAACTGCTCATCATTTGAAGTTTCCAAAGCTCTGCATAGTTGAGAGTCATCAGCAAACACAGGGACCTTGCTCTCAATGCCCCTTTCTAAGTTATTTATGAACCGATTAAAAAGAAGTGGCTCCAGTACAGGACCCTGAGGCACTCCACTTAGAACTTTAGCCCGCATAGCTGTAGCTCCATTGACCACTACTCTCTGTTTGCGATCCAATAACCAATTCTCTATCGATGTACAAATGTTTTTTTCTGGGATAACAGTACTCAGTTTATACATTAGTCGTCTGTATGGCCCAGTATCAAAGGCTTTGGCAAAATCCAAGTATACTACATCAACTGCTATGAATTAATCTAAATTCTTACTTCATAAAAAACATGTAAATTTGTCTGGCACAATCTATTTCTCATAAATCCATGCTACTACTAATAAGATCAGTTCTGGAGACAAAGGCAAGGATATGATCCCGTAACAAATTTTCCAGCACCTTCCCTACCACTGATGTTAGGTTTACAGGTCTATAGTTACCGGGCTGGGAACGACTACCTTTTTTGAATATTGGTACATTGGCTTTTTTCCAATCCAGTGGCAAATCACCAGACAAAAGTGAATCTGCAAAGATAAGAAACAGCAGTCTAGATAAAACTGGACTAAGCTCTCTTAAGATCCGAGGATGTATTCTAAAGATTGGAAATAGTGGTCTAGATTCACTAGTTTGTGGGTCTGGACGTGATTTTTTTTAAAGGAGTTTAAAACTATTTCACATCTAAATTTATACCCTTGGGAAATTAAATGGAAAAGAAAAATAATTCCACACCCATGTGGCTTCTGATATAGAGGGGGAAAGGAAAAAGTAGAAACTGGCATTTAAAATCTTTTAAGTCAATCTTTTAAGGGAATTTAGAAACAATAAAAATTGTAACTAGGAATGTAAGAAAGCAATTAAGCTACAGTAGCTAACATAAATAATAAAGTTAGGATAAATGAACAAAGCAAGACTAACCCTAAACTTTTTTTTCCAGTATATTAATAGTAAGATAAAGACTGAAAATATGGGGCCATTAAATAATGCGGATAAGATAGTCTTGAACAAGTAATTTCCTCTATATACACTATAGAACATTAGAACAAGTGCAGATAGCATAGAGTATATTAGCAATAATGCTATAATGGATGCAATTGCACTTTACTGAAGATATGGTTCAGAAATAACTAAATAAGGTTAATATCAATAAAGCTCCTAGACTGTATAAAATACATCCCTGAGTCCTTAGTTCAGTTTTTTCCAGGCTATTGTTTCTTATTTTCTCAGATTCCCTCGTGCCAGGAAGCATGCCTCTGGATTATTGGGTATTGCGGAGTAGGTTGAACTGGATTGACCTACTTCTTTATTCAACATCAAATACTACACTATACAAGAAAAGATTGGGGGAAAAAACTGATTTGGATATTCAAAAAGGGTAGTCATTCACATCCAGGTAATTACAGACCTGTGAGTTTAACTAAAATGGTGGGGAAAGTTTGATACGGGAAGATATTTTGGAGTACAATGTGTTTCATGGACTGACCTTATATGTTTCAATCAACATGGATTTATGGAGAACAGATCTTGTCTTGAACAAACTTGCTTGGCTTTAATGAGGAACTGAGTAGAAATTTGGACACTGACATAGCAGAAGATGTAGACAGTATATTTGGATTTTGCTAAGGCTTTTGATACAGTCCCCCATAGATGAATTACGTATAAGCTAAGGTCTACATAAATCCATAGGTAGATGGGGAAAAACTAAAACACGCACAGGCTACAGTTTGCATGACGACCGAAACATGTTGTGTGTGAAATAAACACAGTTATCACAGCATAGCTTGTGCACATTTCTCCCCCTCTACCTGTGGATTTATGTGTATACTAAAGATTGGTGGAATTCTCCATTAATGGATGTATGATTCTGCTTTAGCCACAGTGGATTTCTGAGAAGAGGCTATATCTGTTATCCGAAAAATAAGGACATGGGGCCCCTTTGGTTCCCGCCCCCCTTGCAGTTGCTCTCCCTGCTCCCCTGGTATTTATGCCCCTGTGGATAACAAACTAAAATATAGCAAGCAGTGCCTGGTGACAACTACTAAAGCTAGCAGGATATGGTCTTGTATAAAGGTGTCACGAACGCCAGTTTGCTGGGCACGTGATCTGACCAGTCAATCAGTACTCGCTGCCACCACTTTAAGTTATGGCCTTAAAGACGCCCCAAAAACCACTCTTGACTCTCACTGACTAGGCACACCCCTGTCCTGGCAGCTAAATGGTTAACACTACACCATTCACTCCAGCAACTAACTGGTTAATTAGCATCAGTCCTTCACAAGCAGTCACAGAGTTAATTAGCATTTACACTGCACGCTCCATTCAACCACATATAAACTTATCAGAGGCTAACTGAGTTCTTTTAGAGCATTAAAGACAAAACTTATTACATTTTAGATTTAATATTCCAAAAGGTGGACAGTGCATATAATACAAACATAAAAGAAAATGACATACAATAGGTACAAAAGTTATATAAAATAAAAAGGATAAAAATATTCACAGACCCTACTCACTAGAAGAAGTCCTGTATCCCGGGGCGGGAAGAAACATCGGGTCCATACACACGGCTTTAGCATGTCCCCTCAGTATGAACAAAGTTATAGTGGCTACAAGGATTTTTAAACTCCTTGTTGAACCACCCCCATCCTATGGGCTATTGCATGAAGTGGGAGTGTCTAGGAAATGTCCAGATTTACAACTAGCCAAAAGCATTCATTCCCCCTCAGGCAGATTCCATATAAATGTAGATATATGTACATTGTATTGGGATATTGACCACATATTCCGCTCCTGTATTAATTATCAATTCATCCAATACCAAACAAGACCTGTGTGTAATCCATATCTCCCAAGATATTAATAACTTGCCTTGGCAAGGGAATTAGGGCTCCATGTTGGGTATCATTTTGATGGGCCTACTTTTCCATTCACAAGTATAATATTGGTTTCTGTCTTACATATTCCAATACCAAAATACATTTATTTTACACGTATGGATAAGTTACAATTATGTACACTAGAGAAAAAGGCGCTTTTGTGGGTATATGATTACGGTGTATAAATTCAATAATGGGCCATACAATAAACTATCTGGGGCATTGTTCACCAATAGAACATGTCAGAGGATATTCGGGTATCCCTTAAGACTGGAAAAAAAGATTGTGTTTTTCACTGTGAGAATAATAAATCTATGGAACTGTCTTCCACTGGACATAGTGATGGCAGATTTAGTGGATAGTTTTTTTTTTTTAAGGCTGGGTGAGTTTCTAAAAATAAAGAATGTTGCATGTTACTGGTATTGAGTCAGGAAAGTATTGTATGGCTACCGTTATTTTCCAGCACTGCCTTTACTCCCTTGGGCATGGAGTTAGTATAGTATTTAAGGTTGAATAAAGACATACGTTCATCCAGACCAACCCATCTAGCAATATCCTCATTTCCTGCCTAACTGTTGATCCAAAAAAAACCCCACCAAATTTATGAAGGGGAAACAATTCCTTCCTGACTCCAAGTGGCAATCGGATATTTCCCTGGATCAAGTCTACTTTATGTATCAATACCAGTAACTTGCAACATTCCTTGTTTGCAGAAACTCATCCAGCTTTTTTTTTAAACTGACCAATGAACCTGCCATAACAACGTCCACTGTAAGACAGTTCCATAGCTTTACCGTTCTCACAGTGAAAACCCCTTTCCGAACTTGAAGCCTAAACCTTTTTTCTTCAAGTCTTAAGGGATGTCCTCGTGTCCTCTGACATGTTCCTTTGGTGAACAATGCCCCAGATAGTTTATTGTATGGCCCGTTAATGTATTTCTACACTGTAATCATATCCCCACGCAAGCGCCTTTTCTCCAGCGTACATAATTCTAACTTTTCCAGTCTTTCTTCATATTCAAGCTCCTCCAATCCCCTTATTCATTTAGTTGCCCTTTTCTGAACCCTTTCCATTTCAAAGATGTCCTTTTTGTACACAGGATTCCAAAATTGCACTGCATATTCCAAATGAGGCCTTACCAATGCTTAAAGAGGGAGAATAACATTTTCCTCCCTTGAATCCATACCTCTCTTTATACAAGACAATACCATGCTGGCTCTGGCTGTTGCTGCCTGACACTGCTTGCTACCTTTAAGTTTGTTATCCACCAAAACTCCAAGATCCCTTTTCAACAGGGATTCACTTAACACAGAGCCATTTTTAGTAAAAGTAGCACAAGGATTTTTAAGCCCAAAATGCATCACCTTACATTTATCAACATTGAATCTCATCTGCCACTTAGCAGTCCAATGTGACAATCTATCTAGATCCCCCTGCAACGATTGCACATCCTCTGAAGTTTTTAATGGTCGACAAAGTTTTGTGTCGTCAGCAAACACAGAAACCTTGCTGACAATACCCACTTCCAAATCATCAATTATAAATAGATTAAATAGAAGCGGCCTCAACACAGAACCCTCTCTGCATCCTATTCATTAACCAATTTTCTATCTATGTACAAATGTGACTCCCCAGACTTCAGCTTATACATTAGTCGCCTATGGGGGACTGTATCAAAACCCTTTGCAAAATCCAAGTAAACTACGTCTACTGCTATGCCAGAGTCTAAATTTCTACTTACTTCCTCATAAAAGCCAAGCAAGTTAGTTTGACAAGATCTATTCCTCCTAAATCCATGCTGGTTACTACTTATGTCAGTCCTTGAAACATACTCTAGAACATGTTCCTTTATTAAAGTTCACTAGATCTTCAGAGGTTGCCAATGATATCCTCTTCCATTCCTCCACAGCAACATCAAGGTGCATTTGAGGATGCCCCACAGATGCTCAATAGGGTTTAGGTCTGGAGTCCAGAGTGTTTGGAGTTGTTATCATGTTGCAATACTGCCCTGCGTCTACGTTTCTGAAGGGTGTGGATGATGCTCTGCTTTAGTATGTCACAGTACATGTTGGCATTCATGGTTTCCTAAATCAACTGTTGTTTCCCAGTGCAGGCAATACTCAAAAAAAAACATCATATTGCCACCACCATGCTTGACTGTAGACAAGCCATACGTCTTTGCAATTAATCAACTGGTTGCCACCACACATGCTTGACATCATCTGAACCAAATAAGTTAATCTTGGTCTCATCAGATGACAGGATATAGTTCTAGTAATCCATTCCTTTTGTCTGTTTGTCTTCAGCAAAATGTTAGCGGGCTTTCCTGTGCAGAATCCTTTGAAAAGGTTTCCTTGTGGGACAACAGCAAGGCAAACAAATTTGATGGGGTGTATGGCATATGGTCTGAGCACTGAAAGGCTGACCTACTACCTTAAATCTCTGATATGACGCTGAGCATGCGCACTCAAATTCTTTGATCGTCTATGGCAAGCCCAGTTCTAAGTGGAACCTGTCCTGTTAAATGTCAGTATGGTCTTGTCTGTCGTGCTGCAGCTCAGTTTCAGGGTGTTGGCAATATTCTCATAGCCTAGGCCATCTTTATGTAATGCAACAATTCTTTTTTCTTTACCATAAGGTGCCATGTTCAACTTCCAGTGACCACTATGAGAAAGTGTGTAACACTAACTATTCACATGACACTGTGGAGGGAAAATGGCTAATTGGGCACAATTTGGACATGTGTCACTTAGGGGTCTACTTGCTTTTGTTGCCAGCAGTTTAGACATTAATGACTGTGTGTTGAGTTATTTTAAGGGAAGCAAATCTACATGATTATACAAGGTGTACACTTGACTACTTTACGTAAGTGCTATATTATTGGTATTGTCTAATGAAAAGTTATAATAAAATATTCACAAAAATGTGAGTGTGTACTCACTTTTGTGACATAACGTATCTCTGATACTGTATTATCTTCCCTGCCTATAATCTATTCAGTGCCGTAGCTACAGACCAATGGGCCCTGATGCAAAATTTGGACATTTCCCCACTCATTTTAAAACACTTTTTTTAAATAACTTGACAAACCGACACTGGTAAAATGCCAGGCACAAAGACATTCGTAAAAATTCTGGAACACAGACATTGGTTAAATGCTTGGCACACAGACTGGTACAAATGCTTAGTACATGGACCACTGGTAAAATGGTTGTCAGTGTTGGCACACAGACACTGATAAATTGGTTGGGAAAGTGGCACTGGTAAATGGTTGGCACACAAACATTGCTAAAATGCTTGGCACACACTGTTAAAATGCTTGGCACACAGATACTGGTAAAATGCTTGGTATACAGAGAATGGTAAAAATGCTTCGTTCACAGACTGCTGGTAAAATAGTTGGCACATAGACTTGTAAAATGGTTGGAAATGTGAATGGTTGGCACTGATCACAGACAGACACAGGTAAAATGCTTAGTACACGGACCACTGGTAGAATAGTTGGCACACAGACACTGATAAAATGGTTGCAAAAATTATACAGGTAAATGGTTGACACTGATCACAGACAGACACTGGTTTAATGCTTGGCACACAGATAATGCTAAAAAATGCTTAGCACAAGGACACTGGTAATATGCTTTCAAGCTGGAACAAGTTGGCATGCAGACATTAGTAAAATGGTTGGCTAATTGTCAGTTGTAAATGGATGACCCATCCCCAATACATAAAAAATCCCCACAAGGAATCTACAATCACTGTTGGCCAGCTGTATATAAAAATCTCCAAAAAATCAAAGGAGAATAAAGCAGGTGGATCACGTCCGTCTTGTAAAATGCCCCTTCTGAGAGTATAGCATAACCTGCAAAAAGGGGACTATTGTGCCTAATCTTGAAATCTGTATGTTTCACTTCAAAACATAAAAATCTGAATAAAACTGAATAGCACTATCCAAGTAAAGTATAGCGCAACCTGTGCATGTATCACAATAGTTGAAACAGACTGTCACTGTTTAGAGCGTTCATACATCACCCCCTCTCATCGTGTGGAGTAGATATTCTGGGTTTATCCCTTATGCGTCCCCAGACACTCCTGTCAGTGGCCCGCAGCACTTGGGATCTCCTATAGGATATACTTAATATCCTGTCTACAACATGCTGTCTCTCCCAACGGTTTTCCAAGCGCTCCTCTCCACACTATAGTCATGTGAACCGGCCGGTTCTGGGTACTAACGTACCTAAGGAAGCTTCAATGAGCTTCCTCAGGCAAGAAAGCTATAATTTATGACCAGAACGGACGAAAGAACAATCGGACATGAGAGAAAATCCCGGTGCAGTTTTGCAGCCTTCTATGTACCACACGATTGATCCTGCTGAAAAATTGGAAGTTGGCTGCGTTTTCTGCAACCGATGTTTAGCCTTGGCCAAACCGTTGAACAGTCGGTTGGCCCAAAACAACTGTCCATGTGTACCTAGCCTGTGTATTTTGCTTGTATTCTTGAGTGAATCATGTATTTGTCTTTCAGTATGAATTTTTTCCAATGTATCTAATGGAACTTTATAGTGAAGTTAATTATTCCCATGATTAATTTAGTTGCTCTTTTCGGAACCCTCTCCAGTACTAGGTGCATGTATGTGTAACTTTTATAGCTAATTTATGACTAAATGTGTAATCTAGTGCTGGAGTCTTTTGTGTAATTTATAAATTGCCATTCCCCATTTGCACCACACCTGAAAGTAATTTTGAATAAAGGTTTGAGCTGCATTTTCTTATATTTGAAAAAATAAAGGGAAATAGTGCCTAAGCACTATTTGATGCTTGCTCGCTTTGTATTTTGATTCCCCATCTAGTCAAGCTAGAAAGAACATTTATATGCTCCCTGGAAGAGGTCATACTAAATAAAGAGAAAAGCTCTTTGCTATCTAGGTTAGGACTGATGCTTGGATCAGGGCTGTATTTAAAGGGCAATTATAGTGAGAAATTTTTTTTTAATTTCTTCTAATGTATCCTATAAGTCATCCCATCCACCAGGGTACCTTTAGTTTCTTTAAATTCTACATAGTCCCCGAGATATAAGCCTTTGAATATGCTGTGATTTGTAGGAGCTGCTACACATCATCTGTCACTCAAAGGCACACACCCACACAATCCAAAGCTCCCATGCAGTACTGTCACACACTCTCTCACCCACACTAAATGTACCATGTGCAACATATAGTCAAATGCTGTAGTGCTAAACACAATCAATAAACCATTAACCCAGGAATATGAGCATAACACACTATAAAACAGCCCCTCCCCCCAAAAAAATATCTTATATACATACAAAACCAGTGACTCAAATGGAACACTAATACAGTATATATAATACAGTAATACATACTATATACCAAACAAGACACACAGTGCAATCTATGAAATATATAGACTAAAGCAACTGAAATATAACAGGACAACAAGCAGTGTCACTGTGTTTGTGAAGGTCTCACTACAAGCTGCTGTTACACTGACTCTCTCTTCAGTGATTATGATCTCAGCTAAGCAGGGGGAGAGATATGAACTTTAGGTAAAAATAAATAACAATTAGCAAAGTTAGAGAACAGGCAGAGTTCAGTAACTTACTTGTAAAGAATCTCAGCACCACTTGTCCTCCTCTCTCCCCCTCTGCCCCTCCCTTCAGCATATTGCTACTTTATTCCACACTTTGATTGCTTGCAGGCTAGCTCTGGAAGGGAGGGGTCAACAGGATGTCAGCACTTCATTTAAAGTCCTTTCAACTGACAATGCTCGGACTCTGTATACAGCCCGTCACTGCTTGAGGGGGACTAGACAGAGAGGGGAGGGGGACTACACAGCTTGGTACAAACTTCTGCCAGTGTGAAGAAACGAAGCCACACAGAAACATGAAAGTAAGGCAGCTTATACTAAGTGATCTATACATTGTATACGGACAAAGTTTTTTTTCACTATAGTTGCCCTCCTGGCTGTGATATGCTAATTGGGATTTTCCAGGGTACATAATTGCCACAGATTCTTGTACAAGTCATTCTGAATTGAGAAAGCCAGTCGGATGACTAGCGAAACGTCTTCAAGAACTACATTTCAAGTCCAGTTGATCTAATTGAATACAACAGATATACCATGACCTGGATGAATGAGAACCTTCACAAGCATTTGTCACCTTGTCATATGTGCTTTACTTGTGACTAATAATGGATCAATTGTGTCAGGTATGTATAAAAAGAACCCCAGTACACCAGACCTTTAGTGTTGATTATCAAGAGGCTGTAGACCAAATCCACTGCTGATGTGGCATACACCTTCAATGTCTCTCAGCGTCAAGTTCAGAGGATAAAGATTAGACTTGAAGAGACTGAAGAAGTTTTTGACAACCCCAGGTCAGACAGACCCCGCAAGACAACTGCTCGAGAGGACAGTTTGTTGGCTCAAAAATCCAAGGCAAGCCCATTTTTAACTGCAACAGAGCTCCGGGAGACCTGGTCACCTGAAATCCCTGTGTCAACCAGAACAGTTTGTCGGATTCTGTCTCCAAATGGCCTGCATGGTTGAATCAGTGCCCATAAGCCAGCACTAAACAAAAGACAATTAAAAAAAACGTGTGGCATTTGCCAAGTCCCACAGCCTGCTTAACGGATGGACGCTGGAAAAGTGACAAAAGGTGGATTTTTCAGATGAATCTTCTGCTGAATTACACCACAGTTGCCACAAATAATGCAGGAGACCTACTGGAACCTGCACGGACACATGATTTACCCAGAAAAGAGTGAAGTTTGGTGGAGGCAAAATCATGGTCTGGGGTTACATCCAGTATGGGGGTGTGCGAGGGATCTGCAGGGTGGAAGGCAACATCAGTAGTGTAAAATACCAAGAAATCTTGGCTACCTCATATATAACCAACCATAAAAAAGGCCAAATTCTGCAGCAGGGTGGTGCTCCATCGCATACTTCCATCTCCACATCAAAGTTCCTTAAGGCGAAGATAAAGATGCTCCAGGATTGGCCAGCCCAGTCACCTGACATAAACATCATTAAGCATATGTGGGGTAGGATGGAAGACAAAACCAAAGAATATTGATGAACTCTGGGTGGCATGCAAGTAATAAGTTGTATGAATCCTTGCAAAACCGCATGGATGCTGTCCTTCAAGCTCATGAAAATCATACAAGATATTAAATTTGGATCTCACAGCACCACTACTTAATTTACTAACATATTTTTGGATTGGCTGTAAAGTAGATCATTATCTGTATAGGCGACTACACTTTTGTCTTGCAACATTTTGACCTTTTTGTCTTGATTAAATGATAAATCTTTTTTCAGTAAAACTATTTTTTACCAGTACATTTAATATTATTTGGGAGGGCTTTAGCTTTTCATATGAGCTATTTCTAACATTAATTGATAAATTAAAAATCAGGTTAATTACAGGAGTTACTGCAAAATACACAGGCGACAAGACTTTGTATACTTATTATTGCTAAAGGGACAGAATTTTTAGAGGGGGATCTATGGGACATTAGCTGGAAGTGAGGTTGGACCTGTGTAGTCTCATACAGTTGAATATCTTCCAATCTTTTGAGGATCTATGGTTGGGAACCCGCCTCAATAAATCATCATTAGAACTGTATGTGACTTCCTGTTGAAATTGTATACAATCTCTTCTCAGAGTTTTTAAGATATCTCGTGAACATAGAAGAACTTAGTGCTATTTAACTGTAGGAAGTTGAGGGAAGGAATGGGTGTGTTTGATAAGTTTGGCTCAGCTGAGTCAACTATATTTCCATCACACCAATAAGAGTTGTTTACTTTAGTCCTTACTGAAATAATACATGAAATAAACATTTTTGTGACTGTCACTCCGAGAGCCACGACTCTGAAGTTCCCATACAACATGTACTTAAATAGGGATAGAAAAGTAGGAATAGATTAAATGTGGCTTGGATAGAAAAGTTTAGAAAGGAGAGGAATACATTATAATATCAACATAATTTGGTTTCTTGTAAGACTGTTGGATGGTTGTAAGTGGTTCTGGGCAAGTCCTACAGTTTCATTATTCATTAAAAACATTTTTTAAGACTAGATTACCCAATCCAGATTCAAATAATTTTAGTAGTTGTAAAGAATAGACATTTGTGTATTCAACCTTAGGGATAGCATGGGAAAAAAGGAGTATATTTGTATAATCGATAGAAAAGCAGAGAAGAAAGATTTACATGGTAACTAAATTTAGTTAGTATAGCATTAGATAAACCAGTATGACTCTCTGGGAGCAACCCAGATATAGAGGTTTTATACGATGAGCAGTTGTTCCAGTTTTTAGGGGCTGGATAGAAAAGTAGGAAGAGATTACTTATGGTTTGGATAGAAAAGTATTGAAGGAAGAGGTTTGTACTTCTAGAGGGTAGTGTCTGATTATTCTGACCTAATCCAACGTTTCCATTAGGTATTTAATACACGTTTAAAGTAATTATAACTATTTAAAAGATTCTGATATTCCAAGTCCTATATAAACAGTTGCTATAAATTTGAGAGACCCAAGGGATAGGATAAGAAGGGGAGAAGAGAATAGTAGCTTTTATAAACAGAAAAGAGGAAAATACATCGAGAGACATAATTTTAGTTGCCTTAACTGCGTTTGGTAGTAGCTGATATTCAGATACTTGTACTGTTTCCTAAAATAAAAATAGCTTAATTAACCTCATAAAAACAGTTAACCTGAAACAGTTATAACCTGTAGATTCAAACGGTAAATTCTTACATTAGGTTAGAGAAGTAAGGTAAGATTGTTTGCTGGTATGATAGAGGAAGGGAGAGGGGATGGAGGGTTTAGTTGTAGCAAACAGTTAGAGAAATTTTTATAAACTCTTATAACTTATACAAGACATCATTTGAAAAATATTTATCGGCTGCAGGGTTTTTCTATGTGTCAGAGTATTCATACTTGACCATAACTCTCTTAGAAAAATAACCTGGGGAGTTATGCAAAGTTGGTTTAAGTTCCCGTTACCTCTGAGGTAATGGTGTATTATGCATAAGTTCTTAAGATCAAATAGTCGTCCAAGCTGGAGAGACAGACCTGGTGCAACAAAGCGCCGTAAAACAAATAACTTGTGCCTGAGGTGTAGAAAGTCTAGTGAGTTTTTGTCTATAAAACCAGTACACGTGCAATGTACTTTTTGTATCCAGTAGAGCCCGATCAGGGTTGGGAGGGTGTAGATTTCCATAATGTTTTAGGTGGTTACATTTTACCATGTGGGGGACTATGCCTAGAGTCATTGGATTCATATTGGATTCCCAGTCCCTTGAGGAACTCTGCTTTATCCTCCTATGAATGAAATGGAAACTTGGAGTCCGTTATGCAATGTTGTGAGCTTGAAGGGGAAGCCCCATCTGTATTTTATTTTATGGTGTAGAAGGATGTCGATCAGGGGTTTAAATTCCCTTCTTTTAGATAGCGTCACCGGAGATAGATCCTGGTATAAACTGAAATCTGATTACCTTTTGTAGTCCAAGTCCTTAAATGTTTCTGGAGGCCTGCATGATTCGTTCCTTGGTGCGGAAATAATGCAGTTTATAAATCCCATCTCTCCTGTAAGCAGTTTGGCGTGCAAATCACGGTGTGCCCTGTCCGTGAGAAACTGCTCGGCAGGGGTGTCTGGGAGAATGGAGGCAAAGAGGCCATCGAGGTAGGGCTGTAGGTCTGTTATATCTTCCAGGATACCACAGATCCTTAGATTGCCCCTACGTGCTCGCTTCTCTGCATCCTCCTATTGCTCCCTTATTAAATAAATGTCCTGTCAGACTTCTTTCAGTTCGATATCGACTTGCTGGCAGTATGTGGATAGCTGGTCGTGTGATGTCTCTAGTGTGGAGACCCTTTCACCAAGATGTGCTATCTCCTGCTTCACCTCTTTTATAATCTGCCTTTGTGAAGTACGTATAGTCTTTTCTATATTTTTGTACAAATTATTTGTTTGACCTGGTGCATGGCGCAGTGTCTGCAGAAGTAGCGCCATCTTGGGAGGCCTTGGCCTGCTCCATCCTGAGCCAATCCTCCATATCGCCTTTATGCTGGCTGGATTTATTTCTTGCCAGTTGAGGCAGAATCCTGGGTCTCAAGGTAGAGTGTATGGTTGGTGGGGTATTAGACTCCGCCCCTTGCTTGCTACCTTTAAGTTTACCCACCAAAACTCCAAGATCCTTTTCAAACAGGGTTTTACAAAGAGCCATTTATAGTATAAGCAGCACAAGGATTTTTGTCCAGAATGCATCACCTAACATTTATCAACATTGAATTTGCCACTTAGCAGCCCAATGTGACTATCCTAGATCCACCTGCAACGATTGCACATCCTCTGAAGCTTTCAATGCGGGACCTGTCACTGCTGCAGCGGAGGATCGCGTGTAAGGTAAGTTTTCTTTCTTTGTCCATCGCTCCTGGTGAATAGAATGAAGAACAGGCATCTCCACCCTGAAAATTAATTTTTAGCAAAAGATAGGCACCCCCTGCCCACCCCCAAAAAAGTTTAAATCGTTACTTACAGCCCTTACACTCTTGCAGCATCTCCTCCAGGCTCCTTGTTTGGAGGAAGTCGCTGAGGAGCAGCCAATCAGACGCAGCTGCTTTTAATGGAGACGCCAAGGGAGAGAAGGGGCTGTAAGTATCAATCTAAACATATTTTTTAAAGAAATATTTTGGCGGTTGGGGGTGGGAAGTTGGTACCTGCCTTATGTCTTAATTTCACGCTAGGTGCAACGGCTGCAGAGGATGGATCTGGATGGTGGGACGGAGGGGGAAAGGGGCTCCCCTGTGCATGTCACAGTCCTTGTTGGGGTTAGAGAAGTAGCAGGCAACAGATGACTCACTGATAGCTTCTACAAATATCATAGAGTATAGTAGCAATAATGGTAAAAAAAAAAAGTTCCCTTTGGTTAACCAAGGATATGATATGGTACAGAAACCACAAAATAAGGTTAGTATTAATAAATCTCCTTTACTGGATAGAATACATCCTCGCTTATTTTTGCAGATTCACTCAGGCCCAGATGTGTGCCTCTGGATTGGAAAAAAGCTGATGTTATTCCAATATTCAAAAAAGGTAGTGGTTCTCAACCGAGTAATTACATGCCTGTAAGTTTAATACGGGAACATATTCTAGAGTATGCTTCAAGGACTGACATAAGTAGTAACCAGCATGGATTTAGGAGGAATAGATCTCGTCAAACTAACTTACTTGGCTTTTATAAGGAAGTGAATAGAAATTAAGACTCTGGCATAGCAGTAAATGTAGTATACTTGGATTTTGCAAAGGCTTTTGATACAGTACCACATAGAAAATTGGTTGGTGAATAGGATGCAGAAAGTAGTTGTTAATGCGGCTTCATCAGTATGGATTAAAGTGCTAATTGGGTGTGCCACAGGGTTCTGTGTCTGGGCAGCTTCTATTTAAACTGTTTATTAATGATTTGAAAAAGGGTATTGTCAGCAAGGTTTCTGTGTTTGCACAAAACATTGTCCACCATTAAAAGCTTTAGAGGATGTGCAATCGTTGCAGGTGGATCAAGATAGATTGTCAAATTGGGCTACTAAGTGGCAGGTGAGAATGTTAATAAATGTAAGGTGATGCATTTTGGACTTAAAAATCCTTGTGATGCTTATACTATAAATGGCTCTGTGTTAAGTGAATCCCTGTTGGAAAGGGATCTTGGAGTTTTGGTGGATAACACACTTAAAGGTAGCAAGCAGTGCCAGGCAGCAACAGCCAGAGCCAGCATGGTATTGTCTTGTATAAAGAGAGGTATGGATTCAAGGGAGGAAAATGTTATTCTCCCTCTTTAGGGCTAGGCCACACTAGCGCGTTTTTCGCCCGCGTTTCGCGCTCGCGTTTGCGCCCGCGATTTTCGCTAAAATGGAAATCGCGGGAACGCAAAAATTCCCACGATTTCCGATGCGCATGCGATTGCGCGTCCGTTCGCGTTATGGTAATGCATGCGTTCACCATTTTTGGTGCGTTAACGCATGCGTTTCCATAACGTGAAAAGGCGAAAACGCATGCGCGAACGCGAGCGCTAAACGCGCAAGAATCGCGCACACAATCGCGTGCGATAACGCTCGCGATTTTGTGCGCGATTCCTGTGCGTTGCAGTGTGGCCTCACCCTTACAAAGCATTGGTAAGGCCTCATTTGGAATATGCAGTGCAATTTTGGAATCCTGTGTACAAAAAGGATATTTAAAATGGAAAGGGTTCAGAGAAGCGCAACTAAATTAATAGGGATTGGGAGAGCTTGAATATAAAGAGAGATTGGATAAGTTTCAACTATACTAGAGAAAAGCCTTCCTCTGGATCAACAGTTAGGCAGGTAATGAAGTTATTGCTAGATCGGTTGGACTGGATGGACATATGTCTTTATTCAACCTCAAATATTAGATCGCTCTTCACTTTCCTGGAATTTGAAACGGCACTGCTGTATAGACAGATGATTAAACAAAGCCAATGTCCTTTAAGCAATTTAATTGGTCATATCAGAGGACACGTGGGCATCCTTTAAGCTTTGAAGAAAAGAAGCTTTACCTTCAGGTTAGGGAAGGTTTCTTTACAGTGAGAATGGTGAAACTGTGGAACTGTCTTCCAGCAGATGTGGTAATGGCAATTTCATTGAATAGCTGTAAAAGTGGGCTAGATAAGTTTTTCTAAAACTAAAAAATATTGAGTTACTGGTATAAATACATATACTGCAATTCTGGTTGATCCAGGGATACATTTGGAGTCGGGAAATAAATTTTTTCCCCTTTTATCTGTTTTTTTTTTTTGCCTTCCTCTGGATCAACTGTTAGGTAGGGTTAAAAAAGGAGAGTGAAAAGGTTGGCTTGATTAATGCATGTCTTTATTCAACCTCAATTATTGTTATTGTGAAAATAACAATAATTGAGATTTAATTGAGGTAAATAATTGAGGAATAATTTTTTTTATATTGCATAACTTGAGGACGCAGAACTGGACAATATTTTAATACTAAGTCATACAAAGGGTACAAGAAATATAAATAATTCCATAAAAATTATTTATAATAGAAGTGCTTGAATCTTAAAGGATAGGTTTACATGATCCACAGTCACCTTACTGTTCCTGGCTGCTTCCCGTATATGTGTATGCACGCTATAGTTTAGTTTAACCCAGAAGTGGTTGGGTCCTGTCAGAAGAGTTAGAGGTGGTACACGCTCACAGGTACTTTTTGCACCTTTGTTCCCAGCTCCTGTAACATTAATTGAAGACTGGAACGTAAGACATAACTTCTACCTCCCGTTTTTTAATTAATGAGCAAACAGTTGTTGGAGCTTAGTAAAATCTTGGTAAGTATGCTAGCCTCTACTTTACCCCTCCTCTTCTTTATAGTTACCCTGGGTGAGGGCCTAAACTGCTATGTCCTCATCCCTTGGTTTAGGTCAGATCATTGACATGGCCAATGTAAGAACACACAGGCCTGGTCACAGAGAGGCTTGAGGGGTGGAACTGGAACAGCAAGGGAAATTTAATTTAAAGGGACACTAAACTAAAAAAAATGACTTGCCTTTATCCTTTTCTATATTTTTAGTGCTGTCGGGAACTTGATCCCTTTTTGCTCTCAGTTCTCCCTGTCACTAACTCATGTCGTGTTCAGCTCATTTCTAGTTAGTATGTATGTTTCCTCTCTATGTATCCACCTCCTCCCAAAACTGAGGCACAAATGGAGTGTGGAGCATGTGCAATGAAGATATGTGCCCCACTACAGCCAATAGGATTCACCCAGTGATTTTGTGTTATAGTAAAAGGAAAACTGCTTTGCTATGGGAAGGTAAGCAGCACTGGGAGCTATAATCACTGCTTGAATCAAGAAAGATTTTTTTTTTAGCTGTAGGAGTTGGAAGGTGTGTGTGTGTATAGATGAGGTGGTGGGGGGTACAGTGCTACATTGGGACTTCAGTAACACAGACAGCAGGATTGGGTTTATCTGCACAGAAAACACAAAGAAACATAATGCTTATTCCCTTTCCTCATCTTAATGCTGAAACAATAAGCCATGCAGTGACAGAGAAATAAACTTTACTTTTATAGAATTGATAGTTTCTATATGTAATGTGCCAGGGGGAGGGGGTGGGTGATTGACAGTTCTTTACTGACTAGCTATGCCCCGCCCTCTTTTAAAAGCAAAACTCCCAGAGCTAAAAAACAAGGGATAGGAAGGTCAGAGAAGAAAAACAAAGCAGATTTAAGATTTGTGGTAATTAATCCTAATTACAGTGTGATTATTTAAAAAATGATTTGTCCCAGTTTACATTTCCTTTAAGGTATGCATAACAGCTGATCCAAATTAAACCTAGGGGTGTGAGGTCCTAGCAGTTTAGATCCTGTAGTGATGCAACATGGTCTCAAATGTAAATGTATATCATCACAAGTAAGTAATACAGATATATTTGTGTCTATAATCTTTGTGCTTTTTGTTGTAGGGGAGGATAATTGAATGCACACATTGCGGCTGCAGAGGATGCTCTGGATAAAGAACAATTTCAGATTCTGGATCTTTTAGAGTATGCAAGGATTATCATATTTGAGTGTTTGTTTTATGCCCATTTTAATATTGTGTTTTTGTTTTCTTAATGTAAAATAAACCGTTAATGAAACATATGCTTTACATTTCTGAGTTTGTAAGCTTATTTCTTTTACTTTTTATATAGTTTTATATAGTTTATATATTTTATAAAGTTTAAAGCACATGTCCACCCCCCTTACCCCACAAAAAACTAAGATTCCGCATAAAATCCCCACCACACATACCTAGAATTCTCTAGGTTTAAATGTGTCAAATCTGATCCTATATATACTTCTCAGCCTAATTCCATCGGTGCCCTTCTGCTGCTTCCGATAACTGAAGCAGCAGAATGGGCTGGATCAGCAGTCGCATTAGTGATTGGCTGAGTCCCTGGATCCTTCTGCTGCTTCCTCAATTGGAAGCTATTGTTGTTTATATTGTATAGTCTGGTGGATGAAGCACCTTCTTTATTTGAATTTGTAGCTCCAGAATAAGAGGTTAATTTACCAGTGCCCCTATGAAATTTCTTTCTTTCTAAGCTTCCACAATTGGAAGCAGAAGACTTCCAATGGAATGAAGGCTGGTAAGTATATTTAGGTTCAGAATTGACACTTTTAAACCTAGCAAAGTTTTAGGTATGGGGGGGATTTCAGAAGCATCTTCATTTTTGACAGTATTAAAATTCCGTGCATGGAAAACCCCACTGCGTGTGCCAGAAACCTGAGGAACAGTTAGAGGCAAAAACGGATTACACCAGGAAAAGACTTTCCCCAGTCATCATGGCAGCCTATCACCAAGTGGGTAAGCTCCTCCCTCTGCCTGATAGACCGGAAACGAATCTACAAATGCCCCTCTCACCCTAGGACACATGTCTTTTTCGTTTCCTGTCTCAAGCCTGGTAGTCAGCAGTGCTTACCTCTTTCCAGCAGCAGGCTCTCTCCATCTTCTCCTGTATGCTGAAGCTCCCCGAAAACCTACATATGGTGGTGTGGAGATCTCCCAGTGACCGGGACCATGCAGCATATTCCCCTTCTTCTGCGGGTAAGACTGCATGCGGGAAACAAACAGGATTTCCCAGGTGGCGCGTCACTTCCGGTTCCGGCCGACCACGTGACATGACATCAGACGCGAGAGTTCCTATGGACTCCTATCGCGGCCGCCATTTTTGTTAAGGGAAAATTAATTTCCCTTTATTTCTTCTACCCTGTTAGGTTTGGAGCAGCGAATTTTGTACCCTCTAGGCTGCAGACTGGATAGGACTTGGATTGTCTGTTTGAAATCTCGCGTTTGCACTTTCTGCTTGCAGCTTGGGGGGCGGGGCTTGGTGTTGCAGCCTATAAATAGGAACAGGTGGAGTTAATCAGTGATGCCTGTTGACTGTTGTGAGCTGCATCAACTGGACTCTGTGCCTCTGGCTGCAAGGTAAGTGTAAAGATTTCTTTTGCTTTGGTTGTGTGTTTTTTAGTCCTATATTATTTCCTAATTCAGACACTTAGAAAGCTTTTGTTTATTTCCCAGTGTTCCAGCTATGGAGTCTGGTAGTACTGGAAAAGGGTCACACCAGAAGGGATCTAGGTAAGCATAGGTGAGTATAGGCTAAGAGATGGAGACATTAGTGTGGGCCCTGAAAGTTTGTTTCTGTTATTCCCACAGCCTCTTAACTTCAGACAAGACTCATAAAGCCACTGAAAGTAAGAAAGCAGCGGATTTGATAATAACCCCAGATGATTCTATACCATCTACATCATCACAATTTAATTTGATGTTGGACGCAATTAAACAGACGATGTCACAAGGATTTAAGGAACTGGCTGAAGTTAAGAGAAAACGCAGACGAGAATATTATGTACCTTCAGGTTCAGAGTCTGAAATTTCAGAATATGAAAGATCAGTTTTGTCAGATGAAGAATCTTATTTAGATTCAGATCAGGAGGAAGAAAAAGAATCAGATTATACCTTTGATCCTTCATTATTAGATGGTTTAATTAAAGCTGTAAGAGATACATTGTCTCTACACATTGAACAAGTTAAAGCTAGTCCAGCGGATAAACTGTTTCCTTCTGCAAAAAAGAGAAATGTTTCTTTCCCAGTACATACTTCCATTTCAGATATAATGTCATTCGAATGGAAAAAAACTGAAAAGATGGTTACAATTCCAGGGAAAATTGGAAAAAAATATCCAATGGATGAATCCATAACCAAAAGTTGGGACAACGCTCCAAAGGTAGACGCAGCAGTTGTGCGATTGGCTAGACGCACTACCCTTCCGGTAGATGACGCATCTGTATTAAGGGACCCCATGGATAAAAAACTTGAGTTTAATTTGAAAAAGACTTACATTGCAGCGGGAGCAGCGTGTCGCCCTGCAGTGGCACTGACATCAGTATCCAGAGCAGTCAAAGTCTGGATACAAGAATTAGAAGCAGCTCTAAACAATAATGTTAAAAGACCCAGATTACTAGAGATGTTGGCAAATATTAAAATAGCAATAGATTTTTTTGCAGATTCTTCAATAGATCTAGTCCACTTAGTGGCTAGGGTTATGGCATCAGTCGCTTCCAGAAGATCGCTGTGGTTAAGACCTTGGTCAGCAGATGTGGCCTCAAAAAATTCCTTGTGTATGTTACCTTTTGAAGGAGAAAGACTTTTCGGACAAGCATTAGATTCTATGATCGAAAAAGCTTCAGGAGGGAAGAGTTCTTTCCTACCCCAGGACAGAAGACCAAAGAGATTTAGACAACAAAATATGTTTAGAGGAAGAGATAACACATTTCGTACCTTCCATCCCTTTCGTCAATCAGGACAAAGACATGATGGAATGGGACAATCTTCTTGGAGGACATCAAAACAAATCCAACCAAGAAAACAGACACCGTATGGACAAAGATTCGGTTCGCAATAGGAATCCGCCGGTCCAAACTTTGAAAGTAGGAGGAAGGTTAACTTATTTCAAAAAAGTTTGGACCGAGACAATTCAAGATTCATGGGTAGGCAATATTATTCAAGAAGGCTATCAAATAGAATTTGCTTACCGCCCAAAAGAAAATCATTTTATCATGTCTCAAACACCATCAGACCCTCAAAAGAGAAGACTAATTCAAGAATTTATTACTCAACTCCGGAACCAGAAAGCGGTAGAAAGGGTTCCAAAAATGTTCGAAAGAAAAGGGTTTTACTCATGTCTCTTTTTGGTAAAGAAGGCATCGGGAGGATTAAGACCGGTCCTAGATTTAAGAAAATTAAACCTATGCATTCAAACCAAAAGATTCAAGATGGAATCTTTACTTTCAATAAACAAAGTAATTTACAAGGGAAGTTGGCTCACATCAATCGATTTAAAAGACGCATATTTCCATATTCCAGTACACAAAGAGTCCAGAAGATATCTCCGTTTTGCATTTCAAGGTGTTCACCTACAGTTCAAGTGCCTACCATTTGGCCTTTCCACATCACCACGAGTTTTTTCAAAGGTTTTAGTAACTTTAATAGCAGAAATAAGGAAAGAAGGTATTTCTATTTTCCATTACTTAGACGACATTTTAATAGTAACTCCATCCAGAGACATCGGTGTAATACATACAAGAAGGGTTATGCAGATACTCCTAGAATTCGGCTGGATATTAAACCAAGAAAAGAGTCAACTACACCCATCTCAAGACTTGATATTTTTGGGAGCAAGATTTCGAACAAAGGAAAACATCATACAACTTCCAGAAAAAAGACAGACAAAACTGTTAGCAGAAATAAGAAAATTCAAATCACAGAAAAAGGTGTCGGTAGCATCTTGTTTGACAATATTGGGGTTAATGTCAGCAGCTATCAATCTTGTAAGGTGGGCAAGATGGCATCTCAGACCCCTACAAAAGTTTCTTCTATCTTCTGTGAAAATACCACACATGCAGATGAACAGGAGATTAATTATTCCAGGTCCGTTAAAAAAAGCCATAAACTGGTGGTTGAACCCAGAACATCTAAGACGAGGAATTCCATTGGTACCAGAAGAGTCCATAGTTATTATGACAGATGCGTCGGAAACCGGTTGGGGTGCGTACGCCCTAGGAAAATCTTGTCAAGGTCTTTGGAAAGGGAGAGGTATGTCATCAAACATTTTAGAAATCCGGGCGATATACAAGGCCTTAAAAAGTTTCAGAGCGAAGATACTAGGAAAAAATGTATTAATAAAATGCGACAATATCGCAGCGGTCCAATATATAAAGAAGCAAGGAGGGACACGAAGTACCCAATTACTGAAAGAAGTTCAACCAATTTTCAACTGGGCAGAAAACAATATACTCCTTCTATCAGCCATTCATATTCCAGGTGTGTCAAATGTAGAGGCAGATTTCTTAAGCAGAGAAACTTTAAGTTCAACAGAATGGTCATTGAACAAAACCATTTTTCAGGATCTCACGAAAAGATGGGGACAACCCACCATCGACTTAATGGCCTCACCAAAAAATACAAGATGCGAACAATTCTTTGCAAGAACATTTTGCACAAGAGCAGTTGGAATAGACTCTCTACAACACAAATGGGACAGAGGTCTGCAATATGTTTTTCCCCCGCTTCCACTTGTTTGGAAAACATTGTTGAAAATAAAAAGAGACAAATCAGAGGTAATAGCCATTCTGCCATATTGGCCGAGAAGACCATGGTTCCCGCTACTTCTGTACCTAGCGAAAGAAGAACCAATCAAGATAAATCTCATGAAGGGATGGTTGTCCCAAGGACCAATTTTACTTTCCCAGTGGGAAGGTCCAGCATTGATGGCATGGAGATTGAAAGGAAAAGATTAAAAGAGTATGGTTGTAATGAAGATTTAATTAATTTTCTGCTAAAATCCAGAAAACACTCTACAACGAGTCAATATCACAAGATATGGCGACATTTTGTAAACTTCACTGAACAACAAGATGAAGATCCTTGTAGGCCATCAGTAAATTTAATTCTAAATTTTTTGTATGCAGGTTTCAAGATGAATTTAAAATGTAATACTCTGAGGACGCAGGTGTCAGCCATTTCAGCTCTAACTGGAAAACAATGGGCAACTGAACCTTTAATACAAAGATTTTTTAATGCTTTTGTAAGAGTAAAACCTGTAATTAAATCCAGTTCTCCACCCTGGAGTCTACCTTTAGTTTTAAATGCTTTGACGGAAAAACCGTTTGAACCATTACAAGAAATTTCAGACTGGATGTTGACGCTAAAGGTTATCCTGTTAGTAGCAGTTACATCAGCTTGCAGAGTAAGTGAATTAAGTGCCTTGTCTTGTAAAGAACCACATACAGTAATCTTTGATGACAGAGTACGATTACGACCAACCTTTACCTTTTTACCAAAAGTGGTATCAGAATTTCATGCAGATCTGGAAATTTCCCTACCAACATTCTTTCCAAAACCAAAGGATGATTTGGAGAAAAGATTACATACCTTGGACCTAGTCCGATTATTATCCTTCTATATTAAGAGAACAGAAAAATGGAGAAAGACGGACAGACTATTTATAATACCAAAAGGTCCAAGAAGAGGACAAGCACCTACCAAAAGAACCATTAGTGCTTGGATAGTAGCAGCAATAGCAAAAGCTTATAATTTAAGAGGCGAAAAGGTCCCTTCTGGGCTCAAAGGCCACTCTACCAGAGCGCTAGCAAGTTCCTGGGCAGTGGAAGCCAAAGCCTCTGCCAACCTGTTGTGCAATTCAGCCAGATGGTCTTCCCTGAAAACATTTGTAAAACATTATTGTTTGCATGTAGTAGCAGCTAAAGAAGCAAATTTCGGTTATAAAGTCTTACAGGCTGTAAGAAGCAATAAATAATTGTGTGTGTTGAAGCATCTAACTGTGTCCCGCCCTTTCTTACTTGTAGCTTTGGTACTACCCACTTGGTGATAGGCTGCCATGATGACTGGGGAAAATATGAAATTAAAACAACTTACCGAAATTTCTATTTCCCAGTCATTCTTCATGGCAGCATTCACCAAGACCCACCCATTTTAATTGAGCTTTGATACTGAAAGACATGTGTCCTAGGGTGAGAGGGGCATTTGTAGATTCGTTTCCTGTCTATCAGGCAGAGGGAGGAGCTTACCCACTTGGTGAATGCTGCCATGAAGAATGACTGGGAAAGAAATTTCGGTAAGTTGTTTTAATTTCATATTTCTCTTCAGTTTGCAGAACAATCATATGAAGCAGAAGAGAAAGGTAGCGGTCATTTTTAACTACAGTATGCTCAACATTGGGGGAAATTTCAGTTGGGAGAGTAACATGCCCTTTAACACAATGTAGACACATGTACCTTAGTCAGTGTAACATGGGGAGGAGAGACTTCTGGGTAGACAGTGTAACATACTATGGAACACTGCTCGCTATTGGTGCCCTTTTCCAGAAAGGGTTCTTGTCCTCCAAAGTATCAAGATATTTAGTCCAGTATAATGCATACTTGAACACACTTGTGTCATTGTTCAATTCTTAAGTGGGGAATAAAACACAAATAGGCGAGAATACAAGAAATAATGTAGTCTATAGAGAATGCTTAATGAAGGGGGGGAATTGTAAACGGTGGTTTTCTGGGAGGAGGCTATACCTTTCATAGGAAAAATAAGATGGGGCTCCCAGGCCTCTGGAGCCAGTTATTTAAATTTGTGTTTCTATTACTGAACGGTTAGTCGCACAACAAAGGTTTTTATAGTGCATGCAGTGTCCTTACTGGTCGTGCCTCCAACTAACCTTATTTCACTACTCAGAGGCATGGGTGCGCACATTGGTCTGATGGAGGGTGTACAAGGATAGGCCATGGTGCAAAGCTGCAGGATTGTGGATCTGCTGCTGATATCTCGACTGGAGACAGCACAGAAGATAGTCAAGTACTTCTACCTCCTAGAGAATTATTGAAATATTAAAAAAACATATTAAGGAAATGTATTAGTTCTTTAATGCATATAACATAATTACCAGAGATTTTCATATAGGGTGTGACATTTGGTTTAATGTGCATGGGGTTATGTGGATTTGTGGATTTCTTTATATTACTATGTATATTGTGATATGTGCCCCTGTGTACACCTTTAATAATCAGAAGGGAGCACTTATCAGGATCACTAAAATGGTTACACATTGCAGGGAGGAGGAAGAAGGTAGACACACATTACAAATCAGAGCCGTTTTATAATAAAAATAAAATCTCGCCATTAAATGGCATTTTATACTGAAAAAAAAGTTTAAAGGACAATTATACTCACTTTCCCTCCACTCCTTCTTTGTTCATTACCTTTTACCCAGGGTGAGGACCTGAACCGCTAGGTCCTCACCCCTGGGTTCGCCTAACTTAAAGCAGTCTTAATGCAACGCTGCTCTGGTAGGCTCAGCCCCCTCCTCCCCATCAGCGAAGAGGCCAATAGGAAGGCAAATTATTTTCTTTCTCACTATCATTTTTGTTGATCTGTCCCCTATTTATTTAGATATCCAATCTAAAGCATCTTACATTTTAGCTGTCAAAGTGCATTGCTCTTATAAACTATTTTTCTGGGAGTAGTTTTCTGTAGCTGGAATGGTGACAGATTTTGATAGTTGCAATGCTGTGTTCAAGTTTGACCGTTCCAAGAGAGAACAATCCAGTGGCACATACCAGTCTTAGATATTAATGTGTTTAAGTACACATAACGTTTCAGTGTCCGTGCAAATCGGATTGTTACGTCTTGTCTACAGGTTTGACAGTTGGTTTGTGGAGGGAAAAGTCAGGTCAGATGGGAGTGGTTAAAAGAGGTAGGGGGATATACTGCTCCTGAGCAAAATGTGCTGGATTAAAGGCATACAACCAACACACATTTATTTATAGATTAAGATGAGGGAAAGACAATTCCCTCTAAACCGGGTGACTAGACAGGGATGCCCACTCTCCCCCTACCTTTTTTCACTGGTAATCGAATCTCTGGTGATCAGACTTAGATCGGATCATCTTATCAAAGGCATAAGTAGAGGACCACACACCGACTTAGTCGGACTGTACACCGATGATATCATTTTATTTCTATCTGATACCGTTACCGGACAATCCCTAATCCAAGTGGAAAAACATATTTCCCATTTTAGACTGCACTCAGGTCTCGGAATCAATTGGGAAAAATCCTCCATGTGCCTCCTAGATGCAGATAATATATCTACACAAACTCTGACCTGGCAGATCCCAAGAGTCTCCCAATTCAAATACTTGGGCATATGGATTTCTAAAAACCTGAAAGTTTTCAGAGAATTAAATGTTAACCCTCTCCTCCACACCATACGCCAAAAAATGCAATCGTGGACCGCTCTCCCCATCAATTTAGTTGGAAGAATAAATCTAATTAAAATAAACCTCCTGCCCAAAATACTATACATCATAGAAAATTCCCCTGTCTATCTTCCCAAGAAGCTATTTGCTAAAGTCTACTAACCTCCTTTCTCTGGGCCAATGGCAGAGCCCGTCTCAAGATCAGCAAACTTCAACAGCCTAAGGATAAGGATATCTAAGGATCAGATATCTAAAGCAATGGGTGGAATCCAACGGAACTACTACCGCGGCAGAAAAGGAAGGCAAACCCCCACCACCACCAAATTTTTCAAGGGGAAAAAAATTCCTTCCTAACTGAAATTTCCATGGATCAACTCTACTTTATGCATCAATAACCAGTAACTGTGTCAGCTGTGAGTGGGTTGCCCGTTTGGAAGCTGAAGTGGAGAGTCTTTTTTGGGTTACTAGGGGAAGTGGGGGACGGAAGGGTAGGGTGGCTTCTTCCCAGATTGCCCATCCCAACAGATTTGTCATCTTAGGTAATGAAGTGGAGGAGGACACCTCAGAATTAGCATGTATGGAGGGGGCTAGTCCCTTGAGCACCCATGGGATTGCTGTCTCTGATACAAGTGAGGAGGAACTAAGGATCAGGAATGCTATGCAGGTGGTAGTGGTAGGGGTAGGGGACTCATTATAAGGAAGGTAGATAGAGTAATCTGCCGCCAAGGCCCTACATGCCGAACTGTGTGTTGCCTGCCTGGTGCTAGGGTTCGGCCTGTGGTGGATTGTGTAGACAGATTATTGGGTGGGGACGGGTGTAACCCGGCGGTCTTGGTTCACATTGGTGCCAATGACAAAGTTAGAGGAGGAGGTGAGGTCCATAGACATGATTTCCGAGAGCTAGGGGGCAATTTAAAAGCAAGGACCTCCAGGGTAGTGTTTTCAGAAATACTACCGCAGCCACGTGCTAAGCCAGGGAGACAGTGGGAGCTTAGGAGCATTAATGCGCGGTTAAGAGATTGGTGTAAGGAAGAAGGATTTGGGTTTATTGAAACTGGTCAGACTTTGCTGTCGGCTACAGGCTCTTTAGTAGGGATGGGTTGCACCTTACTGATGGCGGTGCAGCTGTTTTAGGGGAGAAGAGGGGGTGAGGCTAGCATAGGGGATAGGGAGTGTACGAATAAATTACAGGATCATAATCTAAAATGTATGTTTGCAAAGGCGAGAAACCTGGCTGACAAAATGGGTGAATTGGAAATTATGGCGTTGAATGAAAAGTATGATGTAATAGGTATAGCAGAAACGTGGTTGAACAGTTCTCATGACTGGGCTGTAAATTTAAAAGGATATGCCTTGTTTAGGCAGGACAGAGAAAAAAGGAAAGGGGGAGGAGTATGTGTTTATGTTAAAAAAGAATTGAAGCCAAATTTAAAAGAAGAGATAACTGGCGATATGGATGTTAAAGTGGAGGCAATATGGGTGGAATTAGGCAACAGGAAAGGGGGTAATGTCATTGCTGGTGTCTGCTATAAGCCGCCAAATGCTAGAAGAGAGGAGGTGAGTCAACTTCATATGCAGTTGGCAAGGCCTGCAAGTTTGGGGAGTGTGCTCATTATGGGGGACTTTCATTAGCCTGACATTGATTGGTGTAGTGGAACTGAATTTGCTGCAGGATAATTTTCTCTCACAGGTGGTTGAGGTTCCTACTAGAAAAGGAGCTCTGTTGGATCTGGTAATATCTAACATCCTGGAGCGAATTATAGATATAAAGATAACTGGAGGCTTGGGGAATAGTGACCATGAAATAGTGGCGTTTGGACTTTGTTATCAAAAGGAAAAGTGCGCTGGGTTAACAAAGACTTTCCCAGGTTAAAAGCAGCTCTTCAAAATGTCAACTGGGGTAATGTATTATCAGGTAAAGTTACTGAACAGAAGTGTACTGTGTTCAAGGGGATTTTAAGCCAGTCTAAATTTATACCCTTGGGAAATAAATGTAAAAAAAATAAATCCGTGCCCATGTGACTGAATTCTGATGTAAAGAGGCAAATGGAAAGGAAAAAAACCTTTAAGGCAGAGGGAACAGAAAAGGCCTTTAGGGATTATAAAAACTGTAACAAGGAGTGTAAGAAAGCAATCAAACTAGCTAAAATTAATAATGAAGTTAGGATAGCTGAACAAAGCATCACTAAGCCTAAAATTTTATTAAGTATATTAATAGTAAGAAGATGAGGACTTAAGGTGGCCATACACTATTACGATCGTAATTACGATCTTAAACCAACCGATACTTTCATAAACAGATGTACAATGTTAATTGTACCAAGATGTACAATAAATATTGTTCGATATTCAATTTGTTTTGTGACTAATGTCAAATGTCGTCCATTGTGAGGTTACATTACATTCACATTTAATCGGAACTTTAGAAAACACTACAATCATTTTACCAATCGACCGATTTTCCCGATCGTAATTACGATCGATTTTACGATCTAATGTTGTGTGATAAGAATGGGAAAATGTAAAATTTTTCGTCCAATCGATGGAAATGTCAGATTGTATGTTGGATTGTACATAAAATCAGCCTAATGTATGGTCACCTTGAGAATGTGGCACCATTAATTAATGGGGATAAGTTAGTTACGGAGGATAGCGATAAAGCAAATGTCTTGAATAATTTTTTTTCCTCTGTATACACTATAGAAGATCCAAGTACAGATATCATAGAGTATAGTAGCAATAATGGTATAAAAGATTTAAGTGCACTTTGGTTAACCAAGGATATGGTACAGAAAGAACTAAATAAGGTTAAAGGACAACTATACTGACCTCACCCTCGCTCCTCTTACTCCATAGCTGCATAGTACCCAGGGTGAGGACCTAAAATCGCTAAGTCCTCACCCTGGGTACTTTCCCTAACTCCTGCACTACTTACCGCGAATCTGCTTTGCCGGTCGCTCCATTCCTCCGCTCTTCCTGCTTCAGTGACAGATCGCGAGGCAGCCAATAGGAAGATAAGCTCTGCAAGGAGGCGTGTCTTTCAATTGGCTGCCTCGCGACTGTCACTGACAATAGAAGAGAGGTGGAACAGTGTGGATCGGCGAAGCAGATTTGCGGTAAGTAGTGCAGGAGTTAGGGAAAGTACCCAGGGTGAGGACTTAGCGATTTTAGGTCCTCACCCTGGGTACTATGCTGCAGTGGATCGGGGAAAAGGTGAGTATAATTGTCCTTTAATATTAATAAATCTCCTGGACCGGATAAAATACATCCTCGGGTACTTAGGGAGCTAAGTTCAGTTTTATCTAGGCCATTGTTTCTTATTCTTGCAGATTCCCTCATGTCCGGTTGTGTGCCTCTGGATTGGAAAAAGGCTGATGTTATTCCAATATTCAAAAAGGGTATTCGTTCACAGCCGGGTAACAGGCCTGCAAGTTTAACTTCAGTGGTGGGGAAGATCCTGGAAAGTTTAATAAGGGAACATGTTCTAGAGTATGTTTCAAGGACTGACATTATAAGTCATATATATAAGTCATATAACTAACTTGCTTGGCTTTTATGAGGAAGTAAGTAGAAATGTAGACTCTGGCATAGCAGTAGATGTAGTTGGATTTTGCAAAGGCTTTTGATACAGTCCCCCATAGGCGACTAATGTATAAGCTCAGGTCTGTTGGTCTGGGGAGTACATGGATAGAAAATTGGTTAATGAATAGGATGCAGAGAGTAGTTGTAAATGGGGCTTCATCATTATGGAATAAAGTGCTAAGTGGGGTGCCACAGGGTTCTGTGTTGGGGCCGCTTCTATTTAATCTATTTATTAATGATTTGGAAGTGGGTATTGTCAGCAAGGTTTCTGTGTTTGCTGACGACACAAACCTTTGTCAACCATTAAAAACTTTAGAGGATGTGCAATCATTGCAGGGGGCTCTAGATAGTCACATTCGGCTGCTAAGTGGCTGCTAAATCAGATGAGATTTAATGTTGATAAATGTAAGGTGATGCATTTTGGACTACAAAATCCTTGTGCTACTTATACTATAAATGGCTCTGTGTTAAGTGAATCCCTGTTGGATAGGGATCTTGGAGTTTTGGTGGATAACAAACTTAAAGGTAGCAAGCAGTGCCAGATGGCAACAGCCAGAGCCAGCATGGTATTGTCTTGTATAAAGAGATGTATGGATTCAAGGGAGAAAAATGTTATTCTCCATCTTTACAAAGCATTGGTAATGTCTCATTTGGAATATGCAGTGCAATTTTGGAATCCTGTGTACAAATAGGACATCTTTGAAGTGGAAAGGGTTCAGAGAAGGGCAACTAAATTAATAAGGGGATTGGGGGAGCTTGAATATTAAGAGAGACTAGAAAAGTTACAATTATGTATGCTGGAGAAAAGGCGCTTGCATGGGGATATGATTACTGTGTATAAATACTTTAACGGGCCATACAATAAACTATCTGGGGCATTGTTCACCAATAGAACATGTCAGAGGACACAAGGACATCCCTTAAGACTTGAAGAAAAAAGGTTTAGGCTTGGAAAGGGTTTTTCACTGTGAGAACAGTAAAGCTATGGAACTGTCTTCCAGTGGACGTTATGGCAGGTTCATTGGTCAGTTTAAAAAAAAAGCTGGATGAGTTTCTGCAAACAAGTAATGTTGAAAGTTACTGGTATTGATACATAAAGTAGAGTTGATCCAGGGAAATTTCCGATTGCCACTTTTTTCCCCCCTCATAAATTTGGTGGTTTTTTTTTGCCTTCCTCTGGATCAACAGTTAGTCAGGAAATGAAGATATTGCTAGATGGGTTGGAATGGATATTGTCTTTATTCAACCTCAAATACTATACTATCAGGCAAACTTGCAACATTCCTTGTTTGCAGAAACTCATCCAGATTTTTTTTTAAACTGACCAATGAACCTGCCATAACAACGTCCACTGGAAGACAGTTCCATAGCTTTACCGTTCTCACAGTGAAAAACCCTTTCCGAGCTTGAAGCCTAAACCTTTTTTCTTCAAGTCTTAAGGGATGTCCTCGTGTCCTTTGACATGTTCTATTGGTGAACAATGCCCCAGATAGTTTATTGTATGGCCCGTTAATGTATTTATACACAGTAATCATATCCCCACGCAAGCGCCTTTTCTCCAGCGTACATAATTGTAACTTTTCTAGTCTCTCTTCATATTCAAGCTCCCCCAATCCCCTTATTAATTTAGTTGCCCTTCTCTGAACCCTTTTTATTTCATTTCTTAAAACCCAAGGCATACAAGGCCTCATATCGCGAATATACACCAGGCTGATTGCAGTAAACTCTACCCAACAGAGAGAATTAATCCTGCAAACCTGGAATAAAACATTTCCTAGCATAAATGAAGAAGACTGGGATGAGATAGGTTCAGCACATATACAAGCCTCCCCTTCTGCCAATAACAAACTGATTCAGCTATATATCACTCACACCCAAAAAAATTAAATGTATATCCCCTACCTCCTCAGACAGATGCCCCAAATGCAACCAACAGTCAGCAGATTTTTGGCATCTGGTCTGGGACTGCCCGCTAATACAATTCTTCTGGCACGAGGTTACACATCTGTTAACAAATTCAGTCCCCTGGCCTGTCTCTCTGGACCCCAAACTCTGCCTGCTAGGAATAAACACTATCGAGGTCGAAAACACATACCAACTAACATTCTATGTCATCATCTTTAGTTTTCTTACCTTCTTTTTGGTTTGGCAGTACCTCCCAAGAATCTTTGCAAAGGTGTTACTAAAGCTTGCTGCAGGAAAATAAACCTAGGAATATTTTAGTGGAATATTCCTAATTTTTACAGATTTGGAAGAGATGTGTCAGTTTCTACAGGTTCTAATTGATTATTATTGGCTATCAATAAGTAAAAAAAAAAAGTTGTCTAAACTCCTTTCAGGAGTGTTCTTTACAGGAGAATATCCAATATCTTGGCCAATCCAGAAATGTATAGGAGGCAGTCTTAGAAATCTTTGACTATGTTGTAGTGTCAACATGACTTAAAAGTAAAGAATGTTGCTCATATTGATGCATAAAGTTGGAGTTGATCTAGGGATATTTTCTATTGCGTGCGCGATTTGGTGCGTTGTAGTATGTCCTTAGCCTTACACCCAGACTTTTACACAGTTCACACTCCCCAGCACAAATAATCCTTTGTTGAATCTTTCACACAGACCATGCAACCATCAGATGATTAAATGTCATTTTTCTATGTCCTTAATATCAAAGTCTGATTTCATAAGGTGCAGTGGCTTTATTGCATACTTTGCATAATTGTTTCTGTACCATGTCCTCTGTCAACCAGAGTGAATAGTCCTCTGTTATAATGTTATACATTACAATCACTGCTACTTGGATTCTCAATAGTGAATAACGAGGGAGTAAAAAACTGAGCATTAATAAGATTAAGATTGGATTCCAAAAGAATTTTACTTTTTTTTTACATTTTACTTATAGTATAAATCTTTTCTCTGCGAATACATAGTAAAAGTAGAGGGTAATTTTACTACATGGGGTGGTATCGAGGATGGTTTGTATAGGATTAGTATTGGCCATTACATGTTTCTGGGGATTCCTCTCATCTTCCCCATATTTTTTTATATTTTGTCGGCCAGCCTTTTCGGGTATACATTATTTTCTTATATCAAGTGTGATATTTTATAATGGGAGCTGCAGTGGTATATATAAAAATCACACAGCTATGAAACCAAGTGACTAATTTCTTATATCCCACTGCTCCTCCTATTCCAGTGTTCATGCCTCAACATGTTTTTTGCCATGTTTAACTTCACTAAGGAACCTGTTGGAGCTGCTTCCTGTCACTTCATAATGAATGTCTCTCTCCTCCTCCACAAAGATTTGTTTAACCGTGTAGTTGCTGGGCTGGGATGTTCCTTTCTACTGGGTTTAAGTTACAGAAGGTAGCTTGGGGGGTTTAAGGTGGGAATAGGGACAAAGCTAGAATTTAAAATGCGAATGGGGTGAAGAAATCAGATGATTATAATTATTGTGATTTATACAGCGCTAACATCTTCAGTAGCGCCTTACAATCACATGTATACCTTCACATCAGGACCTTACCCGAAGAGCTTACAATCTAAGCACATTTATTTGACACATACAACCTATCAGTAGGTCCTTATGATTGTGGGGGAAACTGGAGTGCCTGGAGGAAAACCACACAAGCACAGGGACAACAGATAAACTCCTTGCAGATGTGTCCAAGGGTGATTTTGAACTCAGGACCTATGTGCTGCAAGGCATTAGTGCTAACTGAGCCACCATGCCTTTTAAATCTCAAATTTGGAGTTGTATATATAACTGTTTTATGCAACTGCCAAAGTGTGAATCAGTCCAAATTTTTTTAGATGTGAAATTACTTGCCAAAATTAAGGTAAACGTTTTCTCAAGGCTGATGCCATTCCAACTATTTTCCCTCAACATGTGCCAAACGTATCTAAAAGAAGAGAAGAACATAAGGAATGTGACTTGCGTGGATCAATAGTTCAAAGACTATCCATTTTGACTTAAATGCAAGCTTTGTCTGTGGCCCATACCTTGACAAAGAAACTCAAAAATATTGGAGTAGTGACTAATTTAAAACCGGTTTCAAACTAAGAACATTTCACTACAGAACCAAGCTATTCAGTGTCATCTTAAACCCTTCTTACATGTTGAATATATGGAACAAAATGCCAAGAATGTCATATAGCTGAAAAACCAACACAACCAGAACCTGCCAATATGTCAAAGTGTGCAGACACCAACACTTCATGCACATCATTCTGAAGATCTATTACATGTATCTAGTGATGATATCACACTTGATTTCTCTGGCCAAGATAGTGATTTTGAGCCTGACATATTAAGTGATGATAAATGTGATGAAAGCACTTGTCAAGTGTAGGAAGACATCCTAAAAGAGTGAAAATGTATTGCTTTTGAGTCTTGTCTTGTCTTGACAACTTATTATTTCAAATTTCATGTGGATTCAGCACAGAGTAGGAACACTCTGTGCTGAATCCACATGGAATTAGAAATAATAAAAAAAATCTATTGGAGAGGAACCTCCAATAGATTTTTTCAAAAAAAGGTCACGGGTACATATTTGTATGTTACTGCCTATTGTACAAGTGGACATTTTTTTAAAATGTGGGAAAGCCAGCCAATAAAAAACATTGCAGTAGGCAACATGTAACTGTGTGTAGTGGATCCAATTTTAAAAAAGTGTTTGAAATCTTTAAAATCATGAAGGTTCAGCAAATGTCCAAATGTCCAAAGGCACTTTTTACAAATATCAATGAAATTATGTTTTCCCCGCTATCCACATTTCCTGGGAATCTGAAAAGGAAAAAACACAAGCAGGGAGATTCAATAAAAGTTATTATCGTTAAAAATGGTGCTAATTTGGACTGGATTGGACTGGGTTGGACTGGATGGACGTATGTCTTTATTCAACCTCAAATACTATACTATACTAATTTTGCCCCAATCAATCAGATGTTAGCTTTCAAATGTTAAATCTGATTGGTTGGAGCAAAATTAGCACCAAAATTAAGAACTTTTATTGAATCTCCCTGAAAGTCTAGTAAAAGAGAGAGCAGTGTGTGTGTGTGTGGACATGGACAATACGATAGCCCAGGTTAGTCAGCAACGTTTTGCACATATACAATGATGGACATGATCAGTGACAAAATACATTCCACGGGTGTCTAGAAAGGTTTATTACATGCTGGTATTGATGTTGCCACAGATCACCATAAAGGAAATTGAAAAATAAGGTGTGAAACATATCCAAACCTAATTCATCAGTTCGACATATGGCACTTTTCCAAAATTATTAGCCAAAAACTACTTGCAGCCAGCAAAAAGAAACAAAGCAAGGCAATTCAGGAATGGATACAACCAATGATTAACCACTTATGGTGGTGCGCAAATACATGCAGAGGGCATGTTAAAGATCTCCAAAAAAAATGGATGTCAGCACTGCAACATGTCCCAAAATATTCATGAATGGGAGGAAAGCACAAAGCATGCACATTTGCACCGTTTGATAAACACGACTGTCAGTGTAATGACTTGGCAGGAGTGGGTTAACTATTGGTGTTAATTATTTCAAAGGACCTATAAAAATGCCATTCCACCCTGGAAACAGTCCCAAGTGTTATATTAGGGTTACTGAAGCATGGAACCAGATCTTCTTTTCCAGACAATGTGGGGCCGAACCGTGTGGATACCGTGGATACCTTAAAGGACAACAATATAAAAAAATCCAACATCACCCCCATTACATGTCCACACTTCCAGCAGCTGAAATCACTTATTCACATTTACAGCTGTGCTGCCCTCCCTTAGATATCAGACAGCAAAGATGAGTGCTAAAAGCACGCCTCCTAGAGGGCCCAGGGCCATGATTAACATAACACTTGCCATTGGCTGGTGGGAATGTCTGTTACAACCTCTCTCCTCCTCCTCTGCTAGTCAAACAAACTTGAAATGTCCTGTTGCTAGGATACAGCCTACATAAACAAGCTGAACAATGGTGGATAGAGGAATGTTTTATACCATGCTAGCTCTTAGCTATACTCTTTCTAAAGCAATTATTTTTAAAAAAATGCATTGAGGCAATACAGTTATCCTTTAAGAGATCACTTTACTATACACATACATGTAAAATAAATTTATTTTGGCACTGGAATATGTGATATGGAAACCAATATTATATTTGTGAATGGGAAGGTAGGCCCATTAAAATGATACCCAACATGGAGACCTTATTCCCTTGCCAAGGCGAGTTATTAATATCTTGGGAAATATGTATTACACACAGGTCATGTTTGGTATTGTAGAAATTGATCATTAATACAGGAGAGGAATATGTGATCACTATCCCAGTACAATGTACATATCTAAAGTTATATGAAATCTGCCTAACTGAGGGGGAATGAAGGATTGTGAGAAGTCGTAAATCTGGACATTCCTGAATGTTCCCACCTCATGCATAGCTAAGTAGGGGGATGGTTCATCAATGGGCTTAAAAAACCACTGCAGCCCCTATAACTTTGTTCATACTGAAGGGACATGCTAAATGTGTATGGATCATATTTCCTTCTTGCCCTGGGACACAGGACTTCTTCTAGTGAGTAGGGTCTGTGAATATGTTTATCCTTTTTATTTTATATAACTGTTGTACCTATTGTATGTCATTTTCTTTTATTTTTGTATTATATGCACTGTCCACCTTTTGGAATACTAAATCTAAAATTTTATAAGTTTTGTCTTTGATGCTGTAAAAGAACTCAACCTCTTATAAGTTTGTATGTGTTTAGATGTTGGATTAAATGCTTTGCTAGTGTAAATGCTAATTAACTCTGTGACTGCTTGTGAAGGACTTATGCTAATTAACCAGTTAGTTGCTGGAGTGAATGGTGTAGTGTTAACCATTTAGCTGCCAGGACAGGGGTGTGCATAGTCAGTGAGAGTCAAGAAGGGTTGTGGGCTTTCTGCGCTGGCCATAAGAAGTGCACAGTGGTGGCCGATTGATCGGTCAGATCACGTGCCCAGCGAACTGGCGTTCGTGACAACGACCAAAGTGAATTTAAATGGCTGCAGAAAGACACTCCCGCATATCAAAATCTTCATTCTGTGTTTACAAATAAACTAATTGAAAAAGACCTCCAGCACCTCCAGAGATCCTGCCATACTGGAGCCCTGGAGGTGTACCATAGCAAAGTCCTACGGTTCAGAACAAATTGTGTTCATTTCAAAATGGATAGAATGGAACCACGAACAGCATTGGCTGCAATTTCACATAATTTTAATGTCAAAAGAAAACAAGCCACAGTCAAACATGCATCCAAATATTCACAGTCAAAAGAGAGTAAAAGGTTTTCTATAACATATCCTAAATCCAAGAAGGCATTGCTAGCCAAACTAATTTATGAGGAAAGCTCGGATGAATATGTTTTTGGTATTCTGAAATATGTATTTGAGATCTGTGAAGGACTTATTGAAAAATCATGGGAGGCAAAAAAACTCCAAAATGCCTTAACTAAAAGGACCAATAAAGTATAGTCTTCTTAATAAACATATGTCAAGATTTAATCCTAACAGGCAATAGCAATTGAGATGTATCTTGTATGTACTGTATATCTTAACATGTAATTACGAAAAATGTCAATATTTTTATTTTTTGGGGATTTATATTTTTCATTATAATGACACTTCATTTATTAACCCTATAAGTGCCACAGATCGTAAATTTTACGATCTGTGGATGAAGAGACCAAAGTGCCACAGATCGTAAAATTTACGTACGATCTGGACACTTTAACTGCTACCTGCCCCTTTAAAGTAGCTACGGGCGATTGGGGGGCAGCATTCAAGTGCCCCCCTAGCCCCCTCGATCCCCCATCAGTTTTGTCTAAAACCGATGGGGGGATCGGGAGATAACTTACCTTTCTTGCAGGAGCCGGGAGCAGCAGCCGGGAGCAGGAGGAAGAAGGACGTTCGGAAAGGGAGACCCCAATGACATCAAAGGATTTCCTGCATCACTGGGGTCTTCCCTTAGGCTTCCCCCAGTCTGCTGGTGGTCTAGTTGGGGTACTGTACTGCAATCTCCATTCAGATCACAGTGCAGTACCTGGTATAGTAAAGCTGTCAGTGTGACAGCTTTACTATACTTTTTGTGAATGGAACTCAAAGTTCCATTCACAAATAGGATTTTTTCTAAGTCTTTGCTACTTAGCAAACTTTGCTACTTGCTACTTCTGATCACCAAATTATTGATCTTTGCCAATGAATGAAAAATCACTTCCTGGAAAATGGATTTCCGGGAAGTGATTTTTCTGATCGGATTGGTGAGATTCTCAATACCAACCAGTTTTCACTAACATACCACTAAAAGGGGGAGTGTGTGTGTATGGGGCGTGGGTTGTGGCGGATTTTAATTTTTTTCTTGTAACTGCACTTCTACATGTGTCCCATTTGAGCTAGTTGGTGGCCTCGTCTCTGTTTGCACCCATGCATATGGCACACCGTTTGATTCAGGACATGTGGGAGATTACAATTGAGTGTTTTTTTTGCTTGTCAAGTGGGTTTAGATAGGATTTCTACCTTTGAATTATCTTGTTTTATTTTTCACAAAATCTCCTAAAAACACAGAGTTCTATGGATTACTGCGTCTGGAATTCTTCATGTATGTATGAAAGCTTGGCACCGTAACGTAGCTGAAGGTGTGTAGATTCCAAAAATATATTGTTTGTGGGGGGTATTTCCAAGTTTCGGGGCTACAAGTTACAGAGCACTTGTAATTGCACGCATGCATACTTCCTATTTCTACACAGAACTGCGCCCACACCATTGGTGGTATGCATAAAAGAAAGGCACCGTTGCATAGATGAATATATAGTTTTGGGGGGTATTTCTTATATAGAGGGGTGTTTAGTCTGACACCTGAAAAGTTGCTGTAATTGGGCAACTGTGAATTGGCTCACTTTGTGGCTAGTTGATTCCACATCTGCGTGTGTAACCATGCATATGGCACACTGTGTGATTCAAGACATTTGGGGGATTGATATTTCGTAACATCTTTTTACATTTCATGAGGTTTTGGCATGATTTCTACCTTTGAAAGCTGATTTTTGTTAATTTTTTCAGAAAATCTGTGAAAAGTGTGAATTTCTACGAAGAACTGCACCCACACCATTGATAGCATGAATGAACAAACTACAGCGTTACATAGCTAAAAGTGTGTAGATTCAAGCAATATATAGTTTGTGGGGGGTGTTTTGTGGGGAAAACTGTAGAGTTGGCTGAATATTTTTGCTGTTTTTGAGCCATTGTGCATTGTCTGGCATTCGTGGCTTTTCGCTTCCATTTGGACATTTGGGAGATTGATATTTAGTAACTTTTTTTTACATTCCATGAGGTTTGGCATGATTTCTACTTTTTGAAGTTGTTTTTTGTTAATTTTTTCATAAACGTGCGAACTTCTACGAAGAACTGCGCCCACACCATTGATGGTATGAATGAACAAACTACAGTGTTACATAGCTGAAGGGTGTTGATTTCAGGAATATATAGTTTATGTGGGGTATTTCTGAGTTACGGGGGTGTTTCGTGGAAAAAAATGCAGACTGTTCAAATTCAGAATTGGCTAAATATTTTTGCTGTTTCTGAGCCATCATGCATTGTCTCACTTCGTGGTTATTCGCCACCACGTCCACATGTGTTACCACACATATGGCATACCATTTGATTCAGGACATTTGGGAGTTTTTTTACATTCCATGAGGTTTTGACATGATTTCTACCTTTTTGAATGTTGTTTTTGATGTTAATTTTGTTTTTTGAAAAATCTGGTAAAAGTGCAAACTCCTACAAAGAACTGTGCCCATACCATTGATGGTATGAATGAACAAACTACAGAGTTACATAGCTAAAGGTATGTAGATTTCAGGAATATATAGTTTGTGGGGGGTATTTCTGAGTTAGGGGGGTGTTTTGTGGAAAAACTGCAGACTGTTCAAATACAAAACTAGCTAATTTTTTTTTTGCTGCTACTGACATTTGGCATTGGTCCCGCTCTTGGTTAGTTAGTAGCCATGTCTCTGGGTACACCCATGAATGTGGCATACCGTTTTACTCGTGAGAGGTTAGGCTTTCATTTTTGATATGCGTTTGAACTTTCCTCTACAATTTTTTTTGCTGAAATTCGCATTTTGATTATGTCTCTGATTTTACAGTTGAGGAAAAATAGGAAAATGTGAGAAAATAACTTAGAATTGGACAAAGAGCTGTGCCCAGGTATCTGCATTTTGATCGAAAATTACCAAATCCTGCAGGTATGTGGTTTCTAAAAATATCTCACTTGTGGGGAAGATATTTGGAAGATATTCTATGTTAACCGTCAGTAGTGGTTATACATTTTAATTTGGTGTAATATTCTTGAAGGTTCAGTTTAAGTTTGGGGGGGTCTCCTGTACAGGAAAGGTAGGGTACCTACATATATCTGGTATCGTTGTCGGAGCTTTTAGAAACAGTAAGATTTTTGTGTGTAACTGTAAGATAACTATAAATAAAAATTGGACAAATCCATGAAAATTTGCAAATTTTAAATTTTTTTCCCATATTTTACCCATAATTCCAGTAAAATTTCCAGAAAAGTTAAAAAGTTCTGTTACCATGTTAAAGTACACTTTGTGCTGAAAAAACCAATGTATAATATTCCTGACTGCAAGGTTTCCTATTGTAGAATTAGTGTAAAGCGATTAAGGGCAAAATCCTGAAAATTCTGCTGGCACTGAAAGGATTAAAATATGTGAAATAAATTGAATGTTGTTAATTTTTAGATTGCAGTTCTCTACAAATGTGTTTCTTTTTTAATATGATAAACTTAAAGGAGAATGAAGCTCAAATAAATCATTTGGAGTTAGTACTCCATTTGTTAGTACATGTATCAACAACTAAGCATTAAAGATTCCACCCAGGGGCCTTTCCTTTTCCTCTATGGGCTTATTTTCAGTTCTGTTTGTTCCCCAAAGCTGAAGCTGAAATGGTCGCGCTCATACATTTACATTCACTATCGAACCTTTACCATCACTATTGTAGACTAATTAATGATCACTAAATGCGATACTGCACCATTGTTAAATAGAAATGTTTGAGAGTAGGAAGAGTGTGTTTTTGTTTATGCTGTATTTATTATACATAATACATATAATACAATATCATACAATAAAGGCGATACTGCACCATTGTTAAAGGGGAATGTTTGAGGGTAGGAAGAGTGTGTTTTTGTTTATGCTGTATTTATTATACATAATACATATAATACAATAAAATACAATAAAGGCGATACTGCACCATTGTTAAAGGGGAATGTTTGAGGGTAGGAAGAGTGTGTTTTTGTTTATGCTGTATTTATAATAACAATAAAGTACAGAGCTAAGCTAAGAAATGCATTACACAGAGAATTAAATTACACTGAGCTGTGCTAAGATCAGGATCATTCTCCTATCCTCCACTTGTATAGCGGTCTGGGTGTGTATACCCCAGGCCCATCGCTTCCAGAACTCTTTCCCACAGGTACTACTACAGCCGCTGATCAATACAAAAAAAGACAAAAGATCCACACTCCCGCTATGAAGTCCAGGTACTCTGCTTGATAGAATAAATGATTAAGACCGGTGCACACTCAAAACGCATCAGGTGTCTCATGGGTTTTATCTTGTTGAAGTAAAGTACATTTTTATTCTGATCAATGGAGGTATACGTGTAGCTTACAGATGGCACAGACTCCAAGCTGTGAAACAAGATATCTTTATTTGAACAAAACATGTGTGCTACACAGAGAAAATAAGAAACTTTAAGTCAAACACATACACAGACACCCCAGTCTCCCGCCACTTTAATAACATGAGCCACAATCAGATGCAACTTAAGTGGCAGGTATTAGAGAAAGTGGAAAGACATAACCGTGGGGGAGATTTTAAAAACACCCTGCTCCAGAAAGAATACAAATGGATCATGAAACTTAATACAATTTTCCCAACTGGTATGAATGATCAATGTAACATAAAATGCTTTTTGTGATAACTCAGGTATTACATGTGACACATATATCTGTGCATGGTTTTACAGCTTGTTTTTGTATTTTCCTCGCAGATATAATTAGAACACCTGCATATAGAAAACTACAGATTAGTAAGTATGCAGGTGTTACATAGTGGATCTACTACAACAGGCCACTTTGTGGCAGTACTGTATACATTATGATGTGATTATTCTCATTTTACTGCAATCATTAGTTGTTGCTAATATATTGTCGCTACTATTTAGCTATTGCTTGTATTTAACACTAACTATTAATTGTTACTATTAGTGTGCATTATCGATAAAGCTCAGAAATGTAAGTTTAGTTATTTCTGTTTTAGGTATATTTGCAAGGATACCAGTATGGAAGACTGTAATCACCCCTTGCAATTTTAGTGGCTTGCCAGTTTATTTGTTTGATACTCCATTCACTTTATTCTTGAATCTTACTGGTTTGCTTCCACCTTCACTAACCTTGGACTCCATTGGTTAGTACTATGTATACCCACAATGTACTCGAACTATGATGTTTTGACTATACACAAGTTTATGGATATATGCCGGATTGGTTCACATTTGTAATGTTTGCACTAAGAAACAAGCTATACACTTGAAGAGGATGAAGACTTAGGAGGCGGGACTTTTTGAAGTACACAATGGTGATTTGCTGATCAATTAGGTGTGGGATGGGCTTAGGTGGTTTGTTCCTTCATGACTACCTATATTAGGCAGTCTGTGTTTTACATGTGGTGTGCTTGAGAAAGGGCGTTGGTCCGAAACATGTACCACACATGTTTTGTTCAAATAAAGATATCTTGTTTCACAGCTTGGAGTCTGTGCCATCTGTAAACTACACGTATACCTCCATTGATCCGTATTACTGAACCTGGACCAGAGATACCAGGAAGTGTAGCCTACAGCTTCTACGTGATTCCTAGGTGCAGAGGGTCCACATTCACTCTAACATTTTTATTCTATCAAGCTGAGTACCTGGACTTCATAGTGGGAGTGCAGATCTTTTGTCTTTTTTGTATTGATCAACATCTTTATACCACTTTTGTTATTTTTTTCTTTTAATAGGTTTACCCTCTAAACATTCTGACTGACTAACATGGTACACCATCTTTTCCTAACCACCTTTTTCTAGGTTGTGATAGCCACATTTTTGGAAAAATTTTTTATTCCACAATATTTCCTGTCCTTTGCCTGTCAGTGGTCACTAATGGGTTAACACCCTGATCGCTCTGCGCTGGACAGGAAGAAGTATAAATTATTAACTCCTCCCACCTGCTTCAGTCCTATTCCTGTCCCCTCGCTGGATTGGAGAGAAAGAGTATGCTCACCCCTTGGATCTCTGGTTCCCCGCTATAGCTGGCTGTCTCGACCCAGGTGAGGTTCCAGCAGCCAAGCTACCTTCCCGCGGCAGCCCAATTGGTCTCTCCCGCGGGTCCGCGCGTCTCCCGTACTTCCGGGTTGACGCGCGATGATGACGTCATCACGCCTATTTAAAAATAGGGCGCGAGATTAGCTCCTTGGCGTTTGTACTGCAGAGGAGTGCTGGTGTTGTCTCTGCCTGTGATTAATATTGAATTGGAGCTTACAGGTAGCTTTATTCCTACTGTGGACACTCTATGAGTTTGTTTCTTTGCATTACAGATCATTTTTTTATTAATTTTGTAGGAAGTGCTATGAGTTCCAGGGGGCATAGATCCAGATCAAGATCCAAGTCTAGGGGGTGAGCATATCGGTTAGGAGGGTAAGTATTGTTGTTTTCCTTTTTGAGTACTAATTTTTTTTTTTTGTTTGTTTGTTTGTTTAGTGATTCATCTCGCCACAAGGATGAAAATCGTCATTCAAGGCGTAGGAAGGAGTGCAAAACCTGTGAAAATCAAGTTATTCAAGGGAAGAAATATTGTGAAGATTGCATGTCCACCTTTGTTGACAAAGAACCCCAGAAACGGGATGTCTCCCAATGGGTTAAGGAGTCCATGACTGAGTTTATGGGTACTATGATCAGTCAAATTACAGAGTCTGTTAAGGCCAACTTGAGTCAACAGCCTGTTTTACCAGCTGACCCTCCTGCTGATCTTCAACCTGCGCCAGGACCATCTAATCCATGCACAGATGGGGAAAGAGATATAGAGTTAGATAATCCATTTCCTCCTAATATTATTCAAGGCTTGATAAGGGCCATGCGGGCCACATTGATTTCGGAAGAGGATGACTCTGCCTCAAACAGTGGGGATAAGATGTTTGCTTCTCCATCTCCCAAGGCAAATTTTTACTTCCATCCTGTCATGGCTAATTTAATTCAGGAAGAGTTCAATACGCCGGATAAGAATTTCTTCCTTCCTCATTCACTTGCAGCCAAATATCCTATGTCAGATGAAGATGTAAAGCTGTGGGATCATATTCCTAAAGTGGATGCATCAATGTCTAGGTTATCCAAGAAAACTCGTCTGCCAGTTGAGGATGGAATTACGCTTAAGGATGCTGTGGATAGAAGACAGGAGGGTGTGCTTAAAAGATCCTTTTTAGTATCTGGGGCTTCCTTCAGGCCAGCTGTTGCTTCGGTAGGGCTTACCAAATCTGCAAGCTTATGGTTAAAAGAATTGGAAGAGGCAGTTCAATCGGATGCACCTAAGGAAGAGATAATACAGGCTATCAAAGATATCCGACTAGCTACCGATTTCTGTGCAGAAGCGGCCCTGGATAGTTTAAGACTGTCGGCAAAAAGTATGGCTTTGTCAGTGGTGGCTAGACGCATTTTATGGTTACGTCAATGGAAGGCAGATCTGCCTTCTAAGATGAGTATTATAAACGTTCCCTTTCAGGGTGATTTACTCTTTGGAAAAAAACTAGAAGATGCTATTGCACGTAATGCTGCAGATAAGGGAACATTTTTGCCTCAAGTAAAAGACAACAGACCATTGTTTAGAGTTAACCGTCCAACCTTCAAGGAAGCCAGACAGTATCGTCCAGGGAAGATATTTTCTCAAAGGCCATGGAGGATAAATCAGAACCAAAATCAGTCCTTTCGTAACCAAAAGTTCAAGCAACCTAAGAAGCAATTATGAAGGTGTGGGAGTCCAACAGGAGAAGGTAGGAGGAAGGCTTTCCAATTTCTATCCTGTATGGACTCAAACCATCACAGACAAATGGGTTCTGGAGACAATAAGGCTGGGTTATCATCTGGAATTCAAGATTGTCCCAGTAAAGGATGTATTTGTGGCATCTCGAACTCCCAAACTCCAAGATGCAAGTCACGCCTTGAGAAACGTCCTCTTGGAGTTGAAGTCAAATGGTGTCATAGAAAATGTTCCTCCCAACCAGCTGAGAGAAGGTTTCTATTCTCGTCTATTCTTGATAAAGAAGGTGTCAGGCGATTTCAGGGCTATATTGGATCTAAAAAAACTAAATGCTTTCCTAAGAGTCAAATCCTTCAGGATGGAATCATTAAAATCGGTTCTTATCCATGTAAGGAGAGGAGATTGGCTCTTAAAGATAGATCTTCAGGATGCATATCTACATGTCCCAATCTGGCATCCGCACAGAAGATTTCTGAGATTCTATGCCCTGGGTCAGCATTTTCAGTACACAGCACTACCGTTCGGCCTGGCAACGGCTCCAAGGGTGTTTACGAAGATTTTAACCCCTCTGATTGCCCATCTGAGACTGAAGGGAGTATTCCTGTTTTCATATCTCGACGATATTCTTCTCAGGGACGAGAACCAGATAAATTTAATATCTCAAAAGAACCTGGTGTTGCAAACCCTTCAAGCCCATGGTTGGCTAGTGAATTGGGTAAAGTCATATCTTCTTCCAAGCCAGAACATGGAGTTCCTGGGAGTATCTGTAGATACAATAAAGTTCCAGGTGTCTCTTCCCTTACCAAAAAAGGAGAATATTATGAAGGAGGTAAAACAGTTCTCATTGAGGAGAATATCCACAGTCCGCCTATGTCAACAGCTCATAGGGAAGTTGGTTTCTACCATCCAGTCGGTCAGATGGGCCATGAGCCATGTACGAATGCTCCAGTTGGAATTCCTGAACCAGTTGGACAAAAGGAAAATGAATCCCTTTCAGCTGATATATATAAAACAAACTACGATCAAATCTCTGGAGTGGTGGACAACACCCTCCAATTTCAGGCCCATTCCCTTGAACAAAATGAACCCGATACGGATAATTACCGATGCAAGTATAAAAGGTTGGGAAGCCCACTGTCAAGAGAACTGGATACAACAGATCTGGACATCTACCATGAAGAGGGAATCTATCAACTACAAGGAACTCAAAGCTATTCAACTGGCACTAATATTTTTTCTCCCTATAGTTCACAACGGTTCAGTATTAGTAGTTTCAGACAATTGCACAGCAATTTCCTATATAAATCGCAGGGGGGGAACTCGCAACAACAAACTTTGCCTTTTGGCTCTATCCATCCTGTTATGGGCGGAGAACAATCTGCAGGATCTGAAAGCAATCTATATCCCATCATCTCTCAATGTCAGAGCAGATTATTTGAGCAGACACAGAGTACTTCCGGGGGAATGGTCATTGTCCAGGAAAATCTTCACACAGATTACAGACAAGTGGGGCACGCCCCAGATAGATTTGATTGCCTTTCTTCAAAACCACAAGCTGCCGGTGTTTTGCTCCCGCTATCCACTTCTAGAAGCAGCATTTACAGATGCCCTGTCTTTCAGATGGAGGTTCCGGCTAGCCTATATTTTTCCTCCTTTCCCTTTAATTGTGAAAGTTCTCCAGAAGATCTGGGAGGACCAAGCCACAGTAATTGTAATTCTACCATGGTGGCCGAGGAGGCCATGGTTTTCAATGCTCCAGGAGATGAGGCTGGATGCTCCTTTTCACCTCCCGTCGGTTCCGGGGTTCTTGACACAAGGTCCTATACAGTTCTCAGATCCAGTGACCTTATCGTTGACGGCATGGCTACTGAGAGGGAGGCGTTAAAAATTCAAGGGTTGTCAGAAACCACTATTTCCACATTAATGGAGGCAAGGAGCAGAGCAACCTCTTCATCATATTATAGAGTCTGGGACACCTTTATCAAGTGGTGCAATTCCAAGTCTCCTCCATTATCATCTATCTCAGAGGTTGAGATTGTGGAATTTCTACAGAAAGGATTAGATAGAAAGCTAGCTCCAGCTACTTTGAAGTCTCAAGTCTCAGCATTGTCAGCCTTGTTCAACATTAAGTGGTTTACTCTTCCTTTGATATCTAGATTCTTTCAAGCATTAAAGAGGATGCATCCGCCTAAAAAACAAAAAACTCCCCCTTGTGATTTATCTCTTGTTTTGAAAGCCCTCACATCTGTTCCCTTTGAACCACTTGAAGATCTTCCTTTGGACAAACTTACCTGGAAGCTCAGTTTTCTGTTAGCCATCACATCGGCTAGAAGGGTATCAGAAATTACAGAGTTTAAAGCAGGTCCTCCTTGCCTTAATATCCTTGATGATCGTGTTATTATAAGACTTCATGATTCCTTCCTACCAAAAGTCGTTTCATCTTTTCATGTGAATGAAGATATTTGTTTGCCTTCATTTTGTGCTAATCCTCAGTCGGAAGAGGAGAAAACCTTGCATTGTTTAGATGTTAAGAGATGTATCCTCTCGTATCTAACAAAGACACAGCAAATCAGGAAATCAGATTCCCTTCTGGTCTCTACTCAGGGAAGAGAAGAAAGTTGGAGGAAAACTTCCCGTTCTACAGTGGCGAGGTGGATCACCTCTTGTATTAAAGAATCTTAACGATTATCTTCATGTGAGTTGCCCCCTGGTGTCAAAGCTCACTCTACAAGGGGGATGGCTGCATCCTGGGCATGCCAAATGGAGTCTCCATGGAAGATTTTGTAGAGCGGCTACCTGGAGCTCCGTCCAACACTTTAACAAACACTACAGGCTAGATTTGGCTTCCTCTTTATGCTCAGTTTGGGCGATCATTCTTGAAGTAGTTAATAAATAATTTAATAGCACCTCCCTTTGAGTATTTATTGCTTGGTAAATCCCATTATGACCACTGACAGGCAAAGGACAGGAAAACAGAAAATTATATCATACTTACCGAAATTTTTCCTGGACTGTAGCCTGTCAGTGGTCACTAAGATCGCTCCTTTCCTGTTTCTTATTTTATTTCCTAGCTCGGGTACAGTTAGGACTGAAGCAGGTGGGAGGAAAGTTAAGCTTAAATAATATACTTCTTCCTGTCCAGCGCAGAGCGATCAGGGTGTTAACCCATTAGTGACCACTGACAGGCTACAGTCCAGGAAAAGAAAATTTCGGTAAGTATGATATAATTTTCTGTTATCTACAATACTTTAGGATAGGTGATATAATGTACCCAAACAATTTAAATAAGGTTGCATGTCTAATTTTAACTTCCCCTTTAACAGTTTTTAGGACAAAAAATAATTATTTACAGTAAACATATAACAATTAAAAAGTACCGGAATGTTAAATAAATAAAAAGGCTCACACACTGTCCCTCTGAACCCCAAAAACCATATACCACACTGAACTAAAATCATGCTTGTGCAAAAATTTAAGTGGATGACACATTAAAAGATTAGTATAATTGTGCATGAACAATCATTCATATTTAGAATAAGCACACATACATACAGTCACAAAATGCCTGCTGCTCAAACTGTTTCTAATTTCTCTGTTAGCCCTTTAACCTAGCTGCCTGGCCTGGCGCGATTCAGTCCACGTTTTACTGTGTGTGAGTGTTGTTGTGAGTTTGTCACGCCTCCTCTCCTACCCAAATCGCGGATGGTGTGAGTTTTTGCTGGATTAGACTAATGATGTGGTGACATCATCATTACGCACCCCTACATACTCGGGCGTGGTGAAGTCATCGGGCGCGCGAGTTGCACACGCCATGACGTCAGTGGGGGCGTGCAAACACCGGCAGCAAGATCCTTGGACCACACAGATGGGAAGGGCAAGTCAGATCTCGTGGTGGCGGACCAAGAAGCAAACTTACTATGGGGGAGGAAGCCAGGCGCTTAACTACATTGAAGTAGGGGGTGGGAAGGGAATAGAAAAAAAACAAAAATACACATCTACAGCTTACAGCCCCAGCTAGCTAATAAGTTTAGGTTACTATTTAGGGGTACATATACATAGTAACTGATTATTAACTGTACAATGCCTATTGTAGATTCACCCAGTAGGGGGAGTGATCAGGCAGAAGACTGGGTGAATAGATAGCCTCTTGTAAAATTGGTATCAGTTGCTTATTAATTAAAATCAGGTCTATTCTAGACATGTTATGGTGAGTTGCTGAGAAACAGGTGTAAGTGATGTAATTGTCTCCACGTATCCCCCATGTTGGGAGAAGTAGATTTTAAACGAAGTTTAAGAAGAGGGTACTGTCATTCATAATGGGGTAGATAGCACAGGAGGTACAGGGGTGTCTCTAGGGTTTTTGTCACCTGAGCCAAACTTTTGAATTATGCTATGTCTGCCACCTCTCTGAAATTTAGCAGGGGTGCGCCCCCCCCTGAGTATTTTGCTTATATTGCCTCATTAGAGAGACACTCCTGAGGAGGTAAGCAGGATGAAGATGGACTAGGGGTAAGAGAAAGGGAGGGAGGGGCTAGCATAGAGGAAAAGGAGACATGTGTATTAGAGTGTATAGAAAAATTAAAGGAGCATAATCTAAAATGTATGTTTACAAATGGCAGAAGCCTGGCTGAAAAAATTTAAGAATTGGAGATAATGGCTTTAAATAAAAAGCATGTTGCAGAAACATGGTTAAATAATTCTTATGATTCTTCTTGTTATACACCTTGTTAATTCATGATAGAGAAAATAGGAAAGGGAGAAGGGTCTGTATTTATGTTAAACAAGAGATTAAGCCAAATTTAAAACAAGAGATAACTGTTGAGACTTTAATTACCCTAACATTGATTGGAATAGTGGAACTGCCAACACAGTAAAGCGTGATGTGTTCCTAAATTTGCTACATGAACCCATGAGAAAAGGTGCTCTGTTTAATCTGGTATTATCTATAAGTCATACATATGAAGGTATCTGGAATCTTAGGAAATAGCGACCATGGAATATTGTCATTTAATGTATGTTATCAAAAGGTATAGTGCACTGGGTTAAAAGACTTAATTTGGAGGGAGGGAGGGGGAATAGTAATGTTAACATTAACGTATGAATATAACTCATTGTGGTGGGGTAGAAAAAATAGCTCTTCAGCTATTAACAAGGATAATATATTCTCAGGTAAAGATACTGAACAGAAGAGGACTGTTTTTAAAGGAGTGGAGAAAAAACTCATATATATATAATATATTTATGGTGTCTAGATGCACACTCCATGAGTCCAAATGGGAAATGGGACCAACCCTATGTACAGGGGGTGCTGAGGGATAGAAAAGTAACTATAAATATAAATATATAGGGATAGCCCTAAACATAGAGCCCTCAACAATATAGCACTCCATCCCTTGAATTCCCAATACTATGAAACCATCAGTCACATAAACACTGTGTACGAATGTGAAAGGAAAGAGTGGATCAAATTGTCTAAAAACATTTCTTTATTACCATATAAACATTAATATACCGAAATACCAAAATACACCATGGCTAAAACTAAAACTAAAAAATCGGGCGTCCCCGATCTCTAACTGGACTTATATTCAACCACAAATGCTAAGTATAGGGATCCACCGTTATTGTCCCATATGTTAATAGACATCCATCTTGATGAACTGTGTAGAGGATTATATTCCGATTGTGAGAGGAAAACCAATATGTACACCCACGGTGAATTATTAATGTCCTCCGACCGAGTTCTTGTTAGATATCCCAAATCATAACTCTAGCGGTCACAAGCATTTCCAATATCTTGATAGGACATATATAACAGTAGTGAATCACTTGGCTTACAGAATACTGCGTACGGGACTTATTGGCAAACACTAAAACACTTGATATCACAGTCATAAATGTACGGATACCCGGTATAGCTGATATACTTGCCACTCAGCCGAAATGGGTTGTTAAGCAATGTGCTGCCGCTTCACCCGAAAATTCCTTATCGCCGTGTGTTAATCTCTATCCATATGCAATTCCTTGTATGAAAGCTTGTCCCCACAATCTCCTCCAACGTCCGATGGTCCCGCAACTCAGCACTTGCGTCAACCGACGCACGTTTCGCCGTAATCACGGCTTCATCACCGTGGGTGTACATATTGGTTTTCCTCTCACAATCGGAATATAATCCTCTACACAGTTCATCAAGATGGATGTCTATTAACATATGGGACAATAACGGTGGATCCCTATACTTAGCATTTGTGGTTGAATATAAGTCCAGTTAGAGATCGGGGACGCCCGATTTTTTAGTTTTAGTTTTAGCCATGGTGTATTTTGGTATTTCGGTATATTAATGTTTATATGGTAATAAAGAAATGTTTTTAGACAATTTGATCCACTCTTTCCTTTCACATTCGTACACAGTGTTTATGTGACTGATGGTTTCATAGTATTGGGAATTCAAGGGATGGAGTGCTATATTGTTGAAGGCTCTATGTTTAGGGCTATCCCTATATATTTATATTTATAGTTGTTTTTAAAGGAGGTTAAGGGCTAGGCCACACTAGCACAATTTTTATGCGTTTGCGCATCAATTTTTTCCTAACATTGAAATTGCACCAACGCACCAAAATTGAGCTATTTCGGGTGTGTTGCGATTATGCATCCATTTGTAATACGCAATCGCATGAGATGCGGTTTCCTATCTCAAAAGGAGAAATCGCAAACGCACAAATTGCAAAAGTCCACACCATTGTGGCTGATTTCTGATGTAAAGAGGGAAATGGAAAGGAAGAGAATCATCTACAGTGATTTTCTGGTGGGAGACTACCGTATATACTTGGGTATAAACCAAGGTTTTCAGGCTTTAAAAAAAGCCTGAAAATCTTACCTTGGTTTATACTCGAGTCAATCTTACCTTGGTTTATACTCGAGTCAATCCTTCTGTCCGGTGGCAGCGCGATCCGCATCCTCAGTGCGCTTCCGGGATGCTTCCAGTGCGCTTCCGGGTGACGTCTCATCTTTTTTGAATACCAATATTCAAAAAAGGTAGTTGTTCACAGCCTGGAAACTATAGACCTGTAAGCCTAACATCAGTGGTAGGGAAGGTGATGGAAACATTGTTAAGGGATCATATCCTTGACTTTGTCTCCAGAGAACATCTTATTAGTAGTAGTCAGCATGGATTTATGAGAAATAGATCAGGCCAGACAAATTTAATTGGTTTTTATAAAAAAGTGAGTAAGAAGTTAGTATCAGGCACAGCAGTGGATGTGGTATATTTGGATTTTGCAAAAGCTTTTGATACTGTGCCAATAGGCGACTAATGTAATAACTGAGGACTGTTGGCCTTGAAGAAAACATTGTTCATGGATAGGAAATGGTTATTGGACCGCAAACAGAGATTGGTGGTTAATGGAGCCACATCTATGTGGGCTAAAGTTCTAAGCGGAGTGCCTCAGGTCTGTACTGGGCCGCTTCTGTTTAATCTGTTTATAAATGACTTAGAAGGGGGCATTGAGAGCAAGGTCTCTGTGTTTGCTGATGACACTAAACTATGCAAGAGCTTTGGAAACTTCCAATGATGTGCAAGTGCTGCAAGCAGGCTAGATAGATTATCAAAATGGGCAGTAGAATGGAGATGAGATTCAATGTTGATAAATGTAAGGTGATGCATTTGGGATTTAATAATTCCTGTGCCACCTACACCATAAATAACTCTGTGTTAAGTTCATCTGTAATGGAAAAAGATTTGGGGGTTCTGGTAGATAACAGACTTAGCTATAGCAAACAATGCCAGGTAGCAACGGCTAGGCTAGCAAGATATTGTCTTGTTAAAAAGGGGAATAGATTCAAGAGAGAAAAATATTATTCTCCCTCTTTACAAGGCACTGGTAAGGCCTCATTTGGAATATGGGTGCAGTTTTGGAATCCCATATACAAAAGGGACATCTTGGAAATTGAGGCAGTTCAGAGAAGGGCAACTAAATTAATAAGGGGAAAGGAGGAGCTTGAATATGCAGGCAGATAGACAAGTTAGGGCTGTTTACATTGGAGAAGCAACGTTTTGCGTGGGGACATGAAAACTTATACAAATATATTAATGGGCCATACAATGAACTCTCTGGTGCATTGTTTACTAACAGGTCATATCAGAGGACGTGGACATCCTTTAAGGTTGGAAGAAAAGAAGTTTCATCTCAGGTTAGGAGTGAGAACTGTGAAACTGTGGAACTGTCTCCAGCAGATGTGGTAATGGCAAGTTCATTGAATAGCTTTAAAAAAGGCCTGGATAAGTTTCTAAAACTAAAAAATATTGAGAATTACTGGTATTAATGCATATAGATCTGGTTGATCCAGGGATACCTTCCGATTGTCGTTTGGATCAGGAAGGAATTTTCCCCCCCTTTTTAGCTGTTTTTTTGCCTTCCTCTGGATCAACTGTTAGGTAGGGTTAAAAAAAAAAAAAAAAGGGGGTGAATAGGTTGGACTTGATGGACGTATGTCTTTATTCAACCTTAATTACTATGTTACTATGTCACTACCCGGCGCCTCTCACTTTGCGGCGCAGAGTAGTGACATCATCCAGAAGCACAGAGGATGTGGAGCGAGGAGTGAGAGGCCGCAGGACAAGGTAGGAGAATACCACGGGAACACCAGTGCACACAATACTTACAAATAAGAGTAAAACCTTCTTTATTTGTGCATACTGTATGCACAAATAAAGGAGGATTTACCCCTATTTGCAATTATTGGCTTCTGCAGATGTTTGAAACCTACAACTCCCAGCAATTAAAGCATGCTGGGAGTTGTAGTTTCCAAACATCTTATGTGGCAAATACTAGTAGGGGTTACTATGTGGGATTTAAAGGGCAACTAAGCAAAAACAATACAGAATCAGGAGGAAGGTATCTATTGTTAAATACTGCCTTCTGATACTGTATTGTTTTGAGGCTTTAGTTTCCCTTTAAATAGACAGCAGAATTCCCATACAGTAATCCCATACAGTAATAACCATACTGGATTTGGCTATTACTGTATGGGACTACTGTATGGGAATGCTGCTGTCCATTTAAAGGGCAACTAAAGCCTCAAAACAATACAGTATCAGAAGGCAGTATTTAACAATAGATACAATAGAGAATCAGAAGGCAGAAGTGGTCATATTTTCTACCCTTGGTTTATACTTGAGTCACTCAATCCTTTTTTGGGTAAAACTGGGTACCTCGGTTTATACTCTGGACGGTTTATACTCGAGTATATACGGTATAACTACCATAGAAAAAATAAAAAGATTGGGGCTCTGCTGATAGCTCTGAGGGAACGGGACTGGCCTTTAGGAACTATGAAAACTGTAACAGATTGTCTTTTTTTTGTTAGAAGAACCCCTGGCTGCTGTTTGCCATGTTACTGTCCTGCTCTGTTAGGTCCTGCTGGCGCTTACACAACTGCTAGGAAAAATTGGGGGTTGAACCTCACTTATAAGTACTGCTGACAAAGTGATTTCTGAGCTCTAAGTGATTTTCTTTTAAGGGGGTTTTCAGTTTTAAAGGGGTTTAAAGGGGTGCGGTAAGAAACAAAAACGTTTATAACAAGAAAAAACAAGATTGCTGTTTCTGTTCTTGTGTATTACATAGTAACATAGTTATTGAGGTTGAATAAAGACATACATCCATCAAGTCCAACCTTTTCACTCTCCTTTTTAAACCTATCTGACAGTTGATTCAGTGGAAGGAAAAAAAAACAAAAAAGGGGGGAAGGAATTCCTTCCTGAGAGCAAACGGCAATCGGAAAGTATCACAACCAGAACTACAGTATATTTATTAATACCAGTAATTCTCAATATTTTTTAGTTTTAGAAACTTATCCAGCCCGCTTTTAAAGCTATTCAATGAACTTGCCATTACCACATCTGCTGGAAGACAGTTCCACAGTTTCACCGTTCTCACTGTAAAGAAACTTTTCCTAACTTTAGAAGAAACTTCTTTTCTTCCAATCTTAATGGATGTCCATAAGACCTCTGATATGACCTATTAGCGAATAATGCACCACAGAGTTTATTACGTGGACCATTAATATATTGGTATAAAGTGATCATATCCCCACGCAAACATTGCTTCTCCAATGTAACCAGACCTAACTTGCCTGCATAGTCAAGCCCCTCCATTCCCTTTATTATTTTAGTTGCCCTTTTCTGATCCACTTCATTTTCCAAGATGCCCCTTTTGTATATGGGATTCCAAAACTGCACCACATATTCCAAATGAGGCCTTACCAGTGCCTTGAAAAAAGGGAGAATATTTTTCTCTCTTAAATCTATATCCCTCTTTATACAAAACAATATCTTGCTAGCTCTAGCTGTTGCTGTCCGGCATTCTATGATACAGCTAAGTCTGTTATCTACCAGAACCCCAAATCTTTTTCCATCAGAGATTCTCTTGGTTGATAACAAACTTAAAGGTAGTAAGCAGTGCCAGGCAGCAACAGCTAGAGCCAGCATGGTAGTGTCTTGTATAAAGAGAGGTATGGATTCAAGTACTAAAAATGTTATTCTTCCTATTTACAAAGCATTTGTAAGGCCTTATTTGGAATATGCAGTGTAATTTTGGAATCGTGTTTACAAAAAGGACATCTTTGAAATGAAAAAGGTTCAGAGAATGGCAAGGGGGGATTGGAGGAGCTTAAATATGAAGAAGGTTGGATAAGTTACAATTATGTATGCTAGAGAAAAGGCGCTTGCATGGGGATATAATTACTGTGTATAAATAGATTAACGGCCATACAATAAACTATCTGGGACATTGTCAGAGGACACGCGGACATCCCTTAAGACTTGAAGAAGTTTAGTCTTCAAGTTCGGAAAGGTTTTTTCACTGTGAGAACAGTAAAACTATGGAACTGTCTTCCATTGGACGTTGCGATGGCAGGTTCATTGGACAGTTTAAAAGAAAAAACTGGATGAGTTTCTGCAAACAAGGAATGTTGCAAGTTATAAATACTGATACATAAAGCAGAGTTGATCCAGGGATATTTCAGATTGCCACTTGAAGTCAGAAAGGATTTTTTTCCCCCTTCATAAATTTGGTGATTTTGGTTTTTTTTTCCTCCTTCTGGATCAACAGTTAGGCAGGTATTGTGGATATTGCTGAGTAGTTGGACTGGATGGACATAAATCTTTATTCAACCTCAAATACTATACTATACTATTTATTGATGTTTCTGTTGTTGTGTATTGCTTCTTAGTATGGTTAGATTTGTTGGAGTCAGATTATTGGGTGGGGAGAGTGACCCGGCGGTCTTGGTTCACGTTGGTGCCAATGACGAATTTAGAGGAGGAGGAGAGGTCCTTTAAAAATGATTACCGAGAGTTAGGGGCCAAGTTAAAAGTAAGGACCTCAAGGGTAGTGTTTTCAGAAATACAGGAGCTTAGGAGTATTAATGCGTGGTTAAGAGGCTGGTGTAAGGAGATGGGTGGTTCAGTTTTTAGAGAACTGGGCTGACTTTTCTCTTGGCTACAGGGTCTTTAGTAGAGATGGACTGAACCTCAATGATGATGGTGCAGCTTTTTTGGGGGAGAAGATGGCTAGGGGGGTTGGAGGAGATTTTAAACTAGGTATGGGGGGAGGGTGCGTAGAATTGCACACGAGTAAATAGAGGGTGAGGGATCAGGGGGCTAATAAGATAATGGATTGAGGAGATGGGGGAGGGGGAAGCATAGAGGATAAGGAAGCAAAAAAATTAGGTCCACTCGAGCCTGGCTTAAATGGTATGTCCACCAGGATTTTAACTTTCTTTTTTCCAGTTTAACTGAAGAACAGGATGTAAATGTGCTTTGTCTTACCTCCTGTCCTTCAGTAAAACTTACAGGAGAGCAGGAGAAACTTACCTGCATATCGCTCCAGCGCTGGTGACAGCCTCCGACTACACTGACATTTCCCGACGGATCCACAGTCCTTTGCATTGTGTGCACGTGCACACACAGGGCAAAGGAGCGTGGATGCAGCGGAGACTGTCAGAAAAGCAGCCGGCACTGGAGCGCTGGCTTCTCTTAGAAATTAAATTTTAACACTAGAACCACATTATTAAAATGTGTTAAAATCGCTTCTAACACTTTTTAAATTCGAACCATCGACACAGGTCCTTCCATTTCAAGCCTTCTTTCAGGTAATGAACATTAGTCATGGCCATTGCCAAACAAGCTGATTATGAGTGTGGTCTGCTGTAATGCATACTCGTAACCAGTAGCAGAAGGAGGCGTGAACGTCCAGTGAGGGGTCAAGTTTAAAACATTTTAATAACACAGTTTTGGGGTTTGTGGGGGTGCTCCTGCTAGTGTTAAACTATACTTCAAGGGTGGATTTACCCTTTAAGGATAAGCAGAAGAGAAGAGGGGAAATCAATGGAAGAAAAAGAATGGAGGAATGGGGGACATGAAGGGCAAAACAAGTATGTGCAATAGTGAAAAGACAATGTTTGTTGAGGGTCCAACCAAAAGATTGGGCCCAGCAATTTCTAGCTATGCTCAGGACCGCCATCAGAATTTCCTGGGCCCCATATAGGGTAGATTACTAGGCCCCCACTATTTTAGTCCATAAATCATTTTCTTATAGATGGTAAACTTCATCTTCTACCCCATCTTCCCTAGCTAAATTCAAAGGCATTTCTTTCTTTCCATGAGTCCTATAATTCCCCCCAACCCTCAGAGCGTGTGTATTTTCCGTCTCTGTCCTGAGATACACAAGTTAGAAGAATACGTGTTTTCATTCCTCTACTCCTACTTGGACTGTAAATCAAATCCCTGTGACCTGATCCTCTTCCCAACCTCCTCCATGCTCAAACATAGAGATAAGAGCATTAGCAGGGGGAGAGAGGTAGCTTTGACTGCAGATATAAGGCAGCACTTGACCCCCCTTCTTGATAGCTTTCACTGATTAATGATGGGTCACAAAGAGAGAGATTGTATTTTAGCAGTTCTCTTTAGCAGATCGATCCGTGTCTCCAGGACAGCTTGCTTTCTATTTGCCACTGCACGTTGGAGTGTTTTTCAGGATGTTGAACTTTTCATTTCTACTGCACATGATAAGCTTGTCGGTTAGCTGGAGTTGAGACATGGAGGAGGTAACAGAGGGGAGGGGGAAGGGGGGAGTGCTAACAAAGAGATCTGACCCCATGGAAAAACAAAGTCACTGACAGAGGTAGGATAAAGGCAGCACAGAGTACATGAATTTAACTTTGCAATGGGCCAATGTGTTTTTTTTCACTATAGATGCCCTTTAAGACATAAGTTTTATCAGTTATGCAGGCCAGACAGAAACAGAAGCAGCTTAATCTGGCACTCCTTACCTCCTGAGCATGCGTTTCTACAGACACAGATCATGCACAGAAGCCTCTTTAACTGCCTCCTTGTACTACCCCTCCCGTCAGTTGGCTAGTACAGTACAGGGGGGCGTGCAGAGAGACTGTCAGGTAGCATGCCAAATGAATTTCCTCTCTGAAAAGTTTAAAGGGTATGTCCATCGTTTCTTTTTAACTGTTTTACTGAAGAACAGGAGGTAAATGCACAATCAACTGGACTTGAAGTTTAGTTCTTGAAGACGTTTCGCTAGTCATCCGACTGGCTTTCTCAATTCAGAATGACTTGTACAAGAATCTGTGGCAATTATGTACCCTGGAAAATCCCAATTAGCATATCACAGCCAAGGGGTGTGATTGGATAGTGGCTAAGAGGTGTTATAGGAATGCCCAGAGTAAGGTGTCAAAACAGCATTGTACATGGCAGACAGTTGGTGTCCCCCCCACCTCTATTTAGGCTTGGTTTCTTTATTTTCACATAAATAGCCTCCTTAACACCTCTCTTGAACCAGTCACGTTCCTTTTCCAATATGTTAACATTACCAACTGTCTGCCATGTACAATGCTGTTTTGACACCTTACTCTGGGCGTTCCTATAACACCTCTTTGCCAATATCCAATCACGCCCTTAACACCTGGCTGTGATATGCTAATTGGTATTTTCCAGGGTACATAATTGCCACAGATTCTTGTACAGGTCATTCTGAATTGAGAAAGCTAGTCGGATGACTAGCGAAACGTCTTCAAGAACTAAAGTCCAGTTGATCTAATTGAATACAACAGATATATCATGACCTGGATGAATGACAACCTTCACAAGCATGACATGTTAATGTGACCCCAAAGGTAGATCACATAGTATGGCAATCGGAAATTCACCTGGATCAACTCTACTTTATGTATCAATACCAGTAAATTGCAACATTCCTTGTTCTCAGAAACTCATCCAGCTTTATTTTTGAAACTGAACAATAAACCTGCCATAACAACGTCCACTGGAAGACAGTTCCATAGCTTTACCGTTCTCACAGTGAAAAAACCTTTCCGAACTTGAAGCCTAAACCTTTTTTCTTCAAGTCTTAAGGGATGTCCTCGTGTCCTCTGACATGTTCTATTGGTGAACAATGCCCCAGATAGTTTATTGTATGGCCCGTTAATGTATTTATACACAGTAATCATATCCCCATGCAAGCGCCTTTTCTCCAGCGTACATAACATAACTTTTCCAGTCTCTCTTCATATTCAAGCTCCCCCAATCCCCTTATTAATTTAGTTGCACTTCTCTGAACCCTTTCCATTTCAAAGATGTCCTTTTTGTACACAGGATTCCAAAATTGCACCACATATTCCAAATGAGGCCTTACCAATGCTTTGTAAAGAGGGAGAATAACATTTTCCTACCTTGAATCCATACCTCTTTATACAAGACAATACCATGCTGGCTCTGGCTGTTGCCACCTGGCATTGCTTGCTACCTTTAAGTTTGTTATCCACCAATACTCCAAGATCCCTTTCCAACAGGGATTCATTTAACACATAGCCATTTTTAGTATAAGCAGCACAAGGATTTCTAAGTCCAAAATGCATCACCTTACGTTTATCAACATTGAATCTCATCTGCCACTTAGCAGCCCAATGTGAAAATCTATCTAGTTCCCCCCCCCCCAGTTTTTAATGGCCAACAAAGTTTTGTGTTGTCAGCAAAGACAGAAACCTTGCTGACAATACCCACTTCCAAATCATTAATAAACAAATTAAATAGAAGCGACCCCAACACAGAACCCTGTGGTACCCCAGTTAGCACTTTATTCCATAATGATGAAGACCCATTAACAACTTCTCTCAGCATCCTATTCATTAACCAATTTTCTATCCATGTACAAATGTGACTCCCCAGCCCAACAGACCTTAGCTTATACATTAGTCGCCTATGGGCCTTTGCAAAATCCAAGTAAACTACATCTACTGCTATGCCAGAGTCTAAATTTCTACTTACTTCCTCATAAAAGCCAAGCAAGTTAGTTTGAAAAGACCTATTCCTCTTAAATCCATGCTGGTTACTACTCATAATGTCAGTCCTTGAAATAATAATAATAATATTAACCTTATTTAGTTCTTTCTGTACCATATCCTCAGTTAACCAAAGTGCACTTGAATCTTTTATACCATTATTGCTACTATACTCTATATGATATCTGTACTTGGATCTTCTATAGTGTATACAAAGGGAAACAAATATTCAAGACATTTGCTTTATCGCCATCCTCTGTAACTAACTTATCCCCATTAATTAATGGTGCCACATTCTCAGTCCTCATCTTCTTACTATTAATTTACTTAAAACATTTTTTAGGCTTAGTGATGCTTTGTTCAGCTATCCTAACTTCATTATTAATTTTAGCTAGTATGATTGCTTTCTTACACTCTTTGTTACAGTTTTTATAATCCCTAAAGGCCCTTTCTATTCCCTCTGATTTAAAGGTTTTAAATGCCATTTTCTTCCTTTCCATTTGCCTCTTTACATCAGAATTCAGCCACATGGGCACGGATTTATTTTTTTTACATTTATTTCCCAGGGGTATAAATTTAGATGTGAACTGGCTTAAAATCCTCTTAAACACAGTCCACTTCTGTTCAGTACCTTTACCTGATAATACATTATCCCAGTTGACATTCTGAAGAGTTTTTTTAACCTGAGAAAATTTGCCTTCCCGAAATTAAAAGTCTTTTTTAACCCAGCGCACTTTTCCTTTTGATAACAAAGTCCAATCAACACTATTTCATGGTCACTATTCCCTAAGCCTCCAGTTACCTTTATATCTATAATGCGTTCCACGATACCAGATCCAACAGAGCTTCTTTTCAGTAGGAACTTCAACCACCTGTGAGAAAAAATTATCCTGTAGCAAATTCATCGCCTTTTTCTGTGATGGCAGTTCCACTACACCAATCAATGTCAGGGTAATTAAAGCCCCCCAAAATGAGCACACTCCCCAAACTTGCAGCCCTTGCTAACTGCATATGAAGCTGACTCACCTCCTCTCTGCTAGCATTTGGCGGCCCAACAATAATATTACCCTCTTTCCTGTTGCCTAATTCCACCCATATTGCCTCCACTTTAACATCCATATCGACAGTTATCTCTTCTTTTAAATTTGGCTTCAATTCTTTTTTAACATAAACACAAACTCCTCCCCTTTCCTTTTTTCTCTGTCCTGCCTAAACAAGGCATATTCTTCAAAATTTATAGCCCAGTCATGAGAACTGTTCAACCACATTTCTGCTATACCTATTACATCATACCCCCCCAAACCTAGTTTAAAATCTCCTCCTGCTGTCTCCCTGGCTTAGCACGTGGCTGTGGTAGTATTTCTGAAAACATCACGCTGGAGGTCCTTGCTTTTAACTTGGCCCCTAGCTCTCGGAAATCATGTTCAAGGACCTCACCTCCTCCTCTAACTTTGTCATTGGCACCAGTGTGACCCAAGACTGCCGGGTCACACCCGGCCCCACCAAATAATTTGTCTACACGATCCACCACATGCCGAACCTTAGCACCAGGCAGGCAACACACAGTTGGCGGCAGATTATCCTATCAACCTTCCTTATCAAGGAATCATTACCTAAGACAGCAAATCTGTTAGGAAGGGCAATCTGGGAAGAAGCCACCCTACCCTTCTGTCCCCCACTTCCCCTAGTAACCCAAACAAAATTACCTCCCCCCTCAACCTTCCCTGTCCCACTTCCACCCACCTCTATACTGGCCCCAGCCAGTGCCTGCTGACAAATTTCGGGAAGGCAAATTTTCCCAGGTTAAAAGCAGCTCTTCAGAATGTCAACTGAGATAATTTATTATCAGATAACGGTAGTGAACAGAAGTGGACTGTGTTTAAGGGGATTTTAAGCCAGTTCACATCTAAATTTATACCCCTAAATCCACACCCATGTGGCTGAATTCTGATGTGAGGAGGCAAATGGAAAGGAAGAAAAAGGCATTTAAAACCTTTAAGTCGGGGGGGGCGCTCGCGAGCATCCAAGATGGCGGCCGCAGTCTGAAGGAGCTCCGCTACCACCCGACAGCTAACATCAAAAAACAGTCAGACGGTAACAACCAACAGCAACACACCGTTCATAACCACAGCTAAAACAACGGAGACCCGTAAAAATGACAAAGCAGAACAAAGGAGGGACGGGAACAGCTAAAACAGCCCCAATCTTCCACCCGAAACAAGGCCCAGTTGCGCCACCGTCGCCACGTGGAACACCTGACCAATCCCCTCACAAGCTAACACAGGACCCAGCGAACCAAACGGAATGCACAGAACAAGATACGATACACCCGAATTGGCTAATTGACTTTAGAAACATTATAAAAGAGGAACTCGCCTCAGCAGTAAAAGATATAAATACTAACATTGCGGATTTGGGTCGCAGAATAGGGGATATGGAAACGAGGTGTGACGATATCACTGAAGCTACACAGACATTAAGGGAAGAGGGAATGGAAACTCAACAGCAAATGTATAAATTGTCTATATGGATGGAGGATCTGGAAAACAGATCCAGGCGATCCAATATACGAATTAGGGGGATACCGGAAACATACTCTGACACCCCAAAAGTTGTAAAGGATATATTACATAACCTACTACCGTCAGAGCCTGAATCAAGATTGGAATGGGACAGAGCTCACAGAGCCTTTACCAAACTAACTAGAGATGACAATCCCAGGGATATCATAATCAAACTCCACTTCTTTGACACCCGCGAAAAAATCCTACGAGCAGCTAGACAATCAAAGGAACTATTATTTAACTCATACCACTATCAAATATTTCCAGATTTATCATCAATAACATTATCCAAAAGGCGAGACTTCAAACCTATAACACAAGCACTAACGGACCGCCAAATCCGGTACAGATGGGGATATCCATTCAAATTGATTTTCCAGTGGGAAAATCGCACCCATATTATCGAGGACTTATCTGAAGGAATACAAACCCTGAGAAATCTCAAGATTGACACTAGCATGCCTACAACGACACCAATCAGGATAAACCGACCACCACTTGTGAGGGTGTGGACAATGGTCACCCCCAAGCGACAAAGAGCTCTGAGACTACTTTCGTTCCCAACCCCTAAACTTCAAACAACCCAGCTTCAGGTGGAACAAGGCAACTGATAACCTAAAAACAAGAAAGTTCAACTTTATGAAACTACAAAACAGCAGATAACCTACTTAAGCACATAGACAACCTTTTACTCCCCCATGTCCTCAATAAAGAACATTTGCTGCTGTCACTTAAATTCAAAATAAAGTTGTAAAGTCTCCGGAAGGTAACCAATTGAGGGACACTATCCTCGAGACATGCACCTTCCAATGGCCAGAAAGGCCTGTAACGTTTGTAATAACGTTTTACACTTTGTTAAACCTTTACTATTTAAAGTTGGGGTCACCCCCTGTTACTGGTTTTTTATTTATGTTTATGTTTATATTTATATTTAGGTTCTTGGCTTACTACCCCTGTCGTCACAGAAATGTATTAGAAAATACCGATGCTTTCACAATGCTTAACTTTAAAACCGATATAGTGATGTGTTGTAATATGTCTATGCTCATACTTACATTAGGGTCCATGGCTCACTACCCTTTTCGCTACAGAAATATACTAGAAAATGCTGAGGTTTTCACAATGCTCAACTCTAAAACTGAAATAATGATGTGTTGTAATACTGCACAGCTTGGCTATGACTGGACAACCCCTAACCCCAAATAACTTGACTATACTTAGTCATAATGTCAAGGGGATGAACACTTATATGAAGCGAAACATAGCATTCCAACAGTATAAAACATATAAACCGCAAATAATTGCGCTGCAAGAAACACATTTTTCGCAAGCCTCAGCCCCTAAATTTCTTAACTCTCAATATCGCAGATTTTATTTATCTAAAAATCTCCAAAAAACAAATGGAGTAGCAATATTATTCCACAATTCTATTAATTTGGAAATCCACAATACATGGCAAGATAAGGAGGGACGCTACCTCATCATTCATTGCTCCATAAATGCTATTCAATACACATTAGCTTCAGTCTATGCACCAATATTAATCAAATCCAATATATTCTCTCATTCCTGAGAAAATTCCAAGATGTGTATCAAGGAACACCTGTCACGAACTTACCTGCCGCTCCGGTCCCGCGCCGCACTACACTTCCGGGTGGGCGGCGTCGACGTCATGACGTCACGCCGCCGACACGCCGGGCGGCGCGAAATTTGAAAAGCCGGTGTCCTCCTGGACCCGGTGCCCGATTGTAGCATTCCGCTACCTCCCTGGCTCCTGTACTTACCTGCCTTGGATCCTGCTCCTTATACTCACGTTGCCTGCATCCTATACTTACCTTGCCTGTATCCAGTACCTACCTTGCCGGTTTCCAGTGTAATTTTTGGCCAACCGGCAATCCGATCGTACGACCCATGGATTGTACGATCAGATTGTAGCATCTATGGTCACCATTAGTGGAGGCAACCGTACCTGATGAATCATGCCAAGCATCCTGGCAATCTGGGGCTTGGCTATAGGTGAAGTTTGGGATATCTGTGCTAAAGGTATACATGGGTATTGAGGAGCATTAAAGCCGGTCTTAAAGTACTTAACACTAGAGATGGCCGAATTTCCTTAAGTTCGGTTTGTTTTTTAACTTCTGAACTTCCGTTAAAAGTTTGGATTATATACAAAAAAAATAGTAATGGTAACTTATTATTAATGGCTCTGGCACCTGGGAAATGGTCTGGGGAACACGACCCTATCACCAAAACTTATTTAAACACTAACTTTCCCCACGATGCTACATTTGAGGGTTATGGGCAATTTGAGGGTTACTGAACACTACATTCGAGGGTTACCAAAATCGAAGGCTACATCCCAGGGTTACCGAATTCGAACTCTGCATTCGAGGGTTACTGATTCGAATATTCAATAACTATTGAGTTGGAAAAAACCAAACTAGTTCGGATAGTTTGGAGTTCGTACAAACTCATAAAGTTCGACCCGACTTCGGGTTCAGGTTCGAGTTCCAATCCATCACTAGCACTTGTAATGCATTTTTACCCACAAAATGGCTTGATCCTCTCGAGGTGCATTTTAAAGAGAATGAAAGCTGAAATATAAGTAACCCTAAATGAATTCTATCATTCGTAACTAAAAGATGGCTTTATATCTCACCTCTGGAATGATCTCAATATTGTGCAAACATCATCATATCATCATCAATCATACAGATGTAATATGGGGTCGAATAGAACCCGTTTTGGAATCGAATCTGAGGGTTTCGAAGTCCCAACGAAACTTTTGGAACTCCCAGATTTCACGGCACCCAGAATTGTAATTTCGATATTCATTGAAATTGAAAATTTAAACCGCAAAATGAAAGTAATGATCGATTGCGGTAACCCTTGAAAGCTAGAAATGATTTCGGTAACCCTTGAATTTGTAATATCGGTAACCCTCGAAAGTAGGGCACGATTTCGGTAATTCTCGAGTGCGGAAGCTTGAAAACAGCCCGATCATGAGGAAAGATTGTTTTAAAATAAGTTTTGGTTATATTGACGGGTTCCCCAGACCATTCCCCAGGTCTCTGTGTCATGTACAGTAACCTACTATTACTATTTGTCCCTCAAAATGGACAGAAACTTTAGAATTTTTTTCTCCCATAGACTTCTATGGGTCCGTTTTCAAATTTTCAAATTTTGAAATTTTCGAAAATTGAAAAACGGAACGAAACTGTTCGAAACAGTCTCGAACATCTCTAATCAATCATTCTCAATATTATGCAAACATCATATCAATCATTCTCAATCATTCTCAATATTGTACAACATCATCTATTTCATTTTGCAGGATGTGTCCCGGACACATACCGTATTCAAAGTTGAAAATGCTCATAGCAATATCCTTTAATAGGGCTGGATATAGGTTTGGTGGGGACCCCTAGTCGAAACGATGTGTGGGATCCTAGCTACCCATTTTTTGTTTGGGCAACCAACCTGTTTGCCCCTTTCTGCGATATGTGCCCTTCTACTATATTATAAGCTATATACCGCATGGCAACTATAGGCCTTGGTAGAATGGGATTCTAATTTGTATCCATTTTAATATCCATATCAGATTGTCGTAACAGGAAATCTTTCTTAAGCCTGGATATGTAAGTAAGATTGGACGGTGACTCGTGTGTCCCGGAATGGCTATTGCAATGTAGGCTAATGAGTCACAATTGACTTTTCACCTACATTCTGATGATTCAGCCCATTAATCTGCAATACTTGGTCTATCTTGCAAAATGATCTAGTAAATAGTTTAACTATGTAAGAAACAGACCATTGTTTCCTTATTAATGTTTTAATGGGGATGATGCAATAAAAGGTAAAAAGGTTTGCCTGTGCTATTCATCTACAGCAACCAATCCGATGCTGCCTTACTGCTGAGTAAAAATCTCACGTTTAATTGGCTGCTGAAAATTATTAACAGTGGCAAACCTTTGCATTGTAATGTTGGACGGTATGCCCCCAACAAATATGGTAATTCTGGGCAGCAATTTTTTCCAGTGTACATACCCTTTAAGGATTCTGGGAATTGTCATTCAATGGCTCATGCTAAACATACCTGCCTTGTCACCATCCTACGCATCACATAATGTTCTGCCGATAACCCCCGGTTATTACACTCCCACTCTATGGCAAGTTATTTACGGCTTCCTCCTTTTTTCATTGCTTGTGTTGCAACATAATGTCTGTCAACAATCTCTTATCATCTGCAAATCCCTTAATGATTCCTAAGCCATTGGTATGAAATGATTCAATAGCATTAACATTATAATAATAAGAGTTAATAAAATACACAATAATGTTAACAGTGAAGAAATATTTAGAAAACAATTAACCAGCAATTGTGTCAGCAGAGAAATCACAAGCAAAACAACCATCAGTATCCCACGGATCCCCTAAAGAGTCACGGTTTCTAAATAGACCTGGTTTCCAAGCAGAAACATGGTTTAAAAATTATTTAAAATGGCGGTCTGCGGCATGAGAAAGGTGACTTTTAGGGATAGGCCGCACTAGTGCAATTTGTCACCTAATTGCTTGCGAATGCAGCGTAAACAGACGGTAACCCATGTGAGCTGTTGTGTATGCGCTTTTCACATGCATTGCAGTCCAGCTCAATACAAGGTCCCACAATGTGCATTGCTTTGCGTTTTCTGTTTTGTGTCTGAATCAATTTGGCCTATTATCCGACTTGTGGTCCGTGTGTGTCAGAATTCCACTTTAATAATAATCTATGAGAACTTATTTTTTGCAGGTTTTTTTTGCGTTTTATTCAATATTTCCTGTAATTTCCAAATAAATGCACAGGAACGCAAACGGACCAGAAACGCGGACACACGCAGACAAATGCAGAGAGAAACCCATGTCTGTTAACATGCAAATGAACCAGAAGGCGGACAAAATGCGTTCCTCTAAATGCACACAAAACACAATGCAATGCACATAGTGGGACCTTGCCCTAACACATTTGGGCCAAAGAGGTTGTATCGAGCAAAATCATCATGATTCAAATGTAAAATTAAGATCTCTATCTTTATTTTACAGTGTAGATGATAAATAACCGTAATTATTTTACATTGTAAATCAATGATGTGCCTGGTATAGTGTCCGTTAGTGTAAAATAAATCCTGCTCCAACAAGGTAAAATAACAGTGGCAGTGTAACGTAATGTCTGCTAGGGTAAAAATGACGCGCTTTCTGGGAGACTTGCGCTGGGAAGATATCCCAGGAAAAGATTCACTATTGACTTCTGGCTCTGGGTGAAGTATTTAATGGCAACTATTATCTGGTGTTTTACTTAAATTCGCACAGCTGCTGGCGAATGGCTGTGGTGGCTTTGCGAGTGTCTTCTGCGATACTCACGCAGCGGCTGCACGCCGGTAAAGTCGGTAAAGGACAAAAAGTCCTGATAACGATTTAAACGTTACGGCTGCACCATTAACTGCTGTTATAACCTACCCTGTAGTAGATTTCTATGGGAGTGTCACGAACTTACCTGCCGCTCCGGTCCGGGTGGGCGGCGTCGACGTCATGACGTCACGCCGCCGACACGCCGGGCGGCGCGAAATTTGAAAAGCCGGTGTCCTCCTGGACCCGGTGCCCGATTGTAGCATTCCGCTACCTCCCTGGCTCCTGTACTTACCTGCCTTGGATCCTGCTCCTTATACTCACGTTGCCTGCATCCTATACTTACCTTGCCTGTATCCAGTACCTACCTTGCCGGTTTCCAGTGTCTCACCCTGCCTGCATCCAGTTGCCTGCATCCAATACTTACCTTGCCTGTATCCAGTACCTACCTTGCCTGTGTCCAGGGTCTCACCCTGCCTGCATCCAGTTGCCTGCATCCAATACTTACCTTGCCTGGTTCCAGTGTCTCACCTTGCCTGCATCCAGTTGCCTGCATCCAATATTGACCTGATGTATCCAGCGCCTACACTTGCGGTTCCAGTGTATACCTTGCCTGATTCCAGTTGCATTGAATACAATACTTAACTTGCCGGATACATTACCTACCTTGCCGGTTTCCAGTGTCTCACCTTGCCTGCATCCAGTTGCCTGCATCCAGCATACAGCCTTCAGTTCCCAGCAGCCTCTGTATCCTGCACCTTCCGGACTGTCAGCCTCCTCCTAAAGCGTACTGTGAGTACACGGCCGTCGGCCATTTATTACAACACCCTTGATTATGGGAGACTTCAACATCCCCATAGACCCATTATGGGACAAGTCCAGTCATGGCAAGCTCAACTTTAGCAAAAAACATTTTGCAAACACTATGTAAAAAACTGTCAATTATGGGTTTATTGGATATTTGGAGGGAAAGACACCTCACTGATAAAGAATATACCTTCTATTCAAACCCCCACAAATGCCATACACGTATATCTTTTCAGCACCCCAACCATCCTCAACCAAATGATTAAAATCTCAATAGAGCCAAGCACATGGTCAGATCATAATATACTACTAGCTACAGTTAGACAGAACACCCACAAACCGGGAATAACTCGTTGGAGACTAAATGAGTCTCTCCTCTCTCGACAAGACATGAGAGATAAAATTCAATATCATCTAACTCAATATTTCAAAGAAAATGATCTAATGGAAACCTCAATTCCATGGATTTGGGCAGCCCATAAGGCATACATAAGGGGCATTATAATACAACTAGCATTCCAACATAAACAAAATAGAGATAAACACTTTAAGGCCTTGCAACGGCAAATCCATACGCTAGAAATAGCATACGCCACATCTGGAAATACACAAGCATACACAACACTAACAAAACTTAAACAAGAAGTTCAGACCATTCTATCTAACGAGGCAGAAAGAAAACTCAGGTGGACAAAATCTTTTTTCTATACAAAACTAAACAAGCCAGATAAACCACTTGCAGCTATGTTAAAACAAACAAAACGCAATTTCCATTCAAACAAACTTAGACTGCCAACAGGGCAACTCACCTCCAACCCAGACAGGGTATACCAACTATTCCATGAGTATTATTCTAAACTATACCAAACACCCAATCCACCTAAGGAAAGTCATCTAACACGTTTTCTACAATCAACTATGTTACCAATATTAAATACCGACCAAAAAGAACATTTACAAAAACCAATTTCACAAGAGGAACTGTCAAACACCATCAAAAAACTCAAAAACCACAAAGCTCCCGGTCCAGATGGCCTTTCAGGGCTATATTACAAAAAATTTAAAAAAACATTACTACCATATTTAGAGAGACTGGGCAACCACATCCTAACTGGAGGCACAGTCCCCCAGAAATGATTTCTACTAATATCTCATTAATTCCCAAACCTAACAAATCAGAAACCGAAATCAAAAATTATCGCCCAATCTCCCTCATTAACCAGGATACCAAATTAATAGCAAAAGTCATGGCAAACAGGCTTGACACTATACTCCCACATATCATCCACAGAGACCAAGTCGGTTTCATCCCTGGTAGACAAGCAGCGGACAGTACACGTAAAGTATGCAACATAATTGCATATGCACACTATCAAAAAATACAAAGCTGCATACTCGCCTTTGATATGAGAAGGCTTTTGACAGCATAATATGGCCTATCTTTAAACTTACTCCAGCATCAAAACTTTCCTCAACAATTCATAAATGTATTATATGCTCTATAATAAACCTCAAGCTAGATTAAACATACCAGCATCAACCCGAGACCCAATATATATAGAAGAGGCAATAGGCAGGGATACCTCTGTCACCGGCATTGTTGCCATAGCTATGGAACCAATTGCCAATCCATCAGGGATCACCCGAAACATAAGAGGTATTACAATAGGCCCCACTGAACATAAAGTTAATTTATTTGCAGACGATCTCTTACTAACAATCACATCACCTCTTACTACACTCCCTAATCTATATCAACATTTAAACAGCCTAGTCCACTTACAGGCCTCCGGATAACCCAGAAAAATCAGAAATACTCTACCTGAACATGTCCCCAAATCAAAAAAAAACTTATAGACCTTACTTCAACATCAAAGAATCAAAACATGGACTCCCTTACTTAGGAACAAAACTGACCCCGAACCTGATACAATCTATAAACCAACTTTCACCCCCTCTACAATAGACTTATGAACAACCTCGAACAATGGATGACATGGGCATATTCCTGGTTGGGACGTATCACAGCAGTAAAAATGAAAATAATGTATCTCTTCAGAGTTTACCAGTCACATAACACCACAAAACCTCCAAACACTACAGCAATCTATTATGAAATTTATTTGGAAAAACACTAAGGGGCATATTTATAAAAGAGCGAAAAGTAGCGAAATGTTTTCGCATTCGCTTTTCGTATGGGTTTTCGCCAAAAAGACAGTTAACGCTATTTATAAAGGTAGTGTTAACGAATGGCGAAACCGTTTCCGCGAGCTATCGCTAAACCTCCGCCTTACTTCGCAATGGTAATTTTAGCGAAAAGGGAGCGAAAAAGCATAACGCGATTTATAAAGAGCGAAAGGTGGTATTTGCATTAAAAAGAGCAAAGATTAGCGTGACCCTGAAGGTGGTGAAAAGTCATTGTTTGAGCGAAAAGCATTCTAATGGGTATATGCCTTGAAAAAGCGAACGCGCTATTAGAAGGGCGATCGCGCATTAGAATGTAATATGCCTTGGAAAAGCGAACGCGCATTAGAAAGGCGAACGCACATTAGAAAGGCGACCGCGCATTATAATGGAATATGCCTTGGAAAAGCGAACGCACATTAGAAAGGCGACCGCGCATTATAATGGAATATCCTTGGAAAAGCGAACGCACATTAGAAAGGTGACCGCGCATTATAATGGAATATGCCTTGGAAAAGCGAACGCGCATTAGAAAGGCGAATGTGCAGTGCAAAAGAAAATTGTATTCCAATTGAGAAATTCTAAGAAGATTGACTAAATAAGACATGGCTGACTTCTTGGTAAATGTGAGGTGGCCAGTTTGAACTTGACATCATTTTCTAGTGGGCTTTTCTGGTTTCGAATGGTTTTCGCAATGCAGTCTTCTTAGATGCGTTAAGTTTTTCGCTGCGATACTTTTCGTTCTTTATCGCGCCCGTTCGCCTTTTTCAGCCGCGAAGCCCCAAATGGCGCTCTTTTCGCTGCGATGTGCTGCGCTAATTATTTGGCGAAAAAGACAATCCTTTATAAATATGCCCCTCAGCCTCGCATAAAAAAATCCATAATGTATCTCCCTAAAAACCGAGGAGGCCTATCAGTTCCGTATCTTTACCATTATTATGCCGCAGCCCAGCTCACACATTTAGTTAGATGGCAGGATGAAACAAACCATCCCACCTGGATGGATATCGAAAACCATCTAATAAGACCACTTGATTTATTAACATTACCATGGATCCCAAAAAAGCTACGTAAACTTCTAATGACTTGCAGTAAATTTACTAAAACCACCTTAAATGTTTGGGATAAGTTGAGTATATCCCATCGCCACAATCCTCGCCCTCATGGGCATCTAGCATATTGTATAACCCAATGTTTACCCAGGTCTTGACGATAAACATTACAATTGGTGTGCAAAAATAGGATGTTATAGAATATATTCACTTTTACAAGGTCAAAGTATCAAACAACTATTAGATATATGTAAAGAACACCAAACTCCACCTCTGAAACCATTTCATTATATGCAAATAGTGCATTTTATTAATAAATGGTATGATATTACAAAAAAAATCTGGGGTAACTGAAATGGAATATTATGTATTAAAAATCCAAACTGTCGATCTACATTATCTAAGATCTACAAATGGATTAATACTGAGAACATTCAAATTCAGCCTAAATTTATTGAGGAATGGTATAATGATATTCCAGAAATCAGAGAGGACTGGGTTGGGAACGAGTCTACGAAGTAATAAACAAAGGCAGCCTAAATATTGCACTTAGAGAAACTGCTATAAAGGTTCTTCATAGAACCTACAGAGTCCCAACTCTCTTAATCGCATTTACCCACAAGTATCACCGCTATGTTTCGTGAACTGTGGAGCACTGGGATCATTTACCATATATGGTGGAAGAGTCAGTGGCCCAACAATTATGGTCCCAAATATTTGACCTTTTATCAGAAACTTTATTATACACAATCCACCCAGATCCACAATTGCTTTTTGAAATCTGTAGATATAATATCTAATCAGAATATAAATGGATCCAATATGTAATGTTAGCCACAAAGATCTATATTGGGGCACAATGGAAAAAACAAAACTTTCCAAAGAAGCGGGCGGTAATAACAAGGATCTCAGATATCATGATCTGTGAAAAAATATTTCACATCATACAAGATACAACGATTTATTTGACAAGACATGGTACCCATGGTACACAAGCCAATACGCAAGGCATCTATTTGATAACTGACAAGAGGTTAGCCAGAACCATATTTAATTCAATTTAATTTAAATTTTCTTTCTGTTATTGTATATAGTTTAAAAGTTATTAGAGCTGAATTGACAAAGGGTCAAAAGGGAAAGAATGGAGTTTTGGTCTTGTAAATGTGTAACAAAACAGTAAATGGTGAAATCATATTACTAATTTATATTGAATGTTAACCTTAATAAAGTGCACAAAAAACCAACAAAATTGAGAAACCAATAGCATGAATGTGAAATTGGATTGTTGGAGTGTCTATGGTACTCAATTTGTACTATATGTTATAAATGTTGACAACAATTATTCAATGTCAAATAATACGCAAACAACTCTAAGACAAAGCCAATGAACCATATCATAAGAGAGTACAATTGACCAAACTGTAAATTTATTTGAGAATACTGTACGTTATTTGTAATGTATACAATTTGTTATACATTCTATAAATGCTGACAATTGCCTAACACTGTACAATATACAATTGACTCTAAATGTAATATCAAGAATAATATATGTTGAATTTTTATGATTTTCCCCCTTTTTCTTGTTTATCAAACAAATAATCAATAAAAAATATATTGAACACTAAAACCTTTAAGTCAGAGGGAATGGAAAGGGCCTTTAGGGGTTATAAAAACTGTAATAAAGAGTCTAAGAAAGCAATCAAACTAGCTAAAATTAATAATGATGAACAAAGCATCACTAAGCCTAACATTTATTAATAAAGTATATTAATAGTAAGAAGATGAGGACTGAGAATGTGGCACCAGTTACGGAGGATGGCGATAAAGCAAATGTCTTGAATATTTTTTTCCCCTCTGTATACATTATAGAAGATCCACGTACAGATATCATAGAGTATAGTAGCAATAATGGTATAGAAGATTCAAGTGCACTTTGGTTAATCGAGGATATGGTACAGAAAGAACTAAATAAGTTTAATATTAATAAATCTCCTGGACCGGATAAAACACATCCTCGGGTACTTAGGGAGCTAAGTTCAGTTTTATCTGGGCCATTGTTTCTTATTTTTGCAGACTCCCTCATGTCTGGAGGTGTGCCTCTGGATTGGAAAAAGGCTGAGGTTATTCGAATATTCAGAAAGGGTAGTCGTTTACAGCTGGGTAATTACAGGCCTGTAAGTTTAACTTCAGTGGTAGGGAAGATACTGGAAAGTTTAATAAGGGAACATGTTCTAGAGTATGTTTCAAGGACTGACATTATAAGTAGTAACCAGCATGGATTTAGGAGGAATAGATCTTGTCAAACTAACTTGCTTGGCTGAAGTAGAAATTTAGACTCTAGCATAGCAGTAGATGTAGTTTACTTGGATTTTGCAAAGGCTTTTGATATAGTCCCCCATAGGCGACTCATTTATAAGCTAAGGTCTGTTGGTCTGGGGAGTCACATTTGTACATGGATAGAAAATTGCTTAATGAATAGGATGCAGAGAGTAGTTGTTAATGGGGCTTCATCATTATGGACTAAAGTGCTAAGTGGGGTGCCACAGGGTTCTGTGTTGGGGCCGCTTCTATTTAATCTATTTATTAATGATTTGGAACTGGGTATTGTCAGCAAGGTTTCTGTGTTTTCTGAGGACAAAAAATTTGGTCGACCATTAAAAACTTCAGAGGATGTGCAATCTTTGCAGGGGGATCTAGATAGATTGTCACATTGGGCTGCTAAGCTGCAGATGAAATTCAATGTTGATAAATGTAAGGTGATGCATTTTGGACTAAAAAATCCTTGTGCTACTTATACTATAAATGGCTCTGTGGTGGGTTTTTTTTGCCTTCCTCTGGATCAACAATTAGGCAGGAAATGAGGATATTGCTAGATGGGTTGGACTGGATGGACATATGTCTTTATTCAACCTCAAATACTATACTATACTAACACTAGTATTGGCCAATTGGTCTGGCCTCACAATTATTCTGCTGTTTTTTCCCCCCCCTTCCTCTGGATCAACTGTTAGGCAGGATATGTGCCCCACTGTGTAATGTTAAAAGCTTACCTTTCTTTTATGTTTGTTATGGTTGTCCTGTAGTGCCTGCTGAAAGTCTCTCTGTGTGTAATCCAATACCTGCATCTTCCTTGTTCTCTTAGAGAACTCCAGCATGTGCATGGGCACTCGCCCCCCTCCCTTCCCCCTCTGGGCATGTCAGCTTAGAGGGTATATTTACCCACAATTTCAAAATGTAATATAGGACTCCCCCAACCCTAATCGCTAGGGTTTAACTTTAAAATATGCTCAGAAATAGATTTACCCAACCTTATTCCCTTGACTCACTCTACTAACAGCCAATCATTTGTGTTCCTGAAAGTAGCAGTAGAGGCAGAAGCAGAGGGAAAGAAAGTGGGTAAGTCACATTAAAACCCTAGCGTTTAGGGTTGGGGGGTCCGTACACTATATTACATATTGAAATTGGGGGTGGATATACCCTTTAAGCTGACATGCCCCTCCAAGGCATAATCCAAGCCAGGGCTGTTTCTAACCATCTTGGTGCCCTAGCATGATCAGATCACAGTCCCGTCGAACTTAAAGGGCATCAAACAAACTGCGAAAAAGGTCTAGAAAAAGACCCTTCAAATAGCACAAACACTTCAGGGTACTCTATCAATTGACTTTATTGGTAACATAATACACCCTCAACATTACCCATTATAAAATCACCATAAAATGTCATACAAGTACATAAAACATTACTCCACACTCTGAAAGTTCTGAATGAACTTTGTTTTCCCATGAAAACAAAGTTCCTATGGTCCGTTCCTTACAGTCCCGACTCTCCGTGAACATACCCCGTATGATCCAAACACTGGGGACTTACCAAGACCAGCCCCTCCACGCGACCATGCCACCATCTGCTCACCGGACGGTCGAGGTAAGCTGTCTTCTTCACCCCGTGTTGTACTTAAAGACCAGAGCAGATTATGCTGCAGACCTTTTAACAGAGAGCTACCTTTCCAGATGTCACTGCGCTACCAGAGATTCAGTGAACTACTCGCCGTATTGTAGCTAAAATCCTACAGGCGTTTCACCCGCATTACCCGATCCTGCACGGGCTTCGTCAGGGATTACCTCCTCTTTATGCAAGAGTTCATTTAAACCCGAACAGAGCTGCCGAGACACAACCCCAACCAATCCATGGAGTGCCTCCAAGTTACACCCTTAGCAATTCAAAGCAGGGTAATTACAGTGTATCACACTACCTCATATAGTGCTACAATACCTGTCATTAGTATCCATAGTGTACAGATCACAGTCACATAACTTAATATGATTTGGGTATTGTTAACATGGCTTTTTCATCTTTTAAAAAAGAGTTAGTAACTGTACATTATACCTGTATATTAGAAGTATTTTACAAGAAACACCCAAAGCTGCAGTCCTCATTTAGACCACCCGGGACATTGGCCTATATATCCAGCGGGAGTTCCTTTTGAAGTAAAAGGCGTTCTACACCCCCTCTTAGGCTCAACCTGATTTGTTCTAATGCTTTAAATTTAAGACCATCCATGCAACCTCCATGCTGTTCCAAAATGTGCTTTGCCACAATTGATCTCTCTGGGGTTTTGTTATCAATGGCCCTCAAATTTTCTTGTACCCTAGTAGTCATGGTACGCTTCGTTTGGCCCATATAATTGGCCCCACAGTGACATGTAATCATGTATATTACCTGTTTACTTTGACATGTAAGAATTTGGATGATCTTATATTTTGATCCATCAGAACTTACATTATGGTCCGTTTCGTCCATATATCTACAAATGCGACAACGGCCACATCTCGTTACCCTGCCATTTCTTAGAAGTCAGCCAGTCGCACCCTGCCTTTTTTGGTTCTCTATAATAGCTTGGTGACAATTTACCTTTAGGATTTGGTGCTCTTTTGGTTGTAAAAGAGGGAAATTGACCCACCTTACTGGGTGGGTCAAAAGGGCATAAAGGGCATGTCCACCCCCAAAACTAGAATTTAACCCACTACTGCCCTTTTCTGTAATGTAGGGCTCCCATCCCCAACTGCTATAGTAATTTCTCTAAAACCTACCCCAATCTATACTTACTTTGCCTCTCTCCTCCAACGTTCTGTGCTGCCGGAAGCTGCGTCCGTGATTGGCTGCCTGTCAGCCAATCACGGACGCGGCTGCCCCCCTGCTTGCATTTTCATGCAAGCAGAGGGCCGTGACAGAAGGTCGGAGGATAGAGGCAAAGAAAGTAATGATCTGGGGAGTTTTTAGAGAAATTACTATGGCAGTTGGGGGTGGGAGAGGGAGCCCTACACTACAAAAAAAAAATTATAAATGTGGTGGAGATGCTCTTTAAAAGCGCAGTAGAGTGGCCTAGCCCTCCAAGAGTATTGGCATTAACACTTTCAGTGCCAGCAATTTCTCAGTATTGCCATTAACCCATCAGTGTCAGCACTTTCCCAGAGTATTGCTATGAACTCTTCAGTGTCAGCAGAGTATTACCTTTAACCCTTTCAGCTGCCAGCATTGACATGATATACAGTATGTACCTGCTTTCCATGTCTCCTCCATTGAATTGTTCACTCCTCACCTACTCTAAAGTTCTAATTGGAGAGTTGGGTGGAAGGAAGAAAGAGGCTGGGATAGTGATCTCATGTCTGATAGCCACAGCCCACAGGGCCCACAGTCTACAGCAGCTTTCAGAACAGCTCTCCTCAGTTATTTTAGCTGAGCTCATCTCCCCCCCCCTCCTTCTTTCACCTTCAGTTCATTTGCAACATTGTTTCCAAGTAGAGTGAGCTGAGATCAGTCTGTCTGGGCACTACAATTACAGCAGCAGAACAAGGAGAGCAGTTCTAAAACAGCAAGTAAAAGCTGACAGGGAGATGCTAGGGAGAACCCTGCCGCCCTGGTTTAACATAGGCGCCCTAGCTTTTTGCCTGAGTGACCTATGCTTAAAGGGCAACTATAGTGAAAAAAAAATAAACTGTCTGTATATAATGTATAGATCACTTAGTATAAGCTGCCTTACTTTCATGTTTCTGTGTGGCTTCATTTCTTCACACTGGCAGAAGTTTGTACCAAGCTGTGTAGTCCCGCTCCCCTCTCTGTCTACTCCCCCTCAAGTAGTGACGGGCTGTATACAGAGTCCGAGCATTGTCAGTTGAAAGGACTTTAAATGAAGTGCTGACATCCTGTTGACCCCTCCCTTCCAGAGCTAGACTGCAAGCAATCAAAGTGTGGAATAAAGTAGCAATATGCTGAAGGGAGGGGCAGAGGGGGAGAGAGGAGTACAAGTGGTGCTGAGATTCTTTACAAGTAAGTTACTGAACTCTGCCTGTTCTCTAACTTTGCTAATTGTTATTTACTTTTTACCTAAAGTTCATATCTCTCCCCCTGCTTAGCTGAGATCATTATCACTGAAGAGAGTCAGTGTAACAGCAGCTTGTAGTGAGACCTTCACAAACACAGTGACACTGCTTGTTATCCTGATACATTTCAGTTGCTTTAGTCTATATATTTCATAGATTGCACTGTGTGTCTTGTTTGGTATATAGTCTGTATTAATGTATTATATATACTGTATTAGTGTTCCATTTGAGTCACTGGTTTTGTATGTATATAAGATTTTTTTTGGGGGGGAGGGGCTGTTTTATAGTGTGTTATGCTCATATTGCTGGGTTAATGGTTTATTGATTGTGTTTAGCACTACAGCATTTGACTATATGTTGCACATGGTACATATAGTGTGGGTGAGAGAGTGTGTGACAGTACTGCAGGGGAGCTTTGGATTGTGTGGGTGTGTGCCTTTGAGTGACAGATGAGGTGTAGCAGCTCCTACAAATCACAGCATATTCAAAGGCTTATATCTCGGGGACTATGTAGAATTTAAAAGAACTAAGGTACCCTGGTGATGGGATGACTTATAGGAATACATTAGAAGAAATTAAAAAAAAATTTCTCACTATAATTCCCTTTAAATACAGCCTGATCCAAGCATCAGTCCTACCTAGATACGCAAAGAGCTTTTCTCTTTATTAGTATGACCTCTTCCAGGGAGCATATAAATGTTCTTTCTAGCTTGACTAGATGGGGAATCAAAATACAGCGAGCAAGCATCAAATAGTGCTTAGGCACTATTTCCCTTTATTTTTTCAAATTAAGAAAATGCAGCTCAAACCTTTATTCAAAATTACTTTCAGGTGTGGTGCAAATGGGGAATGGCAATTTATAAATTACACAAAGACTCCAGCACTAGATTACACTTTAGTCATAAATAGCTATAAAAGTACAACATACATGCACCTAGTACTGGAGAGGGTTCCGAAAAGAGCAACTAAATTAATCATGGGAATAATTAACTTCACTATAAGTTCCATTAGATACATTGGAAAAATTCATACTGAAAGACAAATACATGATTCACTCAAGAATACAAGCAAAATACACAGGCTAGGTACACATGGACAGTTGTTTTTGCCAACCGACTGTCAACGGTTGGCCAAGGCTAAACATCGTGCAGAAAACGCAGCCAACTTCCAATTTTTCAGCAGGATCAATCGTGTGGTACATAGAAGGCTGCAAAACTGCACCGGGATTTTCTCTCATGTCCGATTGTTCTTTCATCACGTTCTGGTCATAAATTATAGCTTTCTTGCCTGAGGAAGCTCATTGAAGCTTCCTTAGGTACGTTAGTACCCAGAACCGGCTGGTTCACATGACTATAGTGTGGGAGAGGAGCGCTTGGAAACCGTTGGGAAGACAGCATGTTGTAGACAGGATATTAAGTATATCCTATAGGAGATCCCAATTGCTGCGGGCCACTGACAGGAGTGTCTGGGGACGCATAAGGGATAAACCCAGAATATCTACTCCACACGATGAGAGGGGTGTGTATGAACGCTCTAAACAGTGACAGTCTGTTTCAACTATTGTGATACATGCACAGGTTGCGCTATACTTTACTTGGATAGTGCTATTCAGTTTTATTCAGATTTTATGTTTTGAAGTGAAACATACAGATTTCAAGATTAGGCACATAGTCCCCTTTTTGCAGGTTATGCTATACTCTCAAAGGGGCATTTTACAAGACGGACGTGATCCACCTGCTTTATTCTCCTTTGATTTTTTGGAGATTTTATATACAGCTGGCCAACAGTGATTGTAGATTCCTTGTGGGGATTTTTTATGTATTGGGATGGTCATCCATTTACAACTGACAATTAGCCAACCATTTTACTAATGTCTGCATGGCCAACTTGTTCCAGCTTGAAAGCATATTACCAGTGTCCTTGTGCTAAGCATTTTTTAGCATTATCTGTGTGCCAAGCATTAAACCAGTGTCTGTCTGTGATCATGTCAACCATTTACCTGTATAATTTTGCAACCATTTTATCAGTGTCTGTGTGCCAACTATTCTACCAGTGGTCCGTTGTACTAGCATTTTACTGTGTCTGTCTGTGATCAGTGCCAACCATTCACTTTCCAACCATTTTAACAAGTCTATGTGCCAACTATTTTACCAGCAGTCTGTGAACGAAGCATTTTTCCCATTCTCTGTATACCAAGCATTTTACCAGTATCTGTGTGCCAAGCATTTTAACAGTGTGTGCCAGCTTTTTAGCAATGTTGTGTGCCAACCATTTACCAGTGCCACTTTCCCAACCAATTTATCAGTGTCGGTGTCCAACACTGACAACCATTTTACCATGTCCATGTACTAAGCATTTGTACCAGTCTTGTGCCAAGCATTTACCAATGTCTGTGTTCCAGAATTTTTACGAATGTCTTTGTGCCTGGCATTTTACCAGTGTCGGTTTGTCAAGTTATTTAAAAAAAGTGTTTAAAATGAGTGGGGAAATGTCCAAATTTTGCATCAGGGCCCATGGTCTGAGCTACGGCACTGAATAGATTATAGGCAGGGAAGATAATACAGTATCAAGATACGTTATGTCACAAAAGTGAGAACACACTCACATTTTGTGAATATTTTATTATAACTTTTCATTAGACATACCAATAATATAGCACTTACGTAAAGTAGTCAAGTGTACACCTTGTAATCATGTAGATTTGCTTCCCTTAAAATAACTCAACACACGTCATTATGTCTAAACTGCTGGCAACAAAAGCAAGTAGACCCCTAAGTGACACATGTCCAAATTGTGCCCAATTAGCCATTTTCCCTCCACAGTGTCATGTGAATAGTTAGTGTTACACACTTTCTCATAGTGGTCACTGGAAGTTGAACATGGCACCTTATGGTAAAGAAAAAGAATTGTTGCATTACATAAAGATGGCCTAGGCTATGAGAATATGCCAACACCCTGAAACTGAGCTGCAGCACGACAGACAAGACCATACTGACATTTACAGGACAGGTTCCACTTAACTGGGCTTGCCATAGACGATCAAAGAATTTGAGTGCGCTGCTCAGCGTCTATCAGAGATTTAAGGTAGTAGGTCAGCCTTTCAGTGCTCAGACCATAGCCATACACCCCATCAAATTTGTTTGCCTTGCTGTTGTCCCACAAGAAACCTTTCAAAGGATTCTGCACAGGAAAGCCCGCTAACATTTTGCTGAAGACAAACGACAAAAGGAATGGATTACTAGAACTATATCCTGTCATCTGATGAGACCAGATTATACTTATTTGGTTCAGATGATGTCAAGCATGTGTGGTGGCAACCAGTTGATTAATTGCAAAAGACTATGGCTTGTCTACATCAAAGCATGGTGGTGGCAATATGATTTTTTTTTTTTGAGTATTGCCTGCACTGGGAAACAACAGTTGATTTAGGAAACCATGAATGCCAACATGTACTGTGACATACTAAAGCAGAGCATCATCCACACCCTTCAAACGTAGACGCAGGCCAGTATTGCAACATGATAACAACTCCAAACACTCTGGACTCCAGACCTAAACCCTATTGAGCATCTGTGGGGCATCCTCAAATGCACCTTGATGTTGCTGTGGAGGAATGGAAGAGGATATCATTGGCAACCTCTGAAGATCTAGTGAACTTTAAAGGAACATGTTCTAGAGTATGTTTCAAGGACTGACATAAAGTATAACCAGCATGGATTTAGGAGGAATAGATCTTGTCAAACTAACTTGCTTGGCTTTTATGAGGAAGTAAGTAGAAATTTAGACTCTGGCATAGCATAGACGTAGTTTACTTGGATTTTGCAAAGGGTTTTGATACATCCCCCATAGGCGACTAATGTATAAGCTGAAGTCTGGGGAGTCACATTTGTACATAGATAGAAAATTGGTTATGAATAGATGCAGAGAGGGTTCTGTGTTGAGGCCGCTTCTATTTATCTATTTATAATTGAGATTTGGAAGTGGGTTATTGTCAGCAAGGTTTCTGTGTTTGCTGACGACACAAACTTTGTCGCCATTAAAACTTCAGAGGATGTGCAATCGTTGCAGGGGATCTAGATAGATTGTCACATTGGACTGCTAAGTGGCAGATGAGATTCAATGTTGATAAATGTAAGGTGATGCATTTTGGGCTTAAAAATCCTTGTGCTACTTTTACTAAAAATGGCTCTGTGTTAAGTGAATCCCTGTTGAAAAGGGATCTTGGAGTTTTGGTGGATAACAAACTTAAAGGTAGCAAGCATGTCGCAGCAACAGCCAGAGCCACATGGTATTGTCTTGTATAAAAGGTATGGATTCAAGGGAGGAAAATGTTATTCTCCCTCTTTAAGCATTGGTAAGGCCTCATTTGGAATATGCAGTGCAATTTTGGAATCCTGTGTACAAAAGGACATCTTTGAAATGGAAAGGGTTCAGAAAAGGGCAACTAAATGAATAAGGGATTGGAGGAGCTTGAATATGAAGAAAGACTGGAAAGTTAGAATTATGTACGCTGGAGAAAAGGCGCTTGCGTGGGGATATGATTACAGTGTAGAAATACTTAACGGGCCATACAATACTATCTGGGGCATGTTCACCAAAGGAACATGTCAGAGGACACGAGGACATCCCTTAAACTTGAAGAAAAAAGGTTTAGGCTTCAATTTCGGAAAGGGGTTTTCACTGTGAGAACGGTAAAGCTATGGAACTGTCTTACAGTGGACGTTGTTATGGCAGTTCATTGGTCAGTTTAAAAAAAAAGCTGGATGAGTTTCTGCAAACAAGGAATGTTGCAATTTACTGGTATTGATACATAAAGTAGACTTGATCCAGGGAAATATCCGATTGCCACTTGGAGTCAGGAAGGATTGTTTCCCCTTCATAAATTTGGTGGGGTTTTTTTTTGGATCAACATTAGGCAGGAATGAGGATATTGCTAGATGGTTGGTCTGGATGAACGTATGTCTTTATTCAACCTTAAATACTATACTAACTCCTGCCCAAGGGAGTAAGCAGTGCTGGAAAATACGGTAGCCATACAATACTTTCCTGACTCAATACCAGTAACATCAACATTCTTATTTTTAGAAACTCACCCAGCCTAAAAAAAAAAAAAAACTATCCACTAAATCTGCCATCACTATGTCCAGTGGAAGACAGTTCCATAGATTTTTATTCTCACAGTGAAAAACACAATCTTTTTTTCCAGTCTTAAGGGATACCCAATATCCTCTGACATGTTCTATTGGTGAACAATGCCCCAGATAGTTTATTGTATGGCCCTTATTGAATTTATACACCGTAATCATATACCCACAAAAGCGCCTTTTTCTCTAGTGTACATAATTGTAACTTATCCATACGTGTAAAATAAATGTATTTTGGTATTGGAATAGGTAAGACAGAAACCAATATTATACTTGTGAATGGAAAAGTAGGCCCATCAAATGATACCCAACATGGAGCCCTAATCCCTTGCCAAGCAAGTTATTAATATCTTGGGAGATATGGATTACACACAGGTCTTGTTTGGTATTGGATGAATTGATAATATACAGGAGCGGAATATGTGGTCAATATCCCAATACAATGTACATATATCTACATTTATATGGAATCTGCCTGAGGGGGAATGAATGCTTTTGGCTAGTTGTAAATCTGGACATTTCCTAGCACTCCCACTTCATGCAATAGCCCATAGGATGGGGGTGGTTCAACAAGAGTTTAAAATCCTTGTAGCCACTATAACTTTGTTCATACTGAGGGGAACATGCTAAAGCCGTGTGTATGGACCCGATGTTTCTTCCCCGCCCCGGATACAGGACTTCTTCGTGAGTAGGGTCTGTGAATATTTTTATCCTTTTTATTTTATATAACTTTTGTACCTATTGTAGTCATTTTCTTTTATGTTTGTATTATATGCACTGTCCACCTTTGGAATATTAAATCTAAAATGTAATAAGTTTTGTCTTTAATGCTCTAAAAGAACTCAGTTAGCCTCTGATAAGTTTATATGTGGTTGAATGGAGCGTGCAGTGTAAATGCTAATTAACTCTGTGACTGCTTTGAAGGACTGATGCTAATTAACCAGTTAGTTGCTGGAGTGAATGGTGTAGTGTTAACCATTTAGCTGCCAGGACAGGGGTGTGCCTAGTCAGTGAGAGTCAAGATGGTTTTTGGGCGTCTTTAAGGCCATAACTTAATGGTGGCAGCGATTACTGATTGACTGGTCAGATCACGTGCCAGCAAACTGGCGTTCGGACACCTTTATAAGACCATATCCTGCTAGCTTTAGTAGTTGTCACCAGGCACTGCTTGCTATATTTAGTTTGTTATCCACAGGGGCATAAATACCAGGGGAGCAGGGAGAGCAACTGCAAGGGGGGCGGGAACCAAAGGGGCCCCATGTCCTTATTTTTCGGATAACAGATATAGCCTCTTCTCAGAAATCCACTGTGGCTAAAGCGAATCATAATCCATTAATGGAGAATCCACCAATCTTTATATACACATAAATCCACAGGTAGAGGGGGAGAAATGTGCACCAAGCTATGCTGTGATAACTGTGTTTATTTCACACACAACATGTTCGGTCGTCATGCAAACTGTAGCCTGTGCGTGTTTTAGTTTTTCCCCATCTACCAGGTTTATGTAGACCTTAGCTTATACGTAATTCATCTATGGGGGACTGTATCAAACCTTAGCAAATCCAAATATACTGTCTACATCTTCTGCTATGTCAGTGTCCAAATTTCTACTCATTTCCTCATTAAAGCCAAGCAAGTTTGTTCAAGACAAGATCTGTTCTCCTAATCCATTTTGATTGAAACTAAGGTCAGTCCATGAAACACTTGTACTCCAAAATATCTTCCCGTATCAAACTTCCCCACCATTTTAGTTAAACTCACAGGTCTGTAATTACCTGATGTGAATGACTACCCTTTTTGAATATCCAAATCAGTTTTTTCCCCCAATCTTTTCTTGTATAGTGTGTATTTGATGTTGAATAAGAAGTAGGTCAATCCAGTTCAACCTACTCTCCGCAATACCCAATAATCCAGAGGCATGCTTCCTGGCACGAGGGAATCTGAGAAAATAAGAAACAATAGCCTGGAAAAAACTGAACTAAGGACTCAGGGATGTATTTTATACAGTCTAGGAGCTTTATTGATATTAACCTTATTAGTTATTTCTGAACCATATCTTCAGTAAAGTGCAATTGCATCCATTATAGCATTATTGCTAATATACTCTATGCTATCTGCACTTGTTCTAATGTTCTATATGTATATAGAGGAAATACTTTTTTCAAGACTATCTTATCCGCATTATTTAATGGCCCCATTTTCAGTCTTTATCTTACTTATATTACTGGAAAAAAAAGTTTAGGGTTAGTCTTGCTTTGTCATTTATCCTAACTTTATTATTTATGTTAGCTACTGTAGCTTAATTGCTTTTCTACATTCCTAGTTACAATTTTTATTGTTTCTAAATTCCCTTAAAAGATTGACTTAAAAGATTTTAAATGCCAGTTTCTACTTTTTCCTTTCCCCCTCTATCAGAAGCCACATGGGTGTGGAATTATTTTTCTTCCATTTATTTCCCAAGGGTATAAATTTAGATGTGAAATAGTTTTAAACTCCTTTAAAAAAAATCACGTCCAGACCCACAACTAGTGAATCTAGACCACTATTTCCAATCTTTAGAATACATCCTCGATCTTAAAGAGCTTAGTCCAGTTTTATCTAGACTGCTGTTTCTTATCTTTGCAGATTCACTTTTGTCTGGTGATTTGCCACTGGATTGGAAAAAAGCCAATGTACCAATATTCAAAAAAGGTAGTCGTTCCCAGCCCGGTAACTATAGACCTGTAAACCTAACATCAGTGGTAGGGAAGGTGCTGGAAAATTTGTTACGGATCATATCCTGCCTTTGTCTCCAGAACTGATCTTATTAGTAGTAGCATGGATTTATAGAAATAGATTGTGCCAGACAAATTTATGTTTTTTATGAAGTAAGATTTAGATTAATTCATAGCAGTTGATGTAGTATACTTGGATTTTGCCAAGCCTTGATACTGGGCCATACAGACGACTAATGTATAAACTGAGTACTGTTATCCCAAAAAAACATTTGTACATCGATAGAGATTGGTTATTGGATCGCAAACAGAGAGTATTGGTCAATGGAGCTACAGCTATGCGGGCTAAAGTTCTAAGTGGAGTGCCTCAGGGTCCTGTACTGGAGCCACTTCTTTTTAATCGGTTTATAAATAACTTAGAAAGGGGCATTGAGAGAAGGTCCCTGTGTTTGCTGATGACTCTCAACTATGCAGAGCTTTGGAAACTTCAAATGATGACAGTTGCTGCAAGTACCTAGATTATCAAAATGGGTAGCAGAATGGCAGATGAGAATTAATGTGATAAATGTAAAGTGATGCATTTGGGGTTTAACAATCTTTGTGCCATCTACACCATAATAACTCTGCGTTAAGTGAATCTCTAATGGAAAAGATTTGGGGGTTCTAGTAATAACAGACTTAGCTGTAGTAAATAATGCCAGGCAAAGCTAGAGCTGCAAGATATGGTCTTGTATAAAGAGAAAGATTCAAGAGAAAAATTTATTCTCCCTCTTTACAAGGCACTGGTAAGGTCTCATTTGGAATATGCGGTGCAGTTTTGGAATCCCATATACAAAAGGAACATCTTGGAAATGAAAGCAGTTCAGAGAGGCAACTAAAATGATGAAGGGAATGGAGGGGCTTGACTATGCAGGCAGATTAGACAAGTTAGGGCTGTTTACAATGGAGAAGCAATGTTTGCGTGGGGATATGATCACTTTATACAAATATATTAATGGGCCATCCATAAACTTTCTGGTGAATTCTTTACTATTAGGTCTTATCAGAGGACTCTGGACATCCTTTAAGTTTGGGAAGAAAAGAGTTTCAGGTTGGAAAGGTTTCTTTACAGTGAGAACGGTGGACCTGTCTTCCAGCAGATGTGGTAATGGCAGGTTCATTGAATAGCTATAAAAGTGGCCTGATAACCTTCTAAAACTAAAAACATTGAGAATTACTGGTATTAATACATATACTGCAATTCCGGTTTTCAGATTACTGTTAGGTAGGAGTCAGGAAGGATTTTTTCTCTCGTTTTTAGCTGGGTTTTGATCAACTTTTAGGTAGGGTTAAACAGGAGGGTGAAAAGGTGTACTTGATGGATGTATGCCTTTATTCAAGTTCAATTACTATGTAGCTTGGGCTATGAGCTAGCTTTCTACTGCTGGCAGCAGTGGTTAACAATAGATTGGAGATCAACATAAATTCTTCTTTCTGCTTTATTCTATTCTATTTTAGCCTTCACCTACAATTGTTACTTATTATCCTAAAGGATGTCTTTGTGCTTAGTCATGACGAGAGGAAGATCTTTGTACGCATTATTATCAGTTTATTATTGTTACTATTGTTCCCACACCCGTTATAAATGGTATATAAAAAAACAAAAAAACCCCACAGGTAACCCATATAATATTATTTACTAATTTCCCATAGTTTAGGAAGTGCTTAATTCTCCTATAAGTAGACAAACTTAAGATGTAATCACAACTTCAAATGCATTTGTAGGATTACATATTTAACATATTACAGATTTCACTTGAATGAATTTTCCATAAGCTACTCATTTTCACTTTTTTCTGAGACATGTTCCTTGGATTTGTTTTAAATCTGTCTTTCCCATGGATGGGGTGTATCTTGAGCAGGCATCCAGTCCAACCAGCGATTGTATAACCACGGAAACCATCAATCTTTTCCAGGAACCATTCTTGCTTTTATACTAGAAGAAAACATGGTACATGTGCTATTATCTGATATTCATTGTTTATATTATATTTCTTTCCTCAATTCTGCCATTACATTTGGCTCTGATAGTGAATCTCTGTTGGAAAAAGATTTGAGGGTTATAGTAAATAACAGAGTGGTATGGATTCAATGGAGAAAATATTATTTTTCCTCTTTACAAAGCACTGGTAAGACCCATTGGAAAATGCAGTACAGTTTTGGAATCCTGTATAAAAGGACATCTTAGAAATGGAAAGGGTTCAAATAAAGGCAACTAAATTAATAAGGGGTCAGGGCTTGAATACAAGATTGAATAAGTTACAACAGTGTTCGGCTACTTTTTCATGCCACCCGGCTGGAAAAAAATTATGGAGAGAAAATTATTGTGATTCTTAAAGAAAGTAGATGTAGGGTTAATAAGTCGCAAGATATAATAAGGTTAACTAATTATTGCAATATTGCCAGTCTGCGAGTGGGTGTGGTAATGGGTGTGGTTAGAAGTGTTGTGGTCAATAGGGTAAGGCAACAACAATCTGTGTCTACAGGCTCCTAACACCTAAATCCAGCACTGGTTATTGCTGATTAGGTTGGACTGGATGGGCATATGTCTTTATTAACCTCAAATACTTACTATTGCAATTTCTGAAGTGCAAATTATACAAAGAACAGTGTGGGGAATTCTGTTGTATGAAATTGTTGCAACCTTCATAGCTGATACGTAATTCTAAAATTATATAGTTTGTGGGGTTATTTTTAAGTTAAAGGTGTGTATAGCCTGAAGAAATGCATACTTGACCTTACAGCAAAGCCCTAAACTATGCCTTTGTTCCTCTTGGGGCAATGTGCTTGCTTGTACATGTTTGGCATGTGCCATACTTTAAGCTATGGTCCCACTGCATGTATAAAGGCTCAATTTGAATTAACTGCTCAGGTCTTTTTTTCTCTGACTTGGTTGATTCAACTTGGAGGTTGTTAAAATGCATGCTTCTAATATTGAGGTCTTTTTGCACTATAAGTCCACATGATCAGGTGAAGACATGAAAGAAATACAGATGTTTAATAATGACATAAATCTAGAGCAACATTTACTACATCAACCAGCACTTTTAATGGGCTATCATGATCACGGCTGTCTGAAGCTCGAACATTTTGCACATCACAAAGGTGAAAGTAATTATTTTGGCACTTTTAATGCCAGCCGCTATCGGCATATTGCAATGATTGGGGCGGCTGTGGGTTAAACTTCTGCGTTAGCCACACAGCTGCCACAATGAAGGAGTTAAAGCTGCGCTAACCAAAATAACGTGACTTTCATTCAGAACTAATTTTAACTTCATTGCCCTGGTAGTTTGTGGAGGTATTCCTGACATTCATGAGTTTAGTTTGAAAAACAAAATAAAAATGTATAGTTTGTGTGTGTCAGAGTGAAGGGCGTGTATTTGTATATGTATGTATAATTTTATTTATAAAGCGCATTGGGTACGCATCGCTGTACATTATAAAATACAGAATATACAAACAAGTGCAAGACATTATACAGATAGATAAAAATTAATACATTTCATAAATCGGTTTAAGAATGTATATATATAAATTATGTTAAATCGATGCAACATGACTCGACACTTAAGGAATGAGATCCCTGCCCTGAAGAGCTTACAATGTGGGAGGGACAACATACAGATACAAGTGGGGGGGATGGGTACAAAGTGCTTAAAAGGGCTAACAATAATTGTTTGTGCTGAGCTCAAAAGGTAGGATGACAGTCTAGATTTGAAAGTATTAATGGATGTCACCAGGGCAAGCGAGAGAGGGAGAGAGATCCAAAGGTAGGGAGCAGCAAGAAAGAATGGTTTAAGGCGGGAGGCAGCAGTGTTTGTTGGGGGTTTGTGGAGAAGATTTCCTTGCGAGGAACGGAGGGCACGGCCGAGAGAGAATGAGTAGGGAGGTGCAGCAGAGTGAGGGATTTAAAGGTTAAAAGCAGGGTATTGAATATCATTCTTTGTTTGATGGAAGCCACCCTATGGACTGAAGTATCGTGGTTGCGGGTTCTCTTTTGGAGGAGAGCGAGATATCTCAGCTTCCAAGTTTAAAGATAGGCTGGAGAATAGAGAGATGAGAGGACGGAGTTCAAGTAGTAGAATGTTACGGTAGATAGATAGATTATAGATAGATGTATTAGATAATGATTATAGATTAGTAGAATGATAGATAGACATAGATAGATAGATAGATGTGTAGATAGAGTAGTTGATGTGTGGTGTGATGGATGTGAATAGTGTGTGATGTGGGTGTGTATGGGTGTGATGTGTGGTGGGTGTAGGGTGGTGTGTTGATGGGTGTAGTAGTGGGTGTAGATATGGTGATAGATAGTGATCAGATGAGCGAGTGATTATGATAGATTATTAGACAGAGAGTGGCGTTGGGGGCCCCACCCAAAATTTTGCTAGGGGGGCCCACTGAGTTCTAGTTACGCCCCTGCAACCTACCCACATTTCCTGCCTAACAGTTAATCCAGAGGATTATGAAGGGGAAAAAAAATTTTCTCCCTGACTCCAATCGCAAATATCCCTGGATCAACTTTATGTATCAATACCAGTATTATGCAACATTCTTTATTTTTAGAAACTCATCCAGCCTTTTTTAAAAACTACCCAATGAACCTTCCATTACCATGTCCAATGGAAGGCAAGTTCTATAGTTTTAACCGTTCCCAAGTGTGAAAAACCCTTTCTGAGCTTAAAGACTAAAACAGGGAGATGTAAATTTATTTTGCCCCACCGGTTCATCTGGTCGGGGCCAAATTAGCACCATTTTAATGATAAGAACTTTTATTACTCTCCCTGTACATCATTTATTCTAGTCTTAAAGGGCATGTCCACCCCCAAAACTATAATCCCCCCAACTACTGCCCCATCATGTAGTGTAGTGTAATCCTTACCTCACATCCCAGCTCCATAGGGTTCTCCTGTAGTCCCCCCAAAGTCCCAAAAACTGCCCACCAGGAGGCTAGCAGGTCCATATAGGACACTGCCTGCTAGCTGGCCTCAGTAGATTTTTGCCATGCGTACTGCAGCCCTTCTCCCCCCTCCCTCCCCCTCCCTCTCCCTCCCGTTCTGCTATCCCTCCCCCTACATAACCCCTTTTATACACTATTCCCCCATGTCTCCCAGCCCCAACCGCATATTTTTTATTTTTAGAAAGCTCCCCAAACTCTTACTTACCTCTCCTCTTTCCTCCGGCGAAGTGAGCTGCCGGCGCCGCGTCTGTGATTGTGGCCGCTCAGCCAATCACAGACGCGGCTGCCGGTCCCGCCCCTCTGCTTGCATTTCCTTGCAAGCAGAGGGCCGGGAGCGCGCGGAGGAAAGAGGGGGTAAGTAGAGTTTGGGGGGCTTTCTAAAAAAAAAATATAGCGGTTGGGGCTGGGAGCCCAGGGGGGATCTTATATAAAAAGTTCAATTTTAGGGTGGACATACCCTTTAAGAGATGTCCACATGTCCTGTGAACAGTATATTATATGTCCCATTAATCTATTTTTACACAGTGATCATACCCCATTCAAGTGTTTTTCTCTCTAGTGTGTAAATGATCCAATCCATTTCCAAAATATCCATTTTTTACACAGGACTCCAAAACTGCACTGCATATTTCAAATGAGGCCTTACGAGTGCTTTGTAAATTGGGAGAATAACGTTTTTCTACCTTGAATTTATACCCCTCTTTATACAAGACAATATCTTGCTGGTTCTAGCTGTTGCTGCCTGGCGCTGCTTGCTACATTTGTATCCACGAAAACTCCAAAATCTTTTTCCAACACAGATTCACTTAACACAGAGCCATTTGCATTTAGCGATTTACTTTTACATTTTCTCCTGTGCTCGCTTGATTTTCCCTGAGCACTCCAGTTTCCTCCACAATCATAAAGACATACTGACATATTAGTTATAATGTGGCATGTTGTGTATTTTTATATATATTCTGTCAATTCTGAAAGTTGCTGTTTCCCTTTGCTCAAAATAGTCTTTTATATTCCATCCTGGGAATCAGAGTTTTTAGATTCCCAGGATGGAATGTTTTAAAAACAAGTATGGTATAGATTTAAATCTCCAGATTATTTAATCTATCATATTGTTATGCACTTGTGCTAATATGTGTACATTCTGCTCTCCCTTTTATGAGCATATTTACACCTAGCTATGCCAGCATTTAAATTTGTAACTAAAACTAAAGTGGAAGAGCACAATGCTAACTAAAACTAAAGTGGATGAGCACTCCTACGTATGAGGATATTTTTCACTTTCAAAAGGCAGTCTAAAGATGAGATGGGACTGATTTCAAATGCTATTAGCATTTTTGTGATTTTTTTCACAAAAATCTTTCACAAAAGATTTTTGTGAAAGAAAAATGTGCTGTACTTCTGAATTGCAATATCTGAAAGGGGAACTGTGGTCTCCAAACAAGATGATTTTAAAATGAGCCATCAACTACCTCTCTACGTGCTGCACAGCCCTGATCAGAAAGTTAGGGGGTGGGAGGTACTCAATCTGCGGTCACAAATACCACAGGGGGTTCCAAGTGGAGGGGGCCCCATGAGGAGGAGGAGACACAGAGAATACGGACTGTCAAATGGTTTTGGAGCAGGAAGTGCAGGGGATCTGGTGATGTTGCCAACATATCACAAATAAAAATATAAATATCTTCAAAACTACGTAAAAAAAATAATGAAAGTAAATTGCAAAAATAACCCAGGAAAGCAAGTCCTGTCAATTTATCTAAAGCCATTTTTGTACCACAGTTACCCTTGAAGATAGTTTTAAAACATTAAATCATGGTGTGGCTTTCACTTTTTTTTTTACCAATTGCTATATGACAGGATAGCACATACCCTGTCAAAGTTTGGTGGGTATTTGGCTGCAAACTCTAGCTGACGTATTACTACTTCATTTGGTGCCACATTCCTCCTCTTCATGTCACGCAGGATGTCCGTTAGGTAAATATAATCCAGGCGCTTAAGAGCTGCATTAATCAGTGTGCTGTAAATATAATTGTTGGGTGGAACACCAGCCACCTGTAAATTATTAAATAAAAGTGAGTATTTCTCATTACCACTTGAGATAATTTTTCAGATGTGAAAAATGTGTTTAACATAAAATCAACAATCATGATTTAACACAACAGCCTTAGTTTGGAACATACTATTTTATAGATGCTCTTTATAGGTAGTACACAGATTATATAAAAGAACATTTCACGAGATGTCCCACAGAAAACAGACAATGAAAAAAATTAAGTAATATAAATTGGTTAAATGAGGAAAGGAAAATAAATGCTTCTGCTCTGGAGCTATGGGAAGGTTAAGTATCCTATAGCTAAGCCAAAAAGCATTTACAGCATACCCCCCCAACATTTCGAAATGACATTGAGGGACAAGTTGCGGTGTGCGGAAATTTATTGACCACACCTACGTATATAAAACTACAATCACTTTTCTAAGGCAACTCCCACTTTGTTCAGGTTACACCTATTTTATAGACCACTATACCAACTTTATATGTTGCTTGTGACATGAAGTGTATGATGTGATTAAGATAGCAAAAACAGACTAATAAACTGAAGGCACTGGCTAATGAACTGAAGGACACTGGTTAATGAACCGGAGGGCTGACAACACCTTAATAAACTGGAGGGCTGACAACACAGTCTAATGAACTGGAGGACTAAATAACAATGTAATGAAGTGGGGGACTGACAACACTGTGTAATGAACTATATAAATCCACTATAATAATAATAATAACTGGAGGGCTGAATAACACTGTAATGAAGGGGGGGGGCTGACAAAACTGTGTGATGAACTGGAGGGGTTGACAACACTGTAATGAACTAGAGGGCTGACCACACTGTGTAATGAACTAGAGGGATGAATAACACTGTGTAATGAACCTGAGGGCTGACTACATGTATAGTATAGTTTATAGTATTTGAGGTTGAATAAATAAATATGTCCATCCAGTCCAACCCATCTAGCAATATCCACATTTCTCTCCCTTGAATCCATAACTCTCTTTATACAAGACAAAACTATGCTGGCTCCAACTGTTGCTGCCTAGCACTGCTTGCTACCTTTAAGTTTGTTATCCACCAAAACTCTAAGATCCCTTTCCAACAGGGATTCACTTAATACAGAGCCATTTATAGTATAAGCAGCACAAGGATTTTTAAGTCCAAAATCACCTTACATTTATCAGCATTGAATTTCATCTGCCATTTAGCAGCCCATTGTGACTATCTAGATCCACCTGCAACGATTGCAAATCCTCTGAAGTTTTTAATGATTGACAGTTTGTGTTGTCAGCATATACAGAAATATTGCTGACAATTCCTACTTCCAAAGTATACTACATCTACTGCTATGCCAGAGTGTAAATTTCTACTCACTTACTCATAAAAGCCAATCAAGTTAGTTTGACAAGATCTATTCCTCCTAAATCCATGCTGGTTACTAGAGATGTCCGAACTTCGCAAAATCCAGTCCGCTCGAGGATCCGCGAATTTTTGAAAAAATGAAAAATATCCTCGAAATTACGGGATTTCTTGTAATTTCGAAAATACGGATTTTCGAAAATTTTAGAAATTACGAGATTTCTCGTAAAAATACGAGAAATCCGCGGTTCGGAAGTTCGGAAGGCGGAAAATCCGGAAAAATCCGCCGTTCGCGAACGGGAGAAATCCGCGGCGGATCCAGGTTCGGATTCGCGAACCGCCCATTCCTACTGGTTACTACTTATAATGTCAGTCCTTGAAACATATTCTAGAATATGTTCCCTTATTAAACTTTCCAGTATCTTCCCCACCAGTGAAGTTAAACTTACAGGTCTGTACCAAGCAGGCTCCTAAGGTCGCGAGGGCATGGGGGGGGGGATGGTTAGCCCAGCTCTGCCCAGAGACTCAGTGGGAAGTTAAATTTTCCCACCGTGTCGCTGGGGGGATCTGATTGGTCTCCAGGGGACCTGGGAACGCATCACTACGTTGGTGACAGTGTTGCCGGACAGGGGATTGAATGCTTTCCCCTCGCAGCATTATCCTGGCCGCAACCATGGGTCTATATAACCTCGGTCCGGACCCCCCTTCCCCCCAGATTCAAACAACAATCTGAAATCAGCACCTGAACAAATGGCAGGAATCACCGGCAAGATAGCTGAAAGGATCGGACGGGCGGAGGACCCAGCGGAAGCCGAACATGCCCTGCAGCATTTTCTGGCCTCTCGCGCCACAGGCGGAGGCTGTACTGGGCCCAAGGATCCGGAAGAAGCATCGGAGGAAGTGGTGGAGCCATCCCCTCCACCATCCAAAGCACCGGCTAGGCCCAAGTCCCGCGAGACAAACAAGCGGAGGCAGGACAAAGCGGAGCCGGCCAATAGGAGCGGAGGTGTGTCAGCCGAGCCCCTGCTGTCAATCTCCCCTCTGGCTCTGGTTCAACCAGCTGCAGGCATCCGAAACAGGAGAGGCAGGCGCTCAATGCTGTCTCCCCCCATGGGAAGCCCTACAGCGTGGAAAAGATCCAGGAAGATCCACAGGCCAGGCACACTCACTTGTCCTGCCCTGTCTACACCAAGAGCTGCAATCAATGCTGCCAATCCAGGCAACAGGAGAGCTGTGACCACTACTCCCATTGCTCCCAGACCGTTGCTTCAAATGAGTCTGGTGGTGGGTTTTCTCTTTCTCCCCTACAGGTTCTCCTGGAGTCTCCAGCACCAAGCCCCATTCGTCAGGAGGTGGCCAAACCCAAGGAGAAGATCAGCAGCCCCAAAAGGCAAGTCTCACCAGCAACCGCAGCCCAAACCCCTGTGAGAAACCAACCAGCATCATCCTCCACAGCACCCAGCCAGCCAGCCACAGCGAAGTCAGACTTGGCTGCAGCCACAGGTAATTACAACGAACAATTACTATCTTTTAGAGAGGCAATTAATACGCTCTCTACTGCTTTACTTAAACTCCAAGAACCACTTAACGTCAATCACCCTGCCGCTAATGTTAGTCAAAATGTCATAGGCGCTAGTCAGACAGTAGCCGACAGTTCAAAGGGTACTAAAGCCACAGCTTCACCCGTTCCTGAGATTTGCTTGAGAGATGTTTTGGCCATTGGGCCTCCACTTATCCCTATCTCAAAAGGAAAAAATAGCAAGGGGTGAATATGTGGATTTGTTGGCTCTATTGCCCTCAATAAAACAAGCCAAAAAAGCAGAGAAAAAATCTGATGAATCCGAGGAAGATAGGAAACAATTGGTCCCTCGCACCTTTTCCAATTGGCTTCAGACCTTTTGCATTTACTCAAACATTCTTTGCTCTTCAAAACCGGAGTTAGGCCAATCACTTTTTAAACACATAGATATAGTTCTCGAGGCATACAGGGGCTACAGCGGCATCGCATGGTTCCTCTATGCCGAAAAATTTCGTCAAAAATTGGCAGTCCACCCAGGCCTAGCTTGGGGTAAAAAAGACATAGATTTATGGTTGAGTATGTTAGCACCCAAACCACTCACTTTCACCACACTTAATAAGCCGAGCCAATCAACAAACAGAGCCAACACCTGCTGGGCATACAACGAATCTAGTTGTAAATGGCAGACAAATTGTTGATACAGACACGAATGTTCAGTTTGTAACGGAGGCCACCCGGCCTTTCGTTGCATCAGAAAATTCAGCCCCTCCCTCAAAATGCCAAAAGACACTCCAGGCAGAATTGAATAGGCCAGTGAAGTGGTTAAAAATGCTGCCCTGGCTAGAGACTTATCCAAAACAACAGACAGCAACTTTAATTAAAGATGGTTTTAAATCAGGCTTTTGGATCCCACTTGAAAATATTCGCCCAACCAAGGTAGTACCCGATAACCTAAAATCAGTTCGCTCAAACCCAAAAATAGTTAAAGCTAAACTTCAAAAGGAAATGGAACTAGGAAGAATAGCAGGCCCTTTTAATGAATTTCCATTCCCGAAATTCAAGGTATCGCCCTTAGGATTAGTTCCAAAAAAGGAAGCAAATTCCTTTCGGCTGATACATCACCTATCCTTTCCAGCCGGGGATTCGGTAAACGACGGAATTGAACCAGAATTATGTATCTCCTATACTTCTTTTGATGCAGCATTAGACATTTTGAGGCAATGCGGCCCAATGGCTATGCTAGCCAAGTCCGACATAAAATCAGCTTTCCGTCTTTTGCCTATCCACCCCAACTGTTACTGGACACTAGGTTTTCACTTCAACGGCCAATATTTTCACGATAAAAACTTACATATGGGATATTCCCTTTCATGCCACTACTTTGAAATCTTCGCAAATTTTCTCGAATGGTCAGTAAAATACGAATCAGGATCACCATTTGTCATTCACTACTTAGACGATTTTCTATTTATCGGCCCCCAAAAGACCAACACGTGCCAGTACCTATTAAATACTTTCATGTGGATCTGCAAACAGTTCGGCATCCCCCTATCCAGTTCAAAAACGGTACACCTTTGTAATATCATCCAGTTTCTAGGGATAGAGATCGACTCCATCAATATGCAATTCAGACTTCCAAAGGAAAAATTAGAAAAGCTAAAAACCCTAGTAGCCAGGGCATTAGGAGCAAAAAAGTTTCAGCTGAGAGAACGCCAATCCCTTTTAGGCCACCTAAATTTTGCCACAAGGGTATTATCAGCAGGCAGGGTCTTTAACCGACGACTTATAGACCTAACCATAGGCACAACTAACCCATGTCACCACATCCGTTTATCATCCGAATGCAAGGAAGTCTGGGAGGAATTCCTAACATATTTCAATGGGCAAACCTGTTGGCAACTAGAATTCACAGACAACAATTCGCTGCAATTGTTCACCGATGCAGCCGCATCGGTGGGCTATGGAGCATTCCTAAACGGAAAATGGTCTGTAGGAAAATGGCCAACAAAATGGATCGATGATGGACTTACCAAAAACTTAGTCCTTCTCCAGCTTTTCCCAATAATTGTGGCCATCGAAATATGGGGTAACACACTAGCAAACAGAAGAATAGTATTCAGATGTGACAACTTAGGGGTAGTCCAAGTCATCAACCACCTGTCATCCAAATCTCCTCCCGTTCTTAAGTTATTGAGACATTTAGTCTTAAGGTGTCTACAAAACAACATCTGGTTTAAAGCAAAGCATATAAAAGGCTTAGACAACGTATCTGCAGACTCTTTGTATCGATTTCAGTTCGGAGTATTTTGGGATCGGGAGGAGAACGCAGAGGCCCAAGGAGTGAGCTGCCCAGAGTACTTGTGGGATCTGATTTGGAACCACTAAAGGAATTACTCAAGCTATCTCTATCAAAACAAACCTGGGGTTCATATGTGTCAGCATGGAAAGCTTGGGCGGAATTTAAAGCGCAGAGTTCACTGTCAACACATTTACCAGACAAAGATCTATTCCTATATTTTATCCTCAACCACATCAATGCAAAACACTCATTTGTCTACCTGAAGAAAAGGGTGTCAGGTATCTCCTTTTTCCTTAAGTTACTCGGGGAAGCGGATTTTACCAATTCCCCTTTCACAAAACAACTCCTTAAGGGTTTTGGAAAAAATAAAACGTCACCTGACAATAGAAAACCCATTACCCTCCCATTACTCGACAGAATAAAAGGAGTACTTCCCTCGGTTTGTTTAAATGCCTACGAGGCAGCCCTGTTTAAATGTTTATATGTTACAACTTTCTTTGCTGCTTTACGAATAAGTGAAACAGTCTCCCCCAGTAAATCAATTCCAGGCGGCCTGAGCGTAGAGGACATCAAAATTGTCGAGAATAAACTTTGCATATCTATCCGCCAGTCAAAAACGGACAAAAACGGTAAAGACCTGGTATCATGGTTGGGCCCATTCGCTAGCCCCAATCTATGCCCCATAAAATTCTACTTAAAGTACAATGCACTTAGACCACCAGCACCAGGCCCCTTCTTCATACACCAAGATAGGTCCTTTGTGTCCAAATTCTAATTTTCAAAGGTAGGACATTACATCCCATTCATTCAGAATAGGCGCAGCGACCCAAGCCTCCATACTAGGCATGGACGCTGCCAAAATCATGAGAATAGGTCGTTGGGAGTCCAAAAGGTACAAATTATATGTGCGTCCCCACCTTATTAACCAACATTAACCGGCTTATCTTTTGTAGGTACAATGACCAACATTTGGATAATTGGACACTCGTTTGTTTATTGGGCCAAGCGGAGAGCCGAACAAAGAGTATATGGAGATAACCTCGGCCTCGACCCACGTAAATATAAAATCCGATGGATGTGCATTAGGGGGTTAAATTGGGATAATCTTTTTACCGCGCTATCACGCTTACAAGCCCCCTGGGTATTCCCTGACATAATTCTGATCCACCTGGGAGGAAACGAAATTGGGGGGGGGAGTCCACCATCTTTACCATAAAAACAATGAAAAGGGACCTTGCTAAACTCCGACTACTGATGCCCGATGTGGTCATTATATGGTCCGAGATTATCCCCCGTCTAATTTGGTTTTCCCCTACTTGAATGCGTGGAAGAAACAGGCGCAAGATTAATTTATTAGTAAGTTTGCAAAATCGTTGCATTTCTGTTCCATCAGACACAGAGAGCTAGAGGTGGTGAATGTGGCCTATATAGGCCTATAAGACGGCATACATTGTCCGACATTGGACTAGATATTTTTAACGTTGGCTACAGACAGCCATCGAGAAAGTTTTGTGTTGGGTCAGGCCAGGCACAATTTAATGTTTTAAATGAGCCTGCGTGGCCAAAGGTAACAGAAATTAAAAAACTGCAGGCTCCTGGCTAAATATGGTTGCATTAAGGCGGAGCCAAAGTGATGTATGAATAGGGATAATAGGGCAACCTGCTGGGGGTTTTAATCAGGGGTTGGCTGGGTAACAAAGTTGGTTATTTAAAAATGGTAAAAGTTAAAGTATTGGATTGTTGAATTAAATTTGAAATTAATAAAAGGTGTTGCAGCCATTTTTCACCACATCTCTGTGTCAGTGTATTATTTAATAAGGTTATACATGGTAATATATGTGGTTTAATGGGTAGAGTCCATCATCCCTACCCCCTGTACCAAGCAGGCTCCTAAGGTCGCAAGGGCATGGGGGGGGATGGCTAGCCCAGCTCTGCCCAGAGACTCAGTGGAAAGTTAAATTTTCCCACTGTGTCGCTGGGGGGATCTGATTGGTCTCCAGGGGACCTGGGAACGCATCACTGCATTGGTGACAGTGTTGCCGGACAGGGGATTGGATGCTTTGCCCTCCCAGCATTCTCCTGGCCGCAACCATGGGTCTATATAACCTGGGTCCGAACCCCCCTTCCCCCCAGCTTCAAACAACAATCTGAAATCCCCATCCCTCCCTCCCTGTTTTTCAAGATGTGAATGTATTCAGTAGTCAATATTGTCGCAACATCAGCCAAAGGTAACAAAAAATTAAAAAACTGCAGGCTCCTGGCTAAATATGGTTGCATTAAGGCGGAGCCAAAATGAGTATGGAATATGGATAATAGGGCAACCTGCTGGAGGTTTTAATCAGGGGTTCGCTGGGTAACAAAGTTGGTTATTTAAAAATGGTAAAAGTTAAAGTATTGGATTGTTGAATTAAATTTGAAATTAATAAAAGGTGTTGCAGCCATTTTTCACCACATCTCTGTGTCAGTGTATTATTTAATAAGGTTATACATGGTAATATATGTGGTTTAATGGGTAGAGTCCATCATCCCTACCCCATGTAATTACCCCGCAGTGAACAGCTACCCTTTTTGAATATTGGAATAACATCATCTTTTTTTCAATCCAGAGGCACACACCCCGACATGAGGGAATTTGCAAAAATAAGAAACAATGGCCTAGATAAAACTTAGCCCCCCTAAGGACCCGACAAAAATATTTTATTCGGTCCAGGAGATTTATTAATATTAACTTTATTTAATTGTTTCTGTGCTATATCTTTGGTTAACCAAAGTGCACTTGCATCTTTTATACCACTATTGCTACTATACTCTATGATATCGGTACTTGGATCTTCTATAGTGTATACAGAGGGAAAAAAATGAAAGACATTTGCTTTATCCGCCATCCTCTGTAACTTATTATAGCGCCAACATCTTCCGTAGCGCTTTATAATTACATGTACCCGTATATACTCGAGTATAAACCGACCCGAGTATAAACCGAGGCACCCAATTTCACCAAAAAAATTTAATAAAAGTTGTTGACTCGAGTATAAACTGAGGGTAGAAACTTGGCATTCAAGATGTTTGGAAACTACAACTCCCAGCTAATAAAGCATGCTGGGAGTTGTAGTTTCCAAATATCTTGAATGCCACCCTCACCCTCCCACCCAGTTCAGTTTGTACCTGTGGGCTCTCCTCCATCCAGGAACTGTGGGCTCTCCTCCATCCAAGGGCTTACTGTTGGGACTGTTGGCCAGCATTAAAGGTAAGCGTCCTCTCCATTCCGGCATCCGCACGCTCATTCCCTGTACTGGCGCACCGGCTGACATCACTAATTGGCGCCGGGCTTGGCGCCGGGCAGTGACGTCAGCCGGCGCACCAGTACAGGGAATGATCGGGCGGCTGCCGGAGTGCCAATGTAAGTAGTGACTCGAGTATAAACCGAGTCCAAGTTTTCAGGCTGATTTTACAGCCTGAAAAACTCGGTTTATACTCGAGTATATACGGTATACATTCCTAAAGGCCCTTTCTGGTGAACGCATCGGAAATCGCGAGAATTTTCACGTTCCCGCGATTTCCATTTTAGCGAAAAACGCGCTAGTGTGGCCTAGCCCTTAAAGGATATAAATGCCTTTTACTTCCTTTCCATTTCCCTCTTTACATAAGAATTCAGCCACATGGGCACGGATTTATTTTATTTACATTTATTTTCCAACATTATTTTAAAATTGCATTCATAATGTCATTAACACCTGGCTGTGATATGCTAATTGGGACTTTCCAGGGTACATAATTGCCAACAGATTCTTGTACAAGTCATTCTTAATTGAGAAAGCCAGTCGGATGACTTGTGAAATGTCTTCAAGAATTATACTTTATGTCCAGTTGATCTAACTGAATACAACATATTTAAGGAGTATGCTTCTCAATGTATAACCCAGTCGTGAGAACCGTTCAACCACGTTTCTGCTATACCATATTATACTTTTCATTCAATGCCATTATCTCCAATTCACCCATTTTGTCAGCCAGGCTTCTGGCATTTGCAAACATACATTTCAGATTATGATCCTGTAATTTATTTATACACTTAAAATACACATGCCTCCATATCCCTTATGCTAGCTGGAGTGGGGTAAACTGTTTGCTTCCCCAGTACTTTGACAATCATTTGTTTTACTACTTCCCAGTAGTTTTGGATAGATGGACATGACCAAAATATATGGTATAATGTACTGATTTCTTTGTTGCATCTCCAGCATTGATTTGAGATTGTTGGTTGTATTATATGTAATCGCTTTGGTGTGTAATACCAGCACATCATTTGTACCCATTTTCTTTGTATATAATATTTCTAGATGTCTTTTAGGTTGCTTTCCATATGTCGGCCCATTCTTCTATTGAAATTTCCTTTCCCAGGAACTGTTCCCATTTTAACATGTATTTATGTTTGGTTGATGGCTCTGTGGATCTGGTGTTGAGGATATAGTATATATATGGGATATTATACCTTTGTAATATGGGCCTCTAGATAATAGTATAAAACACTTTTTAACTATTTCGCAACCTGCTTGCAATTACAACAGGTGCAATACTAGAATATAGAAACACAGTACACTCCTTTAACAGAAAGAAAGATTTATCTACTTACTGCACACACACAGTCCTTATCACAGCACAATATCAGCACAAACAATCCTTATTTTCAAACTTTCGCACAAACCATACAACCATCAGATGGTTAATGACATTTTTCTATGTCCTTTAGAACAAGGGACTGTAACAGCTTCCACTCAAGTTCATTTCCACTCACAGGAAACTTCCTTTTGGTCAGGTAGTGTTTCTGAAAACACTCCTTACTTTTAACTTGGCCCCTAACTCACGGAAATAATTTTAAACAACCTCACCTCCACCTCTAACTTTGTCATTGGTACCAATGTGAACCAAGACCACTGGGTCACTCCCAGCCCCACCCAACAATCTGTCTACACAATTGATGCAGCACAATGTAGAGTCTTGATGGCAGATTGCCCTATCTTTCTAATTAAGTCCCCTACCATTACCTCATTGTAATTATCCATATTTTATGCTCTTCACATTGTATATTGTATTCAAATTAATGTAGTGTAAAGTTACATTTACATTGAATGTGTTAAAATTTTAGCATAAAATATATATATTATGTGCAAAATAACAAAAATGTAAGTTATACTTGTGAATAGTATACTACATTACTAAATTTCACACCTCTGGCTCTTTCAAGGGACACCCTTTTAGTAACCCTGCACTATCGCTCATAACCCCATATGGGAGCTGACTTCTAGTACCCACAGGTAATTTCATAAATCAGCCAACAGCCACAGCACTGGGAGCGGTGAGATACAGCTTGTTGTAGGTTTGTGAATTTACTCTTTCTATTGGGACAATGTTGTCTGTAGACTTAGTTCCCCATTAAGGCTAGCCACAAGCCTGAAGGTGCCCATAGGTAGAGGAAAAGACATAGAATGGTTGCAGGTCTGTAACTAGCTTTAGAAAAATTATAACTGATAAAACTTCTATTGGCTTTGGGAGGAGTACAAACTCTTAGATAAAACGGATGCCAGCAATTGTTGTTGGGTCCCTAACAAAAAAATGGGATGTCATTCATGTCATCAATGATTATCTTGCAAATACATGATTACAACCAACACCTTTAAACATCCCCACACTGATGAAGTAATTAATATTAAACATGCCATACGGTGTACTACCATGCATGATTTACATGGTTTTGTGCCCATGTGGGCTTTGTTACATTGGAAAAACAGATTTAACACTAAGACTTAGAATCGATGTTCATCGATCCGCCATCAAAACTGCCTACAGAGATCAGAAATCTAATAAACCAGTGGCGAAACACTTCATACAGGAAGGCCATAATTTAAGTACATTTAAATACTGTATATGGCTATAGACCATGTCCTCATGCCAAGAAGAGGGGGGATAGGTCTAAATTATTACTGCAGAAAGAAATTTACTGGATTAAGAGACTGGACACCATCTTTCCTAGAGGCCTTAATGAACAGTATTTAAAATGTTTTTTGAAGGAGAGATAAACTTAGGAATAGTCAGGGCCGTCCCTGCCATGAAGCAGCATAAAATATATGCTCAGGGTGGCACCCCTTTAAAATTTAAAAGGCGCTCAGCAATCTGCCCGTTTTTGTGTTGTTTCCCCTTAAAATTGCGGCCACGTTGAGCGCCTTACTAGGAAGGATGGAGGCGGAGCAGAGCAGTACCAAATCTTCTGTAGCCAGACCCGGAAAGGAACTTCCACATACTTACTGATTCTTGTGTTCACTGAAAACAAGACTACAAACCCCATCCTGCAACGCACTGTGGAAGTGCTGGCTGTGATGTCATGTAGTGACAGGAAACTGGTAGAAAACTTCTGAGGCTCTGCTGTGATTCCCACCACCCCTATACACCTCTGTCTCTCCTTCGGTTCATTAATGAAGCACTAAACAGCTACCTGCTGCTGCTCTGCACTTGGATGATCGGTAGTACAGGGCAGAAAGATTTACAGAGGGAGCGGGAGATTCAAATTCCTGCTCTGACTGAAAATCACTGTTCTGTACTACCGATCATCACAAGTGCAGAGCAGCAGCAGGCAGCGGTTTAGTGCTTCATTAATGAACCGAAGGAGAGACAGAGGTGAATGGGGGAGGTGGGGATCAGGTTCGCTGCACAACAGAAAGCTCTCCAGTACCAGCAATAAAAGAAAACAAAGGTATGGGGAGAGGGAGAAGGGGTTTGGGGGAAAAGGGTATCTTGAGAGGTCAAAGCTGTAAACCAGCGCCCTAGTTAACCCCATCATGTCTGGCTTCCTTCTCATCCTTATCTGAACTAGGTTAGGTAGTAAGTATTAACCCCTACCTCACTGTAGTGTGTATGTGATAGACTGTATGTGAGAAATGCGTGTATGTGAATGTATATGTGAGAAAGTGTGTGTGTGATATTATGTGACTAAGAATGCGTGTGTTGGTAAAAGTGTGTATGTGTGTGCGTATGAAATTTTGGGGTGTTTAACAGGCAGCACGTGCGAGAGTGACCCTGCATTAAATAGAATGGGACTTGATGGTCCACTAGGCAGATCTGTCAGCAAGTACCGACCAAACATTCATTTTGGCCAACAGTATGTACGTAACAGTGTGTATATGTGTATGTATGGTGTCAGAGTATATATGTATGTGTAGTATAGTGTCAGAGTATATATTTGTGTCTTTGCAATAATGTAAGAACCAGCGCCATTATTACAGAATGTTGTGCACTGCCGTGCAAGCAATCGTTGAATGCCTTTTTGTGGGAGAGAGGTACAGGAGAGAGCTGAGATTGAGTTTTTATTAAATTATATCTGCAAGCAAATAATAATAAATATGGCCACTAAGTATTAATCAATGTAAATAAATTAATTTTATGTATATACAATATGATGACTGTATGGGACCTTTACTGTCTGTTCTCACTGTATGGGACCTTTACCGTCGGCTCTCACTGTATGGGACTTTTACCGTATGTTCTCACTGTATTGTTTTGCTGGGGGCTGAATCCTACCTACCTACTTGTGTGCTTTTCTTGTTGAAGAAAAGACGGCACCAGATAATACCATGTTTCTTGTTACTGAAAGGTTTTGACCAAAAAATGTAACTAAATGACTCTTATTGAATTTGCCTAATGACAGATACAACTGTAGACCATAGATTTCATCAGATTGCAATTCTGTTATTTGCTGCAGATGTCTTTTAAATGTATTTTTTTCCACTAAAGATGTGTTGGATATTCATTTGGTCAGGTTCATTTGGTCAGGTTAGCTTTAGTTAGTTTGTTAGGTTAGAATAGTTAGGTTAGTAAGGGCCCTGCTGAAAGAGTCTACCTTGACGTGGTAGCAGGGCTTACAAATCTTTTGGCCAACATCTCTTATTCTACAGAGTATAGTAGGGCTTTCTAATTTAATGTTCCAGTTGCACCAACAAGTTTTTAGTGTTTTATAAAAATAGAGAAGCGTATAAATAACCGTTTTCAAAAACAAAATTATAACATTTGCCATGCCCACACGCTAAGCCACACCCACAGACCAAGCCACGCACACACGTTAAGCCACGGCCACTCTGTCTAGAGGCGGCATTCAAAAGTTTTTTCAGGTGCCAAAAAACCTAGGGACACCCCTCGGAATTGTTGACCTTTAATTTTAAATGGGGATAATATAAAGGTGTATCTATACTTGTTACAGATATGGAATATGCACATTAATGTTTATATAGGTTAATATACGCTGAGACAGTATATTGAGCTAAACCATAAGCCCCTTAGTGTATGGAATAGTCAAATTGATTTTAATGTCTGCTTAGCACTTTACAAAGTCTAGCACTTTAGCACATGCACTTTTCATTATTTGCACTTTATGTACTGTTGATGAGATAGTAGATGCATAAAAAGATTTTATCAAATAGTTTTTATCATATGTATTGTTTCCACTTATTTGAAAGTCCACTATTGATGATGTAATTTGTAAGGGTGTGTCTTAAGAGATAAATTGTTCACAGTGTGTGATCATAGTATGGCTTGATAAAGGTCTGAGAACCTGACTGAAACATTGCTGATTGCACTTGTTACTGCCCTTTATGTTGCACTTGCAACGTTAAAAAAGACCCTTGAGTGCATTCTTTTCATTACTACTTTAGTATACTTATCGTTGGAGTAGCACCAGGGCAAGACAAAGATTGAAGAACGAGTGCCCAAGATTACAACTATTTGCGCACGCTCTCTCTCTCTCTATGTAATCAGATGTGTGTTAGTACATACCATCATGTCTTCAAGCAATTGTAGTCCATCTTCTTTACTGTGACAAGCAATTGCCAGATTGCAGAATGTATGAATATTTGCAGATATTCCTCTTTGTGCCAAAATGGGCAGTAGCTCCTTTAGGGACAAAATGTATAATTAAAATTTACAATTAATTACACCAAAGTGTAAATTGAAAGGACAGGAACCCAAACACTTCTTATCATACCCAAATGTAAAATAATACAAAATAAAGAAAAGTAACAATTAAAAGATCCACATGCTTCAGAATCAGAGGCTTCCTAACCTTAAAGAGGAACTGTGGTCCAAAAATGACTATAGGTAAATTGATAGGAATTGCTCTCCTGAGAGTTTTTGCAATTTATTTCCATTGTTTATTTTACATAGTTTTGAAGATATTTACATTTTTGTGTGTGATATGGCAGCAGCATCACCAGGTCCCCTGCACTTCCTGCTCTGAAACCTGTCAGTCAATCTGCCCTGTGTCTCCTCCCCTTTGCAGCCCCCCTGGTCCCTCCCACTCATGGACCCCATGGTCCCTCCAGTTGCAGGCCCCCCTTGGCCCATTCCCTCACAGCCCCATGTGGGTCGACCACCCGCGAGTGCCTAAGCCCCACCTGCTCACAGGTGCTGTGGGACACTCTGACCCCCTGAAAACTCTGTGGAGAGAAGGGCTGTAGATTCCCTTACTTTCTCTGCAGCTGCAGTTCCTTCACACAGCAGAGAGGAGGAGGGACTTCCTGTCTCCCTCACACACTGAGGGAGTCTGAGGCTGTGCTCGCCGGTGGCACTGTGCAGGAGAAGCCTCAGGAATTTCATATGTAAGCCTCCCACCCATTAACTTTCTGGTCAGTCATTTCTTTATATCTTGGCCTGTGGAGCACGTAGAGAGGTGGTTGATGGCTCTTGTTTGGAGACTATCATAATCTTAACTATCGTATTTTGATTCTAGTTCACATAAGCTTATCACTTAAAATGCAAATCCTGTATGTCCTGTGTTTCCCAGTAACACACATATGTATTTTTTACAGACAAAAAAGATTATTGGCTTCCAAACAATTTCATAATCTAACATATTTTTGAGAAAAAGAATAAATCTGCACCCTCAGACAAGTAAACCCACTGTAAACCCAGCCCTCTGCTTGCTGGAACAGACAAGAGGCAGCCAATCACGGGCGCGGCTGCAGGCATTACAGGGCGCCGGGGGAATGAAGGAAAGTAAGTAGTGTTCTAGTCTTCTATTTGACAAATAATTATAGCGTTTGGGGGTGGGAGAGGGAGCCCTACACTACAGAAAAGGGGCTTGAAGTTAGGGGGAGGGAGAGTAAAACAGAAGGGAGAGGGGGGGGGTACAGCTTCTTTGTGCATGTCATAATTCTACTGGAGGAGAGACTATTTGGGACACAGCCAGGCTCCTGCTTCTTACTTTTTAGGACTTTGTGGGGACATTGCAGGGCAGCCATTTGGAGCAGGGATGTAAGATAAGGATTTTTCAACACTACACTACTGTTTTACCCACATAAAATAGTCCACATGGACAGAGGACTACATATATCACATGTGTGGTAGTACATTTAATGGCCTGTTTGATTTTTATCTCTTGGCCAGTATGCGGGTGAGGATATGTCTCTCTGCTAATCATGTATTTGCAAGATAGGCATTTATGGCATTTGTGGCTCCCCGGGTGCATTTTAGGCAACCATGTAGAGCTAGATGTAGTTTTTATGCAAATGGAATTTTATGTGCATTTAAATATGGGGCCTTCACTATGCACAGCTTAGATATGATGTTTTAACGTTTTAGCTTGTTTTGTAGATACTAATGCACACATGGTTTATAATTTATACACTGGGGGGGGGTTCCACTTCCAGGAAGTGGTCAGAAGAGGGCATGTCTTTTTACCCTTTATTAAGGGATGAGTGTTTGCACTGTGTAAAGGCTTGATAAAGGCCCAAGACCAGGGACCGAAACGTCGCCAATAAAATTCACCTGTTCATAAGTCCTTGGAGTGCTCTGATACCTATCTTTATTATATATATATGAACCACAGGTTCAAAAAAAGTGTTGCACTCACGGGACTTAGATAAAAGCAAATCTTTTATTGTACCATACTTAAAAGATGTGTTATCTACGGGTAGATAACGCATCTTTTAAGTATGGTACAATAAAAAATTTGCTTTTATCCCTTGAGTGCAACCCTTTTTTGAACCTGAATATATATATTGCTTTGCCTGGTGGAGATATATAAATGATGTCTTCCTCTTGTGGCGGGGCGACGTTGGATCTTTACGCCAGTTCCATGAACAAGTTAATAAAGTTCATCCTGAGATCAGGTTCTCTTTAGAATTTAATGATGTTGAGATCAATTTTTTGGATGTAAAAATTAAAAATGATGGAGGTTTCAGCACTGAATTGTATACGAAACCCACTGATCGGAATCAGATTCTTGCATATGGGAGCTTTCATCCGCCCCATGTCAAGAAATCGATTCCGATCAGTCAATTTAAGAGGGTGAATCGTATTGTGAGCAAGGAAGGAACTAGGAGGGTTCAACATAAACAGATGCACTTGAAATTGGCCCGAGAGGGGGTACCCATTTAAAATCCTTGAGGGAGCTGCACTAAAAGCAGAAAGAATTGAAGGGTATACATTAAAAGGAACTAACATTAAGAATAGGAGAATCCCCCTAATTATGGATTATGTGGTGGGCAGCAGTCTTGTTAATAAGGTGATCAGACAGAACTGGCATATGTTAAGTGAATCATATCTGGAGATCGAGGAATTTAAATCACCGCCGCTCATCTCTTACCGTAAGGGGTTTTCTATAGGCAACCGTTTAGTGAGCGCCACCTTCAGAAAAAATGATGAGGGTAATACAATGAGGTCCAATAGATGTGGGATGTACCCTTGCCTACATTGTGTGCAGTGGGAGCAACACAGCTGATCTCCTCCACACAAGCACCAGGTAGATGATGATATAAGGTGTGCAGTGCCTTTCTCCGATTGCTGTATATATTGCTGATACACGTGCACCCTGATGGAGCCACAGCTGTTCTCTTACACAGACAGTGACATTAATAGGATATTGGGAGATATCCAAGGTTCCAGTGAGTTCCTGACAATACCTGCTTCCATAGCGTGCAGGAGACGACTGGAGATGTTGAATAAACGGAAGATAGACATGGAGCTACACGCGTTCACGTTGTCTGAATACTGTAAACAAAACTGTATTCCACGTGGTTTACGGGTCAATTTACATCCCACTTTGTTTATGGAGAATGATACGTTTAAACACAAGTTCACCCGGATTTTGAACAAATGCTCACTTGATATTATGATGTTGAATTTAGAATTTATTAATGAAGAGTTGAATACACTGAAAGCTAAGATCGGGACCCTGCAATTGGAATTGAATGTAAACCTGCCTGGTGAGGAGTTTGCTAAGCTGGGGGTGGATCTCGAGCAACGAATGTTCACCTATAGGAAGAAAGGGGAGGACTTCAAGAGAACAAAGTTCGCCCGTGACGAGGATGATTATGAGCGAGGCCATGTGTATGACTGGTCCAGCGAGACACGTGAACGTCCTGCAAGATTACGCCATTGGTGTTCGGACCCGGAACTAAGAGTCGGAGATAGAAATGGGGGACGCTCTTTTCCGGACGCCGTAGGAGACCGTGTAGGCGGGAAGACGTAGGCCCCAACCGCGATCGGAGGGAGCCGCAACCGAGACGAGAATTGCGTCCCAGGAGAAAGTAGCTGTTATAAATCTGTCCAAAGTAAGTCTAACTGATGCTGAGCTCACTGTGCTATCCAAGGGATTGGGTTACTGTCCAGTGACAAAACTGGACCCCTTCAAGCTGGACGTTGACTTATACTCCTTCTTTCGCCGCTTAAGATTAAAAGCACAGTTTTTACATAAACCCCCCATACCTTGGGCGACTCACGCTGAAGGGCTGGACAAATTAACGACTCAATCAGTGGGAATGCCATCAAAAAGTAATTTTGTGCCGCCTACTACTTATATTGGGATCGAAAGTTATGTTAATAAAGTTAAGCATGATATGAGCTCAGTGTTAGAAAAAATTGATTGTTTACCTAGGATACAAAATCTTAGTATGATGGAATGTCAAGCATTGGAAACATTGAAATACAGGTCCAATATCACGATTAAACCCTCCGACAAAGGAGGTGCAATCGTGATAATGGACACTGACTATTATCTCCAGGAGATAAGAAGCCAATTGGGGGACACGAATGTATATTGTAAAATTGAAAGAGATCCCTTAGGGGACATAAAAAAAGAAATTGATGTATACTTATCTAGTGTGTCTAAATCTGGCATTATCTCTGAGGATTTAAAGGCGACTTTAACTGTCAATCACCCCATCACTCCGGTCTTGTATGTCCTGCCCAAAGTGCACAAGAATCCCGTCCAGCCTCCTGGGAGACCTATAGTTGCTGGCATAGGTTCTGTGTTTAGCCCTATGGCCACCATGCTGGATGGGATTCTTGCGCCCTTGGTACAGGGCACGCAAGCATATCTTAGAGATACGTCTCATTTTTTGGAAAGATTAAAAAAAATTAAATATGATGATTGGGGGAATATTATTATGGCCACAATGGATGTGTCGTCTTTGTATACGTCCATACCTCATAGGGAGGGGTTGGCTTCTTGCCACCGGTTGTTGGAGAGGTGTGGAGGTTACACTGAGGCACAAGTTGATTTTTTCATTGGATGTTTGAGATTGATACTACATAGATCATATTTTAAGTTTGATCAGTTGTACTACATGCAAATGAGAGGGACGGAGATGGGATCCAACGTTGCTCCGTCGTATGCCAATGCCTTCATGGCTTGACTTGAGGGAGACTTCATCTATGGTTTAACATCCTTCACCAGGCATTGCTTTGCCTGGTGGAGATATATAGATGATGTCTTCCTCTTGTGGCGGGGCGACGTTGGATCTTTACGCCAGTTCCATGAACAAGTTAATAAAGTTCATCCTGAGATCAGGTTCTCTTTAGAATTTAATGATGTTGAGATCAATTTATTGGATGTAAAAATTAAAAATGATGGAGGTTTCAGCACTGAATTGTATACGAAGCCCACTGATCGGAATCAGATTCTTGCATATGGGAGCTTTCATCCGCCCCATGTCAAGAAATCAATTCCGATCAGTCAATTTAAGAGGGTGAATCGTATTGTGAGCAAGGAAGGAACTAGGAGGGTTCAACATAAACAGATGCACTTGAAATTGGCCGAGAGGGGGTACCCATTTAAACTCCTTGAGGGAGCTGCACTAAAAGCAGAAAGAATTAAAAGGAACTAACATTAAGAATAGGAGAATCCCCCTAATTATGGATTATGTGGTGGGCAGCTGTCTTGTTAATAAGGTGATCAGACAGAACTGCCATATGTTAAGTGAATCATATCCGGAGATCGAGGAATTTAAATCACCGCCGCTCATCTCTTACCGTAAGGGGTTTTCTATAGGCAACCGTTTAGTGAGAGCCACCTTCAGAAAAAATGATGAGGGTAATACAATGAGGTCCAATAGATGTGGGATGTACCCTTGCCTACATTGTGTGCAGTGCAGATTTGTGGTTAAGGGACCCTTTTTTAAGCACCCACGGACGGGTAAGGAATACAAAAATAGAGAATTTTGAACCTGTGATTCTTCATATGTGGTATATGCCTTGTGGTGTCCGTGTGGTCTCATCTACGTGGGTGAAACCACGCAGATGGTAAAGTCCTGAATATCTCAGCATCGCTCTAGAAAAAAGAAATTAGATTACCGGTACCTAAACATTTTGGAGAGCTGGGACACACGGAAAACGATTTAAAATATAGAGTATTAGAGGTGGTTCCCCTGGGAGATAGGGGAGGTGATCGTGTGTTAAAATTAAAAAGGAGAGAAGTTTGGTGGGTACACCAGCTACAAAGTCTACATCCTTTAGGTTTCAATAGAGACTACGATTTGTATCATTATCTATAAATACCAGAGTTGAAAGGATCCATGCATATCTTCCTTAATAATAATAAAAAAAGAGGGTAGCTTTAAAGGTACTTGAGGGTTAATGGTGATGTTATACGGGGTTAATAGGTTGGACTATTGATGTCAGATCCTGTGGGGGAGGGTATATAGGGATAAAGAATTGGGCCACATGTGATAGCCGTTTTGTACCTGAGGAAGGGGTGTGCCAACCCCGAAACGTTGTACGCTTTACATGTGCTAATGTGAAATAAAGAAAGTTGAAGATTAAAACCTGTGTGCGGTGTGAAACTGGTTCTTTCTTACCTTTGCTGATTTCAGGTTAAGCATTTTACTCCTTTTTCGCACTAAAGTGTTAAAAAAAGTCACATCTGCTTCTATATGCATAGAATCCATAGTACTGAGAAGAGTAGCTTCCAACTGATAGTCAGGTTTAATGACTTCAGCCAGCAGAGTAAAGGTTTTTATAGATGGAGTCAATTTATCATTAAGCATTTTCTTTATAAAACCTTCCATTCCACCAATCAAGGCAAGCCTATCGGAGGCAGTAGTGATACTTCCAAGGGAAACTATTATGTCTGTGTTTATTGTGTGATCTAACAAGTTTTTAAGATTTGGGGTATAATGAGAAAGCATTGTAGGCATGTAAAGGCCCACAGCCTCTTGAGCTGATTTTTTGTTTTCTTCATCTGCTTTATGTACACACAATTCTTTGTCCTTTGATTCTTCAAGGTCTAATGGCTTTCTATGACAGATACGTTTAATTGGCTGTTCATTTGTTGTTTTCTTCTTTACTTGTAAATGTCTGCTTGTCAGAGCTGAATCCTCCAAAGACAAGAACAAAGCTAAAGCCTTAGAAGGGTCCCCAATCCCACAATCTCGAGTGGCTCTAAGAATCAAGTTATAAGTTGTACTGTCAGGTTTTATTCCCAAAAGTAACATCTGCTGCCAGACCTGTTGGAAATAAAAAAAAAAAGTTATTTGAATGCGAGGCAGCCATGACATTTTATATCATTTATTGTGAAAAATTTAGCATTGGCTTTTATTTCTGTTTAATGGGCATGTTCACCACCTACAAATACTTCTGCAGTTGTTTTGCTTATCTTATTATCTTTTGCAACTGGCTTTTTACTTTCTGTTAAACTTTGTCAAAAATCAGTACTGCTCTGACCTGATGAAGAGGGTTTAGCCCTCGAAAGCTTGTCAACTAAGACTGTTAGTCCATAGAAAAAGTATCACAGTACTCTTATTATTTTTTCACATGTGAACAAGTAGATAATTCTACATACTCTGTGTATGTTATCTGCAGCATGTCAGTGCTACAGATTGTCAAATCTACAATCTGCACACTGGCCCTTAAAATGCCCGAACTGAGCATGCTATGGGCGACTGTGCGATTAAGTGCCCCTTGCACCCTCTGTTTCATCCAAACTGATGTGAGGATTGCAAGCTTTAACTCCCTGAATGCCGTGACCTCATAGGTGAAGCCAGTCCCAAATGGAGGAGCAGAGGTGCATGGTAAGGGATACCTAGGAGACATCACAGGACTCCCTCCTCCACCAGCATCTTCCCTAAGGCATCCCCCTGCACAAATCTCGTGGTCCAGTGGAGGTACCAAACTGAAATCTGCATTCAGATCGCAGTTTAGAACCTGTCATTCACAATAAATGGATATCAGAGTTTTTTCCAAGTCTTAGCACATTGATTAGTTCTGATCACCTAAGTTTCGACTTAACAAAACGGCCAGAATTCCAACTTTGTTATCATTTTCATAGATGATCTGATGATAAAAAAATTGATACACACTGTCAGGAAAGTGTGTAGTGACTTGGCAAGAATGGGTTAACTATTGGTATTAGTTCTTGCAAAGGACCAATAAAAATACCATTCCACCCTGGAACAGTCCTATTGTTTATATTATGATTAGTGAAGCATGGAACCAGATCTCCTTTTCCAGACAATGTGGGGCCTGGTGGGTACTAAGAGGTGATTTTAAGGACAGTCATACATGTAAAATAAATGTATTTCGGTATTGGAATATGTAAGACAGAAACCGATATTATATGTCTGAACGGAAAGGAAGGCCCCTCAAAAGGATACCCAACATGGAGCCCTTATTCCCTTGCCAAGGCGAGTTATTAATATCTTGGGAAATATGGATTACACACAGGTCATGTTTGGTATTGGAGGAATTGATAATTAATACAGGAGAGGAATATGTGGTCAATATTCCAATACAATGTACATATTTACATTTATATGGAATCTGCCTAACTGAGGGGGAATGAATGCTTTCGGCTAGTCGTAAATCTGGACATTCCTAGACACTCCCACCTCATGAGGAGGGGGTGGTTCAGTGCCAGCAGAATTTCAATTTTTTTTGCGTTAAAGGACAACTCCACCCTCATAAGAACATTTTTTAGAAAGAATAACCTCTTTAAAATATGTTGATATATCATAGTTTGTCCTATTAATTTATTACTGTATGCCTGTTATGCTTCTGAATGCCTCATGGAAACTGAGCTATTTAGAAACCTGTACTGAGCGTTTACTGAGCCTGGGCATGCTCAGAAGAGGCAGGCAGGGGATTAACATTCAGCCATTGGCTGTGATATCAACTGTCAAATCCATAACTGACAGTTGATAACTGGAAGAACCAGGAAGCAGAAACAGGGGAAACAGGACATTGTGCAGGATTTCAGGTTAGACTTACATATTTCAGATTTCAAAATATTAACGTTTTGGGGGTTGTTTTACCTGTATATAAGTTTTCATTTTGGGGCTGAACTTGCCCTTTAAGTGCCAGCAGAATTTTCAGGATTTTGGCCTTAATCGCTTTAGACTAATTTTACAGTAGGAAACCTTGCAGTAAATCAGGCATATTATACATTGTTTTTTTCAGCACAAAGTGTACTTTAACATGGTAACAGAATTTTGTAACTTTTTTACTGGAATTATGGGTAATACATGGGGAAAAAAATTTAAATTTGCAAATTTTCATGGATTTTTCCCATTTTTATTTATAGTTATTTTAAGGTTACACACAAAAATCTTACTATTTCTAAAAGCTCTGAGTACAACGATACCAAATATATGCAGGTACCCTACTTTTCCTGTACAGGAGACCCCCCCAAACTAAAACTGCACCTTCAAGAATATTACACCAAATTAAAATGTATAACCACTTCTGATGGTTAACATAGAATATCTACCAAATTAACTAAAATATCCCCACAAGTGAGATATTTTTAGAAACTACACACCCGCAGGATATTATGAGTGAGGTAAGTTTTGATCAAAATGCAGATACCTGGGCGCAGCGCTTCGTCCAATTGTAAGTTATTTTCTCACATTTTCCTTCTTTTCCTCAACTGTAAAATCAGAGACAAAATCAAATGCGAATTTCAGCTAAAAACTGCAGAGGAAAGTTTAACCGCATCTCAAATATGAAAGCCTAACCCCTCCCAAATAAAACGGTATGTCACATTCATAGGTGTACCCAGAGACATGGCTACCAACTAACCCAGAATGGGACCCATGCCAAATGTCAGTAGCAGCAAAAAAAAAATTAGCCAGCTTTGCATTTGAACAGTCTGCAGTTTTCCCCACAAAACCCCCCCTTCCGAACTTACCCCTCCACAAATGATATATTCCTGAAATCTACACACCTTCAGCTATGTAACGCTGTAGTTTGTTCATTCATGCCATCAATTGTGTGGGCGCAGTTCTTCGTAGAAGTTTGCATTTTTTGCAGATTTTCTAAAACAATTGAACATTCAAAAGGTAGAAATCATGTAAAATCCTCATGGAATGTAAAAAAAAGTTACCAAATATCAAATCTCCCAAATGTCCTCATTCAACAGTATGCCATATGCATGGTTACACACGCAGACATGGAAGCGAAAAGCCACGAAGTGAGACAATGCTTGATGGCTCAGAAAAAGCAAAAATATTTAGCCAAATATTTAGCCAATATTTAGGCAATTCTGAATTTGAACAATCTGCAGTTTTTTCCACAAAAGAACCCTGTAACTCAGAAATACCCCACACAAACTATATATTCCTGGAATCTAAACACCTTCAGCTATGTAACGCTGTAGTTCGTTCATTTATACCATCAATGATGTGGGCGCAGTTCTTCGTAGAAGTGTGCACTTTTCTGAAAAAATTAACAAAAAACAACTTCAAAAGGTAGAAATTATGCCAAAACCTCATGGAATGTAAAAATAAGTTACTAAATATCAATCTGCCAAATGTCCTGAATCAAACGGTATGCCATATGCATGGTTACACACTCGGACGTGGAAGCGAAAAGCCACGAAGTGAGACAATGCACAATGGCACAGAAAAAGCAGAAATATTCAGGCAATTCTGAATTTGAACAGTCTTATCTTTTTTCCACAAAATAAACCCGTAAATCAGAAATACCCCACACAAACTATATATTCCTGAAATCTACACACCTCCAGCTATGTAACGTTGTAGTTTGTTCATTCATGCCATCAATGGTGTGGGCGCAGTTCGTCTTAGAAGTGTGCACTTTTCTGAAAAAAGGTAGAAATCATGCCAAAACCTCATGTAATTTAAAAAAAAAGTTACCAAATATCAATCTCCCAAATGTCCTGAATCAAACGGCTCTGAAAAAGCGAAAATATTTAGCCAACTCCGAATTTGAATAGTCTGCAATTTTTCCCCACAAAACACCCCCCACAAACTATATATTCCTGAAATCTACACACCTTCAGCTATGGTGTGGGCGCAGTTCGTCATAGAAGGTCGCACTTTTCTGAAACAATTAACAAAAAACAACTTCAAAAGGTAATAATCATGTAAAAAATAGTTACAAAATATCAATCTCCCAAATGTCCTGAATTAAAAGGTATGCCATATGCGTGCTTACACACGCCGACGTGGAAGCGAAAAGCCACAAAGTGAGACAATGCATGATTGCTCAAAAACAGCAAAAATATTCAGTCAAATCTAGACACCTTCAGCAATGTAAAGCTGTAGTTTGTTCATTCATATCATTCATGGTTTGGGTGCAGTTCTTCATAGAAATTTGCAGTTTTCTGAAAAAATTAACCAAAAACAAATTCAAAAGGTAAAAATCATATAGGTATAAACCGAGGGTAAAAATATGTTCAATATATTGAATTAATATATATAATATATATATATATATATATATATATATATATATAGATGTGGTTACTGCATTCTGAATAGCAAAATGCAGTAACCAACTATCCATGGCACTCTATGTTTGTAAACTATATACAACTCCCAGCAAGCTTTGGTTGCTGGGAGTTGTAGTTTCTAAACATCTGGAGTGGCAAGCTCACATAATAAAATAATGTAGTTTCACAACATTATTAAATTATTCACAGAATCACAGTGCCCCAACCCCCACCCCTCCACTGTACTAGCCCACCCCTAAACCCTCCATTCAAAAGAGTACCTTACTGTTGGTTAGGTGAGGGCTGACAGGCTCTGCAGGTATTGTGAGTTGGCACTACCAGGACACCCAGCTGCTGAACCCGATCTAGTTCAAACCATTGGGACCATCGGCTCCAACATCTCCTCCTTCCAGTCTGGGCGTGGACTTGGCCGGGCATTTGTTGTGAGGGCTGCTCCATCCTCCCTCTATGTCCGGTGCACTCAGGAGGCGCTGCGTAAGTGGGACGTGTGTGATTTGCATAACTTGTGTCCCAGGCGTGCCAGCGTGTATTGCCTGCGCCTCTGACTGCTCCTCGCTGAACAGCCTACACTTTTTCAAAGGAAACAGCCCCGAAACTTGGAAATACCCCCCACAAACTACCGTATATCTTTTAAGGTTACACACAAAAATCTTACTATTTCAAAAGCTCTGAGTACAACGATACCAAATATATGCAGGTACCCTACTTTTCCTGTACAGGAGACCCCCCCAAACTAAAACTGCACCTTCAAGATATTACACCAAATTAAAATGTATAACCACTTCTGATGGTTTACATAGAAATCTACCAAATTAACTAAAATATCCCCACAAGTGAGATATTTTTAGAAACTACACACCCCGCAGGTATTATGAGTGAGGTAAGTTTTGATCAAAATGCAGATACCTGGGCGCACGCGCTTCGTCCAATTGTAAGTTATTTTCTCACAATTTTCCTTCTTTTCCTCAACTGTAAAATCAGAGACAAAATCAAATGCGAATTTCAGCTAAAAACTGCAGAGGAAAGTTTAACCGCATCTCAAATATGAAAGCCTAACCCCTCCCAAATAAAACGGTATGTCACATTCATAGGTGTACCCGAGACATGGCTACCAACTAACCCAGAATGGAACATGCCAAATGTCAGTAGCAGCAAAAAAAAATTAGCCAGCTTGCATTTGAACAGTCTGCAGTTTTCCCCACAAAAACCCCCCCTTCCGAACTTACCCTCCACAAATGATATATTCCTGAAATCTACACACCTTCAGCTATGTAACGCTGTAGTTTGTTCATTCATGCATCAATTGTGTGGGCGCAGTTCTTCGTAGAAGTTTGCATTTTTTTGCAGATTTTCTAAAACAATTGAACATTCAAAAGGTAGAAATCATGTAAATCTCATGGAATGTAAAAAAAAGTTACCAAATATCAAATCTCCCAAATGTCCTCATTCAACAGTATGCCATAGCATGGTTACACACGCAGACATGGAAGCGAAAAGCCACGAAGTGAGACAATGCTGATGGCTCAGAAAAAGCAAAAATATTTAGCCAAATATTAGCCAATATTTAGGCAATTCTGAATTTGAACAATCTGCAGTTTTTTCCACAAAAGAACCCTGTAACTCAGAAATACCCCACACAAACTATATATTCCTGGAATCTAAACACCTTCCATATGTAACGCTGTAGTTCGTTCATTTATACCATCAATGATGTGGGCGCAGTTTCTTCGTAGAGTGTGCACTTTTCTGAAAAAATAACAAAAAAACAACTCAAAAGGTAGAAATTATGCCAAAACCTCATGGAATGGAAAAATAAGTTACTAAAAATCAATTGCCAAATGTCCTGAATCAAACGGTATGCCATATGCATGTTACACACTCGGACGTGGAAGCGAAAAGCCACGAAGTGAGACAAGCACAATGGCACAGAAAAAGCAGAAATATTCAGGCAATTCTGAATTTGAACAGTCTTATCTTTTTTCCACAAAATAAACCCGTAAATCAGAAATACCCCACACAAATATATATTCCTGAAATCTACACCTCCAGCATAGTAACGTTGTAGTTTGTTCATTCATGCCATCAATGGTGTGGGCGCAGTTCGTCTTAGAAGTGTGCACTTTTCTGAAAAAAGGTAGAAATCATGCCAAAACCTCATGTAATTTAAAAAAAAAGTTACCAAATATCAATCTCCCAAATGTCCTGAATCAAACGTCTGAAAAGCGAAAAAATATTTAGCCAACTCCGAATTTGAATAGTCTGCAATTTTTCCCCACAAAACACCCCCCACAAACTATATATTCCTGAAATCACACACCTTCAGCTAGGGTGTGGGCGCAGTTCGTCATAGAAGGTCGCACTTTTGAAACAATTACAAAAAACAACTTCAAAAGGTAATAATTATAAAAAATAGTTACAAAATATCAATCTCCCAAATGTCCTGAATTAAAAGGTATGCCATATGCGTGCTTACACACGCCGACGTGGAAGCGAAAAGCCACAAAGTGAGACAATGCATGATTGTCAAAAACAGCAAAAATATTCAGTCAAATCTAGACACCTTCAGCATGTAAAGCTGTAGTTTTGCATTCATATCATTCATGGTTTGGGTGCAGTTCTTCATAGAAATTTGCAGTTTTCTGAAAAAATTAACCAAAACAAATTCAAAAGGTAAAAAATCATAGAGTATAAACCGAGGGTAGAAAATATGTTCAATATATTGAATTATAATATATATATATATATATATATATATTATATATAGTTGGTTACTGCATTTGAATGCAAAATGCAGTAACCAACTATTCCATGGCACTCTAGATGTTTGTAAACTACAACTCCCAGCAAGTTTGGTTGCTGGGAGTTGTAGTTTCAAACATCTGGAGTGGCAAGCTCACATAATAAAATAATGTAGTTTCACAACATTATTAAATTATTCACAGAATCACAGTGCCCCAACCCCCACCCCTCCACTGTACTAGCCCACCCCTAAAAACCTCCATTCAAAAGAGTACCTTACTGTTGGTTAGGTGAGGGCTGACAGGCTCTGCAGGTATTGTGAGTTGGCACTACCAGGACACCCAGCTGCTGACACGATCTAGTTCAAACCATTGGGACCATCGGCTCCAACATCTCCTCCTTCAGTCTGGGCGTGGACTTGGCCGGGCATTTGTTGTGAGGGCTGCTCCATCCCCCTCTATGTCCGGTGCACTCAGGAGGCGCTGCGTAAGTGGGACGTGTGTGATTTGCATAACTGTGTCCAGGCGTGCCAGCGTGTATTGCCTGCGCCTCTGACTGCTCCTCGCTGAACAGCCTACACTTTTCAAAGGAAACAGCCCCGAAACTTGGAAAAACCCCCACACAAACTACCGTATATTCTCAGTATAAACCGACCCGTAGTATAAACCGAGGTACCCAATTTCAACAAAACTCCTAATAAAAGTTGTTGACCCGAGTATAAACCGAGGGTAGAAATGCCAACTCACTTGGCATTCAAGATGTTTGGAAACTACAACTCCCAGCATGCTTTATTAGCTGGGAGTTGCAGTTTCCAAACATCTTGAATGCCAAGTGAGGGTGGCATTCAAGATGTTGGAAACTACAACTCCCAGCATGCTTTATTAGCTGGGGAGTTGCCGTTTCCAAACATCTTGAATGCCAAGTGAGGGTGGCATTCAAGTGTTGGAAACTACAACTCCCAGCATGCTTTATTAGCTGGGAGTTGTAGTTTCCAAACATCTTGAATGCCACCCTCACTTGGCATTCAAGATGTTTGGAAACTGCAACTCCAGCTAATAAAGCATGCTGGGAGTTGTAGTTTCCAAACATCTTGAATGCCCCCCTCCCCCCCCACCCAGTTCAGTTTGTACTGTGGGCTCTCTTCTCCCTGTGGGCTCTCTTCTCTGGGCTCTCTTCTCCCTCTGGGCTCTCTTCTCCCTGTATCGGCATTCTGGCTGGCATTCTGGCAGCCGCGCGCGCATTCCTGTACTGGCGCGCCTGCTGACGTCAGACCGGCGCGCCAGTACAGAAAAAGATCGCGCGGCTGCCGGAATGCCCAGGTAAGTGGTTGACTCGAGTATAAACCGAGTCCATGTTTTCAGGCTGATTTTTCAGCCTGAAAAACTCGGTTTATACTCGAGTATATACGGTATATATATTTTTGGAATCTACACTTCTTCAGCTATGTTACGGTGCCAAGCTTTCATACATACATGATGAATTCCAGACACAGTAATCTAAAGAACTCTGTGTTTTTAGGAGATTTTGTGAAAAATAAAATGAGATGATTCAAAGGTTGAAATCCTATCTAAACCCACTTGACAAGCAAAAAAAACCCACACTAAATGTCAATCTTCCACATGTCCTGAATCAAACGCTATGCCATATGCATGGGTGCATACAGAGACAAAGCCATGAACTAGCTCAAATGGGACGCATGCCAAAGTGCAATTACAGTGCTTTGTAAGTCTACAATTTTTCAAAGGAAACAGCACTGAAACTTGGAATCTACACACCTTTACCTATGTAACGCTATCATGCTTTCATATATACATGAAGAATTCAGATACAGTACTCCATAGAACTCGGTGCTTTTTAGCAGATTTTGTAAAAAATATAATAAGGTGATTCAAAGGTTGAAATCCTACCTAAACCCACTTGACAAGTAAAAACCCCCACTAAATTGCAATCTCCCAGATGTCTTGAATCAAACGGTATGCCATATGCTCAAATGGGATGCATGCACAAGTACAATTACAAGAAAAAATCAAAGTGTTCTGTAATTTGAACAGCCTATTCAACTTGGAAATACCCCCGACTAACTATATATTTTTAGTAGCTACACACCTTCAGCTACGTAACGGTGTCATGCTTTCGTATATACATGAAGAATTCCAGACGCTGTTATTTTTAGAACTCCGTGCTTTTAGAAGATTTTGTGAAAAAATAAAAACAAGAGGACTCAATGGTTGAAATCCTACCTAAACCCACTTGGCAAGTAAAAAAAACCCACTAAATGGCAATCTCTCACATGTCCTGAATCAAATGGTATGCCATATGGGTGGGTGCAGCAGAGACGGGGATACCAAATAGCTCAAATGGGACCCATGCGCAATTGCAATTACAAGAAAAAATTAATAAAAATTTAAAAACGCCACAACCCACCCCCCACTCCCCCTTTTAGTGGTATTTTAGTGAAAACCGGAGGCATTGGGAAGCTTGGAGAAGTCAAAGTTTTTTGTTTTTTTAGGGTTTTAGGGTTAAAAAAAAAAAAGGTGTGTGTATCACTTTAAGATTTTTTTTGTGTGCATTTCCCCCTTTTTTTGGATCATTCCCAAAGATGATAATCAAATCATCTTAGGGAATGATAACGAACTTGGAATACGGGCATAAATGCCTGTTTTCCAATTCGAAATCCGATCGGAAAAATCATTTGCCAGGAAGTGATTTTTCATTCATTGGCAAAGATCAATAATTTGGTGATCAGAAGCGATCACCAAATTTTGATCTCTGTCCCCATTTTTTTTCTAAGCCTTTGCTAAGTAGCAATAACTTAGAAAAAATCCTTTTTGTGAATGGAACTTTGAGTTCCATTCACAAAAAGTATAGTAAAGCTGTCACACTGACAGCTTTACTATACCAGGTACTGCAATGTGATCTGAATGGAGATCGCAGTGCAGTAAATCCACTAGACCACCAGGGACCAACCCATCTAGAAATATCCTCATTTCCTGCTTAACTGTTGATCCAGAGGGAGGCAAAAAAAACCACCAAATTTATGAAGGGGGAAAAAATTCCTTCCTGACTCCAAGTGGCAATCAGAAATTTCCCTGGATCAACTCTACTTTATGAATCAACACCAGTAACTTGCAACATTCCTTGTTTGCAGAAACTCATCCAGACTTTTTAAAAAACTGTTCAAAGAACCTGCCATAACAACGTCCACTGGAAGACCGTTCCATAGCTTTACCGTTTTATTGGGACAATGTTGTCTGGAGGCTTTAGTTCCCCTTTAACTTTGAGTCATCTTTTCTCTTAATTTTTAAAAAAACTTTCTATCCACAATTCTGCAAGTATGAATGAAAGAATGGTGCTGCAACATAGCTGAAGGTAAGAAGGTTCCAAATATATTTATATATATAGTGTTTAGTCAATATTTTATTTAAAAATAATTGAGGGGGTAACAGACAGACTAAGGCAGAATACCTGCCAACGGCTGTTTATTGTAACTTCACAACATGTTTCAAGTCACATGGACCCTTCTCAAGTGTCTTTCAGATACATAGGAAGACATATTTAAAAGTTCCTACACGTGATGAAAGCATCCATTTTTCATTAACTCTGTGAACAATTCTTAAGGTGCATAGACAATAACATTGAATTATAAAAGATCATACATATGGTGCACAGCATAATAAAGTGCTTAACTTGTAAACCCTAATGACAATTTTACCTTTTTGTTAAATAAAGCTTAAAGTGTAAATGATAACATCAATAAGTGGACAATGATTATGTATCTTTAACTCCTAGCTATTCAATTCCTACACGTGGTTTGCTAAATTTCATTATTACATATATTGACAGTGATTTAAATGCTTAGTAACTGCAGTTGAACAATTTGGGTCAATTAAGTGACAAATATAAACAAATGCAAGTATGCATATAAAAAACTATAAAAATATAGTTTGTGGGAGGTATTTCCAGGTTCGGGTGGTAAAAAAGTGGAGGCTGTTCAAAGTACAGAGTATGGTACTTTTTTTTTTTACTTGTTATTTCGCTTATGCACATGTCCCTTTTGGAGCTTGTTAGTGTCCACATCTCTGTGTATATGTGACAAATGTGACATACTGTTTGATTCAGGACATACAGTATAGGATAATGATATTAAGTGTTTGTTTTTTTTATTTGACAGGTGGGTTTGAATAAGATTTCTAACTTCAAATCATCTTTCTAATTTTTTTACAAAATCTTATAAAAGCATGCAGTTCAATGGAGAATTGTAACAGGAAAAAGTTGAGAACCTCCCACATATTACCCAAAATCCAGTAAAATCTCCTTTTTTTGAACTGTGGCCCAAAAATTACATTAGGTAAATTGATAGGAATTGCTCTCCTGAGAATTTTTGCAATTTATTTTCATTATTTATTTTGCATAGTTTTGAAGATATTTACATTTTTGTGTGTAATATGGCAGCAGCATCACCAGGTCTCCTGCACTTCCTGCTTCCTGCTCTGAAACCATGTCAGTCAATCTGACCTGTGTCTCCTCCTCCCCTTTGCAGCCCCCCTGGTCCCTCCCACTCATGGGCCCCTTGGTCCCTCCAGTTGCAGGCCCCCCTTGGCCCATTCTCTTACAGCCCCATGTGGCCCCGCCCACCTGTGGGTGCATAAGCCCCACCCATTCGTGGGTGAATAAAGAAGGGCTGTAGATTCCCTTACCCACTCTGTCAGGACTTCACACAGCAGAGAGGAAGAGGGACTTCCTGTCTCCCTCACATACTGAGGGAGTCTGAGGCTGTGCTCGCCGGCGGCTCTGTGCAGGAGAAGCCTTAGGAATGTCACATGTCAGCCTCCCAAGAGTTCCAAATGTACTAAGGCACACCGCTGTTGGCTGGTTGGCCAGACAAGTTGGTAGGTGCAATCCTCTCAGCCCCCTACTTCCAGGGCTACATAACCAAGCAAGGTATCAAAGTAGAGGAGCACACTACTGTGGTGAAAACTTCTTTATTTAGTGCAAAAACATCATACAACGTTTCGGGACACTGGGCCTCTTCCTCAGGTATAACTGGTATCAAGTGCTACGCACAACTATATACTCTTAGGCTCCACCCACATGCCATGTGGCAAGTTGATTGACGCCCCAGAGTTCCAAAGTGAGGCTATTCATACAGTTAAAAGTGCCACAAGTGCTACATTTTAAAATGACAGTGCATCAATCCTAACAACATACGTGAAAACACAAGTCATATCGATATATATTATATATATATATATATAATATATATATATTTTTTTTTTTTTTTTTAACAGCACCTATATATGACTTGTAAAACATCTAAAATTTTTCATCTTATAGACAACCCTCCAATATAAAGTGCATATTATTAAAGTGCAATATTGTTAAAGTGCTACGAATCTCTACGTGTAAGAGTAAAACAATTGTCTGATAATTACATCACGTGCTAAATGTATCTAGTAAAAAATACTAAAAATGTAGAAACAACATTATAAGTTACAATTTCAAAAGTATCCATCTCCTTGATATAGATGTCATGTTTTCTTCATGTCCAGTAGATGGCGTATCAAGCCTGAGTATAAAGTAAACGAACATATGTGGTTTACGGTTCATATACAATAATTCTTATAATCATATAATGGCTTTCTGCTTTAATGATTAAAATAATGATAATAAAATTCTAAGAACCAATTATATAAGCAGATAAGTAGTACCCTGCAATACAAGAAGCTATTTAACCCAGCATCTTCATTGATGCCCTTCGGAGTGAGAGTTTGTAGCCTGTCAATCCACCGTGCCTCTTTCCTTAACATTGCTTTTTTGTAATCTCCACCTCTGCTCTTCATTTTCACTACCTCCAGAACTTGCCACTTGAGTTGAGAAACATTATGCAGTTTGTCAGAAAAGTGTCTGCTGACTGGGGTATCGTACCTGGAAGGTACTCCTTTGTAATTCACGATATACCTACGGTGTTCCCCTATTCGGATCCTAGCCTCCCTTTCCGTTTTACCAACATATCCCCACCCGCATGGGCATTTAAGGAGATATGTTACCTCTTTCGTAGAGCACGTGGCAAAGTCCTGTAACTTAATCTTAGTGCCCTTACTAGGATGGTGTACTACCTCTCCAGAGATTATGGAATTGCATATCCCGTATTTCTTGCAGGGAAAGGTGCCTAGAAGGTAATTTTTTTCACAATCAGTAGGGGCTAGATCTGTGTGTACAAACAAGTCTCCTAAGTTGCTGGAACGTTTATAGGAAAACAGAGGGGGCTCTGTAAAAAGATTACCAAACTCGCTGTCATTCTGTAAAATTCTCCATTTATTTCTCACTATTCTCTGGATTTTGTTAGAGTGAGGGGTATATTTAGTCACAAAAGGTATCCTGGAGTTTCCTACCTGAGTTTTCTTCTCACTTTCTAGGAGTTTGGATCTTTCCATCTGTCTTACTTTCTCACAGTCCTCAGTCAAAGACCGTGAGTCATAACCTCTTGTTTTGAACTTATCACACATTTCTTTAAGTCTTAATTCACAGAGATTCTCATCACTTACTATTCTTTTCAATCTTAAGAGTTGGCTATATGGAAGACCTCTGGTGGTACCCTTAGGATGAAAACTGTTTGCTGACAAGAGATTATTCTTGTCAGTGGATTTCACATATATGTCCGTAGATAGAGTACCATCATTGGCCTTAACTATCCCATCCAAATAGCTTATCTGTTTCTGGTCATATGTTAGAGTAAATTTCAACGTTGGATGTACATTGTTCATATATGTATATATATATGTATATATGACAGTTCCAGGAGGCTAACAAGGTCACCTTCCCACACAAAAAATATATCGTCTACATATCTTATATAACCTTTCATAAGATCCTTGAATCTTACATTATTCAAAACATGTGCTTTTGCGCCACAAACAAATTAGCATATGTTGGAGCAAAATGGGCACCCATACTGGTGCCCTGCATTTGCATATAATACTAAAGTAGTTCTTGGTAAGACATATGTTCAATAAGTCCAGTAAAAGGTACACCTATTTCGTCTCATACCCCCAATTGAGTAAAAACTCTTCCTGTAATCCTTGATCATGTGGGATGGATGTATACAACGCCTCTATGTCCATAGTGCATAGATAGATAGTGCATAGATAGGCGTTACTTTGTACATGGTTCAGAGTTAGGATATGTTGTAAAAAGGCTGTAGTGTCCTTCAGACATATATTGTTACTTGGGGAGGAGATAAAAGATAGGTATCCTAGGACATTCACATGTTAGGAACTGTAAAGTGTCGTTATCAATGACCCCATGTGTGAATGCTTCATATACCGGTAATAATATGTCCACTTCCTTTTTATGCATAATGTGGGATCCTGTTGAACGCTTTTATAATGAGTGACGTTTATAAGTTGTTTATAGGCTTCCTCCATGTACGCTATTTTGTCCATAATCACAATGGCTCCTCCCTTGTCCGCTTTTTTAATTATGATAGTATCATTACTCTGTAACTCCTGTAACGCTTTTCTCTCTTTAAGAGACAAGTTGTGGTGAATTCTCTTATTGTTTTTACCTTCCCAATTCAATCCAGATACTTCTTTCAATACCATATTGTTAAACACTTCCAAGGAACTGTTAAGTATTTGTGGCATAAACTTTGACTTTTTTCTAAACACGGGTATTGTGATTTGACTCCTTATTTGAAAAATGCATTTTTAATTTGATAGAGTGCATAAACTTATGCCACTATTTTAAAGTCAAAGTGCGTTCCCCTATGTGTAGGTACAAAACCCAAGCCCTTATTCAAAACATTAACTTGCATATTAGTCAAAGAAGTATGAGAGATATTTACCACTAGCGTGTCCTCAGCCTTCATCTCCTGGCTTGCTTCTGTGTCCTGGTTCTGGGTGATCCGTGTGATACTGGAGCTCTCCTGGGATGGTCTGCGGCGTTTCTTTCCCCTCCTGAGATTCTTTGCTTTAACCGGGGGCTGTGCGCTGTAGCCATCTCTAAAAAACCTTCCCCTGTGGTGGAGGAATCGTAGGAGCAGTCCGGGCTTGTGGTGTCCTGATGCCGGGGCGCTCGCTGATGACGTCGCCCTTCTCTGCTGGAGTGCTCTGGACTCGTGCTGCAAGAGTCCGTCCCTCGCTGATGACGTATCCTCCCTCTCTCGGCTGTGGTGGTTGCCTGGCGACCGGACGCTCTCCCTCCTTCTCTGTTCCTTCCTTCTCTCCGCTAGTCTCGGCGGGCCTTGGACCAACTGTACACTTGCTTCAACTCATAGTCTCGTGTATCCCGTCTGAACTTTTTCAACTTGAATTGTATCAGTTGCTCCCGAAGGGTAAGAATGGATGCATTTATTCTCTCAGTGATTTCAGTCAATTTATCTCCTGTAGTTAAGTTTTTCAATTCTGCTTGGACTGTGGTAATTTCTTGTTTAGTTCTTATGGCTGGTTGCAGGTGCTCAATTGTGAGATAAATTAAATCTAAGCTGTATTTGTTAAGGATCATATACCATTTAGAGATATATTCTGGGTCATCCTGGCATAAAATTGGACAAAGATTGACACGTAGCCCCCTTGGGATTCGTTCCCAAGAAAGAAAGTAAGCCTCCCACTCATTAATTTTCTGGTCAGCCATTTCTTTATATCTTGGGCTGTGGAGGACGTAGAGTGGTAGTTGATGGCTCGTTTTAAAGATAGGAAACTGGCCTTTAATTTAAACTTACTTGGAAACCACAGTTCCACTTGAAAAGTTAAAAATCCTGTTAACATGTTAAAAGTACACACTGTGCTGAAAAAAACAATATATAATATCCCCTATTTACTGGGAGTTTTTCTATTTTGTCTAAAACGATTGAGGGCAAAATCCTAAAAACTTTTCTGGCACAGAAGGAAAGAAAAATGTAAATTCTTCTGGCACTTAAATTGTTAATATATTAGATGGGAGCATCCTGTGTAAATCCCACCCTTTGGGCTGCCCGGCTCAGTGGTAGGAACAAATTTGATTTGTCATTTTTGGATCACTGGGCACGTGATCTGACCAATAAATTGGTAATCGCTGCTACCATGCCAAATTCTTAAGGCTTTGTCAATGCCCACAATCCCTCTTGACTCTCAATGACTATGCACACCCCTGTCCTGGCAGCTAAATAGTTAACACTACACCATTCACTCCAGAAACTAACTGGTTAATTAGCATCAGTCCTTCACAAGTTAATTAGCATTTACACTAGCAAAGAATTCCATACACTTAAAGTTCATCCAAACACATACAAACTTATAAGAGGCTAACCGAGTTCTTTTATAGCATCAAAGACAAAACTTATTAAATTTTAGATTTAATATTCCAAAAGGTGGACAGTGCATATAATACAAAAATAAAAGAAAAATGGTGTTACCATAAAATGATATACAATATGGGTGCAACAGTTATATAAGATTAAAGGGATAAAAATATTCACAGATCCTAACTACTCACTAGAAGAAGTCCTGTGTCCCGGGGCGAGAAGGAAACATATGATCCATACCCATTTAGCATGTACCCTCAGTATGAACAAAGTTTAAAGGGCTACAGTGTTTTTTTTAAGCTCATTGATGTAACAACCTCCTCCTTGGCTATGCATGAGGTTGGAGTGTCCAGGTATGTCCAGATTTACGACTTGTCTCAAACATTCATTCCCCCTCAGTTAGACAGATCCCATATAACATGGGCCCCAGATTCATGCTCATCTAATTTACCTATGGTGTGCAGTATTCCATCACTTTAACGTCTTGGATTCTATTTTTCAATTCATTATGTGTTAGTATATGACTGTTAGTTTCCAATATTTGGGATTAAGCATCTAACATTAACCCTTTCAGTGCCAGCATAGTTTCCCATTTTCTGACCATTTGTGCCAGAGAAACTTTCAGGATTTTGTCCAAAGTTTACAGTAAGAAACCCCCCAGTAAATCAGGAATATTATACATTGGTGTTTTTTTCAGTATAAAGTGTACTTTAACAAGATAAAAGTACACTTTCGTAGTAATCGTAAGATTAAACACCAAAAAAAAATCTTACTGATTTTAAGAGCTCTGATACTCCAGAGTACAACAATACCAGATAAATGTAGGTACCCCACTTTTTCTGTACAGGAAACAAAAATAAAACAGCACTTTCAGGAATATTACACCAAATTGAAATTTATAACCATTTCTGATGGTTAAATCTACCAAATTAACTAAATTATCCCCACAAGTGAGATATTTTTAGAAACTACATACCCACAGGATTTTATGAGTGAGGTAAGTTTTGATCACAATGCAAATACCTGGGCACAGCTCTTTATCCAATTATTAATGTATATACTCGAGTATATACCGACCCAAATATAAACCGAGGTACTTAATTTTACCTAAAAAAAAAGGAGCAAATGTGATTGTTTTGAGGCTTTAGTTGCCCTTTAAATGGAAAGCAGAATTCCCATACACTAGTCCCATACAGTCCCAAATCCAGTATGGCTACTATTGTATGGGAATTCTGCTGTCCATTTAAAGTGAAAAACAATACAGAATCAGATGGCAATCTTTAGATACCATCCTGATTCTGTATTGTTGTAAGGCATTAGTTGCCCTTTAAATGGCCAGTAATCCCATACAGTAACCTCCATTCTATGGCACTCCAGATGTTTGGAAACTATAACTCTCAGCATGCTTTAGTTGCTGGGAGTTGTAGTTTCCAAACATCTGCAGTTGCCACCTCACTGTCAGCAATGTAGACAATTCCCAAAAATATAAAGAAGGGCTGTCCAGTCTCCAATACTTGCAAATAGGGGTAAATCCTCCTTTATTCGTGCACATAACAAACCAACCTTATATGCACAAAGGAGGTTTTACCCCTATTTGCAAGTATCAAATAAGTGTCAAATGCGAATTTAAACTAAAAACTGTAGAAGAAAGTTCAAAAGCATCTCTAATATGAAAGCCTAACCCCCCCTGAATAAAACAGTATGCTAAATTCATAGGTCTTCTCAGAGACATGGCTACCAAATACCATCTCTGTATTTGAACAGACTGTAGTTATTTTACACTAAAAACCCCCTGTAACTCCCACAAATTATAAATTGGTGTGGGAGCACTGGGAGCAGTTTTTTCATAGAACTACGCACTTTTAGCAGATTTCCTGAAAAAATTATCAAAAAACTAATTTAAAAGGTAGAAATCACCATGTAGTGTGAAACTAGTTACGAAATATCAATCTCCCAAATGTCCTGAATCAAACTGTATACCATATGCATAGTTACACACACGGACATGGAAGTAACTAGCCACAAAGCTAGACAATGCACGATGGTGCACCCAGGTGTCATCCACGTATCTGAGCCAGTGGCTGGGTTCTATGCCCTTAAAGGTATTAAGCGCCTGTTTTTCCACTTCCTCCATGTAAAGGTTGGCCACAATGGGTGAAACTGAAGATCCCATAGCACATCCATGTTTTTGCTTATAGAGCTCATCCCTGTAATTAAAATAGGTGGTATTTAGTCCAGTAGGGATCACACCTGTTCTGGGTTAAGATCAATTCTGCTGGTATTGGCCTAGCCGTTTTCTCACCATGTCAACAGCCTCCTTGGTGGGTATATAGGTGAAGAGAGATGTCACATCATAGGACACCATAGTTTCTTGCACAATAGTTAAAAAACAGCCAGATTATTTAGCCAACTCCAAATTTTAACAGTATGCAGTTTTACCACACAACACCCCCTACAATACTATATTCAATACTATATATACTATATTCTTAGAATCTACACACAGAATCTGTAGTTCTTTTATTCATACCATCAATGGTGTATGTGCAGTTCTTCGTAGAAACGTGGCCACTAACTAGCGCAAATGGGACACATGCACAAGTGCAATAACAAGTGCTCTGTCATTTGAACAGCCTACTCTTTTTCAGGAAAAAGCCACGAAACTTGGAAATACCACCATAAAATATATATTTTTGAAATCTACACACCTTCAGCTAATTCACAGAACTCTGTGCTTTTAGGTGATTTTGTGAAAAAATAAAATAAGAAAATTCAAAGGTTGAAATCCTACCTAAACCCACTTGACAAATAAAAAAAAAAACATTAAATGTCAATCAACGTGGTCACCAACTAGCTCAAATGGGAGGCATGATGCACAAGTGCAATTACAAAAAAAAGAAAGTGTTCTTGCATTTGAACAGCTTACATATTATAAAGGGAAACCCCCCCGAAAACTTGGAAATAGCTTCCACAAACTATATTTTTGGAATCTGTGCACATTCAGCTACATAACAGTGCCATGCTTTAATGCATACATGAAGAATTACAGATGCAGTAATCCACAGAACTCCGTGCTTTTAGGAGGTATTGTAAAAAAAATAAAATGATTCAAAGGTTAAAGCCTCCAATTTTTCAAAGGAAACATCCCTGAAACTTGGAAATACCCCTTACAAACTATCAGGGTTATTCAATAAACATTCTTATCGTTTAAAATGATGCTAACTTTGCCCCAACCAATCAGATGTAAGCTTACAAATGTTAAATAAGATCTGATTGGTTGGGGCAAAATTAGCACTATTTTAAACGATAAGAATTTTTATTGAATCTCCCTGTATATATTTTTGGAATCTACACACCCTCAGCTATGAAACGGTGCCAGGCTTTAAAATATACATGTAGAATTCTGCCCGCAGTAATTTTTAGAAATGTAGATTTTCGAGAAAAAGTTAAAAAGATATGTAGAAATCTTGAACAACCCCCCAGTAAAAGTATAACAGACTTCTAAATATTGTTCTCTCCCATCTTCTCAATAAAACCCCACTTGCATCAATGCACGCACACTGCTGCCAAAAAACTCAAAAAGAGACAATGTGCAATTTTGTGGATGCACTCTTTGGACTCAAACAATCTATTTTAATTGGTAAAGCCCCTATTGGTTATGAAATATCATAGTGTGAAATAGTTTTTGATAGAAAATACTCCAAAGCAAAAAAATATTGGTTAGATAGATCATTCATCACAAAAAATAAATGAAAATTCTAGAGTGTAGTGTGCACCTTTTTCTATATCTGCTTGTGCTATAGCTTTGAGTCCTAAGGTAGAGGACTGACTAAGGTTGAACCTACATCTACAATGGCAAACTGCCACAGGAGTGCCGAAGCCCAAACCAAATTGTTAGGAGAATATCAGCAGCCAAATTTTTCTCACTGAGTTACTAGTAAGTACAACCTGGTAATGGAACACCACAACCCACCCCACAGAGGCACACACACTCTCCTTTTTAGTGGTATTCAATGGAAAATGGTTGGTACTAAGAGACACAAGTTTCTGCACACTTTACTGATCCTAAAAATTTAATTCGGTCTCTTTGGTACCTTTGCAAAATGTCCTTAATTTAGAGGTTACATATAACAATGCAGTTTCATGGACTCTAATGTGGTAAGTGTTACAAGATACAGATGTATCAAGCGAATGCTTACTTAGACACACAGGTGGTCTGGGTGTATTTTAAACCCCAGACCCTTCACTTCTCTAGAAATATATCCACACAGACTCCATGTGTTTGTAAAAAACTTTTCACAAAGGTATTACTCACCACCCAATAGTGGTGGTTCGGGTGCAGCCTGCCCCGAACCTTCGCCCAGTTCAAATACACAGAAAGTAGTCACCAACAATGGGCTGATCGGCGCACACCATGAAAACTCCACAGGAAGCTTAAAATCAGGAATCTTTATTTAACAGATATGCTCACATACATTGGCTCCGGCCTTACGTGTTTCGGGCCCCACATGACTCATATCCTTAGACCAATTTTTTTGCTAATTATAACTTTAACCTAATGCTATAATTGTACTCCATTAGATCAACTAGATTTTAAGTTTAGTTCTTGAAGATGCTTTGCTAGTCATCCGACTGGCTTTCTCAATTCAGAATGACTTGTACAAGAATCTGTTTAGTGCCCTAATAAGCATATGACAGCCATGTGTTAGGGACCTTCTGAATTCAAGGTGGATGCATAGAGGCTAAGGGGTGTTATCGAAACTCCCCAGGGTAAGGTGTCAAAACAGCATTGTCCAGTTGGTGTTGAACCACCACCTCTATATCTGTTTTCTTTATTTTCACATAAATTGCCTCCTTGACATCTCTCTTGAACCAGTCATGTTCCAAGATGTTGACATTACAATCTTCAAAGGTACATCCTTATTTCTTAATACTAAAAGATGAGTACTGTAGGATAAGGTGATACCTTTTTATTATGGACTAACAGTTCATTTTTACAGACAAGCTTTTGAGAGATACACTTCTCTTTTCCTCAGATCAAGCAGTACTAAATAACACAGGGTAAAGCACATTATTAAAGTTGATAGTTACAGCCTTTTTTGGAAATCAGTAACATAGTAATTAAGGTTGAATAAAGATTATTTTTTTTAACCCTACCTAACAGTAGATCCAGAGTAAGACAAAAAAAAAAAAACAGCTAAAAAGGGGGAAAAAATTCCCTTCTGACTCCAAACGGCAATCGGAAAGTATCCCTGGATCAACCAGATCTATATGCATTAATACCAGTAATTCTCAATATTTTTTAGTTTTAGAAACTTATCTAGGCCTTTTTTAAAGCAATTCAATGAACTTGCCATTCCCACTTCTGCTGGAAGACAGTTCCACAGTTTCACCGTTCTCACTGTAAAGAAACCTTTCCTAACCTGAAGATGAAACTTCTTTTCTTCCAACCTTAAAGGATGTCCACGAGTCCTCTGATATGACCTATTAGTAAACAATGTACCAGAGAGTTCATTGTATGGCCCATTAATATATTTGTCTAAGGTTATCATGTCCCCATGCAAACGTCGCTTCTCCAATGTAAACAGCCCTAACTTGTCTAATCTGCCTATATATTCAAGCCCCTCCATTCCCCTTATTAATTTAGTTGCCCTTCTCTAAACTGCTTCAATTTCCAAGATGTCCCTTTTGTATATGGGATTCCAAATGTACCGCATATTCCAAATGAGGACTTACCAGTGCCTTGTAAAGTGAATAATATTTTTCTCTCTTGAATTTATTCCCCTCTTTATACAAGACAATATCTTGCTAGCTCTAGCCGTTGCTACCTGGCATTGTTTGCTATAGCTAAGTCTGTTATCTACCAGAACCCCCAAATCTTTTTCCATTACAGATGCACTTAACACAGAGTTATTTATGGTGTAGGTGGCACAGGGATTATTAAATCCTAAATGCATCACCTTACATTTATCAACATTAAATCTCATCTGCCATTCTGCTGCCCATTTTGATAATCTATCTAAGTCTGCTTGCAGCACTTGCACATCATTTGAAGTTTCCAAAGCTCCGCATAGTTTAGTGTCATCAGCAAACACTGAGACCTTGCTCTTAATGGCCCCCTTCTAAGTCATTTATAAACAACTTAAACAGAAGCGGCCCCAGTACAGAACCCTGAGGTACTCCGCTTAGAATTTTAGCCCACATAGATGTAGCTCCATTAACCACCACTCTTTGCTTGCGATCCAATAACCAGTTCTCTATCTATGAACAAATGTTTTCTTCAAGGCCAACAGTCCTCAGTTTATACATTAGTCGCCTATGTGGCACAGTATCAAAAGCTTTCGCAAAATTCAAGTATACCATATCCACTGCTGTGCCTGAATCTAACTTCTTAGTAGCTTCTTCTTCATAAAAACCAATTAAATTTGTCTGGAATTATCTATTTCTCATAAATCCATGCTGACTACTACTAATAAGATGAGCTCTGGAGACAAAGTCAAGGATATGATCCCGTAACAAAGTTTCCATCACCTTCCCTACCACTGATGTCTGATGTTAGGCTCACAGGTCTATAGTTACCAGGCTGTGAACGACTACTTTTTTAGAATATTGGTATTACATTGGCTTTTTTTCCAATCCAGCGGCACATCCCCAGACCAAAGCGAATCTGAAAAGATGAGAAACAGTGGTCTAGATAGAACTGAACTAAGCTCTTTTAAAATCCGAGGATACAATCCATCTGGTCCTGGGGCTTTATTGATATTAACTTTGTCTAATTGTTTCCGTACCATATCCTCTGTTGGCTAATGTGAATACTCTTCATTTCTACCCTGCACATCACTACAATCCCTGCCGTAAGGACAAGGACACTCAACAGTAAAAACCGATGTTAAAAAAACGGTTTAGTAGATTAGCCTTTTTGGCATCCTCTACAACCATCTCAGCCCCATTATTTAATGGTCCCACATACTCAGTCCTCATCTTTTTTTACCATTTATATACTTAAAAAACTTTTTGGGGTTGGACTTGCTTTGTTTGGCACTCTGTATTTCATTTTCTATTTTAGCTAGTTTAATTGCTTTCTTGCACTCTTTATTACAGCTTTTATACTCCCTGTAAGACTGTTCTGTTCCCTCTGTTTTCAAAATTTTAAAAGCCTTTTTCTTTTTTTCCATTTCCCTTTTTGCCTGAGCATTAAGCCATGCAGGAGTGAACCTCATTTTTTTGCACTTGTTCCCTAATGGTACAGATTTAGAAATGTAATAGTTTAATATCCCTTTAAAAGTGGTCCACATCTGCTCTGTATCTCAATTACCCCCAGTCTATGAGCAGGAGTGATTCCTTTAACAGTATTAAATTAGCTTTCCTAAAGTTAAAAGTTTTTGTTAACCAAGTGCACTAGTTTTTTGCAATCTATATTAAATGACACTATATCATGGTCACTATTCCCTAAGCTTCCCATTACCCTTATCTCCAAAATGAGCTCGGGGTTATTAGATATCACCAGATCCAACAACGCATTCTGTATAGTAGGAACTTCTACCATCTGTGAAAAAAAATTCTCATATAGGAAATTTAAGAACTTTATACCTTTTGAGGTGCTGGCAGTTCCCATACCCAATCTATACCAGCAGCCTTCGCCAACTGCATATGGAGATTAATTTCCACCTCCTCCCCGGCATTTGGCGGTTTATAACATACTCCAACAATTAATTTACCTACATTCTTGCTTCCTGTACACAGTTCCACCCATATTGTTTCTGCCGTATTGTTTACACCCCCATCTATTCCATAGTTTAAATTTGGCTTCAATTCCTGTTTAACATACATACATACTCCTCCTCCTTTCTTACTAACTCTGTTATGTCTAAATAAGGAGTATCCTTCAATATTTACTGTCCAGTCATGTGAACCATTTAGCCATGATTCTGCTATACCAATCACATCATACCTTTCCTTCAAAGCTATTATTTTAATTTCCCCGTTTTTTTCAGACAGACGTCTTGCATAGTAACATAGTAATTAAGGTTGAATAAAGACATACGTCCATCAAGTCCAACCTATTCACCCTCTTTTTTTTTTTTTTATAACCCTACCTAACAGTTGATCCAGAGGAAGGCAAAAACAAAAACAGCTAAAAAAAAAGGGGGGGGGGGATTTCTTCCTGACTCCAAACGGCAATCGGAAAGTATCCCTGGATCAACCAGATCTATATGCATTAATATTAATACCAGTAATTCTCAATATTTTTTAGTTTTAGAAACTTATCTAGGCCTTTTTTAAAGCTAGTCAATGAATTTTCCATTACCACTTCTGCTGGTTCCACAGTTTCACCGTTCTCACTGTACAGAAACCTTTCCTAACCTGAAGATGAAACTTCTTTTCTTCCAACCTTAAAGGATGTCCACGAGTCCTCTGATATGACCTATTAGTAAACAATTTTGGACCTAACAAAAGGAAGTTTCCTGTGAGTGAAACGAACTAGAGTGAGTGTCCCTTTCTCTTAAGGACCTTTATCTCAAGGACATAGAAAAAGAAGGACATTTTATCATTTGATGGCTGTATGGTGTGTGTGAAAGTTTGAAAATAAGTTTGAAAATAAGGAATGTTTGTACTGTGTTAAGGACTGTGTGTGCAGTAAGCAGACTAATCTTTCTTCTTCCAGTTAAAGGAGTGCGCTGGACTTCTATATTCTAGTATTGCACCTGTTGTAATCACAAACAGGTTGTGAAAGGGTTAATAAGTGTTTTGTTTTTCCCATCTCTTCCTGGCTCTTGCACTAATTGGTGTGGGGGTTGGGGCCTATTAATTAAATAGGATTCACAGTTGTTGGGCCTGTGGTTTGGACCTAACAAAAGGAAGTTTCCTGTGAGTGAAACAAACTAGAGTGAGTGTCCCTTTCTCTTAAGGACCTTGATCTGAAGGACATAGAAAAAGAAGGACCTTGATCTCAAGGACATAGAAAAAGAAGGACCTTGATCTCAAGGACATACAAAAAGAAGGACCTTGATCTCAAGGACATACAAAAAGAAGGACATTGAAACAAGAAGGGCAATTTAAAAAGCTTTGTGCGTCACTGTGCTGTTTTGTTGTATTAGAAGGGACAGATTTGCCGGTACCATGCAATGTGCATCCTGCCACATGTATAGGAACCTGGAGCAGACGTTCCGGGGAACCTATGTCTGTGTCAGGTGTGAGTGGGTTGCCCATTTGGAAGCTGAGGTGGAGAGTCTAAGGGGGCGGCTTGAAGCATTTAAGGGATTGGCAGAACTGGGGGGTCAGCAGGCACTGGCTGGGGCCAGTATAGAGGTGGGTGGAAGAGGGAAAGGGAATGTTGAGGGGGGAGGTAGTTTTGTTAGGGTTACTAGGGGAAGTGGGGGACCGAAGAGTAGGGGGGCTTCTTCCCAGATTGTCCATCCCAACAGATTTGCTGCCTTAGGTAATGAAGTGGAGGAGGAAACCTCGGAATTAGCGTGTATGGAGGGGGCTAGTCCCTTGAGCACCCAGGGGACTGCCATCTCTGATACAAGGGAGGAGGAACGAAGGATCAGGAATGCAAGGCAGGTGGTAGGGGACTCCATTATAAGGAAGGTAGATAGGGTAATCTGCCGCCAAGACCCTACATGCCGAATTGTGTGTTGCCTGCCTGTTGCTAGGGTTCGACATGTGGTGGATCATGTAGACAGATTATTGGGTGGGGATGGGTGTGACCCGGCGGTCTTGGTTCACATTGGTGCCAATGACAAAGTTAGAGGAGGAGGTGAGGTCCTTAAACATGATTTCCGAGAGCTAGGGGCCAAGATAAAAGCAAGGACCTCCAGGGTAGTGTTTTCAGAAACACTACTGCAGCCACGTGCTAAGCCAGGGAGAAAGCGCGAGCTTAGGAGCATTAATGCGTGGCTAAGAGAGTGGTGTAAGGAAGAAGGGTTTGAGTTTATAGCGAACTGGGCAGACTTTGCTGTCGGCTACAGGCTCTTTAGTAGGGATGGGTTGCACTTCACTGATGACGGTGCAGCTGTTTTAGGGGAGAAGACGGCTAGAGGGTTGGAGGAGATTTTAAACTAGGTTTGGGGGGGGGGGGGGGAGGTATTAGCAGTCTCACAACTTGGGGATAGATAGCCCCCTAGGGAAGCAGGGGTAGATGGCCAATGGTGGGCGGAAAGGGGGGTGGGGCTAGCATAGGGGATAGGGAGGAATGTGTATTAAAGTGTACAAATAAATTACAGGATCATAATCTAAAATGTATGTTTGCAAATGCGAGAAGCCTGGCTGACAAAATGGGTGAATTGGAAATTATGGCATTGAATGAAAAGTATGATGTAATAGGTATAGCATAAACGTGGTTGAACAGTTCTCATGACTGGGCTGTAAATATAGAAGGATATGCCTTGTTTAGGCAGGACAGAAAAAAAAGGAAAGGGGGAGGAGTATGTGTTTGTTAAAAAAGAACTGAAGCCAAATTTATAAGAAGAGATAGCTGGTGATATGGATGATAAAGTGGAGGCAATATGGGTGGAATTAGGCAACAGGAAAGGGGGTAATGTCATTGTTGGTGTCTGCTATAAGCCGCCAAATGCTAGCAGAGAGGAGGTGAGTCAACTTCATATGCAGTTGGCAAGGGCTGCAAGTTTGGGGAGTGTGCTCATTATGGGGGACTTTCATTACCCTGACATTGATTGGTGTGGTGGAACTGCCATCACAGAAAGAGGCGATGAGTTCCTGAATTTGCTGCAGGATAATTTTCTCTCACAGGTGGTTGAGGTTCCTACTAGAAAAGGAGCTCTGTTGGATCTGGTAATATCTAACATCGTGGAGCGCATTATAGATATAAAGGTAACTGGAGGCTTAGGGAATAGTGACCATGAAATAGTGGCGTTTGGACTTTGTTATCGAAAGGAAAAGTGTGCTGGGTTAACAGACATTTAATTTCGGGAAGGCAAATTTTCCCAGGTTAAAAGCAGCTCTTCAGAATGTCAACTGGGATAATGTATTATCAGGTAAATGTACTAAACAGAAGTGGACTGTGTTCAAGGGTATTTTAAGCCAGTTCACATCTAAATTTATACCCTTCAGAAATAAATGTAAAAAAAAATAAATCTGTGCCCATGTGGCTGAATTCTGATGTAAAGAGGCAAATGGAAAGGAAGAAAAAGGCATTTAAAATCTTTAAGATCGAGGGAACAGAAAGGGCCTTTAGGGATTATAAAAACTGTAACAAGGAGTGTAAAAAAGCAATCAAACTAGCTAAAATTAATAATGAAGTTAGGATAGCTGAACAAAGCATCACCAAGCTTAAAACTTTTTTTAAGTTTATTAATAGTAAGAAGGTGAGGACTGAGAATGTGCCACCATTAATTAATGGGGATAAGTTAGTTACAAAGGATGGCGATAAAGTAAATGTCTTGAATAATTTTTTTCCCTCTATATGCACTATAGAAGATCCAGATCCAGAAGAAGTACAGATATCATAGAGTATAGTAGCAATAATGGTATAAAAGATTTTGGTTAACCGAGGATATGGTACAGAAAGAATTAAAGAAGGTTAATATTAATAAATCTCCTGGACCGGATAAAATACATCCTCGGGTACTTAAGGAGCTAAGTTCAGTTTTATCTAGGCCATTGTTTCTTATTTTTGCTGATTCCCTCATGTCCGGTGGTGTGCCTCTGGACTGGAAAAAGGCTGATGTTATTCCAATATTCAAAAAGGATAGTCGTTCACAGCCGGGTAATTACAGGCCTGTAAGTTTAACTTCAGTGGTGGGGAAGATCCTGGAAAGTTTAATAAGGGAACATGTTCTAGAGTATGTTTCAAGGACTGACATTATAAGTAGTAACCAGCATGGATTTAGGAGGAATAGATCTTGTCAAACTAACTTGCTGGGCTTCTATGAGGAAGTAAGTAGAAATTTAGACTCTGGTATAGCAGTAGATGTTGTTTACTTGGATTTTGTAAAGGCTTTTGATACAGTCCCCCATAGGTGACTAATGTATAAGCTAAGGTCTGTTGGTCTGGGGAGTCACATTTGTACATGGATATAAAATTGGTTAATGAATCGGATGCAGAGAGTAGTTGTTAATGGGGCTTCATCATTATGGACTAAAGTGCTAAGTGGGGTGCCACAGGGTTCTGTGCTGGGGCCGCTTCTATTTAATCTATTTATTATGTTATGATTTGGAAGTGGGTATTGTCAGCAAGGTTTCTGTGTTTGCCGACGACACAAAACTTTGTCGACCATTAAAAACTTCAGAGGATGTGCAATCGTTGCAAAGGGATCTAGACAGATTGTCACATTGGGCTGCTAAGTGGCAGATGAAATTCAATGTTGATAAATGTAAGGTGATGCATTTTGGACTAAAAATCCTTGTGCTACTTATATTATAAATGGCTCTGTGTTAAGTGAATCCCTGTTGGAAAGGGATCTTGGAGTTTTGGTGGATAACAAACTTAAAGGTAGCAAGCAGTGCCAGGCGGCAACAGCCACAGCCAGAATGGTATTGTCTTGTATAAAGGGAGGTATGGATTCAAGGGAGGAAAATGTTATTCTCCCTCTTTACAAAGCATTGGTAAAGCCTCATTTGGAATATGCAGTGCAATTTTGGAATCCTGTGTACAAAAAGGACATCTTTGAAATGGAAAGGGTTTAGAGAAGGGCAACTAAATTAATAAGGGGATTGGGGGAGCTTGAATATGAAGAGAGACTGGAAAAGTTACAATTATGTACGCTGGAGAAAAGGCGCTTGCGTGGGGATATGATTACTGTGTATAAATACATTAACGGGCCATACAATAAACTATCTGGGGCATTGTTCACCAATAGAACATGTCAAAGGACATGAGGACATCCCTTAAGACTTGAAGAAAAAAGGTTTAGGCTTTAAGCTCGGAAAGGGTTTTTCCCTGTGAGAACGGTAAAGCTATGGAACGGTCTTCCAGTGGATGTTTTTATGGCAGGTTCATTGGTCAGTTTCAAAAAAAAGCTGGATGAGTTTCTGCAAACCAGGAATGTTGCAAATTACTGGTATTGATACATAAAGTAGAGTTGATCCAGGGAAATTTCCGATTGCCACTTGGAGTCAGGAAGGAATTTTTTCCCCCTTCATAAATTTGGTGGTTTTTTTTGCCTTCCTCTGGATCAACAGGAAATGAGGATATTGCTAGATGGGTTGAAAAGGATGGACGTATACCTTTATTCAACCTCAAATACTATACTAATGCACCAGAGAGTTGATTGTATGGCCCATTAATATATTTGTATAAGGTTATCATGTCCCCATGCAAACGTCGCTTCTCCAATGTTAACAGCCCTAACTTGTCTAATCTGCCTGCATATTCAAGCCCCTCCATTCCCCTTATTAATTTAGTTGCCCTTCTCTGAACTGCTTCAATTTCCAAGATGTCCATTTTGTATATGGGATTCCAAAACTGCATTGCATATTCCAAATGAGGCCTTACCAGTGCCTTGTAAAGCGTGAGAATAATATCTTTCTCTCTTGAATCTATTCCCCTCTTTATACAAGACAATATCTTGCTAGCTCTAGCCGTTGCTACCTGGCATTGTTTGCTATAGCTAAGTCTGTTATCTACCAGAATCCCCAAATCTTTTTCCATTACAGATGCACTTAACACAGTTATTTATGGTGTAGGTGGCACAGGGATTATTAAATCCTAAAAGCATCACCTTACATTTATCAACATTGAATCTCATTTGCCATTCTGCTGGCCATTTTGATAATCTATCTAGGTCTGCTTCCAGCACTTGCACATCATTTAAAGTTTCCAAAGCTCTGCATTTGTAAACATACATTTTAGATTATCAATTGATTTACTTTCATACATGGCCGTACATGCCTCCTTGAAATGGTGTCTGACTGGCGTGCAGGTGGTGTTATCCAGGAAATTAAGTTTATTTTCATGAATTTTAATGGTGTGTCTTTGGTTATCCATTCTCTGGCATAATTCTTGTCCTGTTTCCCTAATATAAAGTGCACTGGGACACTTCTTACATTCGATTATATAAACAACGTTCCTGGATGCGCAGCAGTTTGATCCTTTTATCATGAAGGTGCCTTTATCATGTGCTATGTTGGTTGATCCATTGATATGATGACATAGTTTACATTTCTTTGTATTGCATAGTTTGGTCCCTACAGTGAGACCATTAAGATCCAAAGGCAATTTTCTGTTTACCAGTTTCTGTCTGAGGTTGGGTGGTTGGTGGAATGCTAAGATTGGAGGATCTGGAAAGATGTGTTTAAGGGTGTCATCCTTCAAGATAAATCTTATTCCTTAAAAGATATGTACACTGTAAAACCAACAACAGTTGCCTCCGGGCTGTTTATAGCTGTGGCTGTGAATGTTTTTTTTCTTAACCCCCCCACAGCCTACCTTGCCTATTTGAATGTGGTCGATCGGGTATGGCTTGCATGGCGCGTGCATGCGCCCAAAGTCACGGTGCAAAGTCCAGGCACTGTGCGCATGTGATGTTATTGCGCTACTACAGCGCAGCGTGATAACATCACACGCTTGCATTTTCCCAGGAACAGCGACAGGACATGCCCGAAATTATGTTGCATGCGTCGGGCATGTGCACGCTCAACACAAGCCTTATCGATCGACCACATGGAGATGGAGAAATTCTGAGGCTCTTGTGGGGGTGGAGCTCCAGCAGCCATATCCATATATAGGGGTGGGTGGGGGGTGTTGGGAACCCAAGGGATTTGATCTTCTGTGCTGGGCCATAAGTTGGTGCAGTTACAGTTTGGTCTCCCACACATACAAATCAGAGCACACTTTACTGCACATATGATGTCGCTTTTCTTGTGTTTCGGTACTAAATCTTTCCTCAGGTCAAGACTCAGCTGTGTACCTGCATCTTAAGGAAAAAGGACATACCTTTGAAGACTGTAATGTCAACATCTTGGCAAAGCAACATGACTGGTTCAAAAGAAGTGTCAAGGAGGCAATTTATGTGAAAATAAAGAAACCAAGCCTAAATAGAGGTGGGGGTTCAACACCAACTGTCTACCATGTACAATGCTGTTTTGACACCTTACCTTGGGCAGTTTCGATAACGCCCCTTGAATGCATTGATTCCCAATACTTAGACCATTAAGTCATATATTTCACATTTATTACTGCAGTTAAAAACCTCTGTATTGGAAGATGACTGATAGTCAATCTATGTAGCAAAGAATATCATATCTTGAGTTTAAACCTAATGGTATTCTAGGTCTAATGCCTATCAGGTATTAATGTATAGTCATCTCCCAATACAGAGGTTTTTAACTGCAGTAATAAATGTGAAATATATGACTTAATGGTCTAAGTATTGGGAATCATCATAAGCTCTATATATATTGTAGATTTGATTATTTAATAATTTTGGATCTGTAATGCTACATCGTGTATGGATTGTGTATTCCTATATTTATTTCTAATGTTATTGTGATTTAGCAATTATATGTTTACCATATTGATTCATTCATTGAATATTGGCAACCAATGTTGCATTAAGAGTTAATCTTTTGGCTTTTAACTGTTTTTAAGTAATGTGATAGGCCCAGATGCTCCAGGGGGGCATTTCCTCCATGTGGCGCAATTTCCCCTATAAGAGGAACTAGCTGGGACACACCCCCAGCCTATGAGTAAGAGCCGGTGTAGGCTCGAAACGCATAAGGCGGGATTCTTTTTCACGTTTGTAGCTGTATGGCGTAAGGCGCCTGAATAAAGTTTTGTTTTTACCTAAGAAGTGAGTTCGGACTCATGGAATTCCGGTGTGCGCTGTTTTTGAAAAAATCTCCACAACTAAGCATGTATTGACTGGAACCGAAGCGAAGGGTTCGGGGCAGGCAGCACCCGGACCACCAGAGGGAAGGGGTGAGTACGATATTTCCTGAGTCCTAGGAACGATTGAGGAACTAATTATCGGGATAAATCCCTAGCGAGAGGCGCAGGGTCTGTTACACCTGTGCCTGCAGTAATATAAAGTGAGTTCTGCATTTGTTACTGCTTGTTTGAATTGGATATAGGTTCACTTACAGCATGTTTTTGCTACTCAGCAATACCCACATTTCCTCTGTTGATCCAGAGGAACGCAAACCCCCCCCCCAAAAAACACCAGAACAATGAAGGAGAAAAAACTCCAAGTAATATATAATATATCAGAAATATCCCTGGATCAACTCTACTTTATGTATCAATACCAGTAACATGCAACATTCCTTGTTTTCAGAAACTCAACTAGCTTTTTTTTTTTAAACTATCCAATGAACCTGCCATCACAATGTCCAATGTAAGATAGTTGCATAGTTTTTTTTATTCCAACTTTGATTTTTATTAGGTTTTTTTTCTTTCCAGGAAAATAAACATATAGAATAGAGAACATTTTCATATTAGCAAACATTGGTACAATGGTATGCTGTTTGGTATTGAGATTATATAATATAATAAGCATCTTAATTGTTGGTCGTAACATTTTTATTGTTTTACATTTTAAGTATGTTACTGAGATAGTAGTTAGAGAGGGTTAGGTTTTCTAGGGTTAAGTGAGGCGAAAGGAGAGAACATAAATATAAGTTAAAGGGGGGGGGGAAGGGAAAGAAAAAGGAAGGAAGAGTTTACTAGAGTCGATTGCGGTCTTGATTAGTTAGTTTGGAGATATATTGGTATTTTCTTAGCGTTTTTAAACTTTTCTTTAGTGTTTAAGTTTTGGGTATAGTTGCCGCCTTTGTGAGTTAGTGGTTGAATTTCTTTGAAATTCATGGAGGTTAATTCTAGAAATTTGTGATTGTTTAGATTTGGATTTCTTGAGTGTCCCATGGGTCCCAAATCTCAGCAAATTTAGTTAATTTGTTTTGTAAGCATGCGGTTAGATATTCCATATTTCTAATATCTCTTACTTTTATTAAGTATTCCAGATTCGAGGGAGGGCTGGATGATTTTCATTGTTTAGAAATGAGGCATTTAGCTGCCGTGAGAAGGTGTCGTGTCAATGTCCATTCTTTTCTGGTGAGTGTCGGGATAGGCAGATTTAGCAAGACATTTTTGTTGGTCAATTGTAATGGAATTTGTAGGATCCTTTGGAGGATATCTTGGATGTTCTGTCAGAATGGGGTTAGTAGGGTACATTCCCAGAATATATGTATTAAAGTGCCTGTTTGTTGCTGGCATCTCCAGCATAATTTGGAGGTTGTGGGGAACATTTTGTGCAGTTTTTCTGGGGTGTAGTACCAGTGCATGAGTATTTTGTAAAAGTTTTCTTTGTAAATGGTGCATATGGAGGTCTTTGCCATTTGTTCCCAAATTTTTTCCCAGTCTTATATATTGATTGTTTCTCCCAGGGCTGTTTCCCATTTCAGCATATATGGGTGTTTGATTGTTTGTTCAGTTTGGTGGGAGTTTAGGAGGTTATATATATTAGAGGTTAAGGCTCTTTGAAGAGGTCCTCTTGCTAGTAGAGCTTCGAATGCTGTCGGATGGGGGAAGGTACCTCTTTTGGTGAGGCTGAGGGCATAGTGGGCGATTTGGTGGTATGTGAACCACGATGAGGGGGGGAGTTTATGTTTCTTTTGTAGGTCTTCTAGAGGTTTCAGTTGGTGTGTTATTGGATCTATAATGTCATTGTAACTTAAAAGTTTCGCGTTCAGCCATGGAGTAAAGATTATTGGTTTGGTGCTGTTTGGGATATTCCTTGTGCGAATAAATGGTTTAAGTTGCGAGGAATGTTGTATCAGCATTTTGTGCTTGTTGGTTATGTTCCAGAGTCTTTTGGACCATATCATGGATAACGGGGGGTTTGGGGGTCTCTCTTGTATTGTGGTTTTCGTTCAGCAGATAATCTAGGGTGTGGATCGGGAATATCCATTAGTATAAACCGACCCGAGTATAAACCGAGGTACCCAATTTCAACAAAAATCCTAATAAAAGTTGTTGACCCGAGTATAAACCGAGGGTAGAAATGCCAACTCACTTGGCATTCAAGATGTTTGGAAACTACTAGATTTTTCTGCTTTGTTTAGTGCTAGTTGTTTCAGTTTAGCCCTTAGGGCTATCACTTTCTTGAGAATTTTGATTGTAGGTTTTTGTAGTTTGTAGTAGTTGGTCTCGTTTGAGTCGGGATCCCCATTGTATTAAGTAACCTCTTATAACGGCTTTATGGGCCTCCCATACTGTTGTCTGGGAGTTTGTTGTGTTGTCGTTTAGCTCGAAGTAGTCCTGTAGTACTTTCTCCAAGGAGTTTGTTACTTCAGGGCGTTTGAGTAGGGACTCATTTAGTCTCCAGGTTCCATACTTGGTTGTTGGCGTGGAAAGGTTTAAAATTATTTCGATTGGGGGTGGTCTGACCACATGATGGAGTTAATTGTAGAAGTTTGAAATATCTTTAGTGTGGGGGCTGAAATTAGGATAGTTGCATAGTTTTACTCTTCTGACAGTGAAAAACCCTTTCCGAACTTGAAGACTTATCATCTTTTCTTCAAGTCCACGCGTCCTCTGACATTCTATTGGTGAACAATGCCCCGGGTAGTTTATTGTACGGTCAGTTAATGTATTTATACACAGTGATCAAATCACCACACAATCGCCTTTTCTTTAGTGTACATAATTGATACTTATCCAATCTGTCTGCATATTCAAGCTTTAACATTCCCCTTATTTTAGTTGCCCTTCTCTGGACCCTTTCCATTTCCACGATTTTTTTTTTTTTTTTGCACATAGGATTCCAAAATTGCACTGCATATTTCAAACGAGGCCTTATCAATGCTTTGTAAAGAGGGAAATAACATGTATAGTACTTTCTTTTTATTAAAGGGTACAAAGTAAAACAACTTTATTATACTTTACTGGCTAGCTGTGGATTTAAATATAAAGGTGGTGTTTTTTTGGCCTATTACCCTCCCATACCCTACCTTCAGTGCTTGAATGTTGCTGGCTTCCTCCTCCAGTCTAATAACGTTTTTAGAAAGATAGGAGAAAAAAGGTCTGGTCTGCAACACTCTAAATGAGAAAGGCATACATAACGTGTAAAGCGAAAAATCCTTTATTGTTATTGGCAGGGATATGTGCATTAAAAACAGTTAAAATTACCCAATATTCTCTTAAGATATAATAAGTGGTAAACATCATACAACTGTGGCAATGAAAGTCAAATTGATACCAATACAGTCAGTGGTAACACCTCGGTCAAATCAGTCTACATCATGGGGTGTTCCCCTACTTACGACCATAATGGAAACACGTGCAAGGAGAGAAGTGGATAAAATCGACCTATCTTCAACATGGTAGACCGTTTCGCTCCACCTTGATCTCACGGGAGCTTTTTCAGCACAGAGTATTTGAATCATCTTATTTTATTTTTCACAAAATCTTTTAAAACAAACAAAGTTCTTTGGATTACTGCGCATCTGTCGAATTCTTCATATATGTATGAAAGCATGGTACTGCAACATAGCTGAAGGGGTCTAGATTCACAAAATATATAGTTTATGGGGGGTATTTCCAAGTTTCGGGGGCTGTATCCTTTGAAAAAGGGTAGGCTGTTTAAATTACAGGCCACGTCTCTGTGTGCACACACACATATGGCATACCGTTTGATGCAGGACATGTGGCAGATTGATATTTGGTTACATAGTTTTTTTTTCATTACTTGCAGTTTTGGCAGGATTTTTAACTTTGAAACTTGTTCTTTTTTTTTTTTTCAGAAAATCTGCCAAAAGTGTGAAAAACATCTGCGCACACATAATTGATGTTATGATTGAAAAAATGGAACATTTGATTAGCTGAAGGTGTGTAGATTTGAGAAATATATTTTTGGGGGGGGGGGTATTTTTGAGTTAGAGGGGTTTTAGAGTGCTGTTATTTTGGGCCACTGCCATTGGCTCACCTTGATTAGTGGCTTTCCATGTTTCTTGTTTTGATTCAGGGCATTTGGGAGATGATACTTGGACAAGGTTTTTTTTACATGACTGGAATTGGTCATGATTTGTAACTTTGAAACGTATTTTTTTTTAATTTTTTTTTTCCAAAAAATCTGGTAAAAAAAATTGCACTGTTGTGTGAGTGAAGGTGTGTAGATTCCAGAAATAATTTTGGGGGCTATTTCTAATATAGAGGCTTGTTTTTAGTGACAAATCTGAAAGTTGCTGTAATTGGGCCACTGTGCATTGGCTCACTTTGAGGCTAGTCTATTCCACGTCTTCGTGGGTACCTATATATGGTGACAAATCTGAAAAGTTGCTGTAATTGGGCCACTGTGCATTGGCTCACTTTGAGGCTAGTCTATTCCACGTCTGCGTGTGTAACCATATATATGGCATACTGTTTGATTCAGGACATTTGGGAGATTGAAATTTGGTAACTTTTTTTTTACATTACATGAGGTTTTGGCATGATTTCTACCCTTTTGAAGTTTCTTGTTAATTTTTTCAGAAAAGTGCGAACTTCTTCGAAGAACTGCGTCCACACCATTGATGATATGAATGAACAAACTACAGCGTTACAAAGCTGAAGGTGTGTAGATTTCAGGAATATAAAGTTTGTGGGGAGTGTTTCTGAGTTAGGGCGGTATTTTGTGGAAAAAACTATTTTTGCTGTATCTGAGTCATTGTGCATTGTCTCACTTTGTTGCTATTTGCTTCCACGTCCACGTGTGTAACCATGCATATGGCATACCTTTTGATTCAGGACATTTGGGAGATTGATATTTAGTAACTTTTTTTTACATTCCATGTGGTTTTGGCATGATTCCTACCTTTTGAAGTTGTTTTTTGTTAATTTTTTCAGGGAAGGATAAAATTCTACGAAAAACTGCGCCCACACCATTGATAGTATGAATGAACAAAGTACAGCGTTACATAGTTGAAGGTGTGTAGATTTCAGGAATTGTGGGAGGTATTTCTAAGTTACGGGGGTGTTTTGTGGAAAAAACTGCAGACTGTTCAAATACAGAGTTGGCTAAAAATTTTTACCGTTACTGACATTTGGCATTGGTCACGCTCTGGGTTTTTTTGGTAGCCATGTCTCTGGGCACACCCATGAATGTGGCATACTGTTTTACTCGGGAGGGGTTAGGCTTTAATTTGGCTTGAAGAGCCAAATTACTGTTCTTTCTACTACTACTTCTTGTTCTTCCGTTTTATTCTTCTACTTTTACAGATAGAAGAGGTGTTCTAATAGCTAGCAAAGGAAACTGTGGAAGCGTTAAGGCATTAGCTGCAAATTTTGGGACGTTTTCCCTCATAGACTATAATGGTAATGTCACGAACTTACCTGCCGCTCCGGTCCCGCGCCGCTCTGCACTTCCGGTTGGGCGGCGTCGCGGACGTCATGACGTCGACACGCCGGGCGGAGCGAGAGTTTAAAAGCCAGCGTCCTCCTGGACCCGGCGCCCGATAGTAGCGTTAGCTACCCCTGGCTCCTTACTCACCTGCCTTGGATCCTGCTCCGCTCCTGTTCCTACTACTTACCTCAACTGTCTCCAGTATCCTGTACCCAGTATCCAGTACTTACCTTGCCTGTCTCCAGTGACTACCTTGCCTGTATCCAGTTTTTCTGCTCCTCCAGACACACCCTCTGGCAAAATCTTTGTTCCTGTTTCACTTCGGAAAGCTATCCTTCTTCATACTCACTGTTCCAAGCAAGCCGGGCATCCCGGGGTTAACAAAAAATGAGAAAAGATGTTAAAGACTTTATTCAAGTGTGTACCAGCTATGCTCAATCCAAGTCTTCTAGAACCCTCCCCTGTGGTCTTCTTCAACCCCTCCCCATTCCGTCCAGACCTTGGACCCATCTATCCATGGACACGGTGATGGGTGACAGTAGACCGCTTCAGCAAAATGGCCCATTTTGTACCCCTCCCCAAACTACCATCATCAACGGAGTTAGCTCAACTATTTATTTCACATATCTTCCGCTTTCATGGACTCCATTCTGAAATTGTATCTGACAGAGGTTCTCAATTTGTTTCCAAATTTTGGAGGGCACTTTGTAAATCCATCAATATCAAGTTACAATTCTCCTCGGCTTACCAACCACAGTCCAATGGGTCTACTGAACGTACTAATCAGTCCTTGGAACAATATCTTCGTTGTTACATTTCCTATACTCAGGATAATTAATAATCACCTCATGCTTCTACTGGGAAATCTCCTTTTTTGTGTGTGTTTGGGACAAATCCTAGATGTTTTCCTCAGGACTTTCTTTTCACACAAGTACCTGCTGCCAATGACTCGGCGGCCCAGATGACCGCTATCTGGCATGCTACGGAAATCAGCCTTCAGAAATCTGCTTTGGTACAAAAAACTGCAGCAGATAGGAGACGTAGAGAACCCCCAGCTTATTCGGTTGGAGATAAAGTGTGGCTCTCCTCTGCTCATATTAACCTACGGGTTCCTTCCTCCAAACTGGGACCCAAATTTATTGGTCCTTTTCCTATCCTAGAATAGCCTCCAACTTCCTTTCAGCATGCGGATTCCTAATGTGTTTCATATTTCCCTCATCAAGCCAGTATGCTCTAATCAGTATTCCACATCTTTCCTGCCTCCGGTTCCAATTTCCGTTGATGGTCAGCAGGAGTTTGAGGTTGAGAAAATCTTGGACTCTAGATTCTGGAGGAGGTCTCTTCAGTATTTGGTCCACTGGAAAGGGTTCGGTCCAGAAGAAAGAGCTTGGATTAAACATGCTGATGTGCACGCTCCTCGTCTAGTCAGAGCTTTCCATAGGAGTTTTCCAGGGAAACCTGGCCCGTTGGGTCCTGTGGCCCCCCGTAAGGTGGGGGGTACTGTCACGCACTTACCTGCTGCTCCGGTCCCGCGCCGCTCTGCACTTCTGGGTGGGCGGCGTCGCGGACGTCATGACGCCGACACGCCGGGCGGCGCGAGAGTTTAAAAGCCGGCGTCCTCCTGGACCCGGCGCCCGATAGTAGCGTAAGCTACCCCTGGCTCCTTACTCACCTGCCTTGGATCCTGTTCCGCTCCTGTTCCTACTACTTACCTCACCTGTCTCCAGTATCCTGTACCCAGTACTTACCTTGCCTGTCTCCAGTGACTACCTTGCCTGTATCCAGTACTTACCTTGCCTGTATCCAGTACTTACCTTGCCTGTATCCAGTACTTACCTTGCCTGTATCCAGTATTTACCTTGCCTGTCTCCAGTATTTACCTTGCCTGTCTCCAGTGACTACCTTGCCTGTATCCAGTACTTACCTTGCCTGTCTCCAGTGACTACCTTGCCTGTATCCAGTACTTACCTTGCCTGTATCCAGTACTTACCTTGCCGGTCTCCAGTGACTACCTTGCCTGTATCCAGTATCCACTACTTACCTAGCCTGTCTCCAGTGTCTACCTTGCCTTTATCCAGAATCCGTCTACTCACCTCATCTGTATCCAGTTACCTACCTTACCTGTATCCAGTACTTACCTAGCCGGTCTCCAGGGCCTGCCTTGCCTGTATCCAGTATCCGTCTACTCACCTCATCTGTATCCAGTTACCTACCTTACCTGTATCCAGTTTCCAGGCTACAGTCCCCAGCAGCACCTTGTTCCTGGTTCCAGCCTACAGTTCCCAGCAGCCTCTGTGTCCTGCACATTCCGGACTATCAGCCTCCTACTAAAAGCGTACTGTAAGTACCCCAGCCGTCTGGCCATTTGTTACAGTAACAACATTTTGACTAATCATAAACATTTTTTTTTTTAACCCCCCCAACCTGCCACAAGTACACACACCTTGTATGTGATGTATAAATGATCTACTAATCCATTTCTGTGGAAGCCATACTTAAAGGGTAACTATAGTCAAAAAACTAATTTTGATCAACAATCAAAAAGGTTTGTTTTTTAACCCCCAGCCTGACCAATTTACACACATGTACTAAACTACCCTTCCATTTCCGTGGCAGCCATACCTAATGGGTAACTATAATAAAAAAAAAAGAAATTGACCAATCATCAAAAAATGTGGTTTTAACACCCATCCTGACACAGGTACACACACCTACTGATCTACTTATCCATTTCTGTGGCAGCAATACTTAAAGGGTAACTAATAATCAAAAAAGTTAGTTTTTTTAACCCCCAACCTGACACAGGTACACACATCTACTGACCTTCCCCTCCATTACTGTGGCAGCCATACTTAAAGGGTAACTATAGTCAAAAAAGACATTTTGAGCAATCATCAAAAGTTAGTCTTTTATCCCCCAACCTGACAGGAGAACACACACCAACTGGGCTACCCATTCATTCATGTGACAGACATATTTAAAGGGTAAGTAAAAAAAACAACATCCTCATTATTGCCATTATTAATAGTTTTAAAATCGGCAGCAAAAACACACACATGCCCTTCCAAAATGCGGCCTTTCAAGCCAAATTCAAAGTTTATACTTAAACTTTCCCTTTTTTCTCTCACGTTCTATGGATATTGAAGTAGAATTATAAAAAGAAACAAGGGTTAACTACCCTTGTTTCTTTTTATGATTTTACTTCAATATCCATAGAACGTGAGATTGCTAAACTAAGTCTGTCCAAATGGTTAAAAAGCAATATACTAATTGGAGTTACAACTGATAGTGCAATAGATATGATAGGAGCAACAAATGGTCTTGTAACAAAGACTCAGAGGATATCGAGTCACCTTGTTTGCATTCATTGGATTGCGCAAACTGTCGCTGTCTCACTTACTGTCCGACGCCATCAGCCGTCATATCAATAACGCCGGAATGCCCAGCTCTAATTTCATAAAGGGTCAATTTCCAAGTACACTGTGACAGGCGAGTAGTTAATACTTAAGTCCTCCGCTCCACTGAACCAGTAAAAATCCAAGTAGTTTGATAAATCTCCTGTCCATGGCAACTTTGTAAAGAACTGTAAAAATACCTCTCTGTTTAAGTAAGCATTTCCAAGCTTAGCCATGGCCACTTACTCCCTTCCAAAGGCATCACAAGTTTCTGAAAGCCCAACCCACTTCCGTAAAAGCCCCACACCCACTTCTGGACAAAGCACCTCCCCCACTTCCAGACAAAACCACACCCACTTCAGTATCTTCATGTTAGATGGATGGCTAGCAGCAAAGTGGGTGGTCTTAAAGCCCTAGTGCAAAATTAGAAGTGTGTAGTAACACATTTAGAAAACGTATCAAGTGAAAAGACCACTGATTCAGCTAAAGCTAAAAAGAAACTCCAAGTGAAGAATGCAATATCTTCATTAACAGTACTGAAGCATACATCTGGGTACAATAAAGATTAGTAAATAAAACAAAACTAAAATGTCTCTACCAAGTGGTTGAACTATGGTGTAGTTTGGCATTTAATGCAGACAAAGGAAATTCTTAAAGGACAACTAAAGCCTCAGAACAACATTGAATAAGAAGGCAGAACTCCTTGATATAAAAGCAGTAATTAGTGTCTCACCTCTCATTGGTTGTTTAGAAATTTAACTGTCTAACATGAGGTTTGTGTCTTATTTCACAGCGTTCTAGTATCGCACAGTGTGGCCACTGACTATCACATTCTTTACACATGTTCACTCCTAAGATACTGCAGGAATTTGTTACAGTTGGTAACATCCACTAGTCAATCCTTTTACAGGGCGGAATAGGCATGGGAGCATGTGGCTGAGATCAGGGGTGTGGTCAGTCACTGTACATACACACAGTTATTTTATCCAGTTCTTCAAGTGATAACATTTACTGCAATGCTATTTACATTTACTGTATTGCTATTTTACAGTTTATTGGTGTTTTTAGAGGGTATATGTTCAGATTCTGGAGTGTAAAAATGTGGGTTTAGTTCTCCTTTAACAGTTGTACTCATTTTTAAGTGCTCCTGTGCATGTCTGGTCGCCTGATATGCTAAGTATATTTGTTCTTTCAATCTCTATGTACCTCTAGGTTTATATGATGATCTGCCGCTGGTCTGCGCCTTCTTAGTATTCCAGTGCCCCTTTTCTCCATTTTGCTTACTGTTATATGCTGGATATTGTATATATGGGGGCGGGGTGGGATATTATTGTATATCTTACCCTGAGCGAATTTCATACAGCGTGTATTTATGGGTAAATGGATATACCGGTATATCATGAATATTTAAATTCTAATTATATTTAACCAGTTCATGCCCAGGATGTGTTTTTAACTTTTTGCAGTGATTTTTGTTTCTTCAATTGGATATTTGCACGAATAAAGGTCTTTTTTCTTATTTTTGACTGATCAGTACTTATTTAAGGGTGTGCCCTACTTATATCCAGAGCTGTTTCTTGTACCTTACTAGTTCTCCTTTAATAACAGAATGCATTTCTATGAACAATAGTGAACATTTCATGATATTTGTATAAATTCTATAAGTCCAGATATACCAAACTGATTGACTCTTATCCAAAACAACCAAGTACTGTAATAAAATCAAAATGTGCTTCAACCAAGTATTAGTTTACGGGACATGACAGAACCAGGAATTTATAGGATTACTTTATTAAATTTTCCTCATTTCTCTTTAACTTCATAACTTTGTTTCTTTCTTTCTTTATTGTACAAAACCCTAAAATATTATAGGGTGTGTAGAGATTTTATATCCACTGTATCAACACAGAGGCAAACATACATGCACAACCAGTAAATATGTGCCACACAGGCAACTTATGTATGTTGGCCATTTCTACGCAATCTAACACCCAGCTCTCTATCCATGGACAGAGAGAATTAGTCAATGGAGCTACATCTATGTGGGCTAATGTTCTAAGTGGAGTGCCTTGAGAGCAAGGTCTGTGTTCTGACCTTGAGAGCAAGGTCTGTGTGTTTGCTAATGATACAGAACTATGCAGAGGACTGGAAACCTGCAAGCAGACTTAGATAAATTGTCAAAATGGACAGCAGAGTGGCAGAAGAGATTCAATGTAAATAATAAGGTAATGCACTTTGGCTTTAACAATCTTTGTGCCACCTATACCATAAATGGTTTTGTGCTAAGTGAATTCTCTATTGGGGGTTCCAATAGATAACATATTTAGCTGTAACTAACAGAGCCACACTGCAATGGCTAGAGATAGCAAAATATTTTGTATACAGAGCCTCTTTACAAAAGATTGGTAAGGCCTTATTTGGAATTTGTGATGCAGTTTTGGAATCCCATATAAAAAAGGGACATCTTTGAAATGGAAAGAGTTTGGAGAAGGGCAACTAAATTAATAAGGGAAATGGAGCCAGATTACTAATGAGCAGGCTATAAAAGTTGGAAGTATGTCTTTATTTAACCTCCATTATTATTTAAATATTAATTTTAATAATATCATAAGCAATAAGTTAGACAAACCTGTAGGGAATAGCAAAAACCACTCTCTTTGCTCTGAATGCAGCCCATCAGTAAGTTGTTGAATGTAGCTGTTGTAACAATGTGTCCTTTTTGCACGATTTCCTGAAAATAAAGCATAACTTAATTCTTAAAGGCACAGTTCAGTGGAAATTATCAATATATGTTTAATTGTTAGTGTCACGAACGCCAGTTCGCTGGGCACATGATCTGACCAATCAATCGGTACAAGCTGCCACCACTTTAAGTTATGGCCTTAAAGACGCCCCAAAAACACTCTTGACTCTCACTGACTATGCACACCCCTGTCCTGGCAGCTAAATGGTTAAAACTACACCATTCACTCCAGCAACTAACTGGTTAATTAGCACCAGTCCTTCACAAGCAGCCACAGAGTTAATTAGAATTTACACTGCAAAACACTCCATTCAACCACATATAAACTTATCAGAGGCTAACGGAGTTCTTCTAGAGCATCAAAGACAAAACTTATTAAATTTTACATTTAATATTCCAAAAGGTGGACAGTGCATATAATACAAAAATAAAAGAAAATGGTGCTATAATAAAATGACATACAATAGGTACATTTAATATTCCAAAAGGTGGACAGTGCATATAATACAAAAATAAAAGAAAATGGTGCTATAATAAAATGACGTACAATAGGTACAACAGTTATATAAAATAAAAAGTATTAAAATATTTACAGACCCTACTCACTAGAAGAAGCCCTGTAAGAAACATCGGGTCCATACACACGGTTTTAGCATGTCCCCTCAGTATGAAGACAGTTATAGGGGCTACAAGGATTTTTAAACCCTTTGATGAACCACCCCCCTCCTGGGTACTCATGAGGTGAGAGTGTCTAGGAATGTCCAGATTTACAACTAGCCAAAAGCATTCATTCCCCCCAGTTAGGGAGATTCCATATAAATGCAGATATGTACATTGTATTGGGATATTGACCACATATTCCTCTCCTGTATTAATTATCAATTCCTTCAATACCAAACATGACCTGTGTGTAATCCATATTTCCCAAGATATTAATAACTCGCCTTGGCAAGGGAATAAAGGCTCCATGTTGGGTATCATTTTAATGTGCCTACTTTTCCATTCACAAGTATAATATTGGTTTCTGTCTTACATATTCCAACATCGAAATACATTTATTTTACATGTATGGTTGTCCTTAAAATGACCTCTTAGGATACCCACCAGACCCCTAGCTGAAGAGAATTCTAGATACACGGTCCGGCCCCACATTGTCTGGAAAAGAAGATCTGGTTCCATGCGTCACTAATCGTAATATAAACAATAGGACTGTTCCAGGGTGGAATGGTATTTTTATTGGTCCTTTGCAAGAACTAATACCAATAGTTAACCCATTCTTGCCAAGTCACTACACACTTTCCTGACAGTTAGTTTGTGTAATGCATACTTGGTTATTCTACATATTCTCTCCCATTTTGAAAAATCAGTTGATTTCATACCCTTTGCTGTTCCCTGCTGTTGACATTAGTGAGCTGACATTTCAGCTTCTAACAGTCCTTCTTCTTCCCAGGATGCACCACATCCATGGAATGTTCCTAACAGTCATTTCTACTGATTGGCTGTTGCATGGGTCAAAGATGCTCAGATCTCTACTGAGCAACTGAATCAACCCAGGCGCTGGGTCAAGGGCAAGACCATAACAGTCTCTACTAGGGGTCCTGCAAACAGGAAGTTAGTATTTTAGTTTCAGTTATTTATACACAGACAAAATGCTGAATTGGCAGATTAAGGTCATTGGGATGAAAAAATACTGCTCTTTTTTCTGAAAAGCATATGTATTTGCACTAAACTTCCCCTTTAAGTGCTACCAGCCACCCGCTTCCCATTTCCAGTACACCCAGTTACCCATACTTTCCCTTCCCCCCATATCCCTTGCAATACCAGTGCACTGTCACCCTTTGCTTATCCCTGCACCCTAATGACACCTTACGAGTGCACCCAGTAACCCTCCTTGTACTGATATGTGCATCTCCTGTCCTCCTGTACAGCACATTCCTTTCTGTACCACAATGTACTTAAACAAAAATGCACCCAGTTTTCTCCCTGCACCCCCATAGCTCTCTATAATATCTATTATAGTAAAGGAGTCACACTTTCACATATTATCTCTCCCCTGCACAGCAGCACAGGGCAATGGGCAGAAGACATTACAGGGCAATGGGCAGAAAAGACCTGATACTTATTCCCCCTCCCACTGCACAAGTGTACCCAAAAATTCTAACTGCTTTTGGGTTCCCGATGCTGAGGAGGTCTGTATGAAAAGATAGATCTGCAGAACACACTGCAAGGTACATTCCGGATCACTATATCAAAATCCAAAATTTCAGTCAGCTTAATGTTCCGGTTTTTACATAGTGATCTGGAATATAACTTGCATGGTGTTACGGTCTGGCTTTTAATGTAGCAGAAGCCAAAACTTTAATATTAGCCAACGTGTGGCACTACTCCCACATAAACCGACTTGCACTAATCTCATACACACCAACAGGCACTACTCCCACACACACCGACTGGCATTACACCCGTACACACCTATAGGCACTACTCCCATGGACACTGATATGCACTATCCCCCACACCGACTGGCATTACTCAACTCAATTACACACATCAACAGGCACCCCCATACACACTGACTGACATTACTTCTATGAACAGGCATCACTCCCACACATACCGACAGCCACACCTACACACACCGACAGGCACTACTTTCATGCACACGCCAACAGGCACACCCATACACAATGACTGGCATTTCTTGTATGCACACCGACAGGCAGTGCTCCCATGCATACCGACAGGCGCCACTCCTTCACATACCTACAGGCACTCCTACACACACTGACAGGCACTACTTTTATGCACACCAACAGGCACTACTCCCCGCACACCGACAGGCATTACTCCCATGCACCTCGACAGCCACTACCCCACACACACCGACAGGCACACCCATAAACACTGACTGGCATTACTTCTACGCACATGTACACCGACAGACTCCCACACAAAATGACAGGCACATCTACACACACTGATAGGCACTACTCCCACACCCCCAACAGGTACTACTCCCACGCACACAGACACTCACACAGACAGACACACTGACCAGACAAGACACACCCTCACAGACAGACACTCACACAGACAGACACAACCTCATAGACACATTCTCACATAGGCAAACAGACACACTCTCACAGACAGACAGACACACACTGACAGACAGACACACTCTCACACAGACACTCACACAGACAGACAAACTGATGGACAGACACTCTCACAGACAGACACACCCTCACACAAACTCTCACACAGACAGACACAATGACAGAGACACACCCTCAGACAGACACACTGACAGACACACACCCTCCCAGACAGACAATCCCACTAGGACACCAACACCCTCACAAACACATTCTCACATAGACACACACACACACACTGACAAACACCCTCACACAGACACACTCTCACAGACACACACTGACAGACAGACACACCCTCACACAGACACACTGATGGACAGGCACTCTCACAGACACACACTCACACACACACACACTCTCACACACACACACTCTCACACAGACAAACACACTGACACTCACACCCTCAGACACACACTCATACAGACACTCATAGACACACTGATAGACAGACACTCACACAGACAGACCGGTCTCACCTTAAGACCAGGAATGACAAGGGTTGCAGCTCATTTTTACCATACCACAAAGTCCACAGACAGAGCCTGAGTTGTGAGTACTGTATAAACTGGAACATTTCCCAAAAGACGACAAGTTAGTTGCTTCTTCTGATTTTTACACTCTGCAATCAACTAACTCAGCTCTATCTGCATGGAAACCCAGGACATGGACGATTCTCTACCTCAAGTCTCCTTAAACAGGTAATGCTATACAGATCGTCCATGTCCTGGGTTTCCATGCAGGTCTAGCTGAGTGAGTTGATCGCAGAGTGAACAGACCAGCTCAGTGATAAAGTTCATTCCCAGTCACTGACCCAGTACTGCAGGGACTTTACTTCCGGATTTACTGGGATTCTGTTACAGCAATGTAAAACCCAGAACAAACAACTGACTTGCTGGCAATGTTATGGTTTATACCTTAGGAGTGTCAAGATTTGTGTTACGGTTCCTCACAGCCGCGATTGGCTGGTTTACAATATGGGCGGAGCTCCTGGGGTCAACACTGACTTTCCGCATTTTTGGGGCTAGCTGCCATGTGTGCACCGCATACTTAATCAGCGGTGCATTGGGGAAGCAGTAACAGGGCTGCCTTGTAGAAAGTATTTTGAGGGGCAGTCCCACCACGATATTTCACTGATGGCTGCTGACTGAGGCACGCAAGTGGGAGTGTTGGAAATATAAGAAAAGGGCTGTTCATATAGGCTTCGGTCTTATTTCCAGTACAGTTGATCTAACTGAATACAACAGATATGCAGAAATTTGTATGTTGGAAAAACAACAAAAACTTTAAACAAGATTATTTAAATATTTGTAATTTATGGTAAACATTTGTCTGGAATCAGATTTGCTTGAACAGATCAACAGGAACGGAATATGCTAACCAGTGTTGCAAAACATTTCTTGATTGCCATGGGGGATCCACAAGAGTTTTGAAATGTGCTGGCATTGACTGTAACATGGAGAATGTAAAGGGAGGTGACAGACCATCAATAACTAGTTAAGTAAGCACACTCAGGGTTATTCAATTTAAGTTGAACCTTGTGGAGCAAAGTCACGGATGATCCTTCATTTTCCTCTTTTACAGGCAACAATCCACTTGTATGACTGCCTTTTTTTTTTTAAATCAATACATTTTTATTTGCAAGCTAAGTAACACAAGGAACAATAACTACCACATTGAGTAACTAACTATAAAGAACAATGTTACGAGCAATGCAGAAATACTATCAGGTAAAGATGAAATAAACTAGCAGAGATTAGTTGTTAATGGTGCCATTAAAAGCTAGAGATGCTGTGCAATCATTGCAGGTGCAACTAGATATTGTCACATAGGGCTGCTATGTGGCAGATGAGATTCAATGTTAATTAATATAAGGTGATGCATTTTGGACTTGAAAATCCTTGTGGTGGTTCTGTGTTAAATAAATCTCTGTTAGAAAATGATCTTGGAGTTTTGGTTAATTACAAACTTAAATGTAGAAAGCAGTGCCAAGCAGCAACAGCTAGAGCCAGCAAGATATTTTCTTGTATAAAGAGGGTTATGGAATCAAGGGAGAAAAATATTATTCTCGCTCTTTGCAAAGCACTCGTAAGGCCTCATGTGAAATACGGAGTGCAGTTTTGGAATTGTGTACAAAAAGGACATCTTGAAAATGGAAAGGGTTCACAGAAGGGTAACTAAATTAATAATGGGACTGGGGGAGCTTGAATATAAAGACAGATTGGGTAAGTTACAATTATGCAAACTAAAGAAAAGGCTTTTGTTTGGGAATATGATCACAGTGTATAAATACATTACTGGGCCATACAATAAACTATCTGGGGCATGTCAGAGGACACGTGGACATCCCTTAGGAATGAAAATGGGGTTTCACTGTAAAAAAACCTGTAAAACTATGGCATTTTGCATGTTACTGATATTAATATATAAAGTTGGAGCGGTTTCCAATTGCCACTTGCAGACAGGAAGAAATATTTTACCATTTCATAATGTGTTTTTTGTTCGGCTTTCTCTGCATTAACAAATGGATGTATGTAACATAGTAATTAAGGTTGTATAAAGACATACGTCCATCAAGTCCAACCTATTCACCCTCTTTTTTTTTTTTTTTTTTTTTAACCCTACCTAACAGTTGATCCAGAAGAAGGCAAAAAAAAACAGCTAAAAAGGGGGGGAAAATTCCTTCCTGACTCCAAACGGCAACCGGAAAGCATTAATACCTACAATACAAGAATTGTGGAAGCACTCCAATTAGGCTAATTTACAACTACATTTAGCGGAAGTGCTACTGATCTGGTCAAAACATTTATACAAACATAGAAAAGATAATCAATGCACATTCCTAGGCCCCATACAATATCATTATATCTGCACACTGGCATACTTTATAAACAAAGGGGTTTTAGTATACATTACTGTGATCACATGAATGAAAAGCCTTCCAACCACGTCAAGGTAACCCCAGTCTGGAAGGTCCTAACATCTAACCTTTTCAATTTCTTTTACTTCAATTATGATTAGCAAACTTTTGCATTAATACCAGTAATTCTCAATATTCTCAAATCTTTTTCCATTACAGATGCACTTAACACAGAGTTATTTATGGTGTAGGTGGCACAGGGATTATTAAATCCCAAATGCATCACCTTACATTTATCAACATTGAATCTCATCTGCCATTCTGCTGCCCATTTTGATAATCTATCTAGGTCTGCTTGCAGCACTTGCACATCATTGGAAGTTTCCAAAGCTCTGCATAGTTTAGTGTTATCAGCAAACACTGAGACCTTGCTCTAAATGTCATTTATAAACAGATTAAACAGAAGCGGCCACAGTACAGAACCCTGAGGCACTCTGCTGTAGCCCACATAGATGTAGCTCCATTAACCACTACTCTCTGTTTGCGATCCAATAACCAGTTCTCTATCCATGAACAAATGTTTTCTTCAAGGCCAACAGTCCTCAGTTTATACATATCCTCAGGCGATACATACATATCCCCTATGTGGCACAGTATCAAAAGCTTTCGCAAAATTTAAACATACCACATCCACTGCTGTGCCTGAGTCCAACTGCTTACTCACTTCTTCATAAAAAACTATTAAATTTGTCTGGCAGGATCTATTTCTCATAAATCCATGCTGACTACTACTAATAAGATGATCTCTGGAGACAAGTCAAGGATATGATCCCGTAACAAAGTTTCCATCACCTTCCCTACCACTGATGTTAGGCTTACAGTTCTATAGTTACCAGGCTGTGAACAACTAACTTTTTTGAATATTGGTATTACATTGGCTTTTTTCCAATCTAGCGGCACATCCCCAGACCAAAGCGAATCTGAAAAGATGAGAAACAGTGGTCTAGATAGAACTGAACTAAGCTCTTTTAAAATCCGAGGTCCTGGGGCTTTATTGATATTAACTTTGTCTAATTGTTTCCGTACCATATCCTCTGTTAGCCAATGTGAATACTCTTCATTTCTTCCCTGCATATTATTAGAATCCCTGCTGTAAGGACAAGGATTCTCAACAGTAAAAACCGATGTAAAAAAATGGTTTAGCAGATTAGCCTTTTCGGCATCCTCTACAACCACCTCAGCTCCATTATTTAATGGTCCCACATTCTCAGTCCTCATCTTTTTACCATTATATACTTAAAAAATATTTTTCACCCAAAAATACTATACTGTATTTTGATTGACCCTTGTTTTGCGAGTGTTCTTGGGAGAGTTAAATACTTACGTGCGCACAGCCTCTGGTCCGGTACTTGCGTAGCCCCCGCAAACCAGGGCTAACAAGCTAACCGATCGTATCTGTTGCTCATTTGCACAAATACCACATTGTTATATATTTTCATGGATATTTAGCACACATACCATATAAGTTGTTAATAAAATGCATTTTTAGCGGTTTTCACAAAGATTTTATCCTAGTTCCATATACCATATATCCATATGTGTGTGTGAAAGGATTGTTTGTGCTGATAGTGTGCTGTGTTAAGGACTGTGTGTGCAGTACGCAGATTATTCTTTCTTTCTGTTAAAGGGGTGCCAATGACAAAGTTAGAGGAGGAGGTGAGGTCCTTAAACATGATTTCCGAGAGCTAGGGGCCAAGTTAAAAGCAAGGACCTCCAGGGTAGTGTTTCAGAAATACTACCGCAGCCACGTGCTACGCTAGGGAGACAGCGGGAGCTTAGGAGCATTAATGTGTGGCTAAGAAGGTGGTGTAAGGAAGAAGGGTTTGGGTTTATAGAGAACTGTGTAGGGTGTAGATAGGCCAGTGGTGGGTGGTGCTAGCATAGAGAATAAGGAGGCATGTGTATTAAAGTGTATGAATAAATTACAGTATCATAATCTAAAATGTATGTTTGCAAATGCGAGAACCCTGGCTGACAAAATGGGTGAATTGGAGATAATGGCGTGGAATAAAAAGTATGATGTAATAGGTATAGCAGAAACGTGGTTGAACAATTCGCATGACTGGGCTGTAAATTTAAAGGATACGCCTTGTTTAGGCAGGACAGGAAAGGGGGAGGAGTATGTATTTCTGTTAAAAAAGAATTGAAGCCAAATTTAAAAGAAGAGATAACAGGCGATATGGATATTAAAGCAGAGGCAATATGGGTGGAATTAGGCAACAGGAAAGGGGGTAATGCCATTGTTGGTGTCTGCTATAAGCTGCTAAATACTAGCAGGGAGGAAGTGAATCAGCTTCATATGCAGTTAGCAAGGGCTGCAAGTTTGGGGAGTGTGCTCATTATAGGGGACTTTAATTACCCTGACATTGATTGGTGTAGTGGAACTGCAAACACAGAAAAAGGCGATGAGTTCCTGAATTTGTTGCAGGATAATTTTCTCTGACAGGTGGTTGAAGTTCCAACTAGAAAAGGAGCTCTGTTGGATCTGGTAATATCTACTATTATAGATATATAGGTAACTGGAGGCTTAGGGAATAGTGACCATGAAATAGTGTCGTTTGGAGTATGTTATCGAAAGGGAAAGTGCGCTGGGTTAACAAAAACTTTAAATTTCGGGAAAGCAAATTTTACCAGGTTAAAAGTAGCACTTCAGAATGTCAACTGGGATAAGGTATTATCAGGTAAAGGTACTGAACAGAAGTGGACTATGTTCAAGGGGATTTCAAGCCAATTCACATCTAAATTTATACCCTTGGGAAATAAATGTAAAAACAATAAATCCACGCCCATGTAACTGAATTCTGATGTAAAGAGGGAAATAGAAAGGAAGAAAAAGGCATTTAAAACCTTTAAGTCAGAGGGAATGGAAAGGGTCTTATAGGGATTATAAAAACTGTAACAAGAAGCGTAAGAAAGCAATCAAGCTAGCTAAAATTAATAATGAAGTTAGGATAGCTGAACAAAGCATTACTAAGCCTAAATTTTTTAAAAGTATATTAATAGTAAGAAGATGAGGACTGAAAATGTGGTGCCATTAATTAATGGGGATTTAAGTTAGTTACTGGGGATGGTAATAAATCAAATGTCTTGAATATTTTTTCCCCTCTTTATATACTATAGAAGATCCAAGTACAGATATGAAAAGATGTGCACTTTGGTTAACTAAGGATATGGTACAGAACAACTAAATAAGGTTAATATTAATAAATCTCCTGGACCGGATAAAATACATCCTCGGGTCCTTAGGGAGGTATGTTCAGTTTTATCTAGGCCATTGTTTGCTATTTTTGCAGATTCCATCATGTCCAGATGTGTGCCTCTGTATCGGAAAAAGGCTGATGTAATTCCAATATTCAAAAAGGGTATCCTTTCACAGCCAGGTAATTACATACCTGTAAGTTTAACTTCAGTGGTGGGAAAAATACTGGAAAGTTTAATAAGGGAACATATTCCAGAGTATGTTTAAAGGACTGACATTAAAGGGCATCTTTAGTGGGAAAATTAACTTTTTTTTTCTTTCTATCCATGTGTTCTATAATTCCCCCCAACCCCCAGAGTGTCATTATTTTTTTAAGTTCCTCTCGCTGTCCTGAGATACAAAAATAATAAGAAGATGCATTCCTCTACTACTACTTGGACTGTCAATCAAATACCTGTGACATGACCCTCTTCCCTGCTCAAGTCCCTCTCTTCTCCCTGCTCTGTAACAAACATAGAAATAAGAGCGTTAGCAGGGGAAAGGGGTAGCTTTGATGGCAGAGATAAGGCTGAGCTTGACCCCCCTTCTTGATTATTTGTATTGTTTGATGATGGGTCACAAAAATTGCAGCAGGACACGGAGAGATGCGTGTATCCAGGACAGCTTGCTTTCTATTGGCCACTGTGCGGGGGTGAGTTTTTCAGGATGTTGAACTTTTAACTTGTACTGCACATGATAAAGTTGTCGGGCAGCCTGAGTTAAGACATGGAGGAGGTAACAGAGGGGAGGGGGAGGGGGGTGTTGCAGAGAGATCTGACACCATGGAAAAACAGAGTCACTGTCAGAGGTAATAGATAGGCCGTACATGACTTTAACTTTGCAATGGGGCATAGTGTTTTTTTTCACTATAGATGCCCTTTAAGTAGTAACCAGCATGGATTTAGAAGGGAATAGATCTTGTTAAACTAATTTGCTTGGCTTTTATGAGGAAGTGAGTAGAAATTTAGACAGTGGCATAGCAGTAGATGTAGTATACTTGGAGTTTGCAAAGGCTTTTGATACAGTACCCAGGCGACTAATGTATAAGTGAAGGTCTGTTGGTCTGGGTAGGCACATTTGTACATGGATAGAAAATTCTGTATTTGTTAATGGGGCTTCATCAATATGTGTTAAGTGGGGTGCCACAGGGTTCTGTGTTTGCCGACGACACAAAACTTTGTCAGCCATTAAAAACTTTAGAGGATATGCAATCGTTACTGGTAGATCTAAATAGATTGTTACATTGGGCTGCTAAGTGGCAGATGAGATTCAATGTTGATAAATGTAAGGTGATGCATTTTGGACTTAAAAATCCTCATGCTGCTTATACTATAAATGGCTCTGTGTTAAGTGAATCCCTGTTGGAAAGGGATATTGGAGTTTTGGTGGATAACAAACTTAAAGATAGCAAGCAGTGCCAGGCAGCAACAGCTAGAGCTAGCATGGTATTGTCTTGTATAAAGAGAGGTATGGAGTCAAGAAAGAAATATGTTATTCTCCCTCTTTACAGAGCATTGGTAAGGCTTCATTTGAAATATGCAGTGCAATTTTAAAATCCTGTGTACAAAAAGGACATCTTTGCAATGGAAATGTTTCAGAGAAGGGCAACTAAATTAATGAGGGGATTGGGGGAGCTTGAATATGAAGAGAGACTGGATAAGTTACAATTATGTAAGCTAGAGAAAAGGCACTTGTGTATTATAACATGCAAAGGGCCAGAACATTGCCTTTGCATGTTATAATAAACTAATATTTGCAAGACCCTGGAGTGCACCTCAAATTTTTGCTATTTCTATATTACCAGACTGGTAACACCCGTGCAAGGAAAATAAGATTGTGTGCCTGTGTTCCTGTGAAGATATATATATATATATATATATATATATATATATATATATAAAAATGAAGGTGCACTCCACTGGACTTTTAAATAAGCTTCTTTATTATATCAACCACTGCGTGGTCATCGTCAGGACGTATCGTACTGAATATCCAAAATGGAGCATCCTGATGATGACCACGTAGTGGTTTAAAGCATTGATGTTGATATTTAAAATACAATAAAGAAGCTTATTTAAAAGTCCAGTGGAGTGCACCTTCATTCATATTTACCTGGTTATACTACTTGTGGATGCACTTGGGCCTATAAAGCGTTTGGGACTAGTCGGACTAGTTTGGGACTATATATATATATTTATATATGTGCGGGGTAGCACAGCAACCAGGATTTACTTCATGAAGGTAAAATTTTATTACATCACCATCTGTACATCCTAGCAACATTTCAGGGATACTCAGAGTTCCATTCATCAGGCAACAAATGGTAAGTAAATCACAAACATGGCTCCACAATATCCTTTTAAGAGTACAGGAAGTGACATACATCAATGAAATCCCTCCCTTCAAAGAACATGGACATACCCCGAAACCTGCATAATAAAAGACAAAGGTACCATACCTACCTAGTCTAAGTTAAAGGACAACAGACCTGGATGGTGTCCGTACAAGTTCCAACACCATGAATTTAAGTTCAGTATCTAAATGAAATTTCTCCATAATGTGCTTAGAAACAGAAAGTTTGTCACCTCTAAATCTAATACTGGATCTATGCTGTGAAATGCATGATTTTATAGGCTGTGTGGTCTCGCCTATATAGAGTCCACATAGGAAACACAAAATGTATCCTACATAACTACTTTCACATGTATAATGACCCCCTAAGCTTAAAAATCTCACCCGTATTGGAGTGTTTAAACTCATCTCTATGTAAAAATTTACTTTGGGGCACAATGTAAGCTTGGGTACATGCCAGTTCCTTTACCACCTAAAAATGTACTTTGTGCCACATTCTTACACCGTAAAGGGGAAATTGTTAGCTTGCAACCCAAAGTGTTGCCCTTGCAGTACGAAATCAGTGGTGGTGTAGCAAATTTCCGGAATATCCGGATATGTATTTTTTTTTTAACATACTCCAGTGTTTTCGTATCACATTGGCTATTTTTTTTAGTACCAACCTTTATCAGCAGAGGTATACAGTGTCTCTGTCACTCCTAATAAAAGGGGATTCCATCTGTGCTAGGGCTACATTCAGTACCTCCCCTGGATACTGTCTAGCTTTCAATTTGTTGTACATAGCATTCATTTGTTGACCTTGTACATCATTTTCGGACAGGTATGGACCTTTCCACATGTCTAGGGTGGAACCAAGATATAAATTGGTTCCTGTCCGTGGGCTTGGTGAACAGTTCAGTTTAAAAATTGTCACCCACCCTCCTCACTCTAACATCCAATAAACATAGTAAGGGAGATTCAATAAAAGTTTTTATCGTTTAAAATGGTGATAATTTTGCAGATGTTAGCTTTCAAATGTTAAATAATTAAAAAAATTAGCACCATTTTAAACGATAAGAACTTTTATTGAATAACCCTGAGTGTGTTTATCATAATTAAGAGTATTCTTAATTGGAGGATAAATCTCAGAAATCATAGTAAAGAACGTCTTAAGAGATCCAATGCCACCTTGTCCAAGGAGGAAGATATCGTCTATGAACCTCCATGAGGATGCAGTGTCTGGTGAAGGCCCAAGAGACTAATATTAATTCCTTTAAGACATGCCAGAATGGCATTACCTCCCATGGCAGTTCCTCACAACTGCCTGTAGTATCTACTATCGAAAGAGAAATAGCTTTCTGTTAACCACCATGTCAGCTGAGGATAGGATTCTGCATAAGTGTGCCCAAAATGATGATTAGCAGATTTAATTTTTCTATAAGAAAGAAAAATCTCATGCCTTCCTCTCACATTTTTTGGAGGAAGGCATGAGATTTGTCTTTCTTATAGCTGACATGCGCTTTCTATCGTCCCCACAAGTGAAACGGCTTGGTGTTACCTGGCAAAGGGAATGATGTACATTTGGACAATCTCATGGGGGCAGTCACAAAAACATGATTAAAGTGGAGCAGGAAGCCAGCAAGATAAAAGCAGTAATGGTAGGGTATGGGAGGCTATTAGAACTAAAAAAAAAACACCTTTATATTTAAAGCCACAGCTACCCAGTAAGCTACAGTTATTTGAACAGTGGTACATACCCTTTAAATATATATATATATATATTATAGATATAGAGATAGAGAAGTATATATAATAATATATACACCAAATACAAGAATATGCAGCTCAAACCTTTATTTTAAATTACTTTCAGATGCGGTGCAAAGGAGTACCGGCAATTAATACATTACACAAAAGTCTCCAGCACTCAACTATACATATAAGATAAATTAATTAGATATCACGATCAAACAAATATGCAAGCAACGAGGGCGATTACCTGCACTAAAGTTAAAAGGATACGTTTAGTTACATAGTTTGTACAAACTTGCGTCAGCTGATGCGCCACTTCAAGGCAGTATCCAGCATCAGTCCTAACCTAATGAGTAAAGTTCAATCCCCGGGGGAACAAGACCATACCTGCTTTTCTCTTTTATTTAGTAGACCTATACAAGGAATCATGGGAGCTTACAGAGTTCTAACCTTCTTTTTATCTGGACTGCCTTAAAGGGGCGGGGGAATAAATTACTCAGGGAGCAAAGCATATAAAATCGAGCTTAGCCGTATTGCCCTTTATTATCTACAAATACAAGAATATGCAGCTCAAACCTTTATTTTAAATTACTTTCAGATGCGGTGCAAAGAGAGTACCGGCAATTAATAACATTACACAAAGTCTCAGCACTCAACTATACATATAAGCATAAATTAATTAGATATCACGATCAAACAAAATATGCAAGCAACGAAGGGCGATTACCTGCACTAAAGTTAAAATGGATAGTTTAGTTACATAGTTTGTACAAAATTGCGTCAAGCTGATGCGCCACTTCAAGGCAGTATCCCAGCATCAGTCCTAACATAATGAGTAAAGTTCAATCCCTGGGGGAACAAGACCATACCTGCTTTTCTCTTTATTTAGTATGACCTATACCAAGGAATCATGGGAGCTTACACACCGCATCTGAAAGTAATTTAAAATAAAGGTTTGAGCTGCATATTCTTGTATTTGTAGATAATAAAGGGCAATACGGCTAAGCTCGATTTTATTGCTTTGCTCCCTGAGTAAATTTATTCCCCCGCCCCTTTAAGGCAGTCCAGATAAAAAGAAGGTTTAGAAGCTCTGAAGCTCCCATGATTCCTTGGTATAGGTCATACTAAATAAAGAGAGAAGCAGGTATGGTCTTGTTCCCCCAGGGATTGAACTTTACTCATTAGGTTAGGACTGATGCTGGGAACTGCCTTGAAGTGGCGCATCAGCTGACGCAAGTTGTACAAACTATGTAACTAAACGTATCCATTTTAACTTTAGTGCAGGTAATCGCCTTCGTTGCTTGCATATTTGTTTGATCGTGATATCTAATTAATTATGCTTATATGTATAGTTGAGTGCTGGAGATTTTGTGTAATGTATTTAATTGCCGGTACTCCTTTGCAACCGCATCTGAAAGTAATTTAAAATAAAGGTTTGAGCTGCATATTCTTGTATTTGTAGATAATAAAGGGGAATACGGCTAAGCTCGATTTTATATGCTTTGCTCCCTGAGTAATTATTCCCCCGCCCCTTTAAGGCAGTCCAGATAAAAAGAAGGTTTAGAAGCTCTGTAAGCTCCCATGTCCTTGTATAGGTCAACTAAATAAAGAGAAAAGCAGGTATGGTCTTGTTCCCCCAGGGATTGAACTTATACTCATTAGGTTAGGACTGATGCTGGGTACTGCCTTGAAGTGGCGCATCAGCTGACGCAAGTTTGTACAAACTATGTAACTAAAGTATCCATTTTAACTTTAGTGCAGGTAATCGCCCTTCGTTGCTTGCATATTTGTTTGATCGTGATATCTAATTAATTTATGCTTATATGTATAGTTGAGTGCTGGAGACTTTTGTGTAATGTATTAATGCCGGTACTCCTTTGCACCGCATCTGAAAGTAATTTAAAATAAAGGTTTGAGCTGCATATTCTTGTATTTTGTAGATATAATATATATATTATATATATCTATATATATTATATATATATTTAAAGGGTATGTACCCTGTTCAAATAACGTAGCTTACTGGGTAGCTGTGGCTTTAAATATAAAGGTGTTTTTTTTTAGTTCTAATAGCCTCCCATACCCTACCATTACTGCTTTTATCTTGCTGGCTTCCTGCTCCACTTTAATCATGTTTTTGTGACTGCCCCCATGAGATTGTCCAAATGTACATCATTCCCTTTGCCAGGTAACACCAAGCCGTTTCAAGGGGGACGAGAAAGCGCAGTCAGCTAAAGAAAAGACAACAGCCCCCAAAAAATGGGAGAGGAAGCAGGAGATCTCAAGAAAAAATAAACGCAACATCATTGGGCACACCTTATGCAGAATCCTATCCTCAGCTGACATGGTGGTTAACAGAAAGCTATTTCTCTTTCGATAGTAGATAATACAGGCAGTGTGAGGAACTGCCATGGGAGGTAATGCCATTCTGGCATGTCTTAAAGGAATTAATATTAGTCTTCTGGGCCTTTCACCAGACACTGCATCCTCATGGAGGTTCATAGACGATATCTTCCTCCTTGGACAAGGTGGCATTGGATCTCTTAAGAGTTCTTTACTATGATTTCTGAGATTATCCTCAATTAAGAATACTCTTAATTATGATAACACACACTCAGGGTTATTCAATAAAGTTCTTATCGTTTAAATGGTGCTAATTTTTAATTATTTAACATTTGAAAGCTACATCTGCAAAATTATCACCCTTTTAAACGATAAAACTTTTTGAATCTCCCTACTATGTTTATTGGATGTTAGAGTGAGGAGGGTGGGTGACAATTTTTAACTGAACTGTTCACCAAGCCCACGGACAGGAACCAATTTATATCTTGGTTCACCCTAGACATGTGGAAAGGTCCATAACCTGTCCGAAAATGATGTACAAGGTCAACAAATGAATGCTAGTACAACAAATTGAAAGCTAGACAGTATCCAGGGAGGTACTGAATGTAGCCCTAGCACAGATGGAATCCCCTTTATTAGGAGTGACAGAGACACTGTATACCTCTGCTGATAAGGTTGGTACTAAAAAAAATAGCAATGTGATACGAAAACACTGGAGTATGTTAAAAAAAAAATACATATCCGGATATTCCGGAAATTTGCTACACCACCCACTGATTTCGTACTGCAAGGGCAACACTTTGGGTTGCAAGCTAACAATTTCCCCTTTACGGTGTAAGAATGTGGCACAAAGTACATTTTTAGGTGGTAAAGGAACTGGCATGTACCAAGCTTACATTGTGCCCCAAAGTAAATTTTTACATAGAGATGAGTTTAAACACTCCAATACGGGTGAGATTTTTAAGCTTAGGGGGTCATATACATGTGAAAGTGTTTGTAGGATACATTTGTGTTTCTCTGTGGACTCTATATAGGCGAGACCACACAGCCTATAAAATCATGCATTTCACAGCATAGCTCAGTATTAGATTAGAGGTGACAAACTTTCTGTTTCTAAGCAAATTATGGAGAAATTTCATTTAGATACTGAACTTAAATTCATGGTGTTGGAACTTGTACGGACACCATCCAGGTCTGTTGTCCTTTAACTTAGACTAGGTAGGTATGGTACCTTTGTCTTTTATTATGCAGGTTTGGGGTATGTCCATGTTCTTTGAAGGGAGGGATTTCATTGATGTATGTCACTTCCTGTACTCTAAAAGGATATTGTGGAGCCATGTTTGTGATTTACTTACCATTTGTTGCCTGATGAATGGAATCTGAGTATCCCTGAAATGTTGCTAGGATGTACAGATGGTGATGTAATAAAATTTACCTTCATGAAGTAAATCCTGGTTGCTGTGCTACCCCGCACATTATAAATTTATATATAGTCCCAAACTAGTCCGACTAGTCCCAAAGCTTTATAGGCCCAAGTGCAATCCACAAGTAGTATAACCAGGTAAATATGAATGAAGGTGCACTCCACTGGACTTTAAATAAGCTTCTTTATTGTATTTTAAATATCAAATCAATGCTTTAACCACTACGTGGTCATCACAGGATGCTCCATTTTGGATATTCAGACGATACGTCCTGACGATGACCCACGCAGTGGGTGATATAATAAAGAAGCTTTTTAAAAGTCGTGGAGTGCACCTTCATTTTATATATATATATATATATATATATATATATATATATATCTTCACAGGAACACAGGCACACAATCTTATTTTCCTTGCACGGTGTTACCAGTCTGGTAATATAGAAATAGCAAAAATTTGAGGTGCACTCCAGGGTCTTGCAAATATTAGTTTATATAACATGCAAAGGCAATGTTCTGGCCCTTTGCATGTTATAATACACAAGTGCCTTTTCTCTAGCTTACATAATTGTAACTATCCAGTCTCTCTTCATATTCAAGCTCCCCCAATCCCCTCATTAATTTAGTGTGCCTTCTCTTGAAACATTTCCATTGCAAAGATGGCTTTTTGTACACAGGATTTTAAAATTGCACTGCATATTTCAAATGAAGCCTTACCCATGCTCTGTAAAGAGGAGAATAACATATTTCTTTCTTGACTCCATACCCTCTTTATACAAGACAATACATGCTAGCTCAGCTGTTGCTGCCTGGCACTGCTTGGCTATCTTTAAGTTTGTTATCCACCAAAACTCCAATATCCCTTTCAACAGGGATTCACATTAACACAGAGCCATTATAGTATAAGCAGCATGAGGATTTTTAAGTCCAAAATGCATCACCTTACATTTATCAACATTGAATCTCATCTGCCACTTAGCAGCCCAATGTAACAATCTATTTAGATCTACCAGTAACGATTGCATATCCTCTAAAGTTTTTAATGGCTGACAAAGTTTTGTGTCGTCGGCAAACACAGAACCCTGTGGCACCCACTTAACACATATTGATGAAGCCCCATTAACAAATACAGAATTTTCTATCCATGTACAAATGTGCCTACCCAGACCAACAGACCTTCACTTATACATTGTCGCCTGGGTACTGTATCAAAAGCTTTGCAAACTCCAAGTATACTACATCTACTGCTATGCCACTGTCTAAATTACTCACTTCCTCATAAAAGCCAAGCAAATTAGTTTAACAAGATCATTCCCTTCTAAATCCATGCTGGTTACTACTTAAGGGCATCTATAGTGAAAAAAAACACTATGCCCCATTGCAAAGTTAAAGTCATGTACGGCCTATCTATTACCTCTTGCAGTGACTCTGTTTTTCCATGGTGTCAGATTCTCTGCAAACCCCCCTCCCCCTCCCCTCTGTTACCTCCTCCATGTCTTAACTCAGGCTGCCCGACAACTTTATCATGTGCAGTACAAGTTAAAAGTTCAACATCCTGAAAAAACTACCCCCGCACAGTGGCCAATAGAAAGCAAGTGTCCTGGATAACACGCATCTCTCGTGTCCTGCTGCAATTTTTGTGACCCATCATCAAACAATACAAATAATCAAGAAGGGGGGTCAAGCTCAGCCTTATCTCTGCCATCAAAGCTACCCCTTTCCCCTGCTAACGCTCTTATTTCTATGTTTGTTACAGAGCAGGGAGAAGAGAGGGACTTGAGCAGGGAGGGGTCAGGTCACAGGTATTTGATTGACAGTCCAAGTAGTAGTAGAGGAATGCATCTTCTTATTATTTTTGTATCTCAGGACAGCGAGAGGAACTTAAAAAAATAATGACACTCTGGGGGTTGGGGGGAATTATAGAACACATGGATAGAAAGAAAAAAAAGTTAATTTTCCCACTAAAGATGCCCTTTAATGTCAGTCCTTTAAACATACTCTGGAATAGTTCCCTTATTAAACTTTCCAGTATTTTTCCCACCACTGAAGTTAAACTTACAGGTATGTAATTACCGGCTGTGAAAGGATACCCTTTTTGAATATTGGAATTACATCAGCCTTTTTCCGATACAGAGGCACACATCTGACATGATGGAATCTGCAAAAATAGCAAACAATGGCCTAGATAAAACTGAACATACCTCCCTAAGGACCCGAGGATGTATTTTATCGGTCCAGGAGATTTATTAATATTAACCTTATTAGTTGTTCTGTACCATATCCTTAGTTAACCAAAGTGCACATCTTTTCATATCTGTACTTGGATCTCTATAGTATATAAAGAGGGGAAAAATATTCAAGACATTTGATTTATTACCATCCCCAGTAACTAACTTAAATCCCCATTAATAATGGCACACCACATTTTCAGTCCTCATCTCTTACTATTAATATACTTTTAAAAAATTTAGGCTTAGTAATGCTTTGTCAGCTATCTAACTTCATATTATTTAGCTAGCTTGATTGCTTTCTTACGCTTCTGTTTACAGTTTTATAATCCCTATAAGACCCTTTCCATTCCCTCTGACTTAAAGGTTTTAAATGCCTTTTTCTTCCTTTCTATTTCCCTCTTTAATCCGAATTCAGTTACATGGGCGTGGATTTATTGTTTTTACATTTATTCCCAAGGGTATAAATTTAGATGTGAATTGGCTTGAAATCCCCCTGAACATAGTCCACTTGTTCAGTACCTTTACCTGATAATACCTTATCCCAGTTGACATTCTGAAGTGCTACTTTTAACTGGTAAAATTTGCTTTCCCGAAATTAAAGTTTTTGTTAACCCAGCGCACTTTCCCTTTCGATAACATACTCCAAACGACACTATTCATGGTCACTATTCCCTAAGCCTCCAGTTACCTATAATCTTAATAGTAGATTTACCAGATCCAACGAGCTCCTTTTCTAGTTGGAACTTCAACCACCTGTCAGAGAAAATTATCCTGCACACAAATTCAGGAACTCATCGCCTTTTTGTGTTTGCAGTTCCACTACACCAATCAATGTCAGGGTAATTAAAGTCCCCTATAATGAGCACACTCCCCAAACTTGCAGCCCTTGCTAACTGCTATGAAGCTGATTCAATTCTCCCTGCTAGTATTACAGCTATAGCAGACACCAACAATGGCATTACCCCTTTTACCTTTCGCATTCCCATATTGCCTCCTTGCTTTTATGACTTTAATCCATTCGCTGTTATCTCTTCTTTTAAATTTGGCTTCAATTCTTTTTTAACAGAATACATACTCCTCCCCTTTCCTGTCCTGCCTAAACAAGGCGTATCCTTTAAATTTACAGCCCAGTCATGCGAATTGTTCAACCACGTTTCTGCTATACCTATTACATCATACTTTTATTCCACGCCATATCTCCAATTCACCCATTTGTCAGCCAGGGTTCTCGCATTTGCAAACATACATTTTAGATTATGAATCTGTAATTATTCATACACTTTAATACACATGCCTCCTTATTCTCTATGCTAGCACCACCCACCACTGGCCTATCTACACCCTACACAGTTCTCTATAAACCCAAACCTTCTTCCTTACACCACCTCTTAGCCACACATAATGCTCCTAAGCTCCCGCTGTCTCCCTAGCGTAGCAGTGGCTGCGGTGTATTTCTGAAACACTACCCTGGAGGTCCTTGCTTTAACTTGGCCCCTAGCTCTCGGAAATCATGTTTAAGGACCTCACCTCCTCCTCTAACTTGTCATGGACCCTTTAACAGAAAGAAAGAATAATCTGCGTACTGCACACACAGTCCTAACACAGCACACTATCAGCACAAACAATCCTTTCACACACACATAGGATATAAGGTATATGGAACTAGGATAAAATCTTTGTGAAAACCGCTATAAAATGCATTATTAACAACTTATATGGTATGTGTGCTAAATATCCATGAAAATATATAACAATGTGGTATTTGTGCAAATGAGCAACAGATACGATCGGTTAGTTGTTAGCCCCTGGTTTGCGGGGGCTACGCAAGGACGGACCAGAGGTGTGCGCACGTAAGTATTTAACTCTCCCAAGAACACTCGCCAAAACAAGGGTCAATCAAAATACAGGATAGTATTTTGGGTGAAAAAATTTTTTAAGTATAAATGGTAAAAGATGAGGACTGGAAAATGTGGGACCATTAAATAATGAGCTGAGGTGGTTGTAGAGGATGCCGAAAAGGCTAATCTGCTAAACCGTTTTTTTACATCGGTTTTACTGTTGAGAATCCTTGTCCTACAGCAGGGATGTCTAATAAATGCAGGGAAGAAATGAAGAGTATTCACATTGGCTAACAGAGGATATGGTACGGAAACAATTAGACAAAGTTAATATCCATAAGCCCCAGGACCTCGGATTTTTAAAAGAGCTTAGTTCAGTTCTATCTAGACCACTGTTTCTCATCTTTTCAGATTCGCTTTGGTCTGGGAGTGCCGCTAGATTGGAAAAAAGCCAATGTAATACAATATTCAAAAAAGTTAGTTGTTCACAGCCTGGTAACTATAGAACTGTAAGCCTAACATCAGTGGTAGGGAAGTGTGATGGAAACTTTGTTAAGGATCATATCCTTGACTTGTCTCCAGAGATCATCTTATTAGTAGTAGTCAGCATGGATTATGAGAAATAGATCCTGCCAGACAAATTTAATAGTTTTTTATGAAGAAGTGAGTAAGCAGTTGGACTCAGGCACAGCAGTGGAGTGTGTATGTTTAAATTTTGCGAAAGCTTTTGATACTGTGCACATAGGGGATATGTATGTATCGCCTGAGGATAGTATTAAAACTGAGGACTGTTGGCCTTGAAGAAAACATTGTGCATGGATAGAGAACTGGTTATTGGATCGCAAAACGAGAGTAGTGGTTAATGGAGCTACATCTATGTGGGCTACAGCAGAGTGCCTCAGGGTTCTGTACTGTGGCCGCTTCTGTTTAATCTGTTTATAAATGACATTTAGAGCAAGGTCTCAGTGTTTGCTGATAACACTAAAACTATGCCGAGCTTTGGAAACTCCAATGATGTGCAAGTGCTGCAACGCACCTAGATAGATTATAAAATGGGCAGCAGAATGGCAGATGAGATCACATGTTGATAAATGTAAGGTGATGCATTTGGGATTTAATAATCCCTGTGCCACCTACACAAAATAACTCGTGTTAGTGCATCTGTAATGGAAAAAGTTTGAGAATATTGAGAATTACTGGTATTAATGCAAAAGTTTGCTAATCATAATTGAAGTAAAAGAAATGAAAAGGTTTATGTTTAGGACCTTCCAGACTGGGGTTACCTTGACGTGGTTGGAAGGCTTTTCATTCATGTGATCACAGTAATGTATATACTAAAACCCCTTTGTTTATAAAGTATGCCAGTGTGCAGATATAATGATATTGTATGGGGCCTAGGAATGTGCATGATTAACTTTTCTATGTTTGGATAAATGTTTTGACCAGATCAGTAGCACTCCGCTAAATGTAGTTGTAAATTAGCCTAATTGGAGTGCTTCCACAATCTTGTATTGTAGGTATTAATGCTTTCCGGTTGCCGTTTGGAGTCAGGAAGGAAATTTTCCCCCCTTTTAGCTGTTTTTTTGCCTTCTTCTGGATCAACTGTTAGGTAGGGTTAAAAAAAAAAAAAAAAAAAAAAGAGGGTGAATAGGTTGGACTTGAGGACGTATGTCTATACAACCTTAATTACTATGTTACATACATCCATTTGTTAATGCACGAGAAAGCCGAACAAAAAACACATTATGAAATGGTAAAATATTTCTTCCTGTCTGCAAGTGGCAATTGGAAACCGCTCCAACTTTATATATTAATATCAGTAACATGCAAAATGCCATAGTTTTACAGGTTTTTTTACAGTGAAACCCCATTTATTCCTAAGGGATGTCCACGTGTCCTCTGACATGCCCCAGATAGTTTATTGTATGGCCCAGTAATGTATTTATCACTGTGATCATATTCCCAAACAAAAGCCTTTTCTTTAGTTTGCATAATTGGAACTTACCCAATCTGTCTTTATATCAAGCTCCCCCAGTCCCATTATTAATTTAGTTACCCTTCTGTGAACCCTTCCATTTTCAAGATGTCCTTTTTGTACACAATTCCAAAACTGCACTCCGTATTTCACATGAGGCCTTACGAGTGCTTTGCAAAGAGCGAGAATATATTTTCTCCCCTTGATTCCATAACCCTCTTTATACAAGAAAATATCTTGCTGGCTCTAGCTGTTGCTGCTTGGCACTGCTTTCACATTTAAGTTGTAATTAACCAAAACTCCAAGATCATTTTTAACAGAGATTTATTTAACACAGAACCACCACAAGGATTTTCAAGTCCAAAATGCATCACCTTATATTAATTAACATTGAATCTCATCTGCCAATAGCGCCTATGTGACAATATCTAGTTGCACCTGCAATGATTGCACAGCATCTCTAGCTTTAATGGCACCATTAACAACTAATTCTGCTAGTTTTTTCATCTTTACCTGATAGTATTTCTGCATTGTCGTAACATGTTCTTTATAGTTAGTTACTCAATGGTGGTGTAGTTATGTTCCTTGTGTTACTTAGTGCAAATAAAATGTATTGATTTAAAAAAAAAAAGGCAGTCAACAAGTGGATTGTTGCTGAAAAAGAGGAAAATGAAGGATCATCCGTGACTTTGCTCCACAAGGTTCAACTTAAATTGAATAAACCTGAGTTGTGCTTACTTAACTAGTTTGATGGTCTGTCACCTCCCTTTACATTCTCCATGTTACAGTCAATGCCAGCACATTTCAAAACTCTTGTGGATCCCCCATGGCAATCAAGAAATGTTTTGCACACTGGTTAGCAATTCGTTCCTGTTGATCTGTTCAAGCAAATCTGATTCCAGACAAATGTTTACCATAAATTACAAATATTAAATAATCTGTTTTTTTAAAGTTTTGTGTTTTTTTCCAACATACAAATTTCTGCATATCTGTTGTATTCAGTTAGATCAACGTACTGGAAATAAGACCGAAGCCTATATGAAAAGCCCTTTCTTATATTTCCAACACTCCCACTTGCGTGCCTCAGTCAGCAGCCATCAGTGAAATATCGTGGTGGGACTGCCCCTCAAAATACTTTCTACAAGCAGCCCTGTTACTGCTTCCCCAATGCACCGCTGATTAAGTATGCGGTGCACACATGGCAGCTAGCCCAAAAATGCGGAAAGTCAGTGTTGACCCCAGGAGCCCGCCATATTGTAAACCAGCCAATCGCGGCTGTGAGGAACCGTCAACACAAATCTGACACTCCTAAGGTATAAACCAAACATTGCCAGCAAGTCAGTGTGTGTTCGGGTTTTACATTGCTGTAACAGAAATCCCAGTAAATCCGGAAGTAGTAAATCCTGCAGTACTGGGTCAGTGACTGGGAATGAACTTTATCACTGAGCTGGTTGTTCACTCTGCGATCAACTCACTCAGCTAGACTGCCATGGAAACCCAGGACATGGGACGATCTGTTAGCATTACCGTTTTAAGGAGACTTGAGGTAGGAGATCGTCCATGTCCTGGGTTTCCATGCAGATAGAGCAGTGTAGTTGATTGCAGAGTGTAAAAATCAGAAGAAGCAACTAACTTGTCGTCTTTTGGGAAATGTTCCAGTTTATACAGTACTCACAACTCAGGCTCTGTCTGTGGACTTTGTGGTATGGTAAAAATGAGCTGAAACCCTGTCATTCCTGGTCTTAAGGTAGGACGGTCTGTCTGTGTGAGTGTCTGTCTATCAGTGTGTCTATGAGTGTTGTATGAGTGTTGGGTTGAGGTTGTGAGTGTCAGTGTGTTTGTTGTGTGGAGTGGGTGTGTTGTAGGTGGGTGGTGGTGTGAGTGTGTGTCTGTAGATGTGCCTGTCCATCAGTGTGTCTGGTGGTTGTGAGGTTTTGTGGTTGTGTCAGTGCTGTGTTGTTGTGAGAGTGGGTCTACTGTGGTGAGGGTTGTTTGTCAGTGTGGTGTGTGTGTGGGTCTATGTTGAGAAGTGTGTGTTGTGGGAGTGTGTGTCTATGTGATTGTCTGTCTGGGAGGTTGTGTGTCTGTGGGTTGATTGAGGGGTGTGTCTCTGTCATTGTGTCTGTCTGGTGAGAGTTTTGTGTGAGTGGGTGTGTCTGTCTGTGAGAGTGTCTGTCCATCAGTTGTCGTCTGTGTGAGTGGCTGTGTTGAGAGTGTGTCTGTCTGTCAGTGTGTGTTTGCTGCGTGAGAGTGTGTCTGTTGCCTATGTGAGAATGTGTGCTATGAGGTTGTGTGTCTGTGTGTGAGTGTCTGTCTGTGAGGGTGTGTCTGTCTGTCTGTAGTGTGTCTGTTGTGTGAGGTGATGTGTGCGTGGGAGTAGGTACTGTTGGGGTGTGGGAGGAGTAGTGCCTATCAGTGTGTGTAGATGTGCCTGTCATTTTGTGGGGGGTCTGGGGTGCGTGTACATGTGCGTAGAAGTAATGCCAGTCAGTGTTTATGGGTGGGTGTCCGTCTGTGTGGGGTAGTGGCTGTCGAGGTGCATGGGAGTAATGCCTGTCGGTGTGCGGGGGAGTAGTAGTGCCTGTGGTTGTGCATAAAGTAGTGCCTGTCAGTGTGTGTAGGAGTGCCTGTAGGATGTGAAGGAGTGGCGCCTGTCGGTATGCATGGGAGGCATGCCGTCGGTGTGGCATACAAGAAATGCCAGTATTGTGTATGGGTGTGCCTGTTGGCGTGTGCATGAAAGTAGTGCCTGTCGTGTTTGTGTGTAGGTGTGGCTGTCGGTATGTGGGGGAGTGATGCCTGTTTATAGAAGTAAAGCAGTCAGGGTATGGGGGTGCCTGTTGATGTGTGTAATTGAGTTGAGTAAATGCCAGTCGGTGTGGGGGATAGTGCATATCAGTGTCCATGGAGTAGTGCCTATAGGGTGTAGGGTGTTGTTATGCCAGTCGGTGTGTGTGGGAGTAGTGCCTGGGTGTGTATGAGATTGTGCAAGTCGGTTTATGTGGGAGTAGTGCCACACGTTGGGTAATATTAAAGTTTTGGCTTCTGCTACATTAAAAGCCAGCCGTAACACCATGCAAGTTATATCCAGATCACTATGTAAAAACCGAACATTAAGCTGACTGAAATTTTGGATTTTGATATAGGATCCGGAATGTACCTTGCAGTGGTTGCAGATCTATCTTCATACAGACCTCTCAGCATCGGGAACCAAAAGCAGTTAGAATTTTTGGGTTCACTTGTGCAGTGGGAGGGGGAATAAGTATCAGGTCTTTTCTGCCATTGCCCTGTAATGTCTTCTGCCCATTGCCCTGTGCGTGCAGGGGAGAGATAATATGGAAAGTGGTGACTCCTACTATATAGATATATAGAGAGCTATGGGGTGCAGGGAGAAAACTGGGTGCATTTTTGTTTAAGTACATTGTGGTACAGAAAGGAATGTGCGTACAGGAGGACAGGAGATGCACATAACAGTACAAGGAGGGTTACTGGGTGCACTCGTAAGGTGTCATTAGGGTGCAGGGATAAGCAAAGGGTGACAGTGCACTGTATTGCAAGGGATATGGGGGGAAGGGAAGTATGGGTAACTGGGTGTACTGGAAATGGGAAGCGGGTGGCTGGTAGCACTTAAAGGGGAAGTTTAGTGCAAATACATATGCTTTTCAGAAAAAGAGCAGTATTTTTTCATCCCAATGACCTTAATCTGCCAATTCAGCATTTTGTCTGTGTAATAAATAACTGAAACTAAAATACTAACTTCTGTTTGCAGGCCCCTAGTAGAGACTGTTATGGTCTTGCCCTTGACCCAGCGCCTGGGTTGATTCAGTTGCTCAGTAAGAGATCTGAGCATCTTGACCATGCAACAGCCAATCAGTAGAAATGACTGTTAGGAACATTCCATGGAGTGTGTGCATCCTGGGAAGAAGAAGGACTGTTAGAGCTGAAATGTCAGCTCACTAATGTCAACAGCAGGGAACAGCAAAGGGTATGAAATCAACTGATTTTTCAAAATGGGAGGAGAATATGTAGAATAACCAAGTATGCATTACACAAACTAACTGTCAGGAAAGTGTGTAGTGACTTGGCAAGAATGGTTAACTATTGGTATTAGTTCTTGCAAAGGACCAATAAAAATACCATTCCACCCTGGAACAGTCCTATTGTTTATATTACGTTAGTGACGCATGAACCAGATCTTCTTTTCCAGACAATGTGGGGCGGACCGTGTATCTAGAATTCTCTTCAGCTAGGGGTCTGGTGGGTATCCTAAGAGGTCATTTTAAGGACAACCATACATGTAAAATAATGTATTTCGATGTTGGAATATGTAAGACAGAAAACCAATATTATACTTGTGAATGGAAAAGTAGGCACATTAAAATGTAACCCAACATGGAGCCTTTATTCCCTTGCCAAGGCAGTTATTAATATCTGGGAAATATGGATTACACACAGGTCATGTTTGGTATTGAAGAATGAATTGATAATTAATACAGGAGAGGAATATGTGGTAAATATCCCAAACAATGTTACAATCTGCATTTATATGGAATCTCCCTAATGGGGGGAATGAATGTTTTGGCTAGTTGTAATCTGGACATTCCTAGACACTCTCACCTCATGAGTACCCAGGAGGGGGGTGGTTCATCAAAGGTTGTTTAAAAATCCGTAGCCCTATAACTGTCTCATACTGAGGGGACATGCTAAAACCGTGGTAGGGACCCGATGTTTCTTACAGGGCTTCTTCTAGTGAGTAGGGTCTGTAAATATTTTAATACTTTTATTTTATATAACTGTTGTACCTTGTACGTCATTTTATTATAGCACCATTTCTTTTATTTTTGTATATATGCACTGTCCACCTTTTGGAATATTAAATGTACCATTGTATGTCATTTTATTATAGCACATTTTCTTTTATTTTGTATATATGCACTGTCCACTTTGGAATATTAAATGTAAAATTTAATAAGTTTTGTCTTTGCTGCTCTAGAAGAACTCGTTAGCCTCTGATAAGTTTATATGTGGTTTGAATGGAGTGTTTTGCAGTGTAAATTCTAATTAACTCTGTGGCTGCTTGTGTGAAGGACTGGTGCTAATTAACCAGTTAGTTGCTGGAGTGAATGGTTGTGTAGTTTTAACCATTTAGCTGCCAGGACAGGGGTGTGCATAGTCAGTGAGAGTCAAGAGTGGTTTTGGGGCGTCTTTAAGGCCATAACTTAAAGTGGTGGCAGCTTGTACCGATTGATTGGTCAGATCATGTGCCAGCGAACTGCGTTCGTGACACTAACAATTAAAACATATATTGATAATTTCCACTGAACTGTGCCTTTAAGAATTAAGTTATGCTTTATTTTCAGGAATCGTTGCAAAAAGGAACATTGTTACAACAGCTACATTCAACAACTTACTGATGGGCTGCATTCAGAGCAAAGAGAGTGGTTTTGCTATTCCCTACAGGTTTGTCTAACTTATTGCTTATGATATTATTAAAATAATATTTAAATAATAATGGAGGTTAAATAAAAGACATACTTCCAACTTTTATAGCCTGCTCATTAGTAATCTGGCTCCATTTCCCTTATTAATTTAGTTGCCCTTCTCCAAACTCTTTCCATTTCAAAGATGTCCCTTTTTATATGGGATTCCAAAACTGCATCACAAATCCAAATAAGGCCTTACCAATTTTGTAAAGAAGAGGCTCTGTATACAAATATTTTGCTATCTCTAGCCATGCAGGGTGGCTCTGTTAGTTACAAGCTAAATTGTTATCATTGGAACCCCCATAGAGAATTACTTAGCACAAACCATTATGGTATAGGTGGCACAAAGATTGTTAAAGCCAAAGTGCATTACCTTATTTTTACATTGATTGAATCTCTTCTGCCACTCTGCTGTCCATTTTGACAATTTATCTAGTCTTCTTGCAGGTTTCCAGTCCTCTGCATAGTTTGTTCATTAGCAAACACAAAGACCTTGCTCTCAAGGTCAGAACACAGACTTGCTCTCAGGCACTCCACTTAGAACATTAGCCCACATAGATGTAGCTCCATTGACTAATTTCTGTCCATGGATAGAGAGCTGGGTGTTAGATTGCGTAGAAATGGCCAACATACATAAGTTGCTCTGCTGTGGCACATATTTACTGTGGCTTGTGATTGTATGTTGCCTCTGTGTTGATACAGTGGATATAAAATCCTACACACCCTATAATATTTTAGGGTTTGTACAAAAGAAAGAAAGAAACAAAGTATGAAGTTAAAGAGAATGAGGAAATTTAATAAAGTAATCCTATAAATTCTGGTTTGTCTGTCCCGTAAACTAATACTTGGTTGTTGAAGACACATTTTGATTATTACAGTACTTGGTTGGAGATAGAGTCACTCGTTGGTAATCTGGACTTATAGGAATTTATACAAATATCATGAAATGTTCACTATTGTTCATAGAAATGCATTCTGGTATAAAGGAAGAACTAGTAAGGTTACAAGAAAACAGCTGGATATAAGTAGGGCACCACCCTTAAATAAGTACTGATCAGTCAAAAATAAGAAAAAAGACCTTTATTCGTGCAAAATCCAATTGAAGAAACAAAAAATCATGACAAAAGTTAAAAACACATCCTGGGCATGAACTGGTTAAATATAATAGAATTAAATATTCATGATATACCGGTATATCCATTTACCCATAAATAACGGTGTATGAAACGCTCAGGGTAAGATATACAATAATATCCCACCCGCCCCCCATATATACAATATCCAGCATAACAGTAAGCAAAATGGAGAGAAAAGGGGCACTGGAATACTAAGAAGGCGCAGCCAGCGGCCGATCATCATATAAACCTAGAGGTACATAGAGATTGAAAGAACAAATATACTTAGCATATCAGGCGACCCAGACAGCACAGAGCACTTAAAAATGAGTACAACTGTTAAAGGAGAACTAAACCCACATTTTACACTCCAGAATCTGAACATATACCCTCAAAACACCAATAAACTGTAAAAAGCAATACAGTAAATGTAAATAGCATTGCAGTAAAGAATGTACACTTGAAGAACTGGATAAAATAACTGTGGTGTATGTACAGTGACTGACCACACCCCTGATCTCAGCCACAGCTCCCATGCCTATTCCGCCCTGTAAAAGGATGACTAGTGGATGTTACCAACTGTACAATTCCTGCAGTATCTTAGGAGTGAAACATGTTGTAAAGAATGTGATAGTCAGTGGCCACACTGTGCGATACTAGAACGCTGTGAAATAAGACACAAAACTCATGTTAGACAGTTAAATTTCTAAACAACCAATGAGAGGTGTGAGACATAATTCTGTTTTTATCAAGGAGTTCTGCCCTTTATTTCAATGTTGTTCTGAGGCTTTAGTTGTCCTTTAAGAATTTCTTTGTCTGCATTAAATGCCAAACTACACCATAGTTCAACCACTGGTAGAGACATTTTAGTTTGTTTTTATTACTAATCTTTATTGTACCAGATGTATGCTTCAGTACTGTAATGAAGATATTGCATTCTTCATTGGAGTTCTTTTTAGCTTTAGCTGAATCAGTGGTCTTTTCACTTGATACGTTTTCTCAAGTGTTTACTACACACTTCTAATTTTGCACTAGGGCTTAAGACCACCCACTTTGCCTGCTAGCCATCCATCTAACATGAAGATACTGAAGTGGGTGTGGTTTTGTCTGGAAGTGGGGGAGGTGCTTTGTCCAGAAGTGGGTGTGGGGGCTTTTACGGAAGTGGGGTGGGCTGTTCAGAAAACTTTGATGCCTTGGAAGGGAGTAAGTGGCCATGGCTAAGCTTGGAAATGCTTACTTAAAACAGAGAGGGTATTTACAGTTCTTTACAAAGTTGCCATGGACAGGAGAATTTATCAAACTACTTGGATTTTTACTGGTTCAGTGGAGCGGAGGACTTAAGAGATAACTACTCGCCTGTCACAGTTGTACTGGAAATTGACCCTTTATGAAATTAGAGCGTGGGCATTCCGGCGTTATTGATATGACGGCTGATGGCGTCGAGCAGTAAGTGAGAACAGCGACAGTTTTGCGCAATCCAATGAATGCAAACAAGGTGATCGATATCCTCTGAGTCTTTGTTACAAGACCATTTGTTGCTCCTATCATATCTATTGCACTATCAGTTGTACCCAATTAGTATATTGCTTTTTAACCATTTGGACAGACTTAGTTTAGCAATCTCACGTTCTATGGATATTGAAGTAAAATACATAAAAAGAACAAGGGTAGTTAACCCTTGTTTCTTTTTATAATTCTACCTTCAATATCCATAGAACGTTGAGAGAGAAAAAAGGGAAAGTTTAAGTATAAACTTTGAATTTGGCTTGAAAGGCCGCATTTTGGAAGGGCATTGTGTGTGTTTTTGCTGCCGATTTTAAAACAGAATAATGGACATAATGAGGATTGTTGTTTTTTTACTTACCTTTAAATATGTCTGTCACATGGAATGATGGGTAGCCCAGTTGGGTGTGTGTTCTCTGTCAGGTTGGGGGTGATAAAGACTAAATTTTGATTTGATTGCTCAAAATGTCTTTTTTGGACCATTAGTTACCCTTAAGTATGGCTGCCACAGTAATGGAGGGAAGGTCAGTAGAGATGTGTGACCTGTGTCAGGTTGGGGGTTAAAAAAACTAACTTTTTTGATTATTAGTACCCTTTAAGTATTGCTGCACAGAAATGGTAAGTAGATCAGTAGGTGTGTGTACCTGTGTCAGGATGGGTGTATAAAACCACATTTTTGATGATTGGTCAATTTCTTTTTTTTATTATAGTACACCAAGTATGGGCTGCCACGGAAATGGAAAGGGTAGTTTAGTACATGTGTGGTAAATTGGTCAGGCGGGGGTTTAAAAACAAACCTTTTGATTGTGATGAAAAATTAGTTTTTGCACATAGTTACCCTTTAAGTATGGCTTCCACAGAAATGGATTAGTAGTCATTTATAATCACATACAAGGTGTGGTGTACTTGGGCAGGTTGGGGGGGTTGTAAAAAAAACTATAGTTTAATGATTAGTCAAATTTGTACCTGTAACAAATGGTCCGGACGGCTGGTGGTACTTACAGTCGCTTTAGTAGGAGGCTGATAGATCCGGAATGTGCAGGACACAGAGGCTGCTGGGAACTGTAGGTGGAACCAGGAACAAGGTGCTGCTGGGGACTGTAGCTGGAAACTGGAACAGGTAAGGTAGGTAACGGATACGATGAGGTGAGTCGACGGATACTGGCTACAGGCCAAGGCGCCCTGGAGACGGAGGGTAAGTACGGGATACAGAAGTAGGTAACTGGATACAGATGAGGTGAGTAGACGGATTCTGGATAAAGGCAAGGTAGACACTGGAGACAGGCTAGGTCAAGTGTGGATACTGGATACAGGCAATCGGTAGTGCCCACTGGGAAGACTCGGCGTCAAGGTAAGTGACTGATACAGGCAAGGTAAGTACTCTGGATAAAGGCAAGGTAGTCACTGGAGACAGGCAGGTAAGTACTGGATACGAGCAAGTAGTCACTGGGAGACAGGCAAGGTTAAATACTGGAGACAGGCAATGGTTAAATATGGATACAGGATGCGGTGCAAAGGAGTACCGGCAATTAATACATTACACAAAAGTCCCCCGCCCCTTTAAGGCAGTCCAGATAAAAAGAAGGTTTAGAAGCTCTGTAAGCTCCCATGATTCCTTGGTATAGGTCATACTAAATAAAGAGAGAAGCAGGTATGGTCTTGTTCCCCCAGGGATTGAACTTTACTCATTAGGTTAGGACTGATGCTGGGATACTGCCTTGAAGTGGTGCATCAGCTGACGCAAGTTTGTATATATATATATATATATATATATATAGTGCAACCTAACAATGGGTGTTCTACAGGAAGATATTTAAATCCAGGGTTTTCAATTTTTTTTAATATATTTATTGTAATAAATTGAATAATGTTTTAGTTCAGTCCAGTAAATTACAACTGCTGTGCAGAGTTTGAATCTATCATCCGCCTTTAACTTTCCACCAATAATAAACCAATACAAGATCCATTGGATCATTCTATAATTAAAGTTATCAATTTGTTTTTCAATACTCATCCTCCACATTCACTCAGAGTTGTCACCAGGGAGGCTGTTAGAGATCACTATTGGAGAATCTGAGGTCCTATTAAGAACCGAAACTCTCCTGCCATGATTAATCTTAATAGATTATTACTGCAGGACACAGGTTCATGACTTTGATGGGTTATAGGACTTGAGAGCACAAGATACCAGACAGCTATATAGCTTAAAGTGAGATGGGCTTAAAGGAGAAAAAAGGCCTCCACAGAGCGTACATTTAAAAAGAGCCTTCTCTCAACAAAATGTACTTCCCAGCCTAATCCTATTAATATAGCATTGCTTAAAAAAATGTAATAAACGATTAAACTTACTCCCAGCATTCTCGGAGAAATGAGCATGCAAATATTTTTTCTGTCCCCCTATGAAAAATAGATATGACTTTCTCTGTAGCAAACAGCAACTCTCCTTTTTTTCTATTGAGAGGGGAGGTATGAGAGGGTGAGAGTGAGGTCTTACACATCTAGAAAACACATTTAGAAAAATAAAGGGTAAAAGAATCAAATAGTAAGACAAAGAAAGGAAGAAGCAAAGCATGGTCAGTCAGAAAGGAAAATTAGAAAACAGAGCCAGGTTATACAAGGAGCTTAAAGCCCTCAAGGCATTCAAATCTGCATAAAAGGCACCCATATATTAAAAATTGAGGGCATAAAGCCTCAAACAAATTGGCGACCCGGAAGAAGAGGCATGTTTGCCTGGAAACGTACGTCGGTCAGAAGTAGAACTAGATGCTTGGCTACTGACTTGGCCGTGATCACTGGACTTTAATAGACACCATTACCGGTCTGTGTTTGGGGTTCGGAAGTGAGGGATGGACTAATCTGCTTTGACTATACCCGCTGGGGCATCACATCATCATGGATGAGATCTATCCGTTTGTTTGCTCTGCATTACTAACTGCCTGAGACTCTGCTTATGCTGCTTTTTGCTTGGCACTTTATTTTGTGACTTTGGAGCTGCTATTAGATGCATATCATTTATCATCCACATTTTATAGCTACTTAATTGCCATACTTTGCTGCTTATTACAGTTTCATCAGAGCCCTCTCTCATTGGCCCCTTATCCATTTACATATTTAGCCTGCATTTTGTACTGTGTGTCGCCGTTTAGGGGCCCACATATATATAGATGGTTATAGGTTTATCTGGTTTTATTTTTGGATATCATTACATGATCACTAATTCGATCGATTGGCCAGTCTATGTACTTTAGGGAGCACACGGCGCAGTGGCTTTATTATTATATGTTTAATTTAAATATATGTTTAATAAAGGTGTTTTTGTACTATTTGCTTTATGTTTATGTATTCAATGTCCACCACAGGGCCCCCTTTTGCCAATTTGTTTAAGACTATGTCCTCAATTTTTAATATATTGGTGCCTTTTATGCAGATTTGAGTGTCTTGAGCCCCTTGTATAACCTGGTTATGTTTTCTAATTTTCCTTTCTAACTGACTCTGCTTCATTCTTTCTAGTCTTACTCTTTGATTCTTTAACCCTTTATTTTAGGTTTTTCCCACCAGGACTTGCAACATCTGTAAGGTGTTTTCTGCTGCCACAGTATGCCCTTGTTTTTGTATTCCCATTTCTAATATTTGATAAATTTAGAAAAATGTTTTACAAATAGCACATCATTTCATAAAATACAGGAACTATGTTGCAATTCCTTTCAGTTTTAAAGGGCATGTCCCCCTCTTTTTACAAATTTTTTTGTAGTGTAGGGCTCCCTCTCCCACCCCCAACCTCCATAGTTATTTGCAGAAAAACTTAGCCAATCTATACTTACACTGCCTCTTTCCCCCGGTGATCTGACAGGGCCTTCGTCTTGCACGAAACAGCAAACAGGGGGCTGAGAGGCAGCCAATCACGGATGCCGCTTCCAGCTGTACAAAACGCCGGGGGAAACAAGCTGTGTAAGTATAGATCGGCTAAGTTTTTCTGCAAATAACTATGGCGGTTGGGGGTGGGTGAGGGAGACCTACACTACAGAAAAGGGGTTTGGAGCTAAAGGGAGAGGAAAACGGGAGGGAGAGGGAGGGCTGCAGTGCGCATGTGCAAATTCTCCCAGAGGAGAGACAGGAGGCAGAAACATTATTGGACATAGGCAGGCTCCTGCTCTTTACTTTTTTGGACTTTGGAGGGACATTACAGGGCAGCCATTTGGAGAAGGGATGTAAGGTAAGGATTTTACTACACTACACAGTGGGGCCAGTAGTGGGTTAAAATATATATAAAAGTAAGTATACTTTTTAATGGTATATTATTTGTTTTGTAATTAAAATACAAGTCATTTGCAGTATTATATTTTGTATAGTATCATTTGTTATGTTAATTTTAATTAAATAGTGATAATTACACACATACATATATACCTTCTCTAAGTGTAATAGTGTTATATATCCCTACCTAAGTAGTCTATCCTAAAATCTCAATGCAATCTCTGTAAAAATATAAAAGGATATATATATATAGTTACAGTAGCGGGATCCGTTGCACTCCATTCCGTAGCAATCGCCTGGGTGCCGCCAGTATAAATTCTAATAGTCAAGTAACTCCAGTGCACTCCTCGGACTTTACAAATCTTTATTAGGAAAATGTAGGTCAGAAAGGCCTACGCGTTTCGGCCCGGAACTACGGGGACGTCATCAGGGTTACCGACCAATGAAATTACACAGCATATATAGACTAAAGACACTCCCCCCACTACACACACCCCCCACCCGCCCCCTCGTGACGTACTGTGACAGGGCTACCAAGCCGTAGTCGCACAAGCAGTGAAGGACCGCCCCCCGGGGAAGCGGCCAATGAGTGCTAATATATCCATGTTCGAGAGAATAAGATACCTAATGTGGTGAGGTAAGAGACCACCCACAGTCCCCACTAGAAAGAGATAAGGGACTCCATATGTGAATCACTAAACACAAGAACAGCAGACACCATCGGGAGGACCATAGACGTATTCAGAGCCCAACCGGATAAAAGTGCCAGTGCTAAGGAAAGAGGAATAAGGAACAGGGGAAGGTAAGTAATAAAGGCAAAGTGCAACTAGTGATCCAAAGTGCCATTCAACAATATAAATACCCCCATAAATATAAAAACACTTAAGAACATATATATAATAAAAACAAGGTCAAAAATCTGAGATAGATACAAAGGGACTAAAAGCTATACATATGCTACAAAGTAATAATATATATATATATGTATATTAACTATAGGTAGATGGTCCGCAGTATAGTAACAGGCAAGGGAGGGCCAGTATTATGTTAATATCCAATATCGGTAGTGGCCATAAGTAATTTTATATGAAACAATTGAGGGCAAATTGTTTGGTTAGGCCCCTGGGTGACAATGTGCCTAATCTCTTTATCCAACGAGCTTCCCGCTGTAACAGAGCTCTCTTTCGATCACGGCCTTCCTTAGGAGATTCAAAGTCGATGGCCATCCACTTAAATGTGGGGATGGGATGTTTTAAAAGTCTGAAGTGTCTTGCGACCGACTGTTCACCAAACTTGTCCACCACACCTAGGGCTATTTCACTAGTAGCTTTGTTTCCCTGACATCCTGCCCTAATGGCTAGTCTGTGATTTGCTAAGCGTTCCCGGAGTGTGGTCGTAGTCTTCCCTACGTAATACTTGCCACACGGACAAGTGATGATATATATGACAAATTGACTGAGGCAATTAAGCCTACCTCTAATCTTGATACGTAGGCCACTATGGGGGAAATCCGACCCCGTGAGGGCACTACTACAAGCCACGCAACCATGGCACTTGAAGCACCCCTCCCTTCGTGTCGGAAGCCAAGTGTCATTTAAAGATGGAGTGGTGTCCCTAAAGTCAGTGCGCATTAGTATATTACGTAAGTTTCTTCCTCTTTTGTATGCAAACAGTGGGGTACAGTTCTTAAATGGTAAGTTGGGGTCCTTAGAAACCGTCCCAACGTGTCTTAATGCTCCTTTTTTAAGTACCACTCAGGGGACAGTAGGTACTGACGAAGGGTATGGATCTCCCTCCAATATTCCTGGGATGATCAACCGTGCCATCACCATCCAGTTGTTTTTTTATTGCACGCTCTACCTGTTTATTTCAGTGCTATACCCCGTTTTTAAACATTTGTTTTAGATCATTTAATTGGGAGAGCGCTGTATCATTGTCGGTGTTATTTCTTAACACTCATAGGCTTTGGGAATAGATAATGCTGATAATGGTGTATAAGTCTGCTGTTCTTGTGTTTAGTGATTCACATATGGAGTCCCTTATCTCTTTCTAGTGGGGACTGTGGGTGGTCGCTTACCTCACCACATTAGGTATCTTATTCTCTCTGAACACTGATATATTAGCCACACATTGGCCGCTTCCCACTGGGGGCGGTCCTTCACTGCTTGTGTGACTACGGCTTGGTAGCCCTGTCACAGTACGTCACGAGGGGGGCGGGTGGGGGGGGATGTAGTGGGGGAGTGTCTTTTGTCTATATATGCTGTGTAATTTCATTGGTCAGTAACCCTGATGATGGCAGTTCCGGGCCGAAAAGCGTAGGCCTTTCTGACCTACATTTTCCTAATAAAGATTTGTAAAGTCCGAGGAGTGCGCTGGAGTTACTTGACTATATATATAGTTATATATATTATATTCCCCCAACCAGTAGGCACTTGTCTTCAGGGTACAACATGCCAAGGTGTTACTAGGATAATAGATGGCTTGATACAGGTCTGAGACGCAAGACCAAAACATTGCGTTCTTGCAAATCATATCAATTGAAAAGACCCATAAGTGCACTAACTCTAGGTGTGCAACTTCTGAAAATTTATAGTTGAAAAATGCTTTACTGTACTCACATAGATGATGTTCTTTTATTTCGGAATTAGGTCTTTGGGATGCATTAGATGCATATGGCAATGTGTCCATAGTCTGCCATGTACAATGCAATCAACACCTTAAATTCAGGAGGTCCCTGACACCTTGCTATTATATTCTGATTCAGACACATTCCATGGTATTGATTGCCAACAGATTCATTTTGAAATGAGAAAGCCAGATAGTCGGATGACTAGCAAAACATCTTCAAGTCCAGTTAATCTAAGGCTGGGTACACACCATGGGATGTCGGCTGTGGCAAAAGTAGCCATGACAGACAATTCCTGCGACCAAGTGTGCATAAAGGATCACCAATTTGGACCCAATGTTGGTCAGTCGGTTGGCCTGAAATATTGAATGGTGTGTACCCAGCTTAACTGAATATCACAGCTAAAGATACCATTCCTTACAGGATTAAGGAATTATTAATTGAACAGACTTTCTCCCAGTACCAATTTATTTTATTAAATGATAAATTGGGTTTCATACATTTCAAACAAGCCTAATATGATGTATCTAGCTTTTCTGGGTCTAAAGTTATAGGCTTTTAAAGTTGCACTCAGACTGACAGGATAAACAATTAAGTGTGTGACAGTCTTCTTCTTTTCAGGCTTGTGGCTATCTTTAAAAAAATGAGACATTTGGGGGTAGGACTTAGATGCAGCAGATAATGCTCTGTTACAGCACTTGCATACAACTAAGCATGCTCAGTGCCTGTGGCAGTGGGGGCAGAGCAATGGTGCTGGTTATGTGCTAGCTGGAAACACCACCCTTTATACTGCTTTAACTTAACTGCAGCGTAGAACCATGATCCTGAATCATTTTAAAGGTTTACTTTTAATTTTACCTTCAATATCTCCGTGCTCTTTTGGAGGTCTGAACAAAGTGCACTAACTTTTAACAAGCTGTGGTATGTGACCAAATTTAGCTGGATATTACGGCCCTTCAGATCTTGCCACAATTTCCAAGCTTGCTGTAGACCTGCGTCTTTCCACGGAGATTCAGCACAAGCATTAACAATGCTGTATAAGTGGCATCTGAGGGAGACAGACCACGTTTCTTCATCTAAAATTTAATTAAAAATAAATATGAATTATTGATAGGCGAATATAACAGAGAGGAAGGTCTCAAAAAGAAAATGTAAAGCTAGCATTAAAATTACCGTATGCTTGGGATTCAATGCAGAGAGCCACTATTGCTTTTTTTGCATTAGAAGAGGGGATACACTGTGTGATAACATCCTGAACATGTTTTTGATGATGGAAGTATTTCAGTGAGATATTATGCTAGCTCTCATTCTAGTACAGATATAGATATAGTGTATGGGGCCCAATAACATGGACACACACAAGTACCCCCACAAATGGCAATAGACACTTGTGAGTCATATACATAAAAAATAAGTTTATTGTTGTTTTCTACACAGCAGCGTGGCTCCGTGGTTAGCACTGATGCCTTGCAGCGCTGAGGTCCTGAGTTTAATTCCACCCTTGGACACATCTGCAAGGAGTTTGTATGTTCAGCCCGTGCTTGCGTGGGTTTCCCCCACAGTCATAAAGACATACTGATAAGTTGTATGTGTCAAATAAATGTGCAGGGCCTGGTGTTAATTTAGTAAATAATTGTAAAGCGCTGCGGAATATGTAGCGCTATATAAGAAATAAAATACATACATACAATCCCAAATATAGAGGACAAAAGCATAATACAATACCCTATTGCCTACTAAGCATAAATAAAGTGCATATCACAACATATAACACAACACCAAACTAAAATGTTCAGGCATCACAACAAAAGACTAAAGTCCACCTCCACATAATTGAAGTCCATGGTAAGTATTCCACAGATCCCAGGTCTGACCGCATCACTAATTTTCCCCCCACACAAATGGAGATATCAAAGGCAGGAAGTTTAAAGGGTATGTCCACCCTTGAAATCATTTTTTTATATGTCATTCCCCCTGTCTCCCCAGCCCCAACCGCTCTATTTATTTTATTAGAAAATGCCCCAACTTTACTACCTCCCCTCTTTCCTCCGCCGCGGGACCGGCAGTCGCGTCTGTGATTGCCTGAGCGGCAGCCAATCACGGACGCGGCTGCCGGGAGTTCATTGCAGCAGAGGAAAGAGGGGGAGGTAAGTAATTTGGGGCATTTTCTAATAAAATAAATAGAGGGCTGGGGGACAGGGGGAATGTTACATATAAAGGATTTACACTAGGGGAGGGGATCCTAATCGGGAGGGAGAGGGGCTGCAGTACGCATGCCAAACTTCTTCCGGAGGCCAGGTAGGGTCCTATATGGACTGCTATCCTCCTGGTGGGCAGTTTTTGGGACTTTGGGGGGGACTACAGGAGAACCATATGGAGCTGGGATTGGAGGTAAGTATTAAACTACACTACATGATGGGGCCAGTAGTGGGGGGATTATAGTTTTGGGAGTGGACATGCCCTTTAAGCATCTAAGACGCAACCTATTCTGAAAGTTGGCAGTAGACTGGAAATTAAATTTGTACGCACCGGGTGAAGTGTGTGGCCCTGTGGGGCGACTAGCCGGATATACTGTATTCTTGATTTAACATAATTCGCCGACGCGTAGGCGCGCACACTACCAAGACCGACGAGGCAGGCACCGCACGCACGCGCACGCTGACCGCAGCGGAGAACGACAGAGAAGCAAGAGCAGTAATTGTCCACTAGTATTGATTTTGTTTGGCGCAGGGGATAAAAGAGGAAACCCATGCTATGTGTGCGGGACATCAAGACGAGACGAAATGCAAGGAGGCAAGTCAAGATGACAGACTGGCAGACATTTTGCCAGCTAGCTTTCTCCTAACGTGGTTTTACTGAGGGGATTGGGATATCTGTGGAATACTAATAAGATATGCAGGAGGCACACTAAGCGTAAAAGTAATAGCAAACTAATTCATTTAGTAAGTGGCTGACAAACACACAAGGCCAGAGGTACAACAACGTTTCGGGGGGTCCAACCCCCTTCCTCAGGTGTAACCAAATACTACAAGTGCAAGGTATATATAGTGACATCATTAAAAGTGGCCCCACCTATTGTTAACAGGGCCTAGTTAAAGTGAACATGTGCTGCATAAAGTGATTCGTGAATAAATAACATGTGATCAACGTCACCAAATATAGCTATCAACATATAGAACCAGCAAGTTAATAAATCCTAAAAAAACATTGGTAAAAATTAATTATTAATACAAATTGTGACAGTAAAAACATCTTAATATATAAAGTGCTCTTTCTATAAATCACATTGGATATAATACATATGGTGCAGGGTGATAAAAAATGACCATTATTGTTCTGTGTCAATGTCTTAATAAAGGATTACAATAAAATCATATTTGTGTCATGTGTATTAAAAACAAAGTTTAGATACATTAATCCGGAGGGAATCTTCCTCATGTTAGTCTCTTATTATATGCCTGTAAGGATCCACTAGATGGCGTATCTATTCCTGCAAAGAAAAATAATGTAGCTAATTGGCCTATTCAACATATTGATACAATTTAAAAAGGATTAACAAAGTAACTATTCCTTTCAGTCTACATTGCTGGAAATGGTGATCTGTATGTCTTTAGAATAAGCAATTCTCAGTACATGATGGTTCGGGATCATAAGGTAAATATGTTAAAATACTAAATAGGATACCATTATTTTATAGGAAGCAGTCCAGGTTAAATTCTTCATTTACGGTAAGCCTTTGGGTGTAAGTGTGTGTAGGGTATCAATCCACCACTGCTCACGTTGAAGTAATAATTGTTGGAAGTTACCCCCTCTGTTTTGTTTCTTAACTACCTCCAGTATTTGCAATCGCAGTTGCATCGCATTGTGTTTAGCTTCATGAAAATGTCGTGCTACTGGAGTGTCATGCTTAGATTCACCTAATTTGTAATGTTTGATGTCTATTTTGTGTTCCCCCAGTCTGATTCGCACCTCCATCCATAAAGGGAAGCACTCAAAAGGGACTGGATCAATCAATAGCAAAAGACTTTATTATAGTTCAATGCGTTTCCGCCCGCAGGGCCGTCGTCAGGAACGTTGAACTATAATAAAGTCTTTTGCTATTGATTGATCCAGTCCCTTGTGAGTGCTTCCCTTTATGGATGGAACTTTGTATTGTTTTTGTATTAAGTTGGAAAAAAGAGTTTCATCTTCAAGTTAGGAGAGGTTTCTTTACAGTGAGAACGGTTAAACTGTGGAACTGTCTTCCAGCAGAGGTGGTAATGGCAAGTCATTGAATAACTTTAAAAAAGGCCTGGATAAGTTTCTAAACTAAAAAATATTGAGAATTACTGGTATAATGCATATAGATCTGGTTGATCCAGGATGCTTTCCGATTGCTGTTTGGAGTCAGGGAGGAATTTTTTTCCCCCTTTTTTTGGCTGGGGTTTTTTTGCCTTCCTCTGGATCAACTGTTAGGTAGGGTTAAAAAAAAAAAAAAAAAAAAAGTGAATAGGTTGGACTTGATGACGAATGTCTTTATCAACCTTAATTACTATGTTACTATGTTACTATCATCCTTTGATCTTCGTATATATATATATAGAACAAGAAAATTGGAGCCGCACACTGTTTGCAAACAATATCAGAAGTTTTATAAATCTATAAAGATTTATAAAACTTTTTGTATTGTTTGCAAACAGTGTGCGGCTCCATTTTCTTGTTCTTTATCTATGGCAGGCGGGCGGCCTTTGGAGATTCGACACAATATATTGATATTTTGGTGCTGCTGCTTTGTTATTGTGTTATATATATATTATATATATATATATATATATATATATATGAAAGCATGACACGTTACATAGCTAAGGTGTGTAGATTCAAAATATATAGTTTGTTGGGGGTATTTCCAAGTTGAATAGGCTGTTCAAATTACAGAGCACTTTGATTTTTCTTGTAATTGCACTTGTGCTTGAGTCCCATTTGAGCTAGTTTCGTGGCCACGCCTCTGTGTGCACCCACTCATATGGCATATCCGTTTGATAGGATTTAGATAGGGTTTAAACCAGGGTTTAGATATGATTCAAGTTGAAATCCTCTTATTTTATTTTTCACAAAATCTCCCTAAAAACACAGAGTTCTTTGGATTACTGTGTCTGGAATGTATGTATGTATAAAAGCTTGGTGTGCACCGTAACGTAGCTAAAAGGAGTGTAGATTCCAAAAATATATAGTTTGTGGGGGGAATTTCCAAGTTTCGGGACTGTTTCCTTAGAAAAAGGGTAGGCTTTTCAAATTACAGAGCACTTTGATTTCAACCTTTGAATCATCTTATTTTATTTTTCACAAAATCTCCTAAAAACACAAAATTCTTTGGATTATTGCGACTGGAATTCTTCATGTATGTATGAAAGCTTGGCACCGTAACGTAGCTGAAGGTGTGTAGATTCCAAACATATTGATAATTGACAAGTTTTTTTTACATGACATGAAAATTTGCAATGATTTTTAACTTTGAATTGTATTTTTATAAATTTTTCCTGAAAATCTGGTAAAAAATCGAAATTCTACACAAAACTTCCCCCACACAGCCACTGTTCATTGGCTCACTTTGTGGCTAGTTGATTCCACATCTGCGTGTGTAACCATACATAGGGCATATCGTTTGATTCAGGACATTTAGGAGATTGATATTTGTTAACTTTTTTTTACATTACTTGGAATTTTGGCATGATTTCTACCTTTTGAGAGTGTTTTTTTTTAACATTTTTTAGAAAACCTGCTAAAACTGCGCCCACTTCATTGATGGTATGAATGAACAAACTACAGAATTACGTAGATAAAGGTGTGTAGATTCGAGAAATATATTGTTTGTGGGGGGTGTTTTGTGGGGAAAAACTGCAGACTGTTCAAATTCAGAGTTGGCTGAATATTTTTGCTGTTTCTGAGCCATTGTGCATTGTCTCACTTCCTGGCCATTTGCTTCCACATCCGCGTGTGTAACCACACATATGGCATACCGTTTGATTCAGAACATTTGGGAGATTGATATTTAGTAACTTTTTTTTTTACATTACATCAGGTTTTGGCATGATTTCTACCTTTTGAAGTTGTTTTTTTGTTCATTTGTTAAGAAAAGTGTGAACTTCTATGAAGAACTGTGCCCACACCATTGATGGTATAAATGAACGAACTACAGCGTTACATAGCTGAAGGTGTGTAGATTTCAGGAATATATCGTTTGTGTGGGGTATTTATGAGTTACGGGGGTTTTTTGTGGAAAAAACTGCAGACTGTCCAAATTCGGAGTTGACTAAATATTTTCACTGTTTCTGAGCCATCGTTCATTGTCTCACTTCGTGGCTGTTCGCTTCCATATCTGCGTGTGCAGCCACACATATGGCATACCGTTTGATTCAGGACATTTGGGAGATTGATATTTGGTAACTTTTTTTTACATTCCATGAGGTTTTGGCATAATTTCTACCTTTTGAAGTTGTTTTTTGTTCATTTTTTCAGAAAAGTGCGAACTTCTACGAAGAACTGCGCCCACACCATTGATGGTATGAATGAACGAATTACAACGTTACATAGCTGAAGGTGTGTAGAATTTAGGAATATATAGTTTGACGGGGGTATTTCTGAGCAATTGGGGTGTTTTGTGGAAAAACCGCAGATTGTTCAAATACAAAACTGGCTAATATTTTTTTGCTGCTACTGACATTTGGCATTGGTCCCGCTCTGGGTTAGTTGGTAGCCATGTCTCTGGGTACACCCATGAATGTGGCATACCGTTTTATTCGGGAGGGGTTAGGCTTTCATATTTGAGATGCGAACTTTCCTCTACAGTTTTTAGCTGAAATTCGCATTTGATTTTGTCTCTGATTTTACAGTTGAGGAAAAAAAGGAAAATGTGAGAAAATAACTTACAATTGGGCGAAGTGCTGCGCCCAGGTATCTGCATTTTGATCGAAACTTACCTCACTCGTAAAATCCTGCGGGTGTGTAGTTTCTAAATATATCTCACTTGTGGGGATATTTTAGTTAATTTGGTAGATATTCTATGTTAACCGTCAGAAGTGGTTATACATTTCAATTTGGTGTAATATTCTTAAAGGTGCAGTTTTATTTTGGGGGTGGTCTCCTGTACAGGAAAAGTGGGGTACCTACATATATCTGGTATTGTTGTACTCGGGAGTATCAGAGCTTTTAGAAACAGATTTTTGTGTGTAACTTTAAAATAACTATAAGTAAAAATGGGAAATATCCATGAAAATTTGCAAATTTTTCAATTTTTTTTTTACATATTTTACCCCTAATTTCAGTCAAAATTCCAGAAAAGTTACAAAATTCTGTTACCGCTTTAAAGTACACTTTGTGCTGAAAAAAACAATGTATAATATGCCTGATTTAATGCAAGGTTTCCTACTGTAAAATTAGTCTAAAGCGATTTAGGGCAAAATCCTGAAAATTCTTCTGGCAGTTAATGAATTTTTTTTAAAAAATTCTTCTGGCACTGAAAGGGTTAAATAAGATCTGATTGGTTGGGGCAAAATTTGCACCTTTTTAAACGATACAAACTTTTATTGAATAACCCTGAGAGTTTTTTATAAAGGTGGTGCACCCATCCCCATCCCATTCTTTACAGTGTACTAGCAGTTGTACCTGGCATTGCCCGTGTAGACATGTGGGTATAGTATTTTTTATGTGCAAGTATGTGTTTGGCTTAGATGGAAGAGACAGGGGGAAAAGAAGTGCACAGTTGGTTATGTACGTCATGTATTTAATAGTTAGAGTTGAGAAGGTGACATTGCTTGAGGGAGGTATAGCACATATGTTTATAGCAAAACTTTATTAACAACATTATCAGTTTTTCAACTTGGAGAGTAAAATATACAAATGTTGTGGTGAACCTGCTAAATGTAATTTGCCGTGGGGAAAAAAAGGTTGATTGCAACTGAAAACCGCAGCAGAGTGACTGATGGGTGTCAGTGTCTCTGAAGCATGTGACGTGCGGCCTCTTTGTCTGTGTTGTTATGTCTGTGTTGTTAAATCGGGCTTCATTCTGTTGCATAGTCTGAGCTCTATGCGTTTTTATTAAACATGCTCTATTTTTTGCACATTAGTTAGCAGTATGTCACTTTGTTTGCACTTTACCTTGCTCAAGGACCACTTTATATCTGTGAAGTGTGTGACATGTGGGCAGTGTGTTTCTGGTGCTTAAGTCTAGGTAATGCCCATGTAGTCCACACCCCCCAACTGTCACAGTTGGAGTAAGTAGATGGGGCATGTCTGCGATGTTGCGGTTGGTGGGGGCATGGCATTCTAGGGTATGGACAGTCTGGGGGCATCTCTGTGATGTTGTGGTGTCCAGGAGACTTGCATGTGACATTTGGTCGCAAGATTTGGGGGCCTGGCCCCGCTGTTTCAAAGCTTGGGCGTGGCCATGGCGTGGGTATGATGTTTTGGGGCATGGGTGTCAAGTTTGGATCCATGGTGTTTGGAAGTGTGCCTGTAATGTTTGGGGGCATGGCCATGATGTATGGGGGCGGATCGTAATGGTTTGGGGGGTTTTTTGGGGGGGAGTGGGGGTGACCACAATATCTGGTAGCATGCTCACAACATTTGGGAGCATGGTTGCGATGTTTGGGGGCACGGCATCTTTGGTGGTGTGGCCATGATGTTTGGGGGAGTGGCAGTGACAGCAATATCTGGGGGCGTGGTCACATTCCAGGAGAGACTGCTATAAATTTCTTAACATGATAATAACCGCAAATGTGATTCATATCACCAATAGCAACATAGTCTTTCCAGGGTTTATATTTGTATATAAATGTCATTCATATCACCAATAGTAACAGTCTTTCCAGGGTTTATATTTGTATACAAAATGTGATTCATATCACCAATAGCAACATAGTCTTTTCAGGGTTTATATTTGTATATAAATGTGATTCATATCACCAATAGCAACATAGTCTTTCCAGGGTTTATATTTGTATATAAATGTCATTCATATCACCAATAGTAACAGAGTCTTTCCAGGGTTTATATTTGTATATAAATGTGATTCATATCACCAGTAGTAACAGTCTTTCTAGGGTCTATATTTGAAACCTTCCAGGAGCAAATTGTAATTCCTTACAGACCTCAAGGGAAAGGTCTCGTTCCCTCTGTTATAGTAGCTGTTGTTCTGTGTGTGCAGCTCTCTGAGTTGTGTAGCCGTACATTACGCTGTTGTTGTGTCACTGAAGTGGAATCTGTGTCTGTGTTGTTGAAGTCGGGAAACTTCAGTGGTTAACTTCAGTGGTGGGGAAGATCCTGGAAAGTTTAATAAGGGAACATGTTCTAGACTATGTTTCAAGGACTGACATTATAAGTAGTAACCAGCATGGATTTAGGAGGAATAGATCTTGTCAAACTAACTTGCTTGGCTTTTATGAGGAAGTAAGTAGAAATTTAGACTCTGGCATAGCAGTAGATGTAGTTTACTTGGATTTTTACTTGGGGAGTCACATTTGTACATGGATAGAAAATTGGTTAATGAATAGGATGCAGAGAGTAGTTGTTAATGGGGCTTCATCATTATGGACTAAAGTGCTAAGTGGGGTGCCACAGGGTTCTGTGTTGGGGCCGCTTCTATTTAATCTATTTATTAATGATTTGGAAGTGGGTATTGTCAGCAAGGTTTCTGTGTTTGCTGACTACACAAAACTTTGTCGACCATTAAAAACTTCAGAGGATGTGCAATCGTTGCAAGGGGATCTAGATAGATTGTCACATTGGGCTGCTAAGTGGCAGATGAAATTCAATGTTGATAAATGTAAGGTGATGCATTTTGGACTTAAAAATACTTGTGCTACTTATACTATAAATGGCTCTGTGTTAAGTGAATCCCTGTTGGAAAGGGATCTTGGAGTTTTGGTGGATAACAAACTTAAAGGTAGCAAGCAGTGCCAGGCGGCAACAGCCAGAGCCAGCATGGTATTGTCTTGTATAAAGAGAGGTATGGATTCAAGGGAGGAAAATGTAATTCTCCCTCTTTACAAAGCATTGGTAAGGCCTCATTTGGAATATGCAGTGCAATTTTGGAATCCTGTGTACAAAAAGGACATCTTTGAAATGGAAAGGGTTTAGAGAAGGGCAACTAAATTAATAAGGGGATTGGGGGAGCTTGAATATGAAGAGAGACTGGAAAAGTTACAATTATGTACGCTGGAGAAAAGGCGATTGCGTGGGGATATGATTACTGTGTATAAATACATTAACAGGCCATACAATAAACTATCTGGGGCATTGTTCACCAATAGAACATGTCAAAGGACACGAGGGCATCCCTTAAGACTTGAAGAAAAAAGGTTTAGACTTCAAGCTCGGAAAGGGTTTTTCACTGTGAGAACGGTAAAGCTATGGAACTGTCTTCCAGTGGACGTTGTAATGGCAGGTTCATTGGTCAGTTTAAAAAAAAAGCTGGATGAGTTTCTGCAAACAAGAAATGTTGCAAGTTACTGGTATTGATACATAAAGTAGAGTTGATCCAGGGAAATTTCTGATTGCCACTTGGTGTCAGGAAGGAATTTTCCCCCCCTTCATAAAATTGGTGGGGGTTTTTTGCCTTCCTCTGGATCAACAGTTATGCAGGAAATGAGGATATTGCTAGATGGGTTGGACTGGATGGATGTATGTCTTTATTCAACCTCAAATGCTATACTATACTTCATTACCACACCAATTTACACCGGCAGCCGCGTCCGTGATTAGCTGAGAGGCAGAAAATCACGGAAGTGGCTTCTGGCTATCCAGAACACTGGAGGAGAGAGGTAAGGTAAGTAACGATCAGGAGAGTTTCTGCAAATATTAATATAGCGGTTGGGGCTGGGGGAGGAAGCCCTATAGTACCCTAAAGGGGTTATATGCTAGGAGGAGGGAGAGGAAAACGGGAGGGAAAGGGAGGGGGGGAGGGCTGCTCTGAGCAAGCCAAAAACCTCTGAGAGGACACCTCAGAGGCGGAAACAATTTCCCTCCGTGGTGGTCAGTTTTTGAGACTTTGGAGGGACATTACAGGAAAACCATTTGGAGCTGGGATGAAAGGTAAGGATTTTATTAGATTACACAGTGGGGCCATTAGTGGGTTCAATTCTAGTTTTGGGGGTGGACAGACCCTTTAAAATTAACCATAAACATCCCCCCACAAAAAACTCCTAGAAATTAACTTCCAATTTTCATGGAAAGATGAGGGCTTTAAATACTAAATCTGACCCCATCAAACTCCCTATACCAAGCAAATTACCTGGAAACATATAAAATATTACAAAAAGATCTGGCCAATTGGACAAAATGGCTTGGAAGAATCCATACAATTAAAATGAATATCCTCCCACGCATTTCATACCTTTTCAGATGTATCCCGATTTGGATATCAAAAGAATGGCTAAAATCTTTCTAAACAGAAATCAATTGCTTTATCTGGACATAGAATACTATACAAACAGACTTCACAAGGAGGACTGAGAGTCCCTAACCTATATAAATATTATGTGGCTGCACAACTATCACAAATCCTAATATGGCACACATTAAAACAACCCCCTAGATAGATCCAATTGGAGTCTGACCGCTTATATTCATTAGACTTAAACTCTATTATCTGGATTCCAGCTAACAAAATACAAATCCCAAACACCACCAGTGCTTTAACTATATCAACCCTCAAACTGTAGGACCGAATAAAAACATACAAAATAGAAGCCTAGTGCATCCCCAATTCAATTTGCTTACATTTTTATTCCCTCTATGACCGAATAAAAAATCAATACAAATTACACACCTCCCCCTCTCTCATGTCCACAATTACCCACTCCCCAACCTTTCCCCTTTGATACCAAAATGATAGCTTTAAGTGGTGAAAAGAAGCTTAATTTTTCAGAGTTATACAATTTATCGAGTCAGGAAATCTAATAACTATGGACAACCTAAAAAAAAAAAAAAAAAAAAATACAACGAATCTCCAAACGAGGCCATTATCAACTCATACAAATCCACCACTACATAGACAAAGAATTCCAACCTACCAAATCCATCAATGATAGGACAGAATTTGAAAGAACATGTCACTACTCTCACATCAGCAATGGTAACATATACAAATGGCTTTTCAACACACACAAGCTAGCCAAACACTCCTTCCAAATAGCCTGGGAAAATAATATACAGGAGACATGGGAAGACTCAGATTTGACCTAAACCTTTGAAAAATTAAATAAGCCTAAACATTGCATTAAGAGAAACAGCCCTAAAAGTTCTCAACCGCACTTATAAAGTTCCAACTCTACTACACAAAATCTTCCCAAACATCAGCCCACAATGTTTCAGAAATTGTGGAAATCCAGGCCATATGTACCATATCTGGTGGACCTGCCCGGTAGAGCAGATCTACTGGGAAGAGGTCTTCCAGTTGATCTCAAGAGTATTATTAATACCCAGAAAACCCAACCCAGGTATAGCCCTATTGAACAAAGAAATTAGCGAATTAAATAGACATAGAAATACCTGGGCACAAATCGTCATGCTAGCCTCCCCTAGGGGGGAGGGTATTAGCAGTCTCACTGGGATAGATTGTCCAGGAGGAATATGATTACTGTGTATAAATACATTAACGGGCCATACAATAAACTAAAATCTGGGGCATTGTTCACCAATAGAACATGTCAAAGGACACGAGGACATCCCTTAAGACTTGAAGAAAAAAGGTTTAGGCTTCAAGCTCGGAAAGGGTTTTTCACTGTGAGAACGGTAAAACTATGGAACTGTCTTCCAATGGACGTTGTTATGGCAGGTTCATTGGTCAGTTTAAAAAAAAAGCTGGATGAGTTTCTGCAAACAAGGAATGTTGCAAGTTACTGGTATTGATACATAAAGTAGAGTTGATCCAGGGAAATTTCCGATTGCCACTTGGAGTCAGGAAGGAATTTTTTCCCCCTTCATAAATTTGGTGTTTTTTTTTTGCCTTCCTCTGGATCAACAGTTAGGCAGGAAATGAGGATATTGCTAGATGGGTTGAACTGGATGGATGTATGTCTTTATTCAACCTCAAATACTATACTATACTATACTAAACACACAGAGCCCAGGCCCTTCATCTGAGTTACTGAATTGGGGAATCACACTCTGCAAGTGACGTGCAGGCTTTTAATTTTTCTAACTGGACTTCAAGGGCATCGGCCAATTCAGAGCGTGTCGCCGTTATGTGGATGCAGTCAGGGGTGTGGCTGTGAGGTGAGCACATACATACAAGATTTCTACTTTATATATTAGATAGCTCTAGTCAAGTTAGTGTATCAATGCTTAACTAAGTAATTAATGAAAATGTTGTGCTGGATTAATTTACTTAGGATCCCAAATCTCTTCTGTACCGGACAACCTGGCTCCACGATAAACAGCGCATTGCATACAAAATCCTTCTCCTAACATTTAAATCCCTTCGCTCTGCTCTTCCTTATATTTCCTCTGTAGTGTCCCCATATGTTCCTACCCGTACCTTCTGCTCATCGCAGAACCAGCTCCTGTACAGACCCCCCACTCATACTGCTTCCTCTCACCTTAAACCTTTTTCTCTGGTGGCTCCCATCCTCTGGAATTCTATTCCCTTCTCTCTGCGTCAAGAAACCTCAACTAGCAGGTTTAAATCTAGCATTGCATCCTACCTATCTGGTAACCAGCACATTATATGATTGTTTTATTTGCACTGCAAACGTCTCACGCCAGCACTTAGCACTTATACCCATTCCATTGTATCTGTATGTTACCCACCTAACTAGATTGTAAGCTCTATGGGGCAGGGACCTCCTTTCCTCTTGTGGCAAAGCTCTAGCACTTCTATTTTTATAATTTATATATTTATGTACTAAACTATCTATGTATTTGTTCCCCTAGTATGACTTTATTGTATTTTGTTACTGTACAGCGCTGCGTTCCCCGAGTGGTGCTTTATAAATAAACTATACGTACATACATACATGAACACACCATGCAATATTTTAACCTGATCGACTGTTAGTTCAGTGCATCAGTCGATCGGGCCGATGTTTTTTTTTCCGACCAACCATTCATCCAAATTGGACGGAAGGATGATCAGACACAGTGGAAATCCACGTCCGATCATGCAGTCCTCTATAGACCGCACACTTGGTCATGGTAAACTGTCCTCCTGGCTGACCTGTTGGAAGAGCCGAACGGTCGGTCAGGAGGAACCATTGCATGGTGTGTACCATGCTTAAGGTTTCATTCACCTACAGATAGTGAAGGTTTAAAATTGCATTGTATAGAGCTGTGCTAAGATCAGGTTCATTTCATTATTCTCCCTCTGCAGCTTTTGTTTATATAAGTGTAACTATTAAAGGGTTTATATTAACCCTTTAAATGCCGCAAATTGGGGGTGTGGGGGCTCTTGTGAGCAGCTCAAAAATGGCTGCACATTGACAAAGCTCCTCTACCCACATCCAGACAAAATACAACAACAGAAAAACCACCACGACTCACCCAAAAAAGGCACAGCAGAGCCATAAAACTCCCCCGATTGATGCCGCCGAAACTCAAAGCCGCAGCTGCGGTCATACTCTGCAGGCATTCTGGCACGGATTGGACACTGCTACAGGCCTAAAGGAGCATGCAGGATCCTCCCCTCACAGCCCGACCTCGCAAAAAAGCCAGCAGAATCAAACCTCAGACCCGGAACCCTCGCAAGTCTACATGACCCAGCTCAGGCAACTACTTAAGGAAGAGCTCCATGCCGCCATATCGCCGCTTCAAACAGACTTGAGAAAATTAGGCCTGTGTATAGGCGACATGGAAACCAGGCAGGATGACTTAACAGAAGCAATTACATCTGCCCAAAATGACATAGAAGACCTACAATCCACATACAACAGACTTGGAAAACCTTTCCTGGAGGAGCAATATTCAGATACGAGGTATCCCAGAATCCTTCACAGACACGCATACAGTTGTGCCAGAAATATTAACGCCATGTTACCATACTCTCCAGAAGAACGACTGGAATACGACTGGGCCTATAGAGCCCTAACAAAACCTCCAAATGAGAACACGGCAAGAGACATTATAATTAAACTATATTTCTACACTACAAAGGAGGAGGTATTACAGAAAGCCAAAAAAATCCGAAGGACTGGAATACAAAGGCTCTATTTCCAAATTTTCGCAGATCTAGCCCCACAAACCCTATTAAAGAGAAGATCCCTGCGACCACTCACCAAAATCCTAATGGACAAAAACATCAAATATAGATGTGGTCACCCATTCAAACTCCTCTTCTCAAGAAATGTCTCTACTATCTCTATAGACTCAATCGAACAAGGCCACCGGATCTTTCTAACGTTAGGCCTCTCCGACAATACCCTAACAAGCCCGGGGGAAAAAGGAACTCCAGCAAAACAAATCCAAAGGATCTGGCAAGAAGCAGGCACCCCACCAGCCCAACTTAAAAAAAAGACTTTGGGGAGGAAATCCCTCCCAATCAATTCAAAGCTTAAATGTTGAGTAAATAATCGAACCATCTCCGTCAAAATTTGGGAAAGATAAGTATAACTTGCACCCGAGACCCCCCCCCCCTCTACATCCCACCAAACCCATTTACTCCTACAATAATAACGAAAAAAAGGACCAAGACAACCCCAATTGCCATATGCCTCCTTGACTTTGGTATACAACAACCCTATAGGTGCTTCCAGGAGAACCGCTAAATATAAAAGTTGAAAGAATGTCTTCCATCCAAACCTAACTTCAACAATACCAAACTTTGAAATATCTTTCCAAATACTTACTAAACGGACGAGTTACAAAGACTCCACAGAACTATCTACAGATCAAATCCAGATAATAATGGCACCTGGCAATCTATACTACAACTTTTATATATAAATCCTCTGACCCGGAGGACTTAAGGCAATTCAAGCCTAACATGATTCTTACTGACTCTGTGAAAATACCTTACCATTAATGCTCCAACAAAAAAAACTATCAGTATCTCTACCAAAGATATGGAGGTGTTTCACGGTAGAATCAAACATGTACCAGCAAAAGAAAAAACAATATGCCTATCCCTAAACACTCAACCCCTTAGCATAATCTAAGCTAACCCACCCCCCGCACACCTAACATCAGCCATATTTCCCCCGAATGCACTGCTGACCCCACTCAACAATGAAATCATCCCAGAGAAGGAGGGAGGGAAATAGGGAGAAAGAGGAAAAAATTAACTTCCATAAATTACCAGTCCCCATGGAATATTACTGGCTATAATACCGGAGGAGCACCTATCTTTTTTAAGGCAACATATTATACAAGTATATATGCTTTTCAATATAATTTTATACTGTTATAGAATTGTTCTATATGCATAAATAATCTCAAAACTAAAATGGTGAACTCTACCCTCCTTCCCTCCACCTTTTACAATTCCCCCTTCCCATCTTTTGCTTCCTCTTCCTCTCTCCTCTCTTTTCTCAACCACTACTTTTCTCTCCCTTACCAATGTCTGGATGTGGGGCACTGTGCTACCCCCACAAACAAGTCTCCCCCTCTCTGAAAGGATAAAAAGAGACGGGCAAAACTTCACCAACCTGTTTCCTTTTATTTTATACCACTGAAAAAAAAATATTCATATTTTTTTAATATAATATGTTTAAATATTATTGTTATATTTACTGTTTAACTTTGTTTTTAGTCAAATTTCATTATCTCTCAACAACCATGGCGAGGTACAATATATCCATCTCAAAATATCCTTGGCATTACTTAAGCCTTCAAGATGAAACAAAGTAAAGACAAAACTCATAACCATAGCAAGATTACTTGTATAACCCACAATGTCCGAAGGCTAAATTCCACCCAGAAATGATCCATTGCATTTAAAGAATATAGCAGGTACAGAACACAAATCATATTCTGGCAGGAAATGCATTTCGTAGCTAAATCTGCCCCCAAATTTCTGAACAAACATTACTCCCACTTCATTTCAGCCATGGGACCTGCAATAAAAATGGGGTCACCATCCTTTTTCATAATTCACTAGATGTCAATATAAACACAACGATTGCTGACCACTGCTATCTAAACTAAGAAGCATATGTGCTGTTCAATATCTATGCCCCAAATACCCATCAACACAAATTTTTATACAACACCCTCTCCAAGCTAGAAAAATTTGGAGACATCCCAACACTGATAGCAGGAAATTTCAACATACCCCTGGACCCGAACTGGGATAAATCAACCCAGACCAAACTGCTATCTAAACAAAGAAGCATATGTGCTGTTCAATATCTATGCCCCAAATACCCATCAACACAAATTTTTACACAACACCCTCTCCAAGCTAGAAACATTTGGAGACATCCCAACACTGATAGCAGGAGATTTCAATATACCCCTGGACCCGAACTGGGATAAATCAACCCATACCAAACTGAGATATAATAAAAAACATGCCAAAAAACTCCACAACACAGAAACACCTCAACTCTAAGGAATATACCTATTATTCCCCACCACGTTATATGCGATTGGACTATTTTCTTGGTTCACCTCCAATAATGAAATGTACAGAGGAAGCGCCCATCGAACAATGTGTATGGTCCGACCATAAAATCCTCCAAATCCACCTCTCAACAAAAAACCCAAACAACTCAGCAATTAAGTGGTGGCTTAACAAGTCCTTGTTAGAGGACAAATCTAACATAACTCAAATAAGCCAAGACATTCTAGAAAATTTTACTCTTAAAGAGGAACTGTAGTCAAAAAATGACTTTAGGTAAATTGATAGGAATTGCTCTCCTGAGAGTTTTTGCAATTTATTGTTTATTTTGCATAGTTTTGAAGATATTCAGGGCCACATCTACCATTAGGCAGAGTGAGACATTTGTTTCAGGCAGCACCTCTGCACTGAACAAGAAAGGTGGCAGACAGGCCGTGGTAAAAAAAAAATTCCCTTTAACCGGCAAATGTGGATGAGAAGTGTGAGCGCTGCCTGCATGACTCCAATACACGGTACCTTGCTTCAACTCCACTTCAACATTTTATATGGTTAGGTTAGCTTTAGTTTGTTAGGCTAGGCAAGTCTAGTTATGCTAGTTATGGCTTGACAATGTGTGAAGGCTTACAAATCTTTTGTCTAAAATCTTATATACTACAGAAAGTATGGCATTTCTAATGTATTGTAACAGTTGGACTAACATATATAGCATAGACTATAAAAGAAGTCATTTTGATCAACTAAAACCTGAAAGGAGCAATATGGTAGTGGCAACACAAGCTGTTTGAAAAAGGGATGAAATATCTGTTTCTAGTAATTTACATTATTGGTAAGTGACTGTCTAAGGAACTTCTTAAATACCTATGTGAAGTTCAAAATCCAATTACCCACGCCCACCAGCAAAGCCACGGCCATTGGAAAAATCATGCCCATGGATAAAGCCACACACACTTCAATGCGGCAGCGTGTGAAGGGTGGCATTCAAAGGTTTGGCTCAGGCAGCAAAACCCCCAGAAGTGCCCCTGAAGATATTTACATTTTTGTGTGTGATATGGCAGCAGCATCACCAGGTCCCCTGCACTTCCTGCTTCCTGCTCTGAAACCGGTCAGTCAATCTGCCCTGTGTCTCCTCCCCTTTGCAGCCCCCCTGGTCCCTCCCATTCATGGTCCCCATGGTCTCTCCAGTTGCAACTGGCATTTCATTTAGACTCAACTTGTTTGGAGACCACAGTTCCCCTTTAACAACAGCGACTGCCCAGAGTTCCCTTGGATCTGGGCAGCGCACAAAGCATATATAAAAGGATCATTGATTAAAGGGCAAGTCCAGACCCAAAATGAAAACTTACATACAGGTAAATCACCCCCCAAAACCCGAAACAGTAATGGTTTGAAATCTGAAATATATAAGTCTAACCTGAAATCCTGCACTATGTCCTGATGCTCCTGGTTCTGCTTCCTGGTTCTTCCAGTTAGCAACTTTCAGTTATGGATTTGACAGTTGACATCACAGCCAATGACTGAATGTTAATCCCCTATCTGCCTCTTCTGAGCATGCCAATACTCAAATACAGGTTTTTTAAATTGCTCAGTTTCCATGAGGCATCCAGAAGCATAGCAGGCATACAGTAATTAATTCATATGACAAAGTATGATATATCAACATATTTTAAAAAGGCTATTCTTTCTAAAAGATGTTCTTATGAGGGTGGAGTTGTCCTTTAAACTAGCCTCACAAATCAAATCCCAACAATTCCACACCTTGGAAAAACAAATTCACAAACTTGAGACCATACATATGACTACAGGCGATGACTCCCTCTAAATTATGTTTAAAGAAAAACCAATTACATTCATTTTTTAATGGAAGCAGATAAAACTTTGAGATGGAATAAAAACTTTTATTATCGTAAATGGAACAAGGCAGATAAACGCCTGGCTAATCTACGACATCCCGGAATAAAATGAAAGGGAATAAAACAAATCCGAACCCAATCAGGAACTATCACCACCAACCCCAATCTAATATATCAAACATTCCATGCGTACTATACCACCCTATATTCACAACCCAAAAAAGAAAACCACCAACATAAAAAAAATTCCTAACCCAAAAACTACCAGACACCAAACTAACAAAAGACATGCAATCTAAACTGATCAACCCGATCACAGCTCAAGAAATAACACAAACCATCAAACAACTCAAACTAAATAAAGCCCTGGTACCTGATGGTTTCCCAGGTCCTTATTATAGAAATAAAAAAAATGAACTTAGCATGCATCTCCCTAATCCCCAAACCAGGGAAATCACCATTAGACCCAAATTTTTTTAGACCCATCCAATCAACCAGGATCTGAAAATCATGACAAAAATATTAGCCAACAGAATAAACACCTTCCTCCCACAACTAATAAACCCAGACTAAGTAGGCTTTACCCCAATACGCCAGGCCAATAATCACATCCGCTGTATTTGCAACATCATAAACTACCTAAACACACATCTATTCCCGGGATGTATCATGTCACTGGACATGGAAAAAGCCTTTAATAAACTAAACTGCCAATATTTACTCAGTGTTCTCCCGAGAATTTTTTTCCAGACGGGTGGCATGAAAAAGTAGCCGGAATTCCGTGGTTGTAGAATGCAGGGAGTTGTAGTTTGTCAACATCTGCAGGGAGTTGCAGTTCCACAACATCTGAAGGTAACCATGTAAACATGGCAGCACAAGCACATGTGCCACCCTTTTGGGGCCTTGGGGATTTTGGAAAAGCTATTTAACATGTGCTAAAATAATCTTACAAGTGAAAAAAACGGGTCTGGACTGGCACCTGTTGGCGGGAGTTTTTAACTGACCTATTGGCACCTATTAAACCTACATCTAAATTCTTTTAAATGTTCTCTCAAGGAATTTTTTCCAGCCGGGTGGCATGAAAAAGTAGCCGGGTGGGCCGCCCGGCTAAAAGACCCTAGGGAGAACACTGTTTACTAGAAACCTTAAGGCAATATGATTTCCCAGAGACCATAATCAATGTACTACACACATACTATGATAACTATTTTACACCTTCCTACTGACACTATAAACCCCATAAAGATAAGAAGAGGCACAAGACAGGGCTGTCCTTTATCCCCAATTCTCTTCGTACTGGCAATGGAGCCCATAGAAAACGCAATGAGAAACCACCCTTCAATCTCAGGAGTCTCCATAGCAAACTCAAATTATAAAATAAGCAGATGACACTGCACTGACCCTAAAGGGTTTGGACCTAACAAAAGGAAGTTTCCTGTAAGAGAAACGAACTTGTGAGTGTCCCTTTCTCTTAAGGACCTTGATCTCAAGGACATATAAAAAGAAGGACATTGAAACAAGAAGGGCAATTAAACAAGGTTTGTGCGTAACTGTGTTGGTGTGGTGTATTAGAAGGGACAGTTTTGTCAGTACCATACAATGTGCATCGTGCCACATGTATAGGAACCTGGAGCAGACGTTCCGGGGAACCTATGTCTGTGTCAGGTGTGAGTGGGTTGCCCGTTTGGTGGAAAGTCTAAGGGGGCAGCTTGCAGCATTGTGGGGATTGGCAGAACTGGGGGGTCAGCAGGCACTGGCTGGGGCCAGTATAGAGGTGGGTGGAAGAGGGACAAGAAAGGATGAGGAAGGAGGTAGTTTTGTTAGGGTTACTAGGGGAAGTGGGGGACAGAAGAGTAGGGGGGCTTCTTCCCAGATTGTCCATCCCAACAGATTTGCCGCCTTAGGTAATGAAGTGGAGGAGGAAACCTCGGAATTAGCGTGTATGGAGGGGGCTAGTCTCTTGAGCACCCAGGGGACTGCCATCTCTGATACAAGGGAGGAGGAACGAAGGGTCAGGAATGCAAGGCAGGTGGTAGAGGTAGGGGACTCCATTATAAGGAAGGTAGATAGGGTAATCTGCCACCAAGACCCTACATGCCGAACTGTGTGTTGCCTGCCTGGTGCTAGGGTTTGGCATGTGGTGGATCGTGTAGACAGATTATTGGGTGGGGCCGGGTGTGACCCGGCGGTCTTGGTTCACATTGGTGCCAATGACAAAGTTAGAGGTGGAGGTGAGGTCCTTAAACATGATTTCCGAGAAATAGGGGCCAAGATAAAAGCAAGGACCTCCAGGGTAGTGTTTTCAGAAAATGTATGTTTGCAAATGCGAGAAGCCTGGCTGACAAAATGGGTGAACTGGAAATGAATAGGTATAGCAGAAACGTGGTTGAACAGTTCTCACGACTGGGCTGTAAATATAGAAGGATATGCCTTGTTTAGGCAGGACAGAAAAAAAAGGAAAGGGGGAGGAGTATGTGTATATGTTAAAAAATAATTGAAGCCAAATTTAAAAGAAGAGATAGCTGGTGATATGGATGATAAAGTGGAGGCAATATGGGTGGATTAAATAGACATAGAAATACCTGGGCACAAATCGTCATGCTAGCCTCAAAAATATCAATAGGAA